>WOXC01010611.1:0-600000 GCA_011680675.1 Gymnobelideus leadbeateri
TGGGCCATCTGATTCCTTCATATAGTATCCCATCAAAACCAGCCATTAAAAATCTCTATGTAGAGATATAGAAAATCTGGTATAGCCAAGCACTTTGAACACAACAAAAAGCATAGAGATCTGAGAAAAAGAATAAAAATTAAAATGACTAATTGTGATGCTTCATTGAGTATGAACTAAATACTTTCATACGTATAGATGGATTTTCCCATGATAATAATACAACTTCTATCTGCACAGAATCCAAATATCTAAAATGTAACCTACCATCACCTCTAGTAATTAGTCAGCATTAATGGTTCATGTTCCTCTTTGAATTTATTGCCATTATTTAAAGACTGCCAATGGAGTCTACCACATACCAAATAGCTAGATGAACCCGACGTCCAAAAAGATGAAAGTTAAGAATCTCAATTTTAATAAAATGAAGAAAGAAGGGAAAACCTTGATGGACTGGGGATGGAGATAGGATGGAGACCATGTGGGCACATTCTATGTGAGAGAAACAGAATGGCAAAGTAGGAAGAGCACTGAAACTGGAAGACTGGGGTTGAAATGGATTAACTCTGCCAATTAGAACTCACACGTGGTACCTTGGAGAAGTAACTTTACCTCTCTAGGTAACTTTACCTCAGATTTCCCATCTATAAAATGTAGAGGTTCAACTAAATAAGTGATCACTAAGATTCCTTCTGACTCCAGATACTAAGATTCTCTGTGTCTTAGAAAAATATTAAGACACAGAATCAAAGAATTTCAGAGTCAAAAAGAACCTCAATAACTGTCTAATCCAACCCATACTTCCCCTCTCTCACACCCCGCCCCCCAAAAGCCCACAACAACTCACTCCACCATCCAAATAGCCTTTGATTTAAGTCCAATGAGGAAAAAACAGAGACTCCCAAAGTGGCCCTGTTTTACCTTTCAATAGTATTTTTTCGCCCTGACTGTACTCTCTGCAATATCCAAACCTAGCCCCTGTTCTCATCTTGGGAGTGAATCAGAACAATGACACATATAACAACCTTTGAGATACCTGAAAAGAGCCATTATTGTCTCTAAAATCCCTTAGAGATCTAAATCTAGAATCCTATGTCCATCCCTATCATCCTTGCCCCTGCCCCCTTCTCTCTTCCAGCTTAAACATACTTTCAACCAGCCCCAATATGATATGTACTCTAAGTCCTTCCTCCTCCTGACCTCCTTCCTCTAGATGTTGTCCAGATTAACAATATCCTGCCTAGGGTTCCTGGAGTTGTATACAATATACTCTATGGGCTATAACCATGGCAGAGTCCAGTGAAACTATTACATCCTTATTCCCAGAAACTTTGACTGTCTTAATGTGGCCCAATATTGCATCAGTTTTTTTGGGCTACAGTTTGCCAAAAAAAAAGAAAAAAAAAGTCCTAGATCTTTTTAGATCAACTATTGTCTAACCATGATCCTCCATCTTTATTTTCAGTCAAATTTTGAATGCATACATAAGATATCAAATTTATACCTAATAAATTTTATCTTAGTCCAGAATTGGAACTTCTCAAGATCTTTTTAAATCCTGTCACATAGAACTCCTTCAAAATTGACATTAGATCAACAGTGACTATTCTTTTAATATGATCGTTCAACCAGATGCAAATAATAATGCCAACCATAATAATAATAATAATAATTATATCTATATCTATATCTATATAGCACTGCAAGGTTTGCAAAGTACAAATATCATCTCATTTTATCCTCACAAAACCCTGGATTGTAGATGATGTTATTATCAACATTTTACAGATGAGGAGCCTGAGGCAAGCAGAGACTAAGTGACTAGCCTAGCATTTGACATCAAGGAAGTGTCCAAGGCCATATTTGGACTCTTGGTCTTTCTGCCTACTGTCCTGATTCTTCTACCCACTGCAGTACCTCAATGCTTCTAATTACACTAGCATCTAGTTCAAGTTACTCCACCATTTCAATAAGAATAGCATGAGATTTGTATCAAGTGTCTTGCTAAAATCTAGGTAAATTATACCAACAACACACCTCTAACCTACCAGTTTAATAAGCCTGTCATCACCTATTATTGATGAAGCCATGCTGGCTCTCCATGAACACTATTTCCTTTTCTAGATTTGTTCACTAGCTATTAATTCAAAAGTCCACCAGGAATTCAAGTCACGTTCACTGGCCTATAACTAACAGACTCCTTTCCCTTTCCTTTTTTTTTTTTAAATCAACATTTTTTTTCCTTTTCCAGTTCCTCCTCCAAGTCTTGACCTTTGTCTTGTCACTGTATTCAGATGACTCTAGAGGAGAGAGTGAGGTGGAAGACTGCATGGCTCTGCCTCACTTAAATCCAATTCATGTGCAAGTCAAGGTACCACCCTTGAGATGTCATTGGTCTTCTTTGAGAATGAAGGAGAAACAACTTTAACAATAACAAAAATAGCCTTTCAAGTATCTCTAGCAGTTGTCCAATGATCACAAACCATATTTCAGTGCCTAGAGATATCATTGTTAAAGATAGCTAGGTGTTCTCTTACTATATCTTTACATAATAATCTTGAGTGGTAACTCCCCATTGGTCACTTTTTTGTCCTAGTTCAAATGTCATTCTTCTAGCCAAAGAAAACAGAAGTAAAATAATATTTGAGCAGCTCTGCCTTCTCACTGTTGTCTGTAATTATCATGTCATCTACCCTTAGGTAGTGGTCTTATCACTTATTTGATCCCTTCCCAATAGAGCTAAAAAATAAGCAAGGGACAGGGACAAAATGGGCTAAAGAATAAAAGCAGCACAGACAATGATATAAGACCAGAGTATCAAAAAATGGTAGGAAAGGGTGAAGATGACAGAGATAAAACCAAGCAACAATAAAGTCCAGTGGCAAGACAAAGGTCAAGACTTGGTGGAGTATCAGGGGATTGGAGAAGGAAAATATCTTGATTAAAAAAAAAAAAGGAAAGGGAAATTAGTCTGTTAGTTATAGGCCAGTGAGTTTGACTTAAATAGTTCAGCATATTCTACACAATCAAAGGTTTTCTTTCCAAAAAAGATCCTGATCTGAGCTGGAGGTAAACATTATGCCATAAATAGAATGGGGCTTTGTCCTGTTAGTCTCAGATGTATGGCATTAAATTTCGATCCTTCCCAATGTATCTGACTTGATTTCTGCTCCATATGTATCACCTACTTCGGGCTGATTCATGTTGGTTCTCTTTTATCTCCGGTGTTTTCAAAAATTGCAATTCAGTATTATCTGCACAGCTGGAAATATTATTCCTTTAGAGTTGTTACTTATTTTCAGAGGGGCTAAAGAGGCCTGGCTTAGTCTTTTTTTGTTCAGAGTTATGGGCACAGTTTTATTTTTTGTTTTCCCTTAGATTCTAGCATAATGGCTTTCATTCTCAGATTTGGTTTCCATACCAAACTTGAACTTGACAAAGAATAATTTACCAAATTCAACAAACTTAATGAATGACTGCTAGACAGCCCTGTTCTAGGTACAGAGGGAGATACAGACTTGAGTAAGACCCAATCACTACTCTCAGGGATTTATAATCTGGTGGACAAGGTAAGCAAAACATACACAGACACACAGACACACACACAACCCCACCACAAAGGGGATGGATTATTTCTAGATATTGTAAGAGGGAATCTAGAAAGGCTATATTGAAGATTGTTAGATATTATATTTAGATCTAGGAGGGATTTTAGAAGTCAACATCCTTATTTTACTGTTGAGGGAACTGAGATACAGGGAAGTTACGTAACTTGCCCAGGGTCATATAGCCAATAGGCCTGAGGAAAAATCTCAACTGACATTGTCACTCCATATTTAGGGCTTTATTCATTATATCATCTAGATAGATTATATCTAAAGTGGATCTTGAAGGACAGATATGACTTCAAGTGGTAGAAACAGAGGATGGGAGTTAGAAAGGGCATTGTAGACAGAGGGCTCAGCATCATCACTGGCATGGCCATGGGAAAGGACATTCCTCAAAGATTAGAGAGTAGATCAGTTTGTCTAGCACATAGGTCATATGGTAGAGAATGGTTTGAGATAAAGCTAAAAGGTAAAAATAGAGTCAAACTGTGGACGGTCTTGAATGTCAGACTGAGATATATAAATGTATGTGTACGTATATATACACAAATATATTATTCAGAATGCAATAAATGATAGGCTCAGAATGTCACTAAAGGTTTTTAAAGAAGGTATATGGCCTCACCAGATCTGTGCATATAGAATGATTCACCCTATAGTTGTGTTGTACTAATTTGAGGGACAAAAGAATGGGGGCCAGAAGACCTATGTAGAAGATACTTGAATAGTCTAGGAAAGAAGTAATAAGAATCTTAACTAGGGTGGTGGTAGGTGATAGGGAGAAGGATGATAGGTGTTAGGGAGTAGGAAAACAAATGGGTCAGAAGGGAGAGATGGGAGAAAAGATTTCAGGAGTAGAATTGATAGGACTATAGGAATATAAGAAGAGTCCAAGGTTGTTAGTCCAAGATAATAATGGCATCATTCATAAATTCTTTACAGAGAGGAAGTATGGTGCAATGGGTAGAGAACTGGTCTAGGAGTTAGACATCTGAATTTAACTTCCAGACATGATTAACTCTTACTACTTTCTTTAAATCATGGCCAAGTGATTTCAATGCACTGTTGTGGGCAACTTTGGGATCACTGAAATAAGAAAGACAATGGAAGATTTAGCTCTCTTAAATGCAAAAAAATTGGAGAATAGACCAAAAGATTACTATGCTATGTTAGGCTTTAACAGAAAAATGTGAAAATAACTTTAAATAACAATAATAGCTCTCATAATAGCTAATCAAATTGTAAACTTTACAAAGTGCACCCTGAGAAACAGGTATCACCAGCATCATTATCCATATTTTATAGAGGAGAAACTGAGTCTTAAGTGAGGAAATAATTTACTATGATCACACAACCAGTCAAAATCATGTCTAGAACTTCAATGCAGGTGTCTACCCAATTTTCTACCCATTGTACCATGCTCCAGCTCTAAAAAAATCACTATGAATGAGAAATTTATCCATTTCCTTCTCGGTTAAATGTAATCATTAATGGCAAACAGGTCAAACACTACTTAGGACAATACTGCATACTGATTATTTTGCCATTCAAGGCATTCTACAAGCCGGTAGTCTGGTTCAGTCTTAACTCCTACTCCTCTCTCTTACTTTCTCAACATCCCAGCCAAAATGAACTACATCTGAATCCCCTGTGCCTCTGATCTCCCACTGACAACACCATCTCAATTCAATTAAACACATTTATTAAGCTATCACTACAAATGTACAAAGCACATATCTGCTAGGGACAATAAAAAGTAAATGAAACAGAACCTGCCCTCAAAATGCATACATTCTAAGACAGTAGGGATTGTTTGGAGAGGGGTTGAGGAGAATGATATAATACATATAGAAATAAAAATAAATAAAATAAAAACAAATAAATATGCAAGCACATAAGTGAATAAATCAGTTTGGTAAGATGAACATTAAGGAAATAACATTAACACTGAAAGGGGATTAAAGAAGGGTTAAAGGAGGAAGTGAAAGGTGCACTTAACTTCGAAGGCAGACAAGGATTCTGAGATTCCTAGAGACGAGGAGGATAGACACAGAGAGAAGGGTGGTCAACAGTTCAGTTTGGTATAAGGTTAAATTCATAACAGGGACTAAGATGAAGTACCATTTCTTCCATAAAATCTTTTCTCATGCCTCCATCACTCAAGTGAAAAATCACGTCTCCTTACTTAAGTTTCTTATGGCATTTTGTGTTGACTTATCTTTTGCAATTAGTAATTAATAATATGATGGAAGATCATAAGGGATCTTAGAGGCCATCTAGGCCAACTCCTCCCTCTTCTTTTTTACAGAGAAGGAAACTGAAGTGCAGGATGGTTAAGTGATGTGCCCAAGGCCACAAAGGTATCCTGCTCTGAATCATACTTATTACTGTACATAGTTTATCTCTCCTCCAGAAAAGGTCCTTAAGGGCAGGCTTTTTTGTTTTATGTTATCTTGCATCACTACTGCCTAGCTAGGTGGATGCTTAATAAACACCTGCTGAAATAAACATGCCATAATTATCAGGCATCACCAGTTTCCCAGTAAGATGTAATTATGCCTGTAAGAAAAAAATGCAGAAGAAAGCACATTAGAAAGTATATCAAGTCTTAATGGGATCTCCATTTGGTAAATAGACTCTTGCTCTTACAGGGTGAGAGTACAGTAGGAATGGTGTCCTGTTTTAGAACTAAGCGAATGAAAGCACTTGATTTGAGTGCTAGATCAGCTGCTGGGCAGTACTGAACATTCTTGGGGGAGCAACATAACCTCTCAGCAAGACTATTTCAGTTTTCTTACATCAACAGTGTAGGCAACAGATTAGAAATAGCTCTAGGGAGAAGCTAATGAGCTCCTTCTGTATGGGGAAAAGGATTACTAGTTCATCTGCCCTACAGTCTCAGAAAAGGGTAAGTAATAATAGTTTGCATAAGGTTTAAAGTACATTTTTACCTATATTACCTCATTTGAATTTCACAGCATGCTTGTGAGGTAAGCACTACAGGAGTTATCCTCATCTTACACATGTAGAAACTGAGGCACACAGAGCTCTACTGTCATATGCTTCATAACTGTCCAAGACAAGATCCAAACCCAAATTCCAAGTTTCCTCTGTCTTTCCCCCATCTTAGAATACAAGAATGCTCTATTTTAGCAGGCAGAAAATGTAAAACACACACACACACACACACACACACACACACACACAACCTCACATCTGTGACTATCGACAATCAAGGTGATTGCTCCTTACCTCTTTGATGCACCCCCACCCTCAGCACATGTCTATATTTATAGCACTTCCCTGTGATTGAGGCCCTCCCCCAAAGGAAAAACACTCAGAGTCATCAGAGACTTAAAACCTCCCTTTTCCTGGATCTCCACAGTTCACAGAACTTACTGAGGTAAGGGAGGGCAAAGTCAAGGTTTGCTCCCCTCTATCAGGACATTTCAGGGGACCTCTGTAAGGCAGCTATGTCTCCCATTTATATGCTCACAAACCCTAAAACACTATAAAGTATGAGTTATCATCATCATCCACATTACTCTTAAGCATGGTGGGTTATAAGGAATTAACCTTGAAAGATTTATATTAGAAAATAGTATTCCTACTTTAAAAAGTCGGTTTCTTGAATCATTCACCAGGAGACAGCCTAGAGTACAGATGAAAAACAGCTGGAAGCAGGCACCGTGACATCATATACATTCAATGTCAAAGGCAGAGAGAGACACTCTTCATCCTGCCCACGCAGGAAAGAGGGTTGTTACCAGCAAAACAAAGAGGGGAGACAGCTCCAGGTAATGACACAGACCTGAACAGAGACTTGGCTTCCCTAAGGCCCAAGAAAAGATTAGATCAGTATATTTGAAGGACAATCATCAGAAGAACCAGGGTGAAGACAAGGTGGGATTGAAACACCAAGACAAATGATCACAGTCAAAACCAACAATGACACAATGTGGGCACAAAAAGGATTTGTCTAGAACCCTTTTTCCCGCTCCTCCAATCTCTTGTCTTTTGCTTTCTGCTATGCTTGGTATTATATGGCTTACTTATTTTTATATGTCTAGGCCTTCTGCTGGACCAAACTCCCTAAGACCCTTTCTTTTCCTCTCTCCTTGCAGCAGCCCCATTGCTTCCCATTGCCCAGAAGTCTCTGTGTCTGGGATGGAGGTCACAGCTAAGCCAGATGGTCTAATTAGATCACAGGACTAAGAAGGGGATGGAAAGGAAGGTAATGAACATTTACATAAGATTTAATGTGCCAAATGCTTTTACAAATATTACCTCATTTGATCCTTACAATAGTCCTATAGGGTAGATGCTACTGCTATTCCTAATTCACAGCTGAGAAAACTGAGGCAGAGGTTAAGTGACTTGTTTAGAATCACACAGCTAATAAGTATCTGAGGCCAGATTTCAACTCTTGTCTTCATGACTCCAGCCCCAGAACTCTTATCAACTATGCCACCAGCTCTGCCATACTGCTTCAAGTCAGTCTTATCATGATCAGGTTCCTGTCTAACTATATTCTGCTTTTCCATTGTCCCCTATGGAATTTCTCTTCTATTTCTCTGTGTTTTTTCTAAGTTTGTCTCCCATGCCTAGAATGTCCTCCTCCTTCATGTCTTGGGAAGCACAGCTCCCTACCCCCAGTTATTGGGTTACCAGTGATTGGCACATAGGAGCCACCTAATAGATATTTGTTGACTTGGGTATGTATTCTGTATTTATCCATCTGTCAGTGGATTGTATTTCCCTAGAAGAATGTAATCCCCTTGAGCACATTGGCTCCCCTCTCCCCTCTCTACCCCCACATTACTGTTCCGCAATGAGCAGAACAAGAAGATGGGGCTGGAAGTTCTCATCCAAGCTGTCTTGGAATTGGACAGTAGGATACCAGCAGTGTCAATGGCCATAATGAAGGGAGCAGGCAAAACAAGATTGGCAGGGCAAAGGAAAGTATCAAGAGAACAGGCAAAAGGCCAGGTTAAACACTCTAAGAATCGGGCAGGGAGATTGTTACTACACAACATGAATTTCATGGTTGTTACTCAATTCAATATTTATTAAGCACCTACTATGCGCCACGTGTTGTGTAAGGTGCTGGGGTGCAAAGACAAAACAAAATTGTTCCTGCCCACAAGGAGCACGCATTCTGTTGGGGGTTGGGAGTGGGAGATGGAGGACAGCTTGGTGCAATATGTATACATAAATAAATACCACACAGAGTTTTAAGATAGTAAAGCCTTAAACTACACTGAGACTTTGGGGACATTGTAGAACAGGGACTGGAACTGTGATTCCACAACAGTGCCTACATCTGGGTGAAAGGATGCAAGTCAGAGCCTTTTCTGAAGCACTGAGATGTTAAATGAGTCACCCAGTGGGGACACACAAGCCTGTATGTGTCAGAGGCAGGATTGGAACCCAGATCTTCCTCGAAGTTGATATTCTATCCTCTTTGCTACACTGACTCTCAGATACCAAATATATCTTATTTTTTCCCTTTGTCTTTGAACAGGACCAGTGACATCATGGGGTGATGTCTTAACTTACACATGAATTGGATTTAATTGAGGCAGAGCTGCACAAAGTTGTCAGCCTCACTCTCTTTTCCAAAGTCACTGAAGTTCAGTGGCAACATAAAAGTCAGGGTGACTGGTGATGGCCTGGGACACAGCAGATGACCTTGGCATCTTCCATGTCTAAAGGAAGCTCTAAGCGCTCCACAGTGCCTGTTTCAGCCACCTTCATGGTCTTTGGAATAAGTTGTTCTCATTTGCCCATTTCACTGGGGGATGCCTTCACATACTTGGGGTAGACCTTCTCTCTAACTCACTGATGGATTTAAGGCCTATTATTTATTCTCAACCTGGTTTAGCAAGTCTACTGAGATGGTTTTACTGGGGTATGGCCACTGTGCATGCTATAGCTTCTTGAAGCCACAGGTGAGAGTTGGGGGAAAGGTAGACACCAAAGGTAGATGAGCAGCCCTGAAAAGGGTTCAGCGTCCCTCTCACCAGAGGTCCTAGTCCTTCCTAAACACCCCCTACTCCCCACCAAATATACAAAGTAACCAGGGGTTGGGGTACATGCATGGTGGTTCATAGTTTTATTAATGTAAGAACAGGGTTTTCCAAAGGGAATCATGGAAGGCTAGGTAAGATCGGAATAGGGATACTGGGGCAAGGGGAGGGGGGGACAGGTTTTCTTGAATGGGGATAAAGGAGTAGGAAGTGGTGTTCTGTGATGAAGGCCTCAAGTCTCCGAAGGCTTTTGGATTTTATGTAGGCCAAGTCAGGTTCCTTCTCTCTCCCAGAGTGGGACTTTTAATTCAGCAATAAAAATTTATGAAATGCCCACTGTGTGCATGGCACAGTGCTGGGTTTGGGGGACACAAGGACAAAAATTACAGCTTTCACTTCTGAAGAATTTACTTTCCACAGAAGGAATACCACACATACATAGATAAGTGAATAGGGAAAGGACTAGGCTTATAAATTCACTGGTATTGGGCACTCTTGGATAAGCAATCTTCCTCTACTAACACAGGCTGGTATCTAATAATTCTAGAATTTGGCTACTACATTTCTTAGAGTTTTCAACTTGGAATCTCTTTCAGGAGGAGCCCGGTGAATTCTTTCAATAACTATTTTACCATCTGATTCTAGGACTTCAAGACAGTTTTCTTTAACAATCTCTTGTCCAGGCTGCTTTTTCCATCATAGCTTTCTGGTAGACCAATGATTCTTAGGTTATCTCTCCTGGATCTGTTCTCCAGTTCAGTTGTTTTTCCAGTGAGATATTTTACACTTTCTTCTAATTTTTCAATCTCCATGTTTTGCTTGACTGACTCTTGATGCATCAGAGTCCTTAACTTTGATTTGATTGATTCTAATTTTTAGTGAATTATTTTCCTCGATCAGTCACTAATAAGTGACTTGCCCAAGGTCACATGGCTAGCTTTTGTGTTAAGTGTCTGAGGCCGGATTTGAACTCAGGTCCTCCTGACTCCAGGGCCAGTGTTCTGTTTACTGCACCACCTAGCTGCCCCCTCAGTTAGTTTTTGAAGTTCCTTTTTTAGGGAGGCATTTTCTCCAGTTAGATTTTGAACCTCCTGTCTCAGTTCACAAATTTTTATTTTTAAGGATTTGTTTTCTTCAGTGAAATTTTTTTCAAATTTGGTCACTGTAGATTTAAATTTATCTTCTACCTCTCTAATTTGGCTTTTAAAATTTTTCTTGAGCTCCTCTAAGAATGCTTTTTGGGCTTAAGACCAGTTCATGTTTCCTTCTGTGGTCTCAGGTGTGGATACAGAGTCCATGGTGTCTCTTGAAAGTGATTCTTCTCTGTTCACAATAATAGGATGCAATTGTCTTTGGTCTTGCCTTTACAAGTTGCTTCTGGCCCATTGTGATTGCCTATTTCCTGACCTTTAAAGTGTATTTCTGGTTCTGGGTTACAGAGGGCTCTGTCCCAGGGGGCTAGGTGTCTGGTTGCTGACTTTGTGTGCTGTAGCCTCTGGGTGTCTAGACTGAGACCATGGCCAGGATTCTCAGTGTTTCCCCTGAGTTACCCTGAGGTTCACAGAGTAATCTGTGGGGGAGAGGTAGTCTGGTCTCTTCAGATTTCCACCTCTGTGCCCCAGGGCTACAGTTCAGGCAGACTCAGCAGCTGGCAGCCAGCAGAGTTGGTGTCTACAGATTCCCCTGGTGGTGCTAAGGTCCACCTGGGCTTGTACTATTAGCACTTGCTCACTCTACCACCCTGGGCTTCTGGATCTCCTGCTGGTCAGTTGGGGTGGGACTTGTTGGGACCCCTCCTGCCCTTCACTTCAGACTCCTTACTGCCTCAGTTTCACCCTTTTTCAGTGACTCCTAAGCCTGAGGCTATTTCCACTATTTCAGGATTTTACTCTGGCTGTGGGCTGATAGCCCCAGGAGAAGCTGCTGTCCCTGCTGCAGGCCCTGTGCTTTCTCTTACCCAGCTCCGACTGATCCTCTCATCCCTTGTTGAGACAGCTGTGAATCACCCTTGGGGTGGGTGAGTCTGCTGGCTGGGGCTTCTTCTCACTCCACTGTAGTCTGCTCTCAGATTCGTGCTGCTGCCACCCCGGTATGCTCTGCAATCCCCTTGCCCAGACCTACATGGGCATTTTCCTGGGCTGGGATTCTGCCATGCTCTGTTTCCCAATGGATTCTTTCCCACAGGCTGGTATATACACTGCAACTTATTATCTTAGAGAAATAAAGTACAAACTTTTTAAAGTGAAGGGGTCTCAAAGAGTTCTAACTCATTTTAAAGTGAAGCATCTTCTACATTTACCTATGAGTTTTTGAAATCCATGTCTTAGCAAAGAATAACATCTTAAAATAGGTTTGAGGCTCAGATAGGGTTTGGGTCTTCAGAGAGATTATCGGGGCTAAATCTCAGTAGGTAAGTAGGTATCCGACTGTAGGGACCAGCATCCTCACATTAGGAAAACCTTAAATTAATATTTAAACTTTTGGATCCCCCTAATTAACATGCCCTTGCCCTCCTAAAATCACCTGGCATTTTACTGGTCTATGTATTGATTCTATTGCTCAGAAAGACTAAATTCCTTTCAGGTTGGCAATGTTACTTTTTGTTTTTGTATCTCCCATCCCTTATCACAGTGCCTTTCATAGAGTCTGTGCTTAATATAATGTTGGCTGAATGGAATTTCTTCTAGGTCCCAGGTCCTAAGTTACTGAGCTGTCTGTACCCCTAATTAATTCTTTATTTGTTAACTTAACTACACAGCTCACAGTTAGAAGATGTGAGATGACAGATACAAAACTGTTTTGGAAAGCTGGAAATATTCTCCCAGGAGGCACCCAGGTGCCCTGAAGGCACTACCTTAAGAGGAAATGACTACAGGAAAGCCTAGGTAAGAACAGAAAAAAATTAAAAAGCCATTGTTTGGACGTATGGGAAATCTGAAAGATGGAGAAGAAAAAGCAAGGGAAGAAAAGCTAACCAAGAGTTGGTTCTGAATCATATCCTTGGCTACATAATCCATAACCCCTGGAAAGGATGTGGTTCATACACTGCTAATACGCAGTGCAATAGTCTCTTTGTTTCATGTGCATGTGTTTACATCAAATCTATATTTGTGCATCCTGTTTCTCCATTAGACTGTTAGGACCTTTGTATTATTAGTTAAAGTAAATTTATCTACAGAATGTATACCCAACAGTACTGTTAATGCAGAAAACTCCCTGTAGAGCACCTGAAGCTTGAACTAAAGGAAATTTTAGGACACAGTACAGTCAGCATCACTGGTCCAACTCCTTCATTTTATAACTGAGGAAGTGAGACCTAGAAATATTAACTGACTTGCCCAAGGTCACACAGGTAGTAAGTATCAGAGGCTAGATTTAAGGAGATTAAGTAATTTGCCCATGTTCACACAGTCCATGTATTATAAAAGTGGAACAGGGAGGAACTTGAACCCCAAACTTTCTGACTCTCAGACTAACCAGACATTAAAAAAATCCTGACTTGGGGTGGGTAGGTGGCTCAGTGAATAGAGTACCACCCCTGGAATCAGGAGGACCTGAGTTCAAATCTGACCTCAGACACTTAACACTTACCAGCATGTGACTTTGGGCAAGTTACTTAACCCCAATTGCCCTACCCTCCTCCCTCAAAAAAAAAAAGCAAAAAAAAAAAAACAAAAACCCCAAACATCCTCATTACAGGAGGAGGAAAAGTGATGCACCTGAAACTCCTAATATCAAGGCAAAGGATCCACAGGCATGGGGGATAAAATGGTTATCAGCTCTTTGTTATGAGCAGGGCAAATCAAAGTAAAGGTATGATCTTGGTATAAGGAAAAGGCTACAAGGTCTGAAACAGCTACAAAAAAATCAACAAATATATGACTGGGACAAAATTATTGGCACACAACAAGATTAGTAACCACAGGAAGTACAAAATTGAGAGTTCATCTCCTCATTTTAAGAGTGAAAGAATGTAAGCACTGGGGATTGATTTGGTTTTCTTAATTGCTTCCTTACTTAAGGTTTTCCACTCAGATTATTAGGTACTTTTTTCTCAGTGGAAAAAGAGCTCTGATTTTGTAAGTGATGTCAAAGGAGACATGGGAGGGGTGGGGGCGGAGAAAAGGAGTCCCTTTACAGCCAATTTTTTTTTAGAAGACTTTTTTTTTTCCAGGAAAAGTAAAGGATACCAGTATTAGATCTCCAGCTACACTACCAAAGCAGTGATCACCAGTGAATTAGGAATATAACATATGAAAGCAAATCAAAGATGTCAACAGCTGGAGGAAGAACTTGCTATTGAACAAAAACTGCTGAGAAAACTGCAGAAACTAGGCACAGACCAACATGTTATTCCACATATATGATAAAGTCCATGGTCACATGATTTAGATATAAAATCTCAAATTACAAAGTAGAAGAAGGAGGAAATTATCCAGCAAATCTATGGATTGGGAAGAGTTCATGACCAAAGGATAGAAAGGGTCATAGAAGTGAAAAGAGGAAATTTTGATTACATGAAATCAAAAAGGTTTTACACAAACAAATTCAAAGCAGCTAGGATTCAAAAGAAAATAATTAACTGGGGGAAAATAATCTTTGCCAAAAGGTTGTCTGATAAAGGTCTAATTTACAAGATTTACAAGGAACTGATACAAATTTATAAGAACAAGAGTCATTCTCCAATTGGTTGATCATCAAAAGATATGAAGAGGCAGTTCTCAAGGAAAGAATTCAAAGCTATTGATAGCTATTAAAAAAAAGCTCCAAATCTCCAATAATTAGTGAAATATGAATTAAAGCACTCTCTGAGGTTCTATCTCATACTTATCAGATTGGCAAAATTGACAAAAAAGAAAAAAAAAGACAAATATTGATGAACCTGAGGGAAAATAGGCATATCACAGTACTTTTGGAGCTGTGAATTGGTGTGTACATGCACACCTTTGGACTCAGTGATAACACTATTGGACCTATACCAAAGAGAGATCAAAGAAAGAGGAAATTTTCTTACAAATACAAAAATATTTATATAGTAAAAAACAAACAAACAAGAAAACTAGAAACTAGGGGGAATGACATATTTGTAAGATAGCTAAACAAAGTTCGGATCCGGAATTATGATGTTTGGATATTATAATTTGTTCTGTAAAAGAGGATGTAGGGGATAGCTTCAGAAAAACCTGAGAAGATTTGTATGAATTGATGCAAAATGAAATGATCAGATCCAGGGAAAAATTTATATGATAAACAACTTTGAAAGACTTAACTCTGATCAATAAAATGACCAATCAAATTCCAAAGGACTCATAATGAAATATGCTACCTACCTCTTGACAAGAAAGGTAACAGATAATGATTAGATTGAAACATATATTTTGGACATAGCCAATGTGAGAATTTGGTTTGTTTAACATTGTCTATTTGTTACAAAGGTTTTTCTTTCTTAATTTCTTTTTTCCCAATTAAGGAATGGAGATAGATGGAAGAGAAAATGAACTTTTGTTAACTGATAAAAATTTTTTTAAGATCATTTAGAAAAAGTTTAATGATCAATCATGATTCCAGAGGACCAATAATGAAGAATGTTACCCAATTTTTGACAGAAAAGTGATGGGTGACTATTAGTGATACACATATTTTTTTGTGCATAATCATTGTAGCAATTTCTTTTTCTTGATTATGTTTATTTTTAATAAGAGTTTTGTTTTTTATTTTTATTTTTCTTTTGTAAATCAGAGGAGAGACTTACTTAGAGAGAATATAAATGCTTGATAATTAACAAAATATATAAATGAGTCCCCTTTCTACGAAAAAAAGCCAACCTTAAAAAATTCAGGAAATAAATTGTATTTTTAAAAACAAAAAAGGAGAAGATACTTAGGGCATCCACTCTCTGGGCATGAAAAAGTTTTAAACTGAGGAGAGTAAAGATGTTAGAGTTGGAGGTGAACAATTAAAATATGCTCATCATCTTTTTAGGACCTAGGGAGCTGAGCTTGAGCTAGATAAAAAGGAAAGCATAGAGAAAGGAGGCTGTAGTGGGAGTCAGAGGATTTATAGCACTTTCAGATCCCTACCTGCTACCTGTGTAACCACTAGTAAAATCACTTTCCCTATCTGGGCTTCAATTTTCTTATCTGTAAAAGATTACCAAGGAGATCAAAGATAGAAACAAAATCTCAATATATAAAAAAAATATTTATTATGGCAACACCTTTTGTGTTAGCAAAAAACAAACAAACAAACAAATCCCAACCCCTTCAAAATGGAAACAAAGTAGGGGCCTACAGTATTATATCTCAATGCAATAAAATATTGTTGGTCCATAAGAAATGGTAAATGTGAAGGATTCAGAGAAAGATGGGAAAAAAAAAAAACTATATGAACTGATACAGAGTAAAGCAAGCAGAACCAAAACAATTTATACAATATCAGTAATAATGTGGATACAAAGGTTATTAAAAGGAAGTCAAACTCTGAATTACTGAAAAAAAAACAATGTCTCAAAGAATAGATAATTACACATATCTTTGCCCTCCTTTCAGTGAGGAGACACAGGACTATGAGGGCATAATATTGCATACATTATAGTAAAGGTTTATTACATATAGTTTTTTGTTTGACTTTTTCTTTATTGTAAAAGGAATGCCCTTGGCACTCATTGGAGAGCACAGATAGGATAGTAATGTTTAAAAAGGCATTAACAAAATTGACTTTAAAAATAAAATAAAGAGGTTGCTCTAGATTATTTTTCAGGTTCCTCCCAGCTTTAAGTCCCATGGTCAATCACAAAAGATTCATGAACTTTTCTGGCAATGTTTGGCTTTTATTTAGATTAAATATACATTCAAATCGATGATTGACCATTCTTTTATAGACTCTATCAAGCTACTTAAACAAAAGCAAGATGGAAGACAGGTAGAGATGATTATTATTAACCTCACATTCAGGCAAGGTGATGCCACTGCATAATCTGGCTAACAATAATGGGAAGCTAGAAGGAAGACAATGGGATACAAAAGTCAAGGAAAGAAATTAAACTGAAAATTGGATTCTCTGCCTACAAATTTTGACAAAAAAAAGTTAAAGGAAATTAATCAACTACTTTGCACTCGCTTTGTTGATCACCAGAAGGTCTCTGACTCCACTTGACATAAGCAAATAAAGACAGTAACACTTGACATGTAATTCTTTGCTCACTTAATTGGATTGCTTCACAACCCTTTTCAGTAATCAATGGTTTCTAGTAAGAATCACAAAGAGAATACCAGGCTCTAGGGAACAACGAATGCTGCATTTTCCTAATTCAATGTTCTTTTATAGGATACCAACTCTCAAACGTCCACCATTTTGTAGCCATTTCCTAGTGACATGTCTACCCTATACTCTCTTTCAACTTTTATACTTGATTCCCTTCTCTCATCCCTTTGTCCATGCAGTTTTGTCTTCACAAAAACTGCTAGATCTTTTCCTCTAAGGATATCTGATCCAGAGTCAATTAAAAGGTGTGTGGCTGCTTTTACACTAAGCTTGCCAACCTAGATATTAGTAAGATGACCTAATCTTTTCAACAGAGAGGATGTTGTGAAAACATAAGAAACATTAAGACTTGTACATTGTATTCATTTATCTTTCAAGAATGCCAGACATCAGCAGTAAGTCAGATATCACAACTATAAGCACCTAACAGAGTTCTCTCTCCTTTGGTAGGCTCCCCTTCCTCCATGAGGGAATAGCAAATTATGTTAGTTGCTAAACTGTTACCTAAATTGTTAATTTTTTTTTAAGTTTAGATCCCTACCGGATCCTGTTCTTAATCTATTTTTACATAACTAAACTCAAGGACAAGGCAATGCATGTGTGGCAATAAGCACGAGAGAAAATGCTTTCAAATCAACATTTCATAATTAAATAATTCTTGAGATAGTCATTCCAATTTGCTAAATGGCATGCAAGAGATGATAGGTCATTTTGTAGTAACAACCTACAACTGGACTGGCAATATATGTGGAGAAAATCAAGATTGTGTGTCAACCTCCACCAGCAAAATGCTATGTGGTAATAATTCTCATAACCAAACCCTGCAGCATGCTGTCCATGGTGTGCTAAAAGACAAAGCAGAAGAATATATATTTAAGAGGACTGGGATGCCTTTTAAAGGTTGGAGGACAAGATAGGATAACCATGTTCATTAAGGTCCACATCAAATTAAAAGGGCTACTGGGTGGTAAGAACATTGAAATATCTAGATGGTCAAGATAGTGGCACCTATTAGAACTGACTTACTTAGGTCTTAGGGCAGTTTTATCTCTGACAACTATTATAATTCAAAGAGCACTGGAACACACCTGAGTTTTAATCCTAGCCCTGCCCTTTATTAGCCATATGGCCTTGGTCAAAAGCTATTGACCTCAAGTATCTCTGAGGTTTAGGGAACTGAAAACCATTAATGGGTGGACTATGGCTCTGTATGTATATGCCTTATTCAAAGGGAAGAAGATAGGTAAAAGCTAGGTTAGGAGAGGTGGGGAAGCATACAGTAGCATTCTATATGGAGAACTTTTAGTCAGGTGAAGAAATGCAAAAACCAGAGAGGGGATTCATGGCAGAGAGCACTTAGTGAAGATCAATGGAAGGAGAGAGGGAGAAACAGAATGAATTCTGTCATCAGGATACACTATAGACAACCTGGATGGCAAGAAAAATCAATGAGAAAAGTAAGAAACATCACAAGCCTGAAGCATTATACAGAAAAGATGGAGAACTTAAGTTGCCTAAAGATATGCCAGCTAGTACATGAACACATGCTCTCTCTCTCTCTCTCACACACACACACACACACACACACACACACACACACACACACACACACCAGTCAATAATTTGCATTAATGGTAATTCTCTCCTTCAAAGGAAATTATTATTCTTGATCTGATTCTCACTAACAAGGAAGAACTGCTTGCTAAGATGGAAATGACAGGAACTTTGGGCAAAAGTTCCTTCCTCTATGATAGAGAAGGAGTAGAAAGTTGGTCAGCCTCTGATATATACATTAGATGTGGGCAAAGCTGATGTCAAAGAGGTCTCTATACTCTTGTCAAAAGTATCCTTATCAACTCCAGTGAATTTATCTTATCAATGCAGATGATTCTCAGATTTTTTATATAAAACCATAGTCTTTTACCTGTACTAATTTCTTATCTACCTAGCAGATATTTCCAAGTAGGGGTCCTATAGGCAACTCAACATGTCTAAAAACTACTATTATCTTTTCCTGAAACTCCCTCCCTCCCTCTCCTAAATTTTCTATTGCTCTTAAGGGTGCCATCATTCTAGGCACCCAGCTTAGCAATCTTGTAATCATCTTCACCTATTCATTCTACTTTGCAGATAGCAGATGAGATCTCTCTGAGGTCTTTTGCATCTACTTTCTAGGTCACCACCATAGCTCAGGCCTTGATCACCCCTTATCTATTAATAGTTTCTTACTGGGTCTCTGTCTCCAGTCTCTCCCTCTTCCAATCTACCACCCAATCATCAAAGTGATTAATTGAAAGGCCAATTCTGACCCTGTCAATTCCCTACTCAAGAAGCTTCAATGGTCCACAGCTACTCTTAGGATAAACACCCTACTCCTTTGTTGGTTATTTAAAGTCCTTCCTTATCTGGCTTCCACCTTCTAGGCTTATTACCTCCTTCATACACTGTCCAGACAAACTGGCCGTCTTGTTAGCCCCCATTTCTGCGTCTTTGCCTCCAAATGCCTGGCATAGATTTCTTCTTCCCCTCCACCTCTTCTAATCCCTAGCTCCTTCAAGATTCACCTCAGGTGTCACCTCACACAGGAGGCCTCTCTTCATCCCTCTAGTTGCTTGTGCCCTCCCCCCAGAAGTGACGTTGCATGTATTTCTCTGTGTTCATGCTATTATCCTTAAATCAGAATGTAGGCTATTTGAGGGAAGAGGACAGTTCATTTTTGTTAAAGTATTCCTAGTGCATTGAATATAGAGGACTCGTAATAAATATTTGAATGTGACTATAGTGGATATAGTGAATTAAAATTGTATAGTGGAAGTTAGTTCAGAAAGGAAAAGAAACTTAAGAAAGAAATTCTGAAAGCACAAAGGAAATCAGTTCAAAGGTGGAAGGAAAATAGGAGTTATTCGAAGAGACCAATGTGGATGTATAGAGACCTTGACAATCAATATAAGGTTTTTTTAAAAATGTAGGAAAGAGGGAACTATAAAAGCATAGAATGATCCTGTACAAAGAGTGGTAGAACTGCTAGAGCTTGATGTGGACTGAGGCTGATAAAGAAAGCTAAGGACAACAAAAGGGGTTCTTTATTTGTTTTAAGCACCTATGTAGTGCAGTGGATATACAGTATTGGACTTGGATTTGAGAAATCCTGAGTTCAAATTCTGCTTTAGAAACTTCCTAGTAGGATTCTGGGTAAGCTACTTAATCTCTTTTTGCCTCAGTTTCCAGATATGTAAAATAGGCATAATAAAAGTACCCACCTCTTAGGATGTGAAAATAAAATGAGATAATTAATATTTATAAAGTGCTAAACAGATGTTGACCATTATGTATTGGGGAGAGAAAGGGATTAAAGAGTATAATGATGGTACATCATAATTGAAAACAGAAAGAAGGCTTAATTATTTGATTCTTATTTTGCTTTTTTTGTCTCTGCCAAGAATGTCCTTTGGATTGGAAATGGTATTACAAAAATGACTAACAGTCAGTCAGTCAATAAACACTTTTTTTGGGCTTTTTTGGGCTTTTTGAAGGGGGGAAGGCAGGGTCCCTCAATAAACACTTATTAAGAGCCTATTATGTGCCAGGCACTGTGTAAAGTACTATGGATACAAAAAGAGGCAAAAGACAATCCTTCCCATCATGGAGCTTATGATCTAATGGAGAAGACAACCAACAAAAAAAAAAATAGGCACAAACTATGTATAGGATAAGTAGGAAAAAATTAGGGAAAGGCACTGAAATTAAGAGGGGTTGAGAAAGGCTTCCTTATAGAAGGTGGCATTTAAATTGGGACATAATGGAAGCCAGGAGGCAGAGATGAGGAGAGAAAGCATTCCAGGCAAAGTGGACAGTCAGAGAAAATGCCTGGAGCTGTGAGATGGAGTGTCTTCTCTGAAAAACAACAAGGGAGGCAGTGTCACTGGATGGAAGAGTAGAAAGAGCTGATATTCAAAACAAGTAAGAAGACTATATAAGAGTATTCGGTTGGCCTTTTAATAATCTGCCCAAAAGAGACTTAGGCTACTGTAAGAACAGGTTTTGGGATTGCTGAAGTCCTGTCAATGATCTTGAAAAGATCATGGAAAGGAAAAGAGGCACCACCAGAATGAAGACAGGAAAATGTCTTTACTTTTAAAAAAAGAAGAAAAAATAAAATTGGAAGTTCCTTCCAATCTTGATATCCTATGGTTCTGTGAAATTGGTATTAGGAAGGTCTATTTCAGACTGAATCAAAATCACCATCCCTATAACTTCAGCCCATTGGTCTTGCTCTTGGACACAAGGACAACTCATCTGCCAGAAATGCCATCTGCAGAGGAACTGCCTAAATCTAGTTCTAACACAACAGCATTACTTGTACAGGCTTCACCAAATTCCTTTGGGCAAGGCACTAAAATGAAGCTCTCAGAACTTTGCAAATTAGGTGAGAAACTAAAAGTTCATTTCTGATATACTTAATACTGCTGTGCACTATGAGACTCTCAATGTTACTCTGCCACCTCCCATTCATTTGAACATTCATTTCACATGAGAAATTAGAAAGTTTATGAATATTATCCATGACAAGCTGTATTATCCTTACTCTGCAGAGGAGGAAAGGGAGGCACAGAAAGGAAAAGCCAGATGGAAGTCAAGCTGAGAAGAGAAGGCAAGGTGTCCTGACTTTCAGTATATCATCACACACAGAGTAAAGACTATACTAATAAAAAAAAAGGAATATGGTTGACACATTCCTCATTCATTTCCCCTCAGATGTGACTTTTTTAATTATACATTCTGTCTACAAAAATATATCTTGTGCTTTCTTGGTTCTATGCCCTTCCTCAAACTAGGGTCCATCTGGAATTACACTGCCCTCGGGTGAGCTACGTGGCACAGTGGATAGAGTGCTAAGTTTGGAGTCAAGAAGACCTGAATTCAAATCTGATCTCAGACACTAGCTGTGTGACCTTGGGCAAGTCACCGTCTGTCTCAGTTTCCTCATCTGCAAAATGAGCTGGAGAAGAAAATGGTAAACCACTCTGGTATTTTTTTCCAAGAAAAACCCAAATGGAATCATGAAGAGTAGGGCATGACTGAAATGACTGAACAACTCCCTGTCAACCTAAGGGATTCTTACTTATCTATTAAGGATCATATATCTAGAGTTAGAATGTACTTCAGAGGCCATCTTGTTCAATCCTGTCACTTTACAATTGAGGAAACTGAAGTCCACAAATATGACATGATTTGACTGAGGTCACACAGATGTAGGATTTGAATCTGGGTCCTCTAATTTCAGATATAGTGTCATTTCAATGGCTCTAGGACAACCATAGGCCCAGGTATCCACTACCTTTTCTTTCTTTCTTTCTTTCTTTTTAATTTTGCTTTTTAGAGGGCAGAAGGCAGGGCAACTGGGGTTAAGTGACTTGCTTAAGTTCACATGGCTAGTAAGTATTAAGTGTCTGAGGTTGGATTTGAACTCAGATCCTCCTGACTCCAGGGTCTGTGTGCTATGCACTATGCCACCTAGTCTCCCCCTCCCCCCTTTCTTTAAGGGCTTTCTGGTCACTCCAGCCAGAAGTAATTATGCTTTCTGTTGACCTTATTAGCTATACCAAGCATGACAAATATCACTGCTTTCCTTTATAATAATTAGCATATCCTTTAGATTCTTCTAACTAGATCATAACCTAATTGAGAACAAGTTTGTTGGTGTTGGTGTTGAGTCATTTTTCAGTTGTGTCTGATTCTTCATGACCCTATCTATACTTTTCTTGGCAAAGATACTGAAGTGGTTTGCCGTTTCCTTTTCTAGTTCATTTTACAGATGAGAAAACTGAGGCAAATAGGGTTAAGTGACTTGCCCAGGGTCACACAGTTAGTTCATTGTTTGAGGCTATATTAGCACTCAGAAAGATGAATCTTATTGGCTCTATCCACTGTCTAGAGAGCAAACAATGTCTCTATTTGATATACTTAATAGCACCAATACAATGTTTCATATAAAGTAGACCTTAAATAAATATCCAGTCATAGTATTTAGAACTAGATGCAACCTGGGAAATCATAAAATACCACTGTCGTTTTATATGGATGAGGAAATAGAAGTTCAGAGAATTTAATAATTAGACAACTTCATTTTCAGATTTAGCTTTCTCCCAAAATTTTCAATATAATATTGATTTTTGGGGGAAAATTCTGAATGCTTGTCACACTTTTGAGATGTGACAGATTGGGTACTAGACATAGGTTCAGGAAGCCCTAAATTCAAACTCCACTTTCAAAAACATAGCAGTGTGATCATAGGCAAGCCACTTTAAATTTCTGAGCCTGATTTTTTTATCTGCAAAAATAGGGATAATAGGAAAGTAGCAGCTACATAGGGCTGTTGTCAGGCTCAAATAAGATGTATCTAAAATGCTTCTAAAAATGTTAAGTGCTACATGTCAGTAACTGTTAATATTTTTTGTTATTCTCTCTCCAAAATGTTAAATCTTAATAAAACTGATCATGTGCAGCATTTTGCGGGAGATAAAAATAACTATAATTTCCTAAAACAGGCTTCAAAATTGCCCCAATTTCTCTTTAGTCCTAGGATTTCTAAAAGTTGTATAGTTGTGTCAAATGACAAATTTATTAATACTGAGTCTAACCCAATACGAACACAGAACTGATCATCACTTAGGTCATCCATATACTCGTTCAAGCCCTAAAATTTTCTGGAGTGGAAATCATTTGGGGAAATACTAGTTTAGTGGATTAACTCCCAGTAAAATTACTTTCAATTTGAATTTGTATTATTCCAGCATAATGAGAAACAGCCCACCTTGCAAAGGGCTGTTTTGAGGATTAATGCATTAATTTTATAAAGACCTCTGAGTTATGAATGAAAGGCTACAAACACTCAGAACCATTAACTCTCTTCAAGGTTCAGCTCAAGTGCACCTCCTATACAAGGAATTTCTTGACTCTTGCCATGTATTCTCCATTATCTCCAAATCACTCTACATTTATTTTGTATTTCCTCATCTCTGTCCATGTTGCTTCCCTCAGGAAGGATATAAAATTTTTGATGGCAGAGAATTTAATTTTTGTCTTTATATTCCCAATGCCCAGCATCTAGTAAGCACTTAATAAATGCTTATTGAATAAAGCCATTATAGAGGATACTGTGAAGAATAAACACAAGGAAAAAAAACAAAAAAAATAAAAAACAAAACTTCCACAAACAAATAGTTATGACTTTGGTTCATGGCAGAAGAACCCCTAACATCATGAAATCTTTGTTTTGCCAAATCCCTCCTTTGTTCCTTCAATTCAATAACCATTTATGTAATGCCAATTCCAGGGTGAGGCAGTGTGCAACATGAAAAGTTAAGTCCTGTCCTCAAGAAGTCTATGGGATATTGTTTGTGTAAAGTAACTCTAACCTAACCTAACAAATGGCATATGTCTTATACTGGTAGAGATAATAAGCACTGTAGGAACTGGAAGAGAACAAGGTCACCTTTGACAGAGATTAACAGGGAAACCTTCATGGGAAGGTGGCAAATGTGATCTGGGCTTTGACTAATCATATCATTTTGATGGATGGCTCACTGGTCAAGTGAATTCCACTAGTTTCATATAACACCCAAGAGTAGTTACACTTAATAGTCGAGATTCACAGCCTGGCATTTAAGGAAACACTTAAAAAAAACACACCACCATATTAATTTAATAAATTGTAGAGAAAATACTGAGTATACTGCCAACCTGCACAATTAATTCCTCTGAGCCCCAGATAAGTGGCACAGTTGCTTACCTAGCACATTGTCTCCCAACAGGATGTGCCCATTAAGGAAAAGATTCCATTCTTTTTTAAGAAATGAAAAAGAAAAAAAGGAAAACCTTTTGAGACAGTTGGCTTAACCATGATGCCTGGGAAGATACTGGAGCAAAATCATCAATCAGCCTGAAGACACTAGAAACAGATGACAGGGCTTTGTGGAAAGCAAATCAAGGCAGCTCAATCTAATTTCCTTCCACCACAGTGTAACAAGCCTTGTAGATAAGTGAGGGGAAGAAATGAAAGGTTGTGTCTCTGATTCTCTCCTAGGTGACAGCTGCTGGTGACAGTGGTTGTCATCTCTTGGCTATTCACTGGCCCTGCCATTGGATCTGATGTTCTATGATCCTGCCGCTCCATTCTCGGGGTCCTCATTACCAGGGAGGTGGTTTTGTCATTTGACATTTAGCTAGTTGAGTTGCTGTGACACCTGACTGTTGTGGTAACACAGTATCCTACAGCATAGTAGTTGCAGGCTCATTTTTCATACCTGTGATAGAACTTGAAGACTTAAGTTCTTATGAAAGGAAGGTTCAATGGCATCACTGCCTGGTGGATGGTTTCTGTTTCCTATCTGGAGAGTTATGCTCTGCTCCTGTCGGTGTGTCTGCCTTCCAGGACTAAGGCATGAATATGCTGTCAGGTTCATATTCAGATCCAAAATGGGAGATATTCTATTACAAAAAAAATATACAGTATCTACTAGATGGATGGTATTTTGGTGGACCTATGATTTCACAGGTGTAGGTCACAATTTCCTAACCCCCTTTTTATCTTATATCATTTTTAGCCAAGCTTTCCCACAAATCCTTCAGAGAAGATCCAGCCAACACACCAGACAGCACCAAACCAATCTTAACACACACACACACACACACACACAAAAGAGAAATGAATTTGTATTTAGTGTGACTTCAGGCTGAAGCAACTTAGTAGTTCTTTAGACAGCTGGAAAACAGCAGCTGAGGAGAGAAAAACATTTGGCAAGAAAGAGAACGGTTCAAGTCAAGGCAAAGGGACACCCAGGTCCTCTTAGCAGCAATAATTGCAGCTTTTGGTTCACTTATATGCAACAAGTATTTACTGAGTACCAATGAATGGAAAAAATGTATCAAGCACTTAATATGTGCTAAGACTGGTGTGAAACACTGGTGAAATAAGCAGAAAAGAGAAACAGTCCACACTGTTGAAGAATTCAGACTCTAATTAGGGAAAACAACACATATAGGAAGATTCAGCTGCATGGTGCCAAGGAGATAGATGGTTATAGTGGATAGAATACTGGACTGAGTTCAGATTTGTTCTGGGACACATACTAGCTGCATGACCCTGGGCAAGTCACTTAACTTTCATTTGTCTGCCTTGGTTTTCTCATCTGTAAAATGGGGATTAATAATAGCACCTGCCTCCCAGGATAGTTGAGAGGGCTCATTCATTATCATGGAGATAGCTTCAGCTTAGTTACTCATACCTCATTAGGTATTCTCAGTTGCTACCACTCCCTCCCCTAACCTCCCATTAAAGAGGGCTCAAAATCTCAGCCATCTCTCCATTTGTTGCCAGCTACTCTACTTGGTTACAACTCCATTATCATCTTCATCATGCCTGCTGGGTCTTCCCTAGAACTCTTATTCCTTTTTAGCTTCCTTTTGTACATTGTCTTCCCCAAGGCTGGGACAGTCTTTCCTATTTGTATCCTTAGTGCTTATCACAGTACCTGGCAAACAGTGAGTGCTCAATTAATGTGTACTGTATTATAAGGATCAAGTGAGATAAGATTCAGAAGGTACTTTGCAAATCCTTTTTTTTTAATGTAGGAACTCCTTTAGGCTCAGAATTTTTTAAAAAAATTTTTGCAAGGGGAAAAGCAGGGCTATTGGGGTTAAGTGGACTTGCCCAAGGTCACGGGGCTAGTAAGTGTTAACTGTCTAAGGCAGAATTTGAACTCAGGTCCTCCTGACTCCAGGGCCACTGCTGCTCTATTCACTTAGTTGCCTGTGTAAATATTAGCTATTATTTATTACAGTAGATGGAAAGGTCCAGAATTTCTAGGTGTGGGGCAACAGGGCAAATAGCAAAATCCAGGGATTCTGAGGTTGTCCCAGTAGGCCAGATGTCAGTGTCTGGTGGTACAGGGAGTAAAGCAATGGGGCCTGGGATAGTAAGGACCTGAAGACACAGCAGCAAGCAGATGGATAGTAAGGCTTGGAGGTCCTCCATCATACTGGAAGGGCTGCATCTGATGATTCTTTGCTTATCCTTGCACATCAAGCATGTGACAAGCCCAATGTCAAGCATCAAAACAGATATGAAGTGTATGACATATACCTTGTCCTCCAGGAGCTTATAATTAAATTCAACAAACATTTATTAAATGCTTTCTATATACAGGACGCTTCTAGGTATTAGAGGAAATATGAAGATTAAATAAGACACAGTCCCAGGTGTATGGAGCTTCCAGGCAAATATAGGAGTATAAAACATAAATAACTATAATACCAAAGAATACATGTTGATTGAAATACAGTACTTGGCAAGTGAATTCATTAAGTACAAAGTGATACGTGAGACCTAAAGGAGAGGATTTTTTTTTTTCTGGCCTTGGGAGGAAAACCGTTGGATCAAAGAATTAAAAATAAGACGGAAAGGGGTGGCTGGGTGGCACAGTGAGTAAGAGCGCCGGCCTCAGAGTTGACCCAGGATCGAAACTGGCCTCAGAAAATGAGCACCCACACATAAATAATGACTAGCCGTGTAATCTTGAGCAAGTTACTTAACCCCAATTGCTTTAAAAAAAATAAGATGGAAAAAGGGGGATCATTTAGTGCAAACTTTTCTTTCTACATATGAGCAGGCTGAGGCTAGGAAGGGGAAGTAACTTGCCCAAAGACACACAGACAAGAAGCAGAAATGGAATTCAGACCTAAGTTTTATTTTGTTTTGCTTTTAAATTTAAGATGATAGATGGATTTGGAACTGGTTACTAGACCCAAAATATGGTCCTTAAAGGGTTAATCTCAACTCACTTCTCACCAGGCTGCACTCCAGACACGTCCATCATGCTGCAGAAATTCTTCCTCCTAGAAGATTACTCTGGTCCTGGAATTCACTCACTGGTGGTAAAGAGGTCAGGGAACCATAAAAATAATGAGTCACCATAAAATGATGAGGTATAGGGGTAGGAGTGCACAAGACCCCAAAATACCAACCCGCCAGGTCCTGCCAAATGAATTTGACTCAAGTGTTCTCTCAGCCAAAGAAAAGCAGTTTATTAAAAGTTTGCCATATTGGGCAGTCTCTTAAGGAGCCAAGGTATCTGTAAGGCTTGTATTAGACAAGCTGTCCACAATCATCTGACACAGAGTGAGTCAGTGCTAAACCATTCTCTGGCCTTCCTCCTCTCACAGAGGCAAGATGGGTTCTCATATACAGATAGGTTGTGGGAGGAATCTAGGGGTGGTCTAGAGGAGGAGTTTGGAGAGGGTCTTCAGGAGAAGTCAATGAGGTCAGACTCCATAAATGAGTAATTAAGAGTGGGAAGTTGTTGGAGGCTACCTGGAGAAGACAGACAATGGTGGGGGTAGGCCAGTTCTAGGGTGTAACAGATTTGGGTATTGGGAGGGTCAAGGGTGGGAAATTGCTGGACAAAGGAGGGCTAAAGATTTGGGCTGAGCCACAAAGAAAGGCCTATGGCCTCAGGTAAATGCCTGTGGGAAGATTCAAGGAGAGCTCTAGGGGGTTCCCAGAGCCAATACCTCATGAGTGGTACCCTAAGCTCCTGTGACCACTCCTCCCAGCATGCACAGTTGAGGAGAACACACAAGCCAATCATCTCTTCATTTCTTAACCAAGTTGTACTCCTGAATATTCCACCATGCCCCTCACATGCTACTGCTCCTTGGAGCCACAGGTGAGAGCTGACAGTTAGGTGGACAACAAAGGTACATGAGCCCTGAAAAGACCTCAAGCAAGCCCTCACACCAGAGGTTCTAGTCCTCTCTGAACACAGCAAGGCGGCACAGCAGACAGGGCAGGGAAGATCCATCTTCCTGAGCTCAAATCCACTTCAAATACTTCCTAGCTGTGGGACACAGAGCTAGTCACTTAATCCTGTGGGCCTCAATTTTTCATCAGTAAGATGGAGAGCTGGAGAAGGGAATGGCAAACCATCCAATATCTTTTCGAAGAAAACTCCAAACAGGGTCACAAATAGTAGGACCCAACAGAAAATGACTGAACAACAACCTTCTTCATGAAATCTTCTCTCTGGTCATTCCAAAGAATTTTGACCCCTCTTTCTCACATTCCTTACTCACTCAGAACCTTAATGGCCAGTACCATGTATTTTCCCTGTAGGATTTCCTTACAGGAGTACATTAAGTTTAGCACATTTTAGGCTAGTATTGTTCTCTAACTGGTCCCAAACACATTCCCTGGATTTCTTCCCCACCTCCTTATCAGTTACCTTCTCATCCTGGCAAAATCTTAAGAGTCACTGATTGATGCTTCCTTCACCCAGAATTAATAATAAAACCTAGCATTGATAACAGTGCTTTTAGCCTTGAAGAGGGTTTACAAATATCCCATTTTATCCTCCCAGCAACTGTGAGAGGTAATCACCACCACCACCACCACCACAACAGCTTTATATAGCACTCACTATGTCCCAGGTGCTATGTTAAGCACCTGAACAATTATTAACTCATTTGGTCCTCACAAGAACTCTGGGATGCAGGTGCTATTATTATCCCCACTTTACAGATGAAGAAATTGAGGCTAAAAGAGATTAAGTTATTGGATAGGGTCATACATCTAGTAAGTGTCAGAGGATGGATTTAAACTAAGGTCTTCCTGATTCCAGGTCCCCACTTCATCCACTGTGCTACTACCTGCCATAAATCAGACCACATTAAAATGAGATAGCTTTGCTGCTTCAGTAACTCTCCTCCCAAGAATATGCCTTGTACTGAATTTTGTTCTATTGCTACTAATGTCAAAGTAAGTGTTCGATGTGCTGTTATATGCCCATAGAAGCAACAGAGAGAAAGTATACATATTTTGTATTCACTTATATTAGCAACTAAATGGACAGAGACAAAAAGTATTTTTTAAAGGATCCAATTCCTATCATCCATCTCAATCTAAAAATTCAGGTGCAAATATAATCATACTAGCTTCAGTCAATTTTTCTCATGAATAAAATATATAGAACCAGTATATGACTATTAAACAAAATTATCTTAATAAATAATCATATAAGAAAACATACCCATTATTTGTTACCATTAAAGCAACAAATGGATATATTTGAGGTAAAAAAATAAAAAAAAACTTAAAAAACAAGTCACCAGACCCATCTCAGTAATTCATACCACTTGACATTTTAAGGAGACACTATTTTGCATTAACATGTACTTTTTATGGAGAAACATACTACTTAGATTTGTAAATTGAAAGAGACGGGCATTATAAGAACCTAGTCTTAAATCACTCTTTACATTTATTACTCTGCTTGTGTCTTCTAATGTGGTCATTTACAATTTGTTTGAACAAATGAGAAACTTCTGTCAATCACTCAAATTCTGCCATACTGAGAACAAGATTGCCATCTAGTGAATTTCACTTCCACAAATTATTTAACGGTTAGTGTACAACTTGCTTTATTCTCATTTTAAATCAGCTTAGTGATGGCAATATCTACTCATTCATAGCATTAGTAATTTTTGCTTAAATACTTAAAATGGTAACACCTCTATATAATACAGGGAGGAACACTTTACACAATTGAGAACTTTAATAATAAAACTAGAAAGGACTAACCAATAAAAACAAGTGAATACAAAATGGCTGTTATGGCAGGCAAAACTTCATAATGAGAATGCCATGTAACACCCTTAGTGGGAGGTTGCTGTTGTTGGGTCATTTTCAGTCATGTCTGACTCTTTGTGACCCCATGTGGGATTTTCTTGGCAAAGATACTGGAGTCATTTCCTTCTCCAGCTCATTTTACAGATGAAGAACTGATGTAAACAGTGTTAAGTGACTTGCCCAGGATCACACAGCTAGTAAGCATCTGAGGTCACATTTGAACTCAAGGCTATCCTGGGCCAGTGCTCCACCTACTAATGCCACCTAGTTGCCCCTAGTGGGAGGTTAGCCAAATTTATATAATAACCAAACTTTGCTCTTGGATTATCTGCTTCATTTATGAAGCCTTATTTTATTTGTCTGAGCTCAGAAAGATGTATGAAATCAACGTGGAAAAGAGCTGAGCCCTGTTCTGGGGTCAGTGGTCATAACCCTGTTGTACAGGAAATGTTGAATTACTCATCTGTGTTGGAATCAGAGATTCTGGTCCAACCTCCTTTCTTATTGCATGTCTAACCTATTCAGTCTTAGATGAAATCTTGGGTGCTAATCCAAAGCTAATACTTTGTCTTCATGGAATTTTCAGATTCCGAACTATATTTGGCTCTCTTTTACACACACACACGTCCTTCGATATACTAACATGCCTCCTAGCCATATCTTTCTATAGGCTCTCTCAATTCGATATTTCATTAGCATTCCATGACTTCTGGCCTAATGTTCTTGGACTTCTGCCACTCTGACATTGACCCCGTCCATTAGCAGTGCAAGAAGGCTCAACTTGGAGTGAAACTGTGTTTAAATCCTGCATCTCTCACCAGTGTGACTTTGGGCAAGCCACACCCTCTCTGGGCCTCAGTTTGCCAATCTGTAAGATTGATGATTTGGATTAGATAATCCCTTTCAGCTCTAGATTTATGATTCTCTCTGGGTCCAAACTCCAATCTGAGGGAGACAATCCATGTTAAGAGGGAATGGAGGGTTGGCTAGATATTACTCAGTTCCATTATTTTCATTGAATTCTAGGGTTCAGTATTGCCACTGACAACAAGAAAGGGGTCATAGATTTGTAGCTAGAAGGAGACCCAGAAGTTTACCTTTAGTTCATCCTCTTCTAAGAACCTGAGAGAAGAGATAGTCTTGCTCATGATCAATTCTTTAAAAAAAGAAAGTTTGATACTACCCAAAGCATATTTAATTTAAGCAACTAAAATAGATTATTGGCATAATTGAAGTGTTCAATTTTATGCTTAAGATTCAGAAACCAGAATGGCAGGTCCTTTCTAAGCAATTATAGGCAGGAACAGGGTACAATACAGGATCAAAAATCACCAAAATGTTGTACAAAGAGTACAAATAGGACTCAAGTTTCAAAGGGAAAAAATGGCAAGGTGGAAAACTAGAAAGAATATTGAATTTGGAGTTAGGAAGGGCCCTGGGTTCAAATTTTGCTAGTAATGCTTATTGTCTCTGGGAGCTTGGGGATCACTTCCCATTTCTGAATTTCAGTTTCCTCATTTATAAAATAAAGGTAATAATATTCATGCTGCCATGTTGCATCATTGTTGTGAGAACCCAACAGAGAAGTAAACTGATATTAAGAAGTAGATAAAGAAATCCAGAGTCAGACTCTAGAACATGACAGGCTGCATGTGGTCAGGCTGCTGTGCCTTGTCTAGGAATATAAGAGGTCATTGTCAGGGCAAATAGATGAGAGATGCTGCACACAGACTGGAAAAAGAGACCAAAAGTCAGAGAGGCAGATCACCAACAGAATTTTGGACTACATCTCAGCTACTGATTTGAGAGGCAGATATCATTAATGGTAAGCTCCTGGTCAGGGTGGTCTGAATGAGCTACTTTAAGCATATGGCCAACTATGTATGCACTGGTAGAATTGCATAGTGAGTGTAGGGTCTAACCTGACACAGAAGGTATAATTAGGTTCTGCAGAAAAGTGAAGGGGATAAAAAGAGGATGGATGGCATCAAGTGGTCTAAGTGATATTCAAAACCGCTCATAGGAGGCTAACATTACACAAAGAGTAGGCTAAAAGACAATTTTACAGAGAAGTCACAGTGCAAGTGATCAGCAAAAGCAATACAAGGACACTCACAAGGTCTCTCTGAAGAACTTTGGGATCAATCCTGTGACTTTGAAGATACTGGTACAGGACCACCCAGCATAGCATGCCCACATCAGAGAAGGTAATGTGCTCTATGAGCAAAACAGAATAATAGTAGCTCAAAAGAAACATGAGATTCGCAAATTTAGAGACATCTCCTGTCCAAGTATTCACATGGACTATTTGTGCCCAATCTGTGGTAGAACTTCTGTAGCGGCAAGCACCCCAATATCCCCAGGGTAGCTGCCAACACAGGTTCTTAGATCTGCTTTTGTAAAGGAAAGCAACTCAAAATGGGTTAACAAGCTTACTTTAATCAAACAAACATATATTACCTAGTTCAGGGGAAAAGGTCAGCACCCCGAACTTCAGAGTTACAGAACTTACAGATCAAACAGACAGGCTTCCAAACTGTCCAACCATTATATCAATACCAAATCACAGTTACCAGAGAGGGAAGCATCAACATCTGGGTTTTCAAAGCCGGGGGGCTCTCAACAACGGCTTCCCAGAGTCTCATCTGGTCAAATCACACAGCACTTCTCAAAGTGAGCCCCAAAGCAAAGCCTCTCCTCAGGGCTTATATAGCCTTCTCTTGGCTTAGAGAATGTAACAACCTTCTGGACCCACTGCCCAATCACAAAGTATCAAGGTGTGGGCTTTCCTGGAAAACAAGCCTCCCACCCCAGGCTCCAGGTGCACTTAAGCTAGGGGCAGGGAAGATCTTTAAATTTGCATTTCCATTACAACTTCCAAGCTCATATTAGTCTGACCACCCACAGTTAGACATATTGTACAAAATGACATCCCTACATAGGGATGTCATTTTGGTCCTCTTGGAGAACTAAGGACACCAACCAGTCAACCTGTTTATGATGTGATCTGAAGGGAACAAAGGAGGCGCTGCTGTCCCCAAATATATCTTGAATACAGGTGCCACTGCTTGAAATTATGGCATTAGCAATTTCTTCTTCCTTCATCTTATATAAGACAGTATAATGATGCAGTGGAAAGTGGACACCTCGTTTCAATTCCTGGCTGTGATACCTTTTAGTTGTGTGACCCTCTATCATTTGACATTTCTGGTGTTCAGCTTTCTCTTCTATAGAGTGTGTGTGTGTGTGTGAGTGTGTGTGTGTCTGTGTGTCTGTGTGTGTGTAATATCTATAATAGAGAGGAACATGGTATAATGGATAGAGAGCCAGCCTTGGAGTCAGAAAAGCTTGGTCTCAAGTCTCTTCTCTAACACATACTTGGTGCATGAACCTGGGAATGTTACTTTGTGCCCCAGGCTAAGACTACTGGGGGAAGAGAGCATGAATTTAAGTACCTGTGAGTCATATACTATTCTATGCCCTTTACATTACCTCCTTTAATTCTCACAGAAACCCAGGGAGGTTAAGTACTATTAAAAGAAGTCTTTGACAACCCCTTTTTAGTCTAGTGTTTTCTCTGTTAATGACTTCCTGTTTATCCTTTGTATAACCTATTTGTACAAATTTGTTTGCTTGCTGTCTCCTCCATTACTTTGTGAGTTCCTTGAAGACAAGGACTGTCATTTGCATTCTTTTGTATCTTCAGCACTTAGCACAGTGCCTGACACATAGTAGGTGCTTAATAAATGTTTATTCACTATTTTTATCTCTGTTTTACATTTGAGGAAACTGAGGCAGTCAGAGGTTATTATTCCATGCTTATTCTCTCTCTCTCTCTCTCTCTCTCTCTCTCTCTCTCTCTCTCTCTCTCTCTCTCTCTCTCTCTCTCGTTATTGTTCAGATGTTTTCTAACTCCAGATGCATCACTCTTAGCTGCTTAGAGCTTTTCCAAGAGGTCTGAGCACCCAAAAAAGGTACTGATCTGCACTCGTATAGGAAATTCCTCACCAGGAGTTCCCTACACCAATGAAATTACAAGTTTAACTTTTAAAAATGACTCTAGTTTACAGATTTGTTGTGAGGACCAATGGAGATAATATATATATAAAGAGCCATATAAACATCAGGTATTAATATCCACGACACGTAGCACACTGCTAATAGGATTGGATGGATTATTATTAGCTAAACTTGGAGTTGGGATGGGAGGAAGAATTGAAAAAGATATTTAAAATGGGTATGAGGAATGCTGAGAACTGCACTCTTCACTATTAAGGTAATGACCTTAATGACCTGTATACCATCTGGCATATAGGAAATGAATGAAAGATTTTTTTTGAGGGGGGAAGGCAGGGCAATTGGGGTTAAGTGACTTGCCCAAGGTTACAAGGCTAGTAAGTGTTAAGTGTTTGAGGCCATATTTGAACTCAGATCCTCCTGACTCCAGGGCCAGAGCTCTATTCACTGTGCCACCTAGCTGCCCCTGAAAGAAGATTTATTAGGTACTCACTATGGGCTAAACTTTCTTCTAGGTAAGGAGATACAGGTACAAAAGGAAAAAGAGCTGTTGCCTTGAAGGAGCTTCCATTTTTAACAGGGAAGATAATACATATAGAGGATAATGGCCAAGGTGGGGTGCTTTGGCTTGGAAAGCTATAGGGATGGTAAGTGGAGCCATAAGGGAGTATATTTGATATAGTGTTTCCAGTAGCAATATTAGTATATTTTTTTAATTATAGTTCCAGACCTGGAAAATAGTGGGGGAAGGGAGGGAGGGAAGGATAGAGGGAAAGGGGAAGTAAGCACATGGCAGAAAAGTGGCTAGTGAGAAAATGTCTAGGGAGTAAAACAAGGTTTACTGCTCTGAGTTCTTCAATACAAAGATAGCATGGTTGATCACAATCGAGTTAATAATGGGCTAAATTGGACAGCAACTCATTCTCTGTTGTTAGAGAAGTGGGGCTTCATAATAGGTCCAGTTTTATTCAATGCATTCTATACAGCTATGTTCAAGTACACAATATGGGACTTGGAAGCATCTATCCTTCTTGACCTCTGGGAAATTCTTTCATCTCAACAGGGCTACAAGCATAATAATCAAAAGTCCTTGAGACAGTCATCTTGTAGTTTCTGCATGCTGATGACTGTGTTCACAAAATGAGCATGTAAGAAGACACACAAAGGATACTGAATGACCAGACAGAGCCCACTCCAAGGACTTAGAATAAGCATGAAGAATTAAGTCATGAGATGAATTGGCCTGCAGAGGGAAATTCTACACATAGATAGCTAATGATTTCCCCCTTAATACAGGGCTGAAAACTTGCTGAGCACTGGTCAATGATATGGTGATTAACAAAGTTATAAAAAACAGTAGCAAAAAGACTAATCATGTTCTTTGGGAAACTGATATATTATGGCTCAATTTGCTTTTGGGTCTTTAATTCCTTTCCTCTAATTCCTTAGGTAAGATGTAAAGAGCTTCCAAAGATACTCTTATTTATATTGATTTATAAGGGCCATTAATGAGCAATATTTAATATTGAAGATTTACCCACAATGAGATGTAGAAATGCAACCAGTCAAACATAAGACCCCGGAATACTAAGTATCAAATACTAAACTGATGTGGAATTGTCATAAGGAAATCCAGTCCAGCTCCCAATAAGAAGCAAAGAAATTTGTGATCAAGGACATTGAGGCTGACTTGAAAGTGGTAGGTTTAAACTGCAGTCAACAGAGATGGGAGACAGAGATGCTGAGTGTCACAAAACCACAAAGCAACAGGAAGAGTTGCAAATCAGAAGAGGGCGACTTTGCTCATCTGCAGCATAGAGAACACAGGCAATTGCAGCGGTCTCCGAAGTTCCACTGACACCTATTAATAGCTGCTGCATACCTGTTTCCTCTGAATGCAAATAATCTTTCCTGCAGATTTTCTTTGTTGTTGTTCAGTCATTTTTAAGTGATGTCTGACTCTTCATGAACTCCATTTGGGATTTTCTTGGCAGAGATGTTGGAGTGGTTGGCCATTTCCTTCTCCAGCTCATTTTACAGATGAGGAAACTAAAGTAAGCAGGGTTAAGTGACATGCCCAGAGCCACACAGCTAATAAGTGTCTGAAGACAGATTTGAGCTCAAGAAGATGAGTCTTTCTGACTCCAGGCTTGGCATTCTTTCTACTGCACTATCTAGCTGCCCTCTGAACTACCCAGCTGCCCAGATTTTCTTATACAGGTAAAACTACAGCAATGTACAACAAATACAGCACTATACGCATCAACAAAGGCATTTGACACAAGCAAGAAATTAAGAGTAATTCCCAAATGGTCTCAGTGCCTAAGGCAAACCATATGCCAGGCATTCCTTTTTTTCCTCTGATAATGTATTCTTATATTGACTCAGCTAGATTACCCGAGTGAAAAAAGTATAAGGCAGGAAACTTACATACAATATACAAAATGAAGGGGCAAGATGATCATTCTAAGATCCAACAAGCTTCTCTTCGGTGATGTTCTATCATCACTTAGGAAATGAACCAATCAACCAATAAAGATTAACTATCTAATATGCATAGCACTGTCCTAGAATACTAGGGGAAGAAAGTGGGTGGGAACAGAGATTTAGTTACAGCAACTTACATTTATGTAGTGCTTTAAAGTTTGCAAAGAATCTTTTATGTAATGTCTCATTTCAATCTTCCATCTCCATGAGGTCAGGGCTGCTGTCCTTCAGTTGTTTTATAGTCTTGTCTGACTCTTTGTGTCCCCATTTTAGGGTTTCTTGGCAGAGATACTGGAGCAGTCTGCCATTTTCTTCTCTAATTCATTGTATAGATGAGGAAACTGAGGCAAACAGTAACTAGGGTCACTCACACAGTTTGTAGGTGTCTGAGGCCAGATTTGAACTCACAAAGATGAATCTTCCTGACTCCAGGATGAGTACTCTATCTACCGTGCCCAGCCTGCGAGGTCAGTACTATAGGTATTATTGTTCTTCTCTTACAGATGGAAAAAATGAGGCTCAGAGGGGATCTAACAACCCAGCCAAGGTCACGCAACTAGTAAAAGTATGAGGTGGGATTAGAACCCAAGTCTTCCAAATTCCAAATCCAGCACCCAAAGAATAAATTAAATAACAACAACAGACTTTGTTGTGATTAAGGGCCAGGCAATAAGAACTAAGGGAATTTGTAGGAAGAATGGATCCTTACAGACTGGAATAATGAAGGAAAGTTTCATATAAGGCATGGCATTTGAGCAGGACCTTGAACAATGGAGTCATTCTTCACAGCCAATCCATTAAATGGGAGGAATGCTAACCTACCATATGGTACCCAAGGCAACATTCCCAGAGGAATAAGAGTAACTAGACAAAAGCACAGAAAAATGACCTACCTAAGAAACAAATTCATTGTTATTCCTCTGTATCCCAGTAAGTTTCACCTAAAACATCTAAGACAGATATGCTTCTTCCCCTTAAAAATCTTGGGGAGGGTTAAAGAGTAGGGAAGAAGAATTTGACATACTTCCTTTACTGATCCATTTGGCTATTAACAAATCCTTCCTATTAGGAAGTGCTTCTTTCTATCGATGAGAAATTACAATCCTATTCATGTGATGGATTTATAATGTCTTTGAATTTCACATTAAAGACTAATTTAAAACATTTTTAGCTCATAATGTCCTTCTGTGCTATGTACAGCTGTTATGGTTTCTGTTTTATGGGGTTTCTGATGTTTGATTTTCCTTTGTTAGCCTTGTTAAAAGTAAGGCACATGAGTTAACTGTCTGGCCTGGTTACAGAAGTAGTTCAGGGCTGGTAAGACCCTAAGGTCAGCAGACAGGGCCTTGGTTTAGAGATTTTTCTCATACCTAAGTAACCTGGAATCTACAGAGGTAAAAAGAGAGGGAGAGTGTCTTCCCAGTTAAGAATAGCACTCTCCATGATAGAATAAATGCCCCCTCTTTGAAGACATCAAGGAGCATCTTTGAAAAATTCAAATGATCTTTACTAATTTGGATGGAGGGCAAGCATATTATATGTGAAGGGGGTTATTAGCATAAGTTAACATTCTGGGGCTATTCAGACATGAGAGTAAGGTAACTTTGCTATTTAAGATGCTAATAGGCTCCATCTCAGTAAGACCAAGGAAGAAAAAAGCTCATTCTGAGATTTGATTCTCATATTTTAGATAATTACTTAAAGATTAGGGATCATACATCTGCCACTTTCCCATACATGAACTCATCAGCAGTAGAAAGAGACCAAAGTTCACAAAATGTTATTTTCCTTCATCTAGACCAATAGTTCTCAAGCTTTTGTGTGTCATTGACCTCTTTGACAGTTACCAGACTTCTCAGAATAATGTTTTTAAATTATAGGAGATGCTAAATTTTAGTTAGAGGTTAGTGAAAATATACGTTTTTTTTCCTCTCCAATTTTATGGACTCCCTGAAATCTATCCATAACATCCTCCACTATGTTAAAAACCCCAGATCTAGACTACTTTTCTATGCCCCTTAAGGGAAGGAAGAAAGTTGGGGGAATAAAAGAAACCAAAAGGACTGTAACCAGGAGGAAAATGGACACATCTTTAGGTTTGCTGAAGGGTCCCTTGGAAGAAATACCAGGTACTTAAAATTTAAGTTTAGTTCAGTTGAAAATATCATATATGTTTACACTTTTGTTGAGGTTGTTTTCTGGGATAGGTATGCCCAACCTCATCTACTTCACTTACACAATTGTCATTAATACCATTTTATATTATTCTGTTTCCCTGTGTATGAGTCCTATGTCCTCAATAAGAGGTGAAGAAATTATGTTTTATAGTTCTTTTGTATTTCTGTGTTCCTATGATATTTGTAGCACCACACTGGTCACTACTCAGGTATTCAGGAAATACCTGATAGATCAAATTCTTTTATTTGTTCAGGGGAATTCTTTTGAGCTCTCATATAAATATCCTTTCTCTTATCTAATATATATGGAAGCCCATATCCTGCTCTTACTTGATGGCAGACATTGATTTATTGACTCAGAGCAAGAACTTTATTTATTTATTTATTACTGTTTTCCCAAATTTACCAAGACTCTGAAGAAAGAACGATATGGGTCATGACTCAATGTCTTAAAGTTTCAATACTCGTCAGCTTAAGATACTATTCCGCAACACAATTCACTTGAAAAATAGGCCTGAATATACCCAACATACCAAATGTTAATCTACCATCACAGAAAATAAAACCATAAAAACATAACAGGTTACAAATAAACTCAATTGGAAAGAGAAATATTCACCAGTGGTCTAAGCAACTAACTTTGTGCTTAGTCTGTATGTTTAAGCTTACACTGAGCAGTTATGAGGCAATTAATGAAAAATATAATTTTATATGATTATATTAAGGGTGACTGCCAGTGTTGATGGATAACTCATATGTTAAAAGAGGAGATATTGGTGTTGAGGGCAATGCTTTAATTAAAATGGAGCACAATGTAGGTCACTGATTTGTGACAGGAAATAATGCAACTCCTTTTGGGAATGCTGGAATAGGAATAAAGCTCACCTTTGAGGATTATCAAACTTCTAGTCAGTCTCAAAGTTAGGAATCCCACAATTGTTGGGTTTTGTTTCTCCTAAGTTGAGATATTTTATTATTGATTCCACAATATTAATTTTTCTCTTCTCAAAATGTCACATGATTAGTATATATAGCCCTTAGATTAGAATAGATTAGAATTCATTAATTTTACTTTGAGATTTTCATGATGACTCAAGTTTTATTCATTTATTCATTCAAACATGTATTAAGGGCCAAAGTTTAGATAAATAGTTCCTGTTTCAGGGAGCTCATAGCCTAATGAGAGATATCACAGAGAGACAAAATAATACATAATATTATGATATAACATTTACAGATAATAGGAGAGCTCTTGGGGAGTCAAAAAACATAATAAGGAATCACTGCTCTCCATTACTCAAAAAATTACAACAGGAAGATTGGAGAGATAATTCAAACCAACACTCTCATTTTTACAGTAGTGAAATTGAGGTCCAAAGAAGTCAAGTGACCTGTACAAGATTACCCAATAGTAAGTAGTAGATACAAAATTCAAATTCAGCCTCTTTCCATGGTAGCATAGTAGATACCTCACCTCACTTCCATTGTTCTCTGCTGTTTCCATTCCCTTTAGTTAACACCACTGCCAAATGAAAGTTAATCCCTGTATAGATCATTGACTCCCAGTCTGGGTCTATGAAATTCCATAAATGCCTAATGGAACTGTAAGGAAGTCTACTGGGGTAGGAGTAGTAGTATAAATATGATGCTATATAATGGGCTGGAGAGACTTGAATGACATAATTAGAAATGTGATCCACCATGGGAAGCCACTGTGAAATTTTAATTGAAAAGTAACATGACCAGAGTACATCTGAAAGATCACTCAGCTAGTGTGGAGGAAAACAGATTGAAAAGGGTATAGACTGGAAGCAGACAGAGGGTGATCACTGAAGTCACAAGAAGTGAATGAGAAGAGAAGAATGCTCATGTTTAAGGGACAAGAGGAACAAGAAGAAACAAAAGAAGAAAAAAAAGCAAAAATGAGTGAAAAAGGAAGAACCATTGGGTATACAGGATCACAAAAGCCCAGGGAAGAGAGGTTATGAAGAAGGATCAAGTAGTTCGATGTCATATGAACTCTGCTGGGAACATTATGCCTCCCTCAGGATAAGCTAATCACTTGAAATCTTATCACCATGCAGGTTGACTCACCTTTTGATACTCAATATTTTCTTAATTCCTTCATTTGCTCCACTCCTCTGATTGTAGGCCTTGAAGGCAGAGCAATAAACTGCCAAAACCTTATTTGCTAGAAAATAACCCTCCATCTTCCATCAGCAGCTCTGTTTGATGGAAAATAATGTCCCTCAGATACTTCCTGGTGGGTCCCCCACTCCTCCTTTTCAGCTTCCTTTTGTATATTGTCTTCCCCCATTAAATTGTGAGATTCTTGAGGGCAGGGATTATCTTTTGCTTCTTTTTGTAACCCTAACACTTAGCATAGTGCCTGGCACATAATCAGTATTTGTTAAATGTTTACTGAGTTGAATTGAACTATGGAGAGTTTAAGATGGAGATGGGGGAAAGGTGATTGTATTTGGAGATAAGAAGGGAAGGGATGGCAGCTTGAGGAAATGGCTTGGTCAAGAGAGGGATTTTTTTTTTAGGATGGTGAACTATTTTTTAATGAATAGACACGAAGATATTAAAGATCCCTGAGATTGAGGGAATGATTGCTTGACCAAGACTAAAGATATGTATATCAAAGATACATACAGGTAGAAGGGTTTGCTTTAGCAAAAAAGGGAGATCATCTCTGAGACTAGAGGAAAGAAGGTGAGAGAAAGAGAGAAGTAGAGAAGTGAAATTGAGACAATTCATAGAGAATAATTTTAATCTTGTCAGTGAAGTAGGAGGTGAGACTTTTGCTAAGATTGATACAAGTATAATTGCAGATTTGAGGAAAATATATGTATGTATGTATGTATCTGTTCTGTTAAGTGTGACAATAGTCCATAAGACATTATTGGCACAGAGCACTGCCCTCCAAGAGCTAATAATGTATTGTGAAGGAAACAACATGAATACAGATAAAGAAAACTGAAATGTGTACAAAAATAATTTCTGGGGGATGTGGGGTACTAGGTGAATTAGGATAGGCCTCTTGTGGAAAGTAACAATTAAGCTGAGCTTTGATGGAATTCAGGGATTCTAAGAGGTGAAAGGGAGGAGGGAATTCATTCCAAAAAATGGGGACAGCTTGTATTAAGACACAGAGATTGGAAATAGACTGCTGTGTATGGAGAACAGCAAGGAGATTGGTTTAATTGAAATGTAGACTGTGTGATGGAGAGTAATGTGCATTTAAACTGGAGTCCAATTGTGAAAAGGTTTACCTGCCAAACAGAGGAGCTTGTATTTTATCCTAGAAGTAAGAGGAAACCACTGGAACTTCTTGTGCAGTAAAGTGACATGTATAGACCAATGCTTTAGTAATAGAGTTTGGCAGCCATATGGTGAGTGATCTGAAGAATAGAGAAACAGGATACTGAGAGAAAAGGAAGGAGAATGGACAATACTAAAGGAAATGGTGAGTAGAACCTAGATAATAAAAACCACAGACCACTAAAAACCTCTGCAAATAATCACTGTGTGGACAAATATGTATACTATTTCCAAGCTTGGCCAGAATAATATGAGACTGAAATTTAACAATTTATTGAGTTCTTACTGTGTACAAGCACACTGTTAGGAACTGGGAGATATGAAAATATAAAGAAAAAGAAAGACCTGGTCTCCGTCCTCAAAGAGTTTCACACTTGGAAGGCACACAGGACAATTGCCTAAATAAACTGTATTCTAAAATAGAACATGTCTATAAAGTGATACAATGTGCTATGCAAAACTGGAGGAAATACTATATTTAACTGGAGGACTTGGGAATGGCTTTTTGGAGAAGACAGAGCTGAGCTGGGTCTTCAGGGTAGAGTACCAGTAGATAATGGATGGGGATGATGGAGAAGAAGGGCATTCCCAGTATAGATAACTCTATGAGAAGAAAAGTAGCAAGGCAGAAAAGTACAGAACGTGTAGAGGGGTCAATGAGTAATCCAGGCTGGATTCAAGTAGAAGATAGACTGGGATTGTTTAGGAATGCCAGGTTAGGGAGTTTGGCATTTATTAAGCAGACAATTGAGGCTACAATAAAGACTTCTGAATAATATGATAAATTTGTTTAAACCTGGAAATAAGATGTTTTGGTAGACAGCTTGGATGAGGAAGAGACAAGGCACATGGCATCCATTAAGAGGCTACTGCAACATGGTGGTAAGGAGAACCTGGATTAGAGTTGCTGGCAGTATGAAGGAGATAGATTTAAGAAATAATATACAACTATAATCTATAGGAGTTGGCAAGCAATACATGTAGGAAGTGAGGAAGAAAGAACAAACAACATGACACTGAGGGTAACTGTGCCACTGACAAAAGGGAGGACATAGATGAACTTCCTTCTGTTTTTGGAAATTTTAAGTCTGAGATACCTGTCAGGATACACAGGGAAAACTGTCTCAAAATGCTGATTTGGGCAACGAGAGATAGCTAAGGATTTGGAAGCCATATGTATAGCCTTGGAAGTCATGGATGAGGAGGAGATTGCTAATGGAAAGATGGTAGAGAGAGAAGAGATCAAAAAATAAAACTTTGACCAATGCCAACTACAACATGGAAGAAGAGCTTGCAAAGGAACCAGAGGAAGAGCAGGAAATGTAAGAGTTAGCAAAGTGTGCTGTTAAAAGAAGCCAAGGGAGAAGATATAGAAGGGTGTGATCAACAGTCAAAAGCCACAGAGAGATGGAAGATGAAAAGAGACTTGTCCATTGGGGTTGGCAATAAGTCACTGGTGAAGAATATGTTCAGTAAAGAAAATGGACTTCAAGGGGTTGAGGAGCAAACAGGTTGTGAGGAAATCTAGCTGCTGGGTACAAACTAGTTTTTCAAGATGTCTGGATGTAAAATGGAGGAGAGATGAAACCTCTTATGGACAAGGTTATAAGAGAATTCCTGTTCAATGTGAAATAAATGACTAACTTGTTGATTGAGCAGAGTTGAAAATAACTGAGGAAAAAGAAAGAGAACATCTAGCTGCCCTCAATGAGTTCAGTTTATCAGGTTAGTATAAACTGCATCCCAGAATAATGAAAGGACTGATGGATGTGACCATAATACTGCTATTGATCTTTGAAAAAGAGAGAATGGTAGAGATCCACAGAATCATAAGAAGAGAAATAAATTACTTTCTGTCTAGATTTTGTCATCTGCAAATTTAAAAAAATGTATCTATGCTTTTATCTGAATAATAGATAAAAATAGAACAGAATGGAACCAGGGACAGATCTCTGGGACACTTCATTAGGGTCCTGTCTCCCCTCTGCTTTCAGGCTGTAATAATCTTTGAGACCCTGTGCCCTAGATGTTAGTACTTATTCAAGTGGAATCATCAGTAGGCTAGAAATCAGAAATCCCCAAGGCCTGGAGGGACACATACTAAAAGGAGAGAACTTACAGGCTCATTCCTCAGCAGTCATGTTCACTCTCATTCAAAATGAAGGACCAGCTGACTACACCCCCAAATTTCATCCCAATAAATCCGTCTTCAGATATGCAAGTTTTGTGCATGGGTTGCCTTTCATTCCTCTGGTGTAACCAGGGACTTAACAAAAAAAAAAGCACTCATTAAGAGAACATTTTTGCTAAGTGGTTAAGTACAAAAGCTCCCTACTTCCCAAAAACCAATTCACTATCTCCAATTAGTCCTCTAGACAACTGAAAAATTTCTATTTCAAAAGCACAGATTTGGCCATATCACTCCCCAACTCAAGAAGCTCCAGGGGCTCCCTATCACCTCTAGGATAAAATACAAACAATTTTGATGTTTAAAACATTTTTATAAACTGGCACCCATCTACCCTTATAGGTTTATTTGATTTCACTGTTGTTTTTCAATTTTGTTCAGCTCTGTGTGACCCCATGGATCATAGCATGTGATCCCGTGGATCATAGCCAATGCTGTGCATGGGGTTTTCTTGGCAAAGATATTGAAGTGGTTGACCATTTCCTCCTCCAGTGGATAAAGGCAGAGCTTAAATAACTTGCCCAGGCTCACACAACTAGGAAATGTCTGAGGTTAAATTTGAACTCAGGTCTTCCTGACTCTAAGCCCAGCACTCTTTGCACTGATCCATCTAACTGCCTGCTCTTTACTTGACTACCTCCTCATAATTCTATGTAGTAGCTAAACCGACCCATTTGACATCCCCCCATACATGACATCACATCTTCCCCTAAATGCTTTTTCTAGGCTATCCCCTGCATCTATATGTTCTCTTTCCTGACCAGTGACTCTTATGGACAGTGCAGCTCCCTTGAAGACTTGAGTAAGGTATCATTTTCTGCTTGAGGTCATTCCTATTCTCCTCAGTGCTCTGCCAAGCCATGTCCGCTAAAAAAACTCCTTTGTATTTACTTATTTGAATATATGTTTTATCCTCTCTTTGGAATATAAACTCCCTGAAAGGTGAGATTGTTTTGTTTGGGTCTTTCTATCCCAGTGCCTTGTACAATGTCTGGAAAAAGTAGTCATTTAAATAGATGCTTATTACATTAAACTGGCCCACTATAATGAGGTTCCAGGTCATTAGTTTTGTTCTAGGGTAGCCAGAAGCATAAGGAAAGGATATTTTCCTTACTACCTGTATCCTTTCAAGTCAGAATAGCACATTTGTTATAGTTAAGACATTCATGTGACAAGCACTATATAAATACACAAAGCAATAACCATGCTTGTGTGTGTGTGTGTGTGTGTGTGTGTGTGTGTAAGCAATATAGTAAAAGAATCAAGGTAACAATTTGTTATGTTCAATTGATGGTTCTACCTCAATATTAAAGAGGTTGGTGGCATCTAATGATCAAAAAATTATTCAAACATTAAAAAACAATTTTGTGTAATTATTTGGAGTTTGCTTTCATTTTACAAACAACAATTTAAAATAAATCCATTAATGTTATTCGGTGAGATTTCTTACAAGTAAATGGCTCTGTATCATGCACTGACGTGTGATTTAATATCAGAAAATAAGCTCACCTACCAGCAATGCATTATAAAGGGAAATTAAGAAACCTGAAGTGATTATTTCCATTACCGGCAGTATGTCTTTAATAGCAAAGGGGGAAAAGTACTAGAAAGATATAATTTCATTTTTTTCAATAAGTATTTATCAGGTACCTACTGTGTTCATAGAAGTACCACCACGCCAGTCAAGAGTTGTTATTTCCTTCACTCTATCATCAACTATTCAATTCGACAAATATTTATTGAGCAACTATGTGCAAAACATTATGTTAGGTGTGGGGGATGCACAAAAGAAAAGAATGAAACAGTCCCTTCCTCCAAGGAGGTTATATTTGATTACTTAATATGGTTTTCTGAGATTTCAGCTGAAGTCAAGTGTCTGCACAAAGACAACTGGTATAATTGGGAGCATATTCCTTGAGTAAGATGCCTTTTATGTTCTTAAGAGATAGCATTGACAAGCTTTCAAGTGCAGAAGAGAGGGACCAGGATAGCAAGGGAACTGAAGACCATAAGGATTGAATAAGAATTGAAGACTGTAAATGCCAGTTAAAGTAACTGGGGAGTGTTCAACCTAAAGAAGAAAAGAGTCAGAGTGGAAGTGTGGCTTAAACATTTTCTTCAAGTATTTGAAGAGCTGTCACCTATAAGAGGGATAAGATTTGTCTTGCTTCATTCCTTAGTCCATACCTACAAACAATGGGTGGAAGTGGAAGAGAAACAGATGTCATCTAAAGAAAAATTTCCTAATCAGCAGAATTATTCTTGAATAGAAGGGACTGTCTTGGAAGGGAGTTTCTTCCCCTATTCACTAGAATTCTCCTAAGAACTCTTAGCTGATTGGGACTCTCCCATCTTATGCCATCCCAAACCTCACCATATTTCACAATTGGCAAGGAAGGCCCTATTGGCACTGCGGACCTCTTTCCACAATAAACCTAACTGCAAAAAAGCATTCATTCAATTATTGACGTTATATAATCCATGACATTTATTGCTTCCCTTTATATCTCAAGAAGATGATGTGAAGGAACACTGCTATGTGTATGAATGGGTATTATGGAACAATTGGAAAATGGAATTGATATTCATCACTGGATGAAGAACCCTGAGAGATCATCCAATTCTCAATCTCCACATGAGGCCACTTCGAATGATAAAGGTGAAGGGTTTTGTCCATGGGCACAGAGCTGATAAATTACAATGTCAAGATTCAAACCCAGGCCTCTTGACTAGTAATAATTGCTAACATTTATATAATGCTTACCATGTGCCAAGTTCTTCACGATTATTTTATCATTTGATCCTCACAATAATCCTTGGAGTTATATGCTATTATCCTCATTTTATAGATGAGGAAACTGAGGCAGAAAGAAGTTAAGTGACTTGTCGAGAGTCACAGAGCTAGTAAGTGTCTGAGTTTGGATTTGAACTCAGGACTTCCTGACTCCAAGCCTGACACACTGTACCATCAGCTGACTCTATGGCTCTTTCTAAATTTTACATAGTATGATTAGGAATTATATAATTATGGTAATCCTATACTAATTAGAAATCATATACTCATAGTAAACAATTTATTTGTTTTTCTAATACTTATATATTCCTCTATCTTTTCAATGGTTTATTAGTTACTTTGAGTAACTACTTTACAATCAATCAGCAACTATTAAAAATTTCCTTAGGTAGTTGGTTAATATTCTTACTATTTTTACAGAAAGATAGCTTGTAAGCATTACTCATTTCTGTAAATATCCTTTACTTAATTCTTGGTTAGCTAATTTTTAAGTCCATGTCATGATTTTTTGCATAAAACCAAATATGCTGAATTTACAGAATTTTCAGATTGAGATACATTTGTTAGGAATACCTAGTCACTTGGCGTGATATTGTAGCCTGGCTCTACTATGCACTATAGATTCTCAGATAAAAGGAGGAAGCAGTGGCTCCCTCTATCCAACCAAAATTTAGTGAGAGCCAATTATATGGCCAGGGAAATAAAAGATTTAGCCAAAAAAAAAAAAGTGTGTGCAAGAGTGTGTATTCAGATTCACACTTATCAACTGTGTGACCTTGGGCAAGTCACTATAACACTTTGAACCTCAGTATCCTCATCTGAAGGAAATGAACTCAAAAGTCTCGAAGATCTTTTCCAATTCTACAACTTTTATCCTATGATACACTGTGTAAGAAATAAACATTTGCTTACTTTATACCTAATAAAAATGATTACAACTTATGTTTCTTTGAAAAATTCAAGTTACAAACATTTTTATCACTTTACACAGACTATGGCAGTAATCAGATGTTTGGAATATTCTTTTTTTCTTCAGGAAGCATCTCCTAAAATCCTAATAAAACATCTTCCATCATAACTGATAACTAGAGCAGAATTGTAGAGGAGGAAATGTGCTGTGAACAAAAGGCTGGTTTAGCTGAATGGATTCACCAAATTAGAAAAGATTATAAATAAATAAATACAAAAACTCAGAGCTCTAGAGATTAATTTAATTTAGCTCCTTCCCTGGAAAGCACTCAGAGTGATGGGGATGGGGGCAGGGGGAAGAAAAAGATCGATTCTTATTTAGAGCAACTGACAGCAATTGAAATTGAAATGTTCATATGAAAGAGAAAACCATTAAAAAACTGCAGGTGATTTGACAATTCCACTTTTATCACGGTTTACAGTGTTATTTTAGGTAACATAATATGCAATGTCTAGCAGGTCAATTGACAAATTCAGAAAGCTCTCAACATTAAGAAAAGTGCATGAATAGGCATTTTGTGGATTGGGAAATCTGGGTGGATTGATAATGCAAACTTCAGAACAATGTGAGCTGAACCTCAGCTATGTCAACTATTAAGGTAGTGCTCTGAGCAGTTCTATAGTTCTGACTGAAGAGGCCCTTTCTCTTTGAAAGCTTCAATTTTCAGGCTTCTATAACTTGCTCAAAAAGTAACACGCTGAGATGCAATTTAAAATATTGCCCCATGTTATACAACATGAAATCAACAGGAATGGGGGGGAGAAGTGTTTCCCATTGTGCTTTTGTCTGATTTGTGGAGCCTCCGGTAGACACTGAGATAGAACCAATTCAGGATTTAGGCTTCTGAATGGGGGTGGGGCATGGTTTTTATTCTTTTATTTCCATAAAACATATTGAGATAAAAGACTATTTCCAACTTCAGGTTTCTGAAAATTTTGGGTATTTTTGTAAGCACAGGGCAGGGATGAGTCTGTCTTTAGATTAGAAAAGATTATAAATACGTTTTTTTAAAAGCACACACCGGGGATGAATACAAACCTTAATTCAATGAAACATCAAAGCCTCTCTATACAGAATAATATTTATTTATTTATTTTTGATCCAGTCTCTTCTGTTAATCACAATCTATGAAGTCACTAACCCCAGAGACCAAAGTATAGGGAAGAGGGAAGGGAGGAAGGAAATAGGACCTACTTTGAACAGCATTGGCCATATAATGAGCTCTCTCTAAATAAAGTGACTCACTCTTCCTAAATAATATGTATTCTTTGTTCTCACCATAACCTCCAATCAACTCCATCCCTCAGTGGTCTCCCAGAGTACCTGTATTCTGGATTTACTTGCCTTCCTTCCCAGTGCCTACCCTATAATTAACCAGGTCAACAATACACTGTCTTCAACTCTCAAACTCCTTGCCATTATGTTCTATCACCACTCATTGCTCACCAAATTGACATAGCCAGAATTCAAGCCCAATTCTGGCCTGACTCCAAGCCCTTGGCTATGACTGCTATTTTATACTCTTCAAGCTGAATTATGTCAGTCAGATGTCATGCCTACCCTTTACAGTAAACGGAGCACCACCTGAAGAGCCTATTGTCTGTTATGTAACTCAATTATATCTCGCCAAAGCCTAAAGGTTTGACTGGGAATAATTAAAATAGGTTATTTTTATATACTAGCTAAAGATTTGTAAAGTGATAAATGTGTGTGTGTACAAAATAAACATTTATTAAGCACCTATGTGCCAAGCACTGTGCTAACTGGTAAAGATACAAAAACAGCCCACCATCCTTGTCCTCAAGGAGCTTCCCCTTAATGGGGAAGCCAACATGCAAACAAATACAGACAAAGCAGGCCACTATATGGGCAGCTAGGTGACACAGTAGAGTGAGTACTGCTCCTGGAAATAGGAAGTCTCATCTTCCTGAGTTCAAATCTGCCTTCAGACAATTAGGAGTTGCATGACCCTGGGCAAATCACTTAGCTCTATATGCCTTAGTTTCCTCATCTGTAACATGAGCTGGAGAAGGAAATGGCAAACCACTCTAGTATCTCTGCAAAGAAAATGCCAAATGTGGTCATGAAGAGTCAGACACAACTGAAGGGACTGAACAACTACAACAAGACTACTAAACACAGGATGAACAGGGAAGGTACTGGCATTAAGAGGGGTTGAAACAGGCTTCCTGTAAAAGGCAGGATTTTAGTTGTGACTTGAAGCAAGTCAGAGAGGTCAGTGGTCAGTAGTCAGGAGTAGTCTAGGCATGAGGGATAGCCAGGGAGAATGGCCAGAGCCAAGAGATGGAGCATCTTATTCGTGGAACAGCGGGGAGGTTAGCACCAGGGGATGAAAGAGTACACATCAGGGTGTAATGTATAAAAAGACTGGAAAGGTAGGAGAGGCCTAGGTTGTAAGAGGCATTGATGCCAAACAGAACACTCTGTATTTGCTCCTGGAAGCAATGGGAAGCCATTGGAGATTACTGAGTTGGGGATAGGGGCAGGGTGAGCAGTGTGTGACATGATGAGACCTGTATTTTAGGAAAATCATAGTGGCGGAATGGAGGATGGATTGTGAGTGGGAAGAAATATGAGGAAGAAAGACCCACCAGCAAGCTATTACAATAGGGACTCTAAGTGTATGTTTTTGTTGTGTTATATGTATGTATACACACACAAACATGTGCACGCACACTTGCATTATATACACATGTTACACGTGTGCACACATGTGTTGCATTGTATACATATTTGTTACATATGTGTGAGCATGTATTACGTGTGTGGAAAACTAGTATTTCTGACTCAGATATGGCACTCTATTCACTATGCCCCATAGTTACGCTTCATTTTCAGAAGAGAGCCCTATAAAACATTAGAATATGGGCAATTCCTAATAATTTTTCTTCTTTTATTTAATGGAATCTCCATCCTCTATACTTCAAATCATCTATAAGGCTCTGTCTTTTTCCCTTCCAGTTCTTTACCCAAACACACAACTCAATTTATTTCTTCCTCATTGTAGAAAAAGAATTATGCACATATAGAGACACACACATGAGTGTGCAAAGGATTAGATTTTGTTTTGTTTTGTTTTGTTTTGTTTTCTAGTCCTAAATGATATACTGGGGGGGAAATTGGGAACAATTTTCCATCAGGATGATTGTCATTGATGATTTCTCATTAAGAATAAAATCTACTTTTCCATCTATAAAAAAAAAATTGACAATATTTTCACATCCAGCGAAGGCTTCTTTACTGAAAGCATGAGAAAAGAACACTCCAGCTTTTAAAAACATTACTCCCCTCCTCATACTCTATGGTCCAGCCACACTTGCCTTCCTCCTGTTCCTCACCCAGGAAATGCTATCTCTCATATCTATGTCTTCGAACTGGCCAGCTCCTAGTCCTGAAAGTCACTCCTTCCTTACATCTGATGCATAGAATTATTTTCTTCCTTCAACACACAGGACAAGCACCATCTTTCCTGATCCCCCTTACTTCAAGTGCTCTATCTCCTTATCTTACCTCTTATCACCCTAACTATTTCATTTTGTATTTATCCTGTATGAATATTTATGGTACCAGGTATGTTATCTCCCCCAATAGAAGGCAAGCTCCTTGAAAGTAGGGTCATTTCTTTTAATGTTTATTCTTTGTATTTCTATCAAAGAAAGAGCCCAGCATAGAGGCCAAGCTCTAGAGATCTGGCACAAATTACTAGGTTTAGCAGTTTTTTTTTAAAAAAAATTTACTTTTAGTTTACAACATTCAGTTCCACAAGCTTTTGAGCTCCAAATTTTCTCCCCCTTCCTCTCCTTCCTCCTCCCTCCCTTTCTTTCTTCTCCTTCTCCCTACCCCCCATGGCAGCATGCAATCCAATATAAATTCTACAAATACCTTCACATTAAACATTAGTTAAGTTGTAAAGAAGGATTATAACCAATGAAATGAACAAGAAAGAAGGAGCAAAACAAAACAAAAAAGGGAGAGAGCAAGTAGTTTGTTTCAATCTGCATTCAGAAGTTAATTCTTTCTCTGGATGTGTACAGCCCTTTCTATTATGAGCCTTTTGGAGTTGTCTTATAGCCTTGCATTGCTGAGAGGAGCCCAGTCTATCAAAGTAAATCATCAAAAATACAGTGTGTTGTAATTATGTACAATGTTTTCCTATTTGTGCTCCCCTCACTCCGCATCAGTTTAGATAAGTCTCTCCAAGTTATTATGAAGTACATCTGCTCCTCATTTCTTATAGCATAATAGTATTCCATTACATTCATATAGCATAACGTGTTCAGCCATTCCCCAATTGAAGGGCATCCCCTTGATTTCCAATTCTTTGCCTCCACAAAAAGAGCCACTATAAATATTTTTGTATATACTGGTCCTCCTTTCACTTCCATGATTTCTTTGAGATACAGTCCTAGAATTGGTATTGCTGAACCAAAAGGTATGCACATTTTTATAGCTCTTGGCTTAGCAGTTTTGAAAGGATCCTGGAGCCCAACGATGCTGCATATATTTTTTTGTTTTTTCTTGGTAGTATTATTACTTGCCTTATTATTTTATACATTCATTGTAAAATCAGTGAATTTCAAAGAAAAATTATGATACAAAATTTTCTCAATTACAGATTATTCAACTAACTACTAATTACTTATGAACAGAGTATAATTATATTTTATTATAATGCTCAACTACTACATATATACATATGTAAACATGTGTTCAATGAACAAATAAATCTGCATAACAGCTTGTGAACTTGTGCCATGAACCAAGTATTTCTGTCTCTACACAAACATTTGCATCTGTGCTTTGACAGTAAGACAGCTCAGTCTCATCCAATTATGTACGGTAGCAACTGAATGAATTGTTTTTAAAATGCAGATTTCATAAATAAGATTGAAATTTAGGAATATGGAGTACAATTTTATTTTATCCTTAAATGTATTTTGACATTTTTAGCTATTTTTAATGACAAAAGGTTAAATAACCTACATGCACATTTTATAAACAAAAACTATTTTAAAAAGTATTTCTATTTCCTCTGTTTTCAAACAATAAGATCTCATGTCAAGTGTAAAAAACAACTGCATTTGATGAATAAATTTTAAATGTCTGCATCATGAGTATTACGATTTTCAAAAAGTTGGAATTTACAAGGTTTTTTGGTTACTTATTATTGTTATTTAAAATTTGTTTGTGTTCTAAAATTCAAGAATAAATGTTTTATTTTCCTATTCAATGCTTTATTTGTGTACCAGGTTGGACATTTCCCCCCCATATTAATTCAAATCCTCTGTAAAGATACTTAGCTGGTTTGCTGTAGGCCCCATTGTTCTCTTTCCTTCCCCTTTCTTCATCACTACTTTTTCTCCTCTAATCCTCTCTCTGTTACTTTTATCCTCCATCTCTTTTCTGCTCTTATTGAGTATAGCACCAAATGCAAGATTTACAGCAGCTACGATCACAATAAGGACCTTGATTATAAGTATTGCATGGTGTTTGATTGTAAAACATACCAAACTCTCCACAAAGAGGACAGAACTGAAACATTTAGTTAGATACCAGAAAATGGAATACCCAAACCAGTAAGCCAATTCCATCATAGTGCCAAAGATATTCAGAAGCCATAATAACACTGAGAGCCATAGCATCCTTCAGCCTTCCCACAAAACAATACAATATCAATATTTACTCACAAACCTATCTCCTTGCCTGAACTCCTCTCTCCCCCATAGTCAAGCTAGCTCTGACCACCAGCTTTCCATGGGCTCTGCTTCCCCTCAGCAAACTCCTCCCACCACAGGCTCCATGTGACTATATCTAGCCTATTAGGGGGCAGAGTTTATCTTCACAACAGGGAAGTTTCCTGTGGGCTCTGCTCCACCCTTTAGCAAATTCCCTCCATCACAGGCTCCATGTGATTACTATTCAGCCTATTAGGCAGAAATTACCTTCAAAGCAGGGGAGATCTTCAAACTCCCCCCTAGGTCTATTAAGGAGCAGGGAATATCTTCAGATTCCTATTCCCATTATACTGAGGGACACATTTTTTCCCTCCACCAATCCAAATGTCCTTTCAAACAAACTCCCTAGCACATAGTGTGCTCTTAATAAATGTCTGCTTATTGATTGATTACAAATTGCACAGTATAGAAGATTACATCTTTGCACAGATATAACTGTCTGAAAAGCATCAAGAATAAAAGAACTGATAAGGTCAAAATGGGTACACAATTTAGACAGAAAGGGTAACACCATAAGCAAATTAGGAGAGCATAGAATAGTTTACCTGTCAAATCTATGGATAAGGTTAGAATTCAGGACCAAACAGGATATAGAGGAGCATTTCAAAATATAAAATCAATTATTTTGATTATATTAAATTTTAAAAGGTTTTGCACAAACAAAACTAATGTGACCAAAACTAGAAGGAAAGTAGGAAACTGCTGGGGTGGGGTGGGGTAGGGTGGGGAATTTACAGCAAGTATCTCTGATAAAATTTTCCTTGGTCAAATCTATAGAGAACTGAGTCAAGTTTATAAGAATACAAATCATTCTCTAGTTGATAAATGGTCAAAGGATATGAACAGTTTTCAGACAAGAAATCAAAGCTAGCTATACTCATATTAAAAAATGTTCTAAATAGCTACTTATTAGAGAAATGCAAATTAAAACAACTTTGAGGTACTACTCACCAGATTGGCTAATATGATAGAAAAAGAAAATAATAAATGTTAGAGGACATTTGGGAAAACTGGGACACTAATGCAATACTGAAAGAACTGTGAACTGATTCAACCATTCTGGAAAATCATTTGGAACTATGCCCAAAGGGCTTTAAAACTGAGCATAACCTTTGATCCAGCAATACCACTGTCAGGTCTGGATCCCAAAAAGATAAAAAAAAAGTAGGGAAAGAACATGTTTATACAAAAAATATTTGTAGCAACTGTTTTTGTGGTGACTAAGAATTGGAAAGTAAGGGATGCCCTTCAACTGGGGAAAGGCTGAGCCAATTGTGGTATATGATTGTGATGGAATATTATTGTGCTACAAGAAATGACAAGCAAGATGAATTCAGAAAAACCTGGGAAGTCTTATATGAACTGAAGCAAAGTGAAGTGAGCAGAATCAGGAAAACACTGTACAAAGTAATAGCAAAACTATATGATTAAAATTGTGAATGACTTAGTTGTTCTCAGCAATATAAAGATCCAAGACAATTCCAAAGGACTCATGATGAAAAATGTTATCAACCTTCAGAGAAAGAACTGGTTTCAGCTAAATATAGACCAAAGCATACTATTTTTCTCTTTCTTTTTTTTTGTTCAAATTTTCTTATACAAAATGACCAATATGATAATGTTTTACATGATTGCACATTTACAAACTGTATCAGATTGCTTGCCATCTCAGCAATCTCAGGGAGGAATGAGGGAAGGAGAGAGTTGGAAACTCAAAACTTAAAAGAATGTTAAAAACTGTTTTTATATATAATTGGGGGAAAATAAAATATTATTTAAAAAAAAAGAAAATACAGGTTAGTAAAAAGAATAAAAGAGTTCACTGTGTGTTTGTTTTCTTGATATCCATGCCACCTCATATGGAGTCAAAGGACCTGACTATGAGCTCTAGCAATCCTACTTACTACCTGTGTGACTTTGGGAGAACCTCTTTACTTTTCTGAGCCTCCCTTTCCTTACCTGCACAGTGAAGGTCAGGCCTGATCCTTTCCTAGGTCTACATTCCTAGATATTAAACATTTCTTCAATTTTCTGACCCAGTGTAATCCTTCCCTTCTCATGTAGCACTCACTTAGTGAGTACATTAGTGACAGAGAATAATGCCATGTACTGTTGGTTGTTTTCCCATGTATATGGCCCTTCTTTGTCTAACTGAACTGTAAGCTTCTAGAGAAAAAGAAATTATCCCACCCAGCACTTAGCATAATATACAGCCCCTGTTACTTATTAAATTAGTATCTGTTCAATACTTGATTGGATAAGACTTTGCTTCTTGCTTATATCACCTCTCCCCAATACATTCCCTTTTGAGGAAATGTTCCCCGGGAGCTAAATTCTCTAGTTTCCCCACTTCTGATGCATTTAGTCTGGCAAGAGAACTCTGATACCTTCCCAGCCACTGTCACTCAGTAAGTAAGGCTACTGGGGACCCCCTCTGCATTCTAGGAATGTTCCCTAGAAAACAAGGAATATGTATACACTAATAGGTGTACAAGACATATACCCCAATACAATGTCAACTCCTTGAAGGCTGAAATGGTTTTATTTTTGTCGTTCACAAGGTCTTGCATATATATAGTAGGAAATCACATAAATGTCTACTGAATACCCCCAAGGGTGGGTATTACCTCTTCCCTTAATTACTCAGTAGTCTGTAAGGGATCAGGAGAGCCCTATTCCAACCTCCGTATTTTACAAAAGAAAATTATGTCTATGGAGGTTTGGTAACTTCAGGTCACACAGCTAGTTATATAAGTGTCTAAGGATACCTTTGGATAGGCATTCTGACTGAGCTGCTAGGAGACAGCACAAATTTCAAATGGGCCTAAGTAAAAATACAACAGGTACAGTATGGAAACAACTCTTAGCTCGAGGCTAATTTTAGTTGAAAATATTCTTAGGCTAATTAAACTACTTAAACCTTAACTAGGTCAGAAGAAAATGAATGTTGGGCAAATAACACACACTATGAAGGCTGCTAGAATGCTGTCAAGAGTGTGACAGTTCTTGACAGAGTCAGTGAGCAAATACCATTGACTGACAGGACCACCATTTAATAGAAAATGTCGCTTCAAACCAATTAGCTTAAATTAGATGAGTTTATGCTTAATAAAGATCCAATTTAACACAGCTATTTTTCCTACCTATTTTTATTCATTTAAATCATTAAATGAATTACTTGCTTACAAATAAAAAAAGTTTTTCTTCCTATTTCCAATGAACATTACCTTGGAGTGTCCATTTTACCCAGATTCTATGGTTTCAGACCACCCAATACTTGGTACCTTCTAGCCTCTGGTAGCTGCAATAGTACCCCTGAATAGGTTTCCAAGAGTTTAAAATACATTATCAGTAGAGTAGAATACTGAAGAGTTGTTTTTGTAGCCTCCCAAAGCTTCAAAAACAGTACTACATAAACTCTAAGTGCTTGTTAAATGAGTTATGTGTTTTATCCATTCTTAAAGTTCTCTATCATAACACCCTCATCTGCAGAATGGAAATAAATATAGACATCTTTCTTTAGTAAATCGTTAGTTAATTCATGGGGAAAAAAATTCAACCATTATGTAAATTTTAGCTATGATTACTGATGGGTTCTCATCCCCCCCCCATTTATATCTGCATAAACAGAACAATTGCTGTTGTCACTTGAAAACAGATGGGGTTTTTAAATTTAAAATTAATGTAGCTGGTTTATATAATTTGTGAGTGTCTTGGTTTCTCCCCCAAAGCTGTGATTTTGTGAGAATTTCTTTAGTGGCAGGCTATTAAATGTTACCCATTGAAGCAGTAGCAGTAGAATGTAGACTCGAAGGAAGGGACTATTTCTCTTTTATCTCTGTAGCCTTGGAAATGAATACTGAGCCTGGAACATAGTAGACACTTAATAGATGCTTAATCGCCCACTGGACGGTGCTACTGCTTTATTAAAAAACCACTCAATTCAAACCTCTATTTCAGTGTATGGTGCTGTTTGGCAAAACTCAATATAGCAAATAAACAACAACAATAACAACCAGATAAAATACTGAGTTGTATTAAGAAAAGCAGAAGGAAGGGGTTTGGTCACACTACTATTGTGCTCAATTCTGGGTACTACATTTATAAAAGGATAATGATAAACAGGAGAGCGTCAAGAGGAAAGCAGGCCAAAATGAGGATGACTTGGATTGGGGTCCAAGCCATAACTGTATTGATTGAAGGAATTAGGTAGTTACCCTGGAGGACCAAAAGGTGAAAGGGATTCAAGTATTTGAAAGGCTATCAGGTAGAAAAGGAATTAGCCTTGCCATGTTTGACCCCAAAGACAGACCAAAAAAAAAAACCCCAGAAGACAAAAATGTCAATTAGGTAAATTTAGGTTTTAGGAACTTCTTAATAACTCGAATTATCAGAAGTCCAAGAGACATAAGGTCTTCCTTGGGAGATAGGCAGTGTAAGGGGATAAGAGACTAGATGTAGAGGCAGAAAGACATAGGTTCAAATCCTGAGTCACTCAATAGTTGTATAGCCATGGGCAAGTCATTTAACATCTCTTGGCCTCAGTTTCCCCATCTGTAAAATGTGGATAATAATAGCATCTACCTCATAAGGGTTTTGTGAAGATCAAAGCAGTCTGCAACAGCAAAGGTTAGATGACCACTTGTTGGGTGTGTTCTAATGGGGATATTTTTTAGGTATGGGTTGGATTAGTTGGATTCTAGTTCTTTTCCAACTCTGAGGTTCTGTGATGATAACTCATCAAGACAGAAAGCATGTCACATAGTGGAGAAAGAGAGTGATGATTATTTTTTACAAGCACATATGTGAGGTGAATAGAATTAATTTTTTGTATCTTTGCTTACCATAGGAAAAACTTTAAGGGAGAGGAGGAAATAAGAATATATAAATTCAAAATTTATATATAATTATACAATACAAATTTGCATATAGTATATATTGATACTACAATTTATATATGGGTTATAAATGGTTAATATTACAATATCAATACCAGGATAAGAAACAGAGAGCAGGTCAGGGGATTACTGATTGGAGACATGACAGTAAGGGAACTGAAGAAGTGAGACCAGTTTGACAGTAAATTCAAAGAAAATTAATTTAGAATGAACACAAGGGGATCAGAATTCCATTAACAGTTAAGAGAGATATCAAATTGTAGGTAGAATACTTTGACAGTATACATGATAAGTGGTTGTGGAAAGACAAGCACACTACTACATTATTGGTGGAGCCATGAATTAATACAACCTTTCTGAAAAGTAGCTTGAAATTATGCAAATAGAGGATAAAATGTCTATATTCTTCGACCCAGTGATTCTGCTGTAGCATATCCCTCAAAGACTTAATTGATAAAAAGAACACTTCCATATACAACTAAATATTTATAGTAGCACTTTTTGTATTAGGAAAGATCTGGAAACAAAGTTGATGCCCATCATTTGAGAAGCAGCTAAATAAATGTAATGGTATATGAATGTGGTATATGTGTATACTATACACGTGTGTATGGAATACAAATTGTGGTATATGTGGTAATGGAATACCACTGCACTCCAAAAATTATGAATATGATGAATATAGAGAAGTATGGAATTTCATGAACTGATGCAAAGTCAAATATGCAGAGCCAATAACACACTATACATAGTGACTACAGTAATGTACTTGGGGAAAAAACCCACAATACAGCCCAAAATGAAAATTACAAAATTACAAGGAAATCAAAACTGGTGCCATTGGTCCCAAATAACATACAGGAGAAAGCACACTGCTCCCAATCTTTGCAAAGGTGGGGGGAGGGAGGGGAGCAGGGACACAGGTATATAACATTGCACATTGTCAAATTTTTTTCCAATTCATTTATTATTTTTGTTGATTTTTTTCTCTTCCTTTTTCTCTTTTTATAAGGGATGGCTCTCTGGCAACTTCTGGGGTAAAGGAAGGAATACAGAGGAAATTTTAGGTGATATAAAGACAAAAGATATCAACATTTATTTTGACAGAAACAAAACACATTCCACAAGAACCAATATAAACTACCTAGAACTACATCAGTCAGAGGCAAATTTGGGAAAAGAAGAAGCAATTTCTTTACTCTGGTGGATGAAAAAAGTTAAGCAACCAAGGATACATATACTCTTCCAAAAGAAAAGAGTTCAGAGTAATTGCAAGCATCACGCTGACCTCCCAGGTCATGCTATATCCCAATACTTTACAAAGAGCACCCTTTAGAATACAATGGAGTCATCTATATAACCAATGTTATATAGATTCATGTCTATTTTAAATAACTTGGAGGATAACTTTACTATTTTAAATTATTATAATGTTTTAGAGTTGGTAGCTTTTATATATGTTGTTGATTATACCCATAATTTTCTGGATATGGTATCCTTGGTCAAGACTGTAAATTTACTCCTATAGGAAAATGTTATTTGCTTTGTTCCTGATTTACAGAAAGAGATTGTGCCCCTTTTATATCCCCATGGCAGACTATAAGCTTCCTGAGGGCAAGGGACACTTTTATTTTTGTTTTTGTATCCTCAGTGTCTAGCATATAGTAAACATTTAATAAATGTCTAATTTAATTGAAAAGTGCAGATGGTCTGCTCAAACATTTTAAAATAAACAATCATAGTCTTTATTAACCAAGACTTGATTTTAATAAGCAAAACCACATAAAATTATTCAACAGCTAGACTGTCAATTCCAAATAATTTTGCTAATAAAGCCAACACAAAGTCTATTTAATATCCCAGCTACTAAGGTAAATTTAAGTTCACAGTATTGAATACAGAGTAATAATTATGTTGGTGCTTCAATGAGTTATAATTGCCTCTTGTATGATTACTGATAATTTTAGATAATTGTCAGTGATAGGAAATAGTTTTCTATGTCTCTACACTAGACCTTACTCTAGGGAAGAGAGATAGGCAATGAATGAGGCTAGGGGTGGGGAAATGGCTCCATTATTATGATGTCTTTCTTCTAGTTTATTTTTTCAAATAAATATATTACTAGGATGCATTAATTCATCACCTTAAGTGAAAACCAGAAGTTAAGAAATAAAATGCATGCTGCTGCACTAACTTTCTTGATATCTTGAAGGTGTATCTTTCAAGCATTGGAAAATTATATTCACATTTCTAAAATCTCAAGTAATATAGTTAGAGCCTTTAAAAATCCCTGCTGATCATTCCTATAATTGAAATCTTTGCAATGGTAACTGTATTACTGAGAAAATATTAGGAAACTAGGCCATTACAACTGATGTAGTAAGGATAGGCACCTTTATAGATGACAAGTGTATTTTTCTGCACAGAATCAGGAGGGAGAGGGGGCCTGGGGAGAAAAGCATACTCTTATATTTTAACAATTTAAAAGTGAAATGTTCAGGGGCAGCTAGGTGGCGCAGTGAGTAAAAGCACCGGCCCTGGAGTTGGGAGGACCTGGGATGGGTCCTGGCCTCAGAAAATGAGTACCCACACATAAATAGTGACTGGCCATGTAACCTTGAGCAAGTTACTTAACCCCAATTGCTTTTTTTTTAAAAAAGTAAAATGTTCTAGGGAAAACTGGAAACTGACATGTTTAGTCAGGTCAATCTGAATGAATTAACCATTCCCCAAAATTTGCAAACCACTTATGAGGGGACAGTGTTTAAATGGTGAAATACTTAAGTCATAAAATGTATGATACACACAAAATGTAGTCAGAAAGTCAGGTTGCTCAAGTTCCTCTACTGATAGACTCATCAATACGACATCTAAGGGCTATCACTTAGATTTTTCTTTTAGACAAATTCCAAAAGGTCACAATGGCTCAATTTATTGTGTCTTATACAAACTTTTCCCCACTGATCTGGAAAGGGAAAAAAGTAAAAAAGATAGTAAAACTCCAATCAGCCTCAGAGAAAGGTTAAAGTCATTCGTTTTTATATCCATTCTGGGTAGCGATCCATAAAAAATAATTAGGACAAGGGTAAACCTATTATGTAGCACAGAGCCACCATCAGCCTCTTCAATCTGTATTTGCTTGGATGCGAAAGGTTTGCCGGATTGTGTTGGGCATTGCCTTTTTGGCTGGGGGGTGGGGGTGGGTTGTAAGCTCTTTTTTAAAAATAGGAATTTGTCTTCTCCGTTTTCATCTTGTCACTCTCTGTTTGAGCACACCTCTTTCATTCTTGCCCTTTTACCCTAGACTATCAACATCTTGCATGCTGATCCAAAAATTGTACTGGTTTCTCCCCCAACTCTACTGTATTTGTTGTCCTGTCCAATTCCTGTCACTCATTTCTAAACATCCATCACCCAGCTGTTATCTCTCCCCAGCACACTCTGTCCATCATATTTTCCTTGATCCTCTCTTTGCACTAAGCTACTTTAACAGAGGGTGTGTGTGTGGTGGGGGGGAGTCTATTTTCATCATCCCTTCTCTGAGCTCAGTTAACTAAGCATAGGGTTTCCATCCCTTTGAAGGCTGTCTCTTTGTCCTATGAATGCTTTTGTATTAGGATCCCATCAGCTGAACTGAAGGATGGTGCATTTGTAATCATTTCTCTTATTGAAAGATAAGTGTTCATTGCCAATTATTCTTCCATTCTTGGCTTTACCTTTCATATGACATTTTATATTTATATATCATTCTACTGGGCATTTGACAATGCCCTTCCTCATACTGTTGCTAACAGTATGTACAAGTGTGACTGAAATGAATGTGTGACCTTCAGTTCATCCTAGCCTCAGTGTACAAGTATAAGTGCATCCAAACCTGCTGCAACTCTCTATCGAGGTTTCTTTGTCTTGAGGGGTGGTAATAATGATAAATATGATCATGAATTTATTAAGCCTCTCTCTTCCCAGGTAATTAAGTGCCATTTCCTCATACTTGCTTACTTTCTTGGCACATCCACACTTGGAAGCCATAGACAATGAGACAATGAGCTTAAGGATGTTTTCTCACTTCCCAGTTGTGGATTTCCTATCACACATCCCACAATGTTAATTCTAAACATTCCTTTCTCTGTATAAGTGCCAACTCTATTCTCCCCCCCCCCCAACTTTCTGCAGATGACCTGACTTCCTAGTAAACTGAGAAGATTATACTCATCCATCAGGAATTTGCCCTCCCCATCTCCTCTAGCCACTTGATTTCTTCTGAGTCTAAAAGGAAGAGTCTTTGAACAAGTAGAAGGTAGTCCTTTTCCTTTCCAAAACCAACATTTCTACCTGTGTCCTTGATCTCACTCCCTCTGTGACTTTCCTCTATCAATCATCTCCACTTATCCTTTTATCTTCAATTGTTTCCACTGTACTAGTTCCTTCCCTTCAGTCTACAAACATGCTTAGGCCTTCATAATACTAAAAATCACATAACAAAAATCTGTCCCGAGTCTTACCAACCCCTTAAGTGATGTTTCTCTCTATAGCCTTTAAGGATAGCTCAGATTTACACAGCAGTCTTTAAGTTTTACAAAGCACTTTCCTCTGAACAATAGTTTGTCACAGTCAGTTAAATGTTAAAGCTGAGACTTGAACCTACTACATCTGAAACCATGATCAATTCTTTTTCCCATAATACTACACTACCTCTGATGACAGCAAGTTCCCCTTCATTGCCAAACATCAAGAAAATAGTCTATGTTCACTACTACCACTTTTCTTCATGGCCTATCACTATTTAACCCTTTCTGATATGGCTTTCTCCCTTCTACTGCCCTGAAGCAGCTTTTTCCAAAATCACTAATGACTTCCTTTTGCCAGTTTTGGGAGCCTCTTCTTTTATTTTTTTACTTTTCTGCAGAATCCAACATTAAAGACCATCTACTTTTTCTTTATGTCCACTCTTTCCATGTCTTATGTGACACTGTAGTCATATGTTGTTCTAATGAACTATCAAATGAAATCAATGATCAAATGAAATAATGTCTGTAAAGCACTTTCAAAATCTTGAAATACTTTGTAAATGTCAACCAAGATGATGGAGATTATGATAATGGTTATCTTACTACTGCCCCTGAGATGCAAATATCCCCAAGATTCTGTCCTTTGCCTTCTTTTCTGCTTATATATACCCAACCCTTTGGTGATCTCATCAATATGATCAATTACTATTTTTGACATGACTTCTAAATCTATATCTCCATCCCCAATCTCCTCCCAGAGATCCAATCTTACATTTTCCCACTGCTTGCCAAATATTAGCATCTGGATATCTGGTCAGTACCACAAACTTAGCATGTCAATAACTTGATGCTTGTTCCAGACCAAAACCTATAATATCACCTAACTTTTCTATTTTTATTGATGTCACCACTGCCCTCCTAATCACTTATACTTAGAACCTTTAAGTTATCTTTGGATGTGTGAAAAAGAGAGAAGAAAAATCCATTCAGTTGCCAATTCCTGTGGTTTCCACCTCCATAACCTTTCATATGTCACCACCTCTTACAGTAACTAATTCAAGCTCATATATATCCTCATTTAAAGTATTGTAATATCTTCCTTAATAATGTTTGCACTAAGTCCACAAAATGCAGCACAGATGTCCTGATTTTCATAAAGGGGGAGATAACAGAGTCTTGATAACTGAAACTGACAAGCTTGACTTCAGTTCCCAGAAAACTTGAGAACTTATTTAACTAAAGGAACAGTCTGTGAGCATTTTATAAAAGGAAATGGTAATCCCCAAGAGCCAAAATGGCTTTATCAAGAACGGGTTCTTCTAGGCTAACCTTATTTCCTTTTTTTGAAAGGGTAGTTAGTAGATCAGGAAATTTCTGTAAATGAAGAATGCCTAAATTTTATTAAAACCCTTAATAAAATGTCTCATGTTACCTTTGCAAACAAGTGGAGGAGATATGGGCTTGGTAATACTACAGTTAGGTGAATTCTGAACTATGTGAATGAGTAGACTCAAAGAATCGTCATAAATGAGTTAATGATGCTTGTTTGTAGATGACATTGTCTTGTGTCAAGACTCAGAACTGTTCAGAGCCTCTGAAGTGATATCTATTATTACTCCAAAGAGATCAGCCAAAGAATTCACATAGACAAAATTAAGTAGATTAATGAATGTCTGTGGATTCTAAAGTAAAAAACTAGCACATGAATCTAACTCTTCTGGCTCCAAAGTTTTCACACTTTCTTGGGTTGATTACTTCTACCAGGAAAACATTTTTTAAGCAAAACTACACAATGTGTGTATATTTATTTATAAATTATTACATACAATATTAAATGTACATGAAAATAGACACTTTTTCCACTTAAGAGCATTTTATTGTTTCCAATTATATGTAAAGAAAGTTTTCAACATTCACTTTTATAAGATTTAGAATTCCAAATTTTTTCTCCCTCCCTCTTTTACTTCCCCCCTTCCCAAGACGACCAGCAATCTGATATAGGCTATACATGTACAATCAGACTAAACATATTTCCACGTTAGTCATGTTGTGAAAGAATCAGAACAAAAGGGAAAAACCATGAGAAAGAAAAATATAAATAGACATTTTAAAAGGATGAGATAAAGTTGAAATAATATTTGATCCTAGAGATATTTGGAGTCACTGAAGTAAACTGAGTAGAGGAGTGAGAGGGTCAGTCTTATGCTTTGGGAAAACTCCTTTGGAAGCTCTGTGGAGAATGGAGTGGAGTAGAGGGAGCATTAAGGCAAGGAGGTTGATTAGGAAGTTATTGTCCTTTGTTGTTCATCCTTCTTTTTAGAAGAGCATCAATGACAAAATGAGGGTGATGTTTTGACTTGCACATTAATTGAATTTAAGTGAGGCAGACCTGAACAAAGTCATAAACCTCATTCTCTTTTCCAGAGTCACTGAAGTCCAGTAGCAAGACAAAAGTCAAGAGAACTGGGGATGGCCCAGGAGGCTATTGCAATAGTTTAGGTGAGAGGGACTACAACAGGGTGGTGATTGTGTGACTGCAGTGTCACATAAAACATGGAAAGAGTGTACATTAAGAGAGAAAGAATTAATGTCAGATTCTTCAGCAAAAGTAAGTAATATGTGATATGACTGGAGATGTTGATCATAACCCACCCATGCCAGCTCATTTTGTATCAGCTCTGTACCACAAAAATGAAAAGGTGGGGAGCGGGGTTATTATTCATAATAATCACAGTCTAGGGGTACAGAGCCCATCCTCCAAGAGGCATCTGCTATCGGGGAAGAAGATATGTTTGCTGGAACAGGGGAAGATTTCCCCAGTGGTAGCTATATAGCTTCTTCTGTTGTTATTTGGACACTAGCAAGGTTATAACTGCTTTTAGGAAGTTCAGAAGGGGAGAAGTTGAGCGTTTGCATAGTAAAAAGAGGGAGCACACTGAAGGAGTGTTAGGGCATAGGAAAGGTAAACTTAATTTGGAGATAAGCCCTCATACACTGCATGAGGTCAGTCTACTATCACCAAGGAGGGCATGGCCCTACTTTTAGAGATTATTTCCTATACTATGGTATGCAGTTGGAAGAAAAATATACCCAGCAATACCACTTCTAGGTCTGGATCCCAATGAGATCACACAAGTGGAGAAAAGACCCACATGTACAAAAATATTTATGGCAGCTCTTTTTGTGGTGGTCAACAATTGGAAATTGAGGGGATGCCCATCAAATGGGGAATGGCTGAACAAGCTGTGGTATATGAATTGAATGGGGTACTATTGTGCTATAAGAAATGATAAGCAGGCAGATTTCAGAAAATCCTGGAAAGACTTATATGAACTGATGCTGAACAAAGGGAACAAAACCAGGAGAACATTGTACAAAGTAACAGTCATATTGTGTGATAACTAACTTTAATAGACTTAGATCTTCTCAGTAATGCAAGGATCTAAGACAACTCCAAAAGACTCACAATGGAAAATGCCATTCACATCCAGAAAAATAACTTTGGAGTCTGAATGAAGATGGAAGCACACTATTTCCTCTCTTTTTTGGTTGTTTTTTTTTTTTCCTCGTGGTTCTTCCCATTGATTCTAATTCTTCATTATATCAATATTAATATGAAAATATGTTTAATATGAATGTGGAGCCTATATCAGATTGTATGCCATTGTGGGGGGAGGGAAGAGGAGAAAATTTAAAACTCAAAATCTTATAGAAGTGAATTTTGAAAACTAAAAATAAATAAATTCATTTTAAAAGAAAAATCTGTAAAGAGTTTGTCAATCTCTATAAATATGTATATGTATTAAATACTAAAAATGGACAACGAGTTGGGCTCATAAGTAGACAGGAGAACTGCCTGGATTGCATTTGGGAAACTGCAAAGTTTTTTCACTGATTGCAAGCTTCTCCCTAAAACAAAGGCCCATTGTTTGTTAACACTAATATTCTCCCAGTGATGTTGTATGATTGAGTTGGATTAGTCTCCTAATATCTAGAATAAAAAAATGACCAAAGGACATTAGAAGCACCTGACAGGTTTGGAGATGCTGCTGCACATTAAAAGTGAGCCTGTAGATGGCTCGGTGAATAGTGTGCCAGGCCTGGAGTCAGGAAGACCTCAGTTCAAATGTGATCTCAGATACTCACTGCCTGTGTGACCCTGGGAAAGTCACTTAACCCTGTTTGCTTCAGTTTCCTCATCTGTAAAATGAGCTGATGATGGAAATGGCAAACCACTCCAATATCTTTGCCAAGAAAACTCTAAATGGAGTCATGAAGAATTGGACATGACTGAAACGACTGAACAATAACACCAATATTACAAGAAACTGTTCAGGATAAGTATTGAAAAGTAGTTTTTTTTTCTTTTTGGAGGGGCAATTGGGGTTAAATGACTTGCCCAAGGTCACACGGCTAGTTTTTGTGTTAAGTGTCTGAGGGCAGATTTGAACTCAGGTCCTCCTGACTCCAGGACTGGTGTTCTATTCACTGTGCCACCTAGCCTCCCCATAAAGTATTCTTTAAAGATACATTTGGTGAAAAAAAAGATGGGCTAGTCACATGGCAAGAATGAGAGATAACTGACTGATACTCTGTGTTTTCCATTAGTATCCTCACAAAGTTACTGCTATATTTCTTTTTTTTTTCTTTTTGGAGGGGCAATTGGGGTTAAGTGACTTGCCCAAAGTCACTCAGCTAGTAAGTGTTAAGTGTCTGAGGTCGAATTTGAACACAGGTCCTCTTGAATTTGAACACAGGTCCTCACTGCACCACCTAGTTACCTCAGTTACTGCTATCTTAAGCTGCATTGAAAAAGGTACTGGGTTGGTGCCATCTTAGAATGAAGAAAATTATAGTCATATATATAGTACTATTATACTCTGTCCTGGTCAAAATATACCTGGAGCACTGGTAAGTACCTATACAAGGTCTCAGAGTCACATTTTATGAGGTATATTGATAAGCTGGAGAGAATGTTCAGAGGAGAGTAACTAGGATGTGAGAGGCCTTTTAATCAGACCATATAAGAATCAAATTAAAGAACTGGGGATAGTTAGTCTAGAGAAGAGAAGACTTTGGGAGAATACAAAAGCTTTTTAAAATGTTTTGGGGGGCGGCTAGGTGGTGCAGTGAATACAGCATGGGCCCTGGAGTCAGGAGGACCTGAGTTCAAATCCAGCCTCAGACACTTAACACTTACCAGCATGTGACCTTGGGCAAGTCACTTAACCCCAATTATCCTGCCTTTCCCCCTCCAAAAAGAAAAAAAGAAATGTTTTGGGAATTGCACTATAGCTGAGAATCTTTTTCCTAATCTGTAAAATGACTACTAAGGAAATGTTTTGCATGACTATATATGTATAATCTATATCGAATTGCTAGCCTTCTCAATGAGGCAGAGGAAGAGAATCTAGAACTCAAAGTTTTAAAAAACGAATGCTAAAAATTATTTTTACAAGTAACTGGGGAAAAATAAAAAGCAAACGAATTTTGAAAATGAGGATGTTTAGGCTAGAAGGCTTCTGATCCTACATGTGCTTGTGAGATATGGATTAGACTAGATTTCCCCTTAGGAGGTGCCTTCCAACTTGGGATGCTAGGATTTTCTTCTTCTTACCTCTAGTCCACACCCCTAGCAATCCAACTGTCAAGCTGCTGCCCAAATACAGTATCAAGTAGACTACTCTGATTGTGTTACTCCAGCACTTAAAATGCCTTCTGGAGTTTGCATTCTCTTTTGTATTTAGTTCATTCTCTCTTAGATTGTAATTATCTGTATATGTATCCTTTATCCTCTCCTCTAATCCCCCCCCCCCATTTAGGTAATATATCCCTAGAGAGCAGGAAACGTGTCATATTAATGTTTATACCGATCCCCTCCCCTCTCTGCCTGGTACACTACTTTGCATTCATTAGACATTTAATAAATGTTTACTTACCTACCCACTAGGGATGCTGTGAGGAGAGTGGTTTATAAATTTTAAAGTATTAAATAAATATGAATTATTGTTAGTTTCTTGAATTAAACTAAATCGTCTAATTGTCCTGATTTCCCCAACAAGATTATATATAGAATCTGTTTTCCAGGTTTGAATTACTCCATATGGTTTCTTCCAGTATATTCTGAAACCGGATTAGAAGATACTCCTTTTTAGGGTTATATAATTAGCTAAGGATTATTAATTCTTAATATATTTATTTTTATTCCCAGCAAGATTATAAATTCCTTGAAGGCAGAAAACATTGCCTTATACCACTATCCCTCATAAAATTTAACAGATAGTCAAATTTTTTTAAAAAAATTGTTCTTTGATTAACTCTATATATACACATACGTGTATATGCATGTGTGCATGTATGATACATGAAGGATATATGTATATATACAAGTATGTTTATTGTGTGTATGTATATAAAGAATTAATCAAAGAATAAATATATATTAAATATCTTTATGGAGGGGATATAAGGTAATAACACATATATAGATATAGAGAGATACACATACAGATACATCATAATAAACCTTTGTCAAAAGCTTCCACAACTGCTTTCAGTTAATTTGCAAATGGCATTCCTATGACTTCAGGGAGGAGAAAGAGGTGCTTTCCCAGTGTTTTAGACTCATTACCATGTTCTGAAATAACTTGGGAACTCTAGGTCCAAACTACATTAAAATCTAATGCCAACATCTAGGGATGCTGATATAATAGTCAGGGATAGATAATCACAATGCATTAGCAGAGCAGAGCTTTTAACATAATTTCTTTCCAAGGGAACTTGAAAAGAATTGTGTCAAGGGAAATAGGGCCAATGCATTTTATAGGATTTGCTATGGACTTTTAAAAAGTCCTTCTGAAAGGTCAGATTAAATACATTAAAAAAATTATCCAGATTAGCTGCAAAGCAGTGGTACATGGTCACCTTGATTAATGATGTGAGAGAATACAGATGAAAGCATCACCAAATGTACCATTTAAAAATTTTAATTTAATAATAGAAATGGCAGTTTAAGTTTTCCTTTACTCATAGATATCATTTTTTTTTGCTCCTGGGGGCATAAGTAAACACATTTCTGAGCCAGCTATCCCAAGATAAAACTATGAGAAAATATTATGGTGTAAACAGATTTTACACACACCCACGGAATGGATTTTGTTTCACTCTCTACTTATTAAAACACACAATGTTCCAGGCTGCTTCAGTCCTTAGAGGTCAGCCTGATATTTAATTTTTCTCAGGCTGAAAATGTAATTTTATCTAGCCTTATAAAATATATTCTTTAGATGTACAACTAATTCATAGGCTATCTTATGCCTGAAAAGAGTTGGCCTAGTTAAAGTGAAAAGATGCTACAACATATAGGTGGGATATTCTTACCATACAACATATTTTAGATTAGCTCTGGGGCCACAAAACTTTTAAAGACTTGACATGGAATACAGTTCTCTCCCTGTTCAAGCTGGGGGAGGGTAAGTCTACCCCACGACTCATGAAGTCTCTCCTCTGTTCCATTCATGTTTTTTTCTTCTTAACCTCAGGTTTACAGGGTGCTATTTTCTTACACTGTCTCAAAAATCTGAGAATAACCCTTATTTTGGGGGGGGCATCCTCACATACCCTTGAAGGAAGTAAACAAGCATTTAATGCCAACTATTTGCCAGCACTTTATAAATATTATCTCATTAGAGATTCACAACAATCCTGGGAGGCAGCTGCTATTATGCCCCATTTTACAGTTGAGGAAACTGAGACTGAAAGAGATTAAATGACTTGGCCAGGGTCACACAGTCAGTAAGTGTCTAAGGCTGGATTTTAACTCAGGTCTTCCTGACTCTAGCCCAATGCTCTATTTGCTTTGCCATCTAGCTGCCCCTGTTTACTGGTTACCTATTATATAGTATGATATGACACCCATGAAGGTTACTATGTTTTGGGGCTCCATCGATTTGGCAAAAATTATTTTTAGTTTCTACCACTGAGAGGTATAGCTTTCTTGATCAATCATTTACAGGCATTTCTTAAGTGCCTTCTATATACCAATCACTGTCTTTGGCACAAAAAGGACGTTAAGGAGTACATCTTTGGAGTATTATGTTCAGTTTTGGACAATCCATTTTCATTGTTATATCATTCTTTTGGAACTTATTAAATACCCTTGTTGCCTTTTTTTGTGCAAACGTCTCATTTTCCCAGCTCAACGATAAGCTTTTTTTTTTGGAGGGGGGGAAGTAGAGCAATTGGGGTTAAGTGACTTGCCCAAGGTCACACAGGTAGTTTCTGTGTTAAGTGTCTGAGGCTGGATTTGAACTTGGGTCCCCCTGACTCCAGGGCCAGTTCTCTATTCACTGTACCACCTAGCTCCCCAATGATAAGCTTTTATAGCCAATGACTTCATATTATATTTCTTTTCAAAGTCTGTAGCATCTTACATAGTTACTTGCCCATAGCAGGCACTCAGCAAATGCATGTTGATTTATTAATGAGATCTGAATTCATTTTAGCATAATCCAAGCCAAGGAAATATGTCTTCCTGGACAATGAAGACAAATATAATACATTTAGCTTTAAAACATTACTATCCTCAGTGCAAACAGACTAAAAATGTCACTCATAGCTGCTGCAATACTTGAGAGACAATCACTGGATGAAGCCTGGCATTACTGATCATCTTCACACACACCTGCCAAAAATCGACTCACTCCTGACTTGGATTAGACTGGAGTAAGGAACAAGAAGTCCAGGAATAGAATGCCATTACTTATTCAGTTCTAACTATCTGCAATGAAGCTGAGGCTGCCTCAGCTTGACACTTTCTCAAGGGACAACTTGAGGCTCAGTTGGTTGGCACAGAACCCAGCCAAAGACAAGCATCACCAGGGAGGAAGTGAGAGCTGGTCCAACTAGGCTTACACTCAACACATAATGAAGCAGGAGAGTAAAGAATGGTCTGGACCCCAATGCCAAAGAACCAAAATAAAACAAAACACGTTCTTAGTAGTTCTCTACAATGAGGCCGTGTGTAGATGCTTATCTGCAGCTTTTATTACAGTATACAAGATGCTCAATAGGCAATTGTCTGTACCATTGACTTGGCATTGATGCTGCCTGTTATTATTTATAAACTTTTATATGTTTCTGTTTCTCCAACTAGACCACATACACAGTCCTCAAGAGCAGTGGCTTTGCCCTAAAAAATCTTGTGCTTAGACCCATAGTATAGTCTTCTCCTTGAATAAAATATTCAATGAATATGTGGTGATGATAGAAGTGAAGAGAAGTGTTTCACGGATAACACCCAGAAGGCACTGGAGTCTGGGGACTCCAGCCACTAACAGGTTCACTCTTGATCTGGTCAGACAGGCAGACACATTTGGAGGGGTTAATAACCAGCTTTACTCTAGTCTAGTCTTCTCAAAGGGTTGCTGACAATGGGAGCACTAACTCCTATAGCAATCCCTAATCACCCTTCTCACAGGGGCTGCAGAGAAGGGGAGGCAACTACCCTTATGTCTCGATGGAGTTAATTGAGACAGGCACAGCTTGTACACTCCTGTAAATCCCCTCAAGCCTTGATGGGGGCCAGTTGAGGCAGGTACACAAATTCTTCTATGCATTCCTTGTGGTTTCCCCTCTCACTGACCAGAGTCCATTTGCTTTATAGGGCAACAGACGAAGAAGGCATACTGCCAAGAATGGCCTTTAGCAATACTGTCATATGGTGCAATTGTAGTAAATATCAATTTTGTCACCCCTGTATCTCATGGGGCAGCCTCAGTAGGACTGCCTGTCACTATGATTCTAGGAATTACTATCTACAATTCTTAGAGCTATTCTGGGAGTTATTATCTAACACCTGGAAACTATACATTGCCATGGACATGGATCCTGAGAAACTGAACTCTAAAAAGGATAACAAAATCCTCCTTACATACAAGAAGCAAGCACTGTTATCCTACTAGGGCAAACAGTAAACTCATAACATTTATTCTTTTGCTTTATTAATACTGCTGCCTTTAGGAGGGTAGTCACAGAGAAAAACACAAAGATATAGACCGAATTATAGTGTGGGCAAGAGGAGGAAGCCTGGAGACTCTGTTGATGGTCTTACACCTCAGTGGGGTTTGCAAATCTTTGCTTCTTTTTTTTCTGGGGTGGGTGTGTTCCTGCATAACTGGTACCCTAAGATGATCCAAGGGAGTCTGTGGGGAGATCATATCCCAACTTCTGCTCTCATTCAAGTCAGGCTTGTTTTTTTTTCCTTAAAAACTAATAAAAAAAAGAAGCAGAAACAGAAAAAAGAAAGTATTGAAAGCAATCTTAAGACTTGATAGGCTCAGGAGACTAAAGGATGAAGCTGTTGACATCACTTGCTGGTCACCTGGTTACAAAAAAGTCACAGAAAGACTCCAGGTGCATTATGATGGTTAGCTATAGAAAGCTAAGGGGAGCTGAATCAATTCAAGGGGCCTATCCTCCAAATATGACTAAGTAAATTTCCTTTTGTTCTCTATTGAATGACCTACAAGTGTCTCATTTTGTTCCCCCATCCAGCATAAACTACCAGGGGACTGAACTGACTCAGGCCCGGCCCAAAACAGCACAGGAATTGTACTGTACCACCCCCTTTCCATTTGCAGCATCTGACTGATGAAATTTATCTTGGCAAGTCATGGTGCTTTAAAAAAAAACACCTGGTGCCTGACACTATGCATAGCAGTGTGTGGAGGCAGAACTGGCTGGAGAGCAAGCCCTTTGTTCTTACTTCTAATGAGAAAAGTGGAGCAGTGGAAAGAGGGCTCCAATCCCACAATTATCAATTATTTCTATGATTTCTAAGAAAGTCAATTAACCTCTTGAGGATATAATTTCATCATCTGTAAAATGAGATCCCTTTCAATTCTAAGTCTATCCCACTATGAATTTAGGGATAATAGAAGATGAGTTTTAACCAGCATTCTTAGTCTGAGGTCCATGAACTTTAAATATAGATAGAAATATATATATATAGATAGATAGATAGATAGATAGATAGATAGATAGATAGATAGATAGATAGATATAGATATATAGATAGATATGTTTACCTATCTATCTATATTTATATAGACACACATACATATATGTGAAAGAGAGAGTTATAGATGTAGATATATCTACAGATGTAAAGATAGAGATAGATAACTATCCCTTGTGAATAATACACTTGCCTTAGCTGGGGGTGAGGGGTAGGCTTGGAGAGCAGTAATTCTAAGGTCCAGCCCTAAAGAAGGGCAGAATACAAAAAGAAAGGAAAGAACACAATGATATCGCCTGAAAGAAGTTACTGGGATCCATTCAGGGATTCATGCATCATCACAAAACTGGGCAGAGAGTTGGCAGAGTAGTAATGGACTCAGAGAGATTTGGTACCCAGTGGAGAGGAGGCTGGATAAGAGATATTGTGTCTAGGAGATTTAAAGTAGTTCAGCTAGATTTGTGATAAGGATTTAAAAAAAAAAACTAATTATACCCTGGATTAAGGGATACAATTAAAGCTACCTGGAATTAAATGGTAAAGAAGAAAAGCAAATAGGATTTACATTATTTACATCCAATTCTCAACCTTCCTTTAAGATCCAGCTTCCACATTTTTACTCCATTGAGTTTCACATTGGTAGGAAGGTTGGATTCTGAGCACAGGGCCTAAATTCAAATCCTTATATTTGCTATTTACTTCCTGTGTGACATTGCAATAGTAACTTGACCTCTCTTGACCTATTTTCTCATACATAAAATGAGGGAGTAGGTCTAGGTGATCCCTTACCCTAGGTCCATTCTAGCTTTAAATCTATGGTTTAACTCTTCTCCTTTCTTGCATACTTAAAATTGTTAGAGTATACTACAAAACTTAGCACTCAATTGTATATTAATCTTGCTTTATTATTGTGTCAAAGGCATTTTTCTGGTCCACCCAACTATCAATCTATCATTAAGCATTTATTAAGTGATTGTCATGTTCCAGGCAGAGTGCTAGGTGCCTAGGTGATAGAAAAACCAAAATGAAACCACCTCTGGCCTCAAGGAGGTTTTAATTCTACAGTAAGTACACAAACATATATATAAAACAAACAGTAGGTTAATTGCAGCTGGGAGGAATAAAAAAAAGGTCTTGGGTAGAAGGTGGCATTTAAGCTGGGCTGAGAAAGAAATTAGGGATTCTAAGAGGCAGAGAATTCTAAGAATAGATGACTGTACATGAGGGCATGGTGATGGAAGATAGAGTGTCACATGTGAGAAATAAAATCAGTTCGGCTGAATTGTTTAGTGCTTGAAGACAAATAATGCATGATAAGTCTGGGAAAGAAGGTAGGAATCAGATTTTGAAGAGCTTTAAAGGGCAAATAGAGGAATTTTTATTTAACTGTAGAACTAAGAGGAAGACATCGGAATCTATTGAACAAGGAGGATATCACTTTGGCAGTTTTGTGAAGGGTAAACTGGAGAAAGAAGAAACATTAAAAGACTATTCAATAGTCCACCAAGAATTGATGAGACCAGCCCAGTAGGTGATGCAGTGAATAGAACACTGGCCCTGGAGTCAGGAGGACCTGAGTTCAAATACGGTCTCAGACACTTAACACAAAACTAGCTGTGTGACCTTGGGCAAGTAACTTAATCTCAATTGTTCTACCTTACCCCCTTCCAAAAAGCAAAAGAAAAAAACCCCAAACTGATGAGACCCCAAACCAGGGTAATGGCTATGTGAATGGGAAAGAGGAGATATACACAGAAGAGGTTGTAGAAGGAAAGGTGACAGATTTGGGAACTGACTGGATATGTGGAGTGATAGAAAATGAGGTAGCTCTGAGGTTGCATACCTTAAAACCTAGAAGGATGGTAGTGTCTTTGGGAGAGTAGAGGAAGTTAGGAAGAAGAGTAGGTTTAGAGAGAAAAAATATTCCTTGTTTGGATATGGTGAGTTTGCAATTCCTATGAACAACCAGATTGAAATTTCCAAGAGGTAATGTGGGACTAGGATTTAGAAAAAGGCTAGGGCTGGAAATATCTTCATGGCAGGCATCTACATAAAGGTGATAATTGAAAGCATGAGAGATGCTGAAGTTGCTCAAAAAAAGAATAAAGGAGAATGGGCCAGGAACAAGGTCTTGAAGTACTCTCACAGTTTTGGGGATGATATGAATAATAATTCAGAAAAGGAGATTAAGGAATGGTCAGTCAAGTATGAGAGCCAAGAGAAATCAGAGTTATGAAAACCCAGACAAGCAAGAGAAATCAGAAGAGGGTGGCTAAAGTTATTATATATTTTTTCTTGTATCCCTTTCTCTCCATCCCCATCTCCAAGTCCAATGTGAGGAGGACAGAGAGTTAAATCAGGACTTGATTGAATAGTTAAATGTATAGCTCATGTTGATGATTGTTGGGGATAAGAACTTATCTATATACATATCTAATTACCTTTATAGATTTCAGTCTCCCTGAGGCCAGAGACTGTGTCTTATTTACATCTATATCCTCCCCCAATACTCTGAAGAATGAATTGTACTTTTAAAATAATTGTTTTAACAATACATTATTAACAATTTAGTAATCAACATATTAAACTGACACTCATGTTATCAATAATTTAATAAGCAGCATAAGAATTTATTGCTTATATATTATTAACAATTTAATAATATATTTTAATAATTAATAATGGATGTTTGCTGAATGAAATTGAATAGATTATATTCGATTTACAGTAGGTTTCTCTTTCCTGATGGCAATGAATTGAAGAGCTAAAAATATGTTATGGCCCCTATTCTCTGGGGAGAACCAAAGGAAGTTCAAGAAATCCCCAGAATTAAATATTACTGTATTACAAGATGATTAATATGATGAATACAGTGAAATAAGGAAGACTTATATGAACTGAAGCAAAGTGAAATAAAGAGAAACAGACAAAATTATAATGACAAAACATAGTCTCAAGAAGAGATATGAGAAAATGCCTCCATCACTTTCTTTGTTAAGGTGGGGGAATTTTCATTGCACATAGCATTAGACTATATATATTGTCTAGTTTTTCTGAACTTTTTTTTTCTTTTTTAGTTATAAGGAAGAGCGACCTCTCTAAAAGGTAAAGAGGGGAGGAATGTGTCAGTGAAATGTAGATGTTAAAACCAAATATATCAATGTAAGGTTATTTAAAAGAAAAGAAACATTCCCTAAATTGACCCAGGGCCTTTGTATTACAAGTGGCTTTATCAGTAGAGTATACATATGGAAATGACAAAATGAAATAAGATGAAAATGGCTGACTCAGTATAGTAATAGTGGAAGAGTCACCATAAGGGAAGATAGGACAGACCTAGGCATAACCTTGCAAGGAAGCTCACAGCTGTCCCTCAATTCAATTCCTGAAACACAAGGAGATAATGCAGGGAGAGCTCTGGAAGCTGTGTGGTTCTAAAGGGCTTACTATGGCAGACAAATACATCTAAAACTTCATCGATGAGACTGAGAACCATCTCAGCAGGTTTATCAGGTGACTAGGGAGGCTTAAGAGATCTTTTAGTGGAAGTTTAAAAGCTGAGAAACCAGAGAAGTCTCCAAAGCTTCACAAATTCCCCAAAAGGAAGAATTTAAAACCTTTGGTGCAAAAACCAGATGCAACAAAGTGGAAACAGGATGTTCTGAACAAAAACATTCCCAAATGCCCAAGTTCTTAGTACTAGATTTAAGAAGCAGCCAAATGAAGAAGTATTTAAAATTGATCAATATTTGAGGAGGTATAATACTTACTGCTTTGGGGAATACAAAAATAAATTATCAGTCATTTTCCCTGCTGTCTCCCAAGGCAAAACCTAGTTGAACATAAGAATTGAGAGACTAAATCATACTCTGGAGGCACATTTGCTATGGAAGCAACTTTAAAATCTCCTCTGTAGTAAAACTAAAAATATTGGGAAATAATATTTCTCTCTAAAGCCCTATCCACACTCTTAGGAAAATCTCTTTGGATGGGTGGGTGATAGGTTAGGACAGGACTGGGAAATCTGCAGCCTTGAGGCCACATGTGGCCTTGTAGGTTGTTGGGTGCAGCCTTTTGACGCAGGCCAAGTTTTACAGAACAAATCCTTTTACTAAGGGGATCTGTTCTGTGAAGTTTGTATTCAATCAAAGGGTCACACTTGAGGACCTAGGGGATCTGTTCTGTGAATTTGGGTTCAAAGGGCCACACTTGAGGACATAGAAAGTCACCTGTGGCTTCAAGGCCTCAGGTTCCTCACTTCTGGGTCAAGATAAAGGGGAAAAACAGATCTTTCATTAGGTGAATGGATTATGGGTGTTTTGCTGTTGTTATTCAGTCATTTTCAACTCTTCATGACCCCTTTAGAGTTTTCTTGGCAAAGATACTGAAGTGATTTGCTATTTTCTTCTCCAGCTCATTTTACAGACGAGGAAACTGAGACAAACAGGGTGAAGTGACTTATCCAGGGTCATACACCTAGCAAGTGGCTGAGGCCAGATTTGAACTCAGGAAGATGAATCTTCCTGATTCCATGCCTGGCACTCTATGCATTGTCACCTAGTTGCCCTATTAAGGATATAAAACAAATTTAATTCTACCAAACAAAGTGATTATCCCTAGCACCCACCCTTCTCCATCAAAAAAGAATTAATATATTAGTGGGAAGGAGGAGGCACCTTTGTTTAATTCCAGTACAATATCAGTATTAATTGGCTATTTTTTGAAAAAAGCACTGCATCTGGAATCAAAATCAAATCTCACCTATCTGTGTGACCTTAGTCAAGTCACTGCACATCTCTTTACCTCATTTCTCCCATTCATAACATGAGGGGGCTAGATTAGATGACTCCTAAGGTTTCTTCTAGCACTGAATACATAATCTATGATATACAAACACACCCATGCCCACACACATATAGTCCAGAGAGGCCTGCTCCTCTCTGTTTCTAGCTGGCTCCTCTATACCCCATATTCTTCCAACTTATAGCCCCTGGTACCCTAAATAGATTTTAATCACCACTCCCTTTTCTATTACCATTCCCCGCTCAACAATTAGCTTTCCTCCAGAATGGGATTCAAGTTGCAACTTCTACATTAAACATACAACATGCTTAGGTATCCTAAGCATTCCACAGTGGAATATATTAATTTGGAAAATAGACAGATGGAAAAAGCTAGAGTCATTTTTAAGGATGCTTGATCTCATTCATTTCAATATTCCTTTTCCAAATGTCTTATACAGAGAAGCCCCTCAATTTACTAGAACCTTCCTCTGGTCCTTTTAATACCTCAAGGATGCAAATGCATCACTTAGATTTCCATTCATTTCACCATCCAAATGGATCACTTCTCTCTTCCAAGTTCATACAGGTTCTCAGTATTACATTATTTACATATATGTCACTGCACATGTATAAATCATCACTGGTAACACGTTATAGTCTACTTTCATACACTCTAAAGTTTTCCATTGTCTTTTCCCTTACCTTTGATTTTGATTCATTATCTTCAAGAGAATATAAGTGTTGATAATGATAATGAGAAAAAATTATTACTAGTATTTATATGGTACTTTAAGACTTACAAAGCACTTTGCAAATATTAACTCATTCATACAAGCTAGTAAGTGTCTGAGGCTGGGTTTGAACTAAGGTCTACCTAACTCCATGTTCAATGCTCTAGTCATTAGGTCACTTACCTGATGAAATGGTCTTTGTATTGGCAGACAATTTGAAATTGCTGAAAATATTGTGCTAAATATGTTCCAACCTGAGAACTACTTAATGAATTCTGGGCCCAGCTCACTGTCTACACTCTATGTCTATTATAAATATATTTTAAAATGGAGAGATTTAATTATTCATAGATATATTCAAATACACATACACACATAATTAAAGGGCTGCCACCCAGTTGCATGTCAGAATTGGAGCAATCTGTTTTTCATTCACTTTTACCTTTCACTCTGCCATGAAGAGGAAGATGTTCTGTCTTTGAAATCCTTATGCAAATATTCTAGGCACACAGAGTATCTGGCTAAATTCTATATAAAATTGTTTTATTTCTACCTCTAAAAGAGATGCTGGTCAATATGCTATACTTATTGCACTGTTATGGTGATTTATTTACTTACACTCATCACAATTACTTAAATATAAAATGACCAAATACCTCATGAAATAATCTTATTGCCCTTGGACAAAGGATGAAACCAACTTCTCCTTTTCTCAGTGGTCCAAGAAGAGCAAGAATACTCTGGATATATAGGGATGCAACTACTTTATATTTTCTGGTTTTATTCATAGCAAACATTTCAATTTGGATTTGGTTCAGTTTTTCCGAGGTGTATGTCAACACATTTGTCATTAGACAGAGTTTGCTTATTAAAAGTAGTATGATGGAATGCTTGAAAAGTATTGAAAATAAAGCTGGCCTTGGAGTCTGAAGATTGGGATTCCCATACTAGCTTTGCTACTTGTTATATGACCCTATCCAACTTAAATACCCTCTGTGCGCCTCAGCTTCCTTATCTGCAAAATGGATGCATGACAATTGTCCTACCTACTTTATAGAGTTGTTGCTAGGAAAGTACATTAAAAGTATATGAGTCTGGGATTATTTTATATGACATTCTATAAATTGATTCAATATGCTACCAATAAAGAATATAATTGAGGATAAAGAGGTATTCTTTAAATACTAATGAGAAATATACTGAATGAATATATAGAATGTTAAATAAAATAACAAACATCCATAAACATTGTACTTAGGTGCTGGGAAGTGTCAATTGTTACTCTTCATCATATTAATTAAACAACATAAGATTTGGAGTCAGAGGACATAGGCTCAGATCCTGACTCCTCCTAATTAATATCTGTGAGACTTTGGCCAAGTCACTTTATGGCTCAAGGCCTTAGTTTCCTTATCTATAAAATGAGGGTATTGGACTAGATGAATGGTGTCAGCCTCAAATAGAAACAGACCCCTGAAGGTGGCATATTGACATAGAAAACCACAAATTAACCTTATTTATGTTGTGCTGTATTTTTATCTATTTTGTTAAACATTTCCCAATTACATTTTAATCTGACTTGGGCTGTACTAGGAGTATGACACCTCTGTACTAGTACCTTTGAAATCTTAACTTTATGATCCAATAGTTTTGTGTTAATATGTAGATTATTGTATAGATTGTACTCTCAAGAGTTCCAACATTTGAGAGGCAGCATGATGTGGTAGCCATGGGGCTGGGCTTGGGGTCATAAAGTCAAGACTTTAGGTCCTTCCTCTCACACATATTGCGTGTGTGAGCCTGGGAAAATCACTTAATCTCACAGTGTCTAGACACTTAGTCTTTAGACTAAATTGTAGAGCAATCAATCAATCAAGAGGCATTTTTTTGTTTGTTTGTTTTCTTTTGTTTTTTAAAGCAATTGGGGTTAAGTAACTTGCTCGAGGTTACATGGCCAGTCATTATTTATGTGTGGGTGCTCATTTTCTGAGGCCGGATCCGATCTCAGGTCATCCTAACTCCGAGGCCGGCACTCTTACTCACTGCGCCACCTAGCCACCCCAAGAGGCATTTGTTACTCACCTACTGTGTGCCAGGCAGGCCTTGTGATGAGCTGTGCATACCAGGAAAGTCAAAAGATAGTCCCAGTAATAAAGAAACTCCTATTCTGTTGGGGGAAGCAATGTGTAAACAACTATCTAGAAATAAACTATACACAGATTGAATAGAAACTAACCAACAGAGAATAGGCACTGGAATTAAGAGGGATTGACTGTGAAAGACTTCTTGTAGAAGTTGAAATTTTAGCTGGAACCTGAAGGAAGCCAAGGAAGCCAGAGAAGCCAGGAGATGGAGATGAGAAAGGAGAACATTCCAGGCATGAAGGATAGCCAGGGAAAGTGAATGCTCAGAACTAAGAGATCTTGTTGGTTCTTCATTTTCAAAGATAACCAATCATATCACAGGGTGATGTCTTGACTTGCTCTTGAATTGGATTTAAGTGAAGCAGGTTTCACAAAGCTGTCAGCCTCACTTTCACTTCCGAAGTCATCCAAGTCCAGTGGCAAGACAATGGTCAAGATGATTGGCAATTGGTTGGTTTGAAGTGGATGACTTTGGCATCGTCAATGTCTGAATAAGCCCTAAGTACTCCATAGCACCTGCTTCAGCTGCCTTCATGGGCACTGGAAGAAATTGTTCTCTTCTATCCTTTCTGCTGGGGAAGACATCCCTCTAACTCACTGACAGGTTTGAGGCCTGTTGGTTACCCTCAGTCTGGTTTAGCCTTGCTGTTGAGATGGTTTTACCGGTATACCTGCTGCACATGTTACAGCTTTGTTGGAGCCACAAGTGATATTTGGATCATAAGTAGAGACCATAGGTGGATGATTAGCCCTGAAAAGAGCTCAACAGTCCTCACACCAGACGTGCTAGTCCTTTCTGAACAGTAAGGAGTCAGTGTCACTGGATCTAGGATTATGTGGCAAAGATCAGGGTAAGTTATGAAGGCCTTTTAGTACAGGACAGGATTTAATATTTGATCCTGGGGGTAACAAGGAGCCACTGGAGTTGACTGAGGAGAGGGGAGGGAAAGGACACAGTCAGACATGCACTTTAGAAAAATCACCAATCTTCATTAATAAAGGAGAAATGTCCTCATTAGGAATTCCCTACACCTATAAAACTACAACCCTGAATACTTCCATCTCACCCTTCAAAAAAAGTCTCATTAATTTGTCCTTTACAAAGGCTGTAAGAAAGTACTATCAGGGCAGCTAGGTGATGCAGTGAATAGAGCACTGGCCCTAGAGTTAAGAGGACCTGAGTTCAAATCCAGCCTCAGACACAACACAAAAATTAGCTGTGTGGCCTTGGGCAAGTCATTTAACCCCAACTGCCCTTACAAAAAGCAACAACAACAACAACAACAACAACAACAACAACAACAAAGTACCATCACAGAAACAATTTGGTGTTCATCAGTCCAATAGGCTGAAAGTGAGTAAATAAACAGCACTGTTCATTGGCTCTTAGCTTCCTTTTGCCTGGTAAGTGCTAAACACTTTTGTTGAATTTTTTAAAATGCTCTAAGAACTATCTAATTCTTAGTATGTTTTGTTATCTCCTACAACTCTCCTATCAAAGAAACAAAGGGGACTTGCACAGGGTCAAGGTTGGTTTTATGCTTATGCATGGGTTACCATGGCCAAAAACATCAATCACTTGTTCACTCACATTCTGGGGATGAGCTTCTTCTCAGCTTGTTAGAGAAGCCCTAGTCATTTCTAAGCATACATTGGAATAGTAGCTGAGGATGAATCCAAGGTCCCTGCCCTCAAGTAGTTTATAATCTAATTGGGAAAAGAAGCCAGCCACACATACGGCCAAACAACTATAATATAAAAATTATAATACATTAAGTGCAAAGGAGATGCAAACCATGATACAAGAACTTTGATTAGTAGAAGTTTCAATAAATGAGTTCATGCAAAGACTTGGCACTTTAGCTACTCCAGGACCACCGGAAAGAATTTTAATAGGAATAAACAGAAATGGGTGGGGGTAGGAGAAGTATGCAGATTTTGGTTACATGGTGTTTGAACGCCCAGACATCTGTGCTTGTGAACTGTTTTGCCAAACTATCAATTGTGATACTTGCCTTTTTGCAACAAGAGTGCTTGATTGATATGGACTGTGACATACAAAATGAAATCACCAAATCTCTATGTAAATTCCTTTTCTCAGCTCTCAACACTCACTTTTTCACAAGAAAAATTCATTTTGCTCTCATCAAAATTAATGCTTAAAAAATCCACTAGCTTATCTCACTTCATGACATATCTAGCCTTTCAGTAGGGAAACAACTACTTTTGGGGGGCATTTCCATGGGGAAAGGAACTGGACTTGTGATTTTATTAGCATAGGGAATTCCCAGATGAGTTAACTCCCTCTATCCAAGCAAACTGGGACCTTCTCTGTAGCTTGTAGTCTCAGGGAGTTGCCTAGCATACTGAGAGGTTAACTTATTTACCCAAATTCACTGAAACAGAGAATTATAGGATTTAAAAATTGCAAGGAACTTCAGAAATCATCTAGTCCAATCTATATAACAAAATCTTCACTATATAAGCCAAGAAGCTCCATGATTCATTGCTATGTAGCATCTATCATTGGGAGAAAACTGTTGCTCAAAATATGGTCACTGGTGAGAGGAAAGGAGCTTGGGATCCTTATTGTTACCACAGCTGCCCTGAGACTCTGACCATTTCTGAGAAGTGGCAGAGAAGGAAATATTATTAGTCTTTCTTAAAGGCAATGGAAAAGATATCAATAACCCCTAACCCACATCTCTCATTTCTTATCTCTATAAAATCTTTACTAAAATAGTTTACATATATATCAAATGTGGAGCCTAGATGAAGATGAGAAGGAAGTGGCTATTTTAAAAATTACTTTTTCTTTTTTTTTTTTTGCTTTTTGGAGGGCAGTTGGGGTTAAGTGACTTGCCCAAGGTCACACGGCTAGTTTTTTTTTTTTAATGTTAAGTGTCTGAGGCCGGATTTGAACTCAGGTCCTCCTGACTCCAGGGCCAGTGCTCTATTCACTTTGCCATCTAGCCACCCCTAAAAATTACTTTTTCACAGCAGGTGACATCTTTACAGTTCCACAACTGACTAAAAGATATAGAGAATATAAGGTTCCATTTCATTTATTAATTATTGACTATTTTAAAATCATTTGATTCAGTGGTGCAAAATGCAGGTTTAAGAACTTTTCTCCAATGAGTCCCATGCAAGATTATACATTAAAATTATGTATTATACATTATGATCACTTGTGTGACTTATTTAACAATTATCTGAGGGGGATAATTGTTTAACAATCATCTGATAAGCAATATTAAACAAGTCATAAAACAGGGAGGTGTATTAAAACCACTGCCCATAAGCTGACCAGATAAAAGATCTAAAGCTGGAGAGGATCTTAGAGGCCATATGTACCAACCCACTCATTTTTAACAGATGAAGAAACTGCGGCTCAGACTTCTTTTTGTTACCACTATCACAGAGAATGCCCAGCAGAGTCTAAATGGAAGTCATCGTAAATGGCAAAGTCTTATAACTGTCCATATTTAAAAGATATTGTGATGAATTCATTGATCCTCTGAATACTAAGAAGCCAATCCAAAGACATTCCACAGCTACTCAAAATATATTCGCCTAACATTCCAGGAAAAAAAATCAAAAGGAAGAAAGCATATTGCCTGGACTGTAACACACAATTAGATGGAGAATTTATTGAGCAAATTAATCACAACCACTATCTTGTTCAGATACCATAGATGGATAATGAACTGGGCCCAATTTAGTAGGAGGAAGAAAGAGAATTGGATTGTATTTGTGAAATTATGGGGTAAAGCAAAAGCGCTTATTTTTAAAACCAAAATTCTTCAGGTGGTGCTACGTGGCTTGGGAGAATTATGGAATACCTTATCTCTGAAAAATCAACACTGAGTAACTGAAAAGGCAATGTAGAGACATTTGGTGGGCTTTAAAAAGCTGCAGCATATTACCAACAGTGCCTTACATTACACAGTGGAGTAAAAGCATAGGGGTAGCAATAGGGTCAGAACCAGTGATTTCATTAGTCTAAGAGCGTCCAGAAAATGTACAATTGGAAATGGAAGGGGTTGGTTATATTTTGAAAGTAAGGGATAACAAATGTGTAACAAAAACAAATATTAAAAGAAAATTAAAGCAAAAGCCTGAATTTTATTATATGGACAACAGGAAGCTTTTGAAGATTTCTGTCAGAGGAGTAACAGAAGTTGTCTACACATAAACTCTAGAAGAATGATGTTGCCTGAACTCTAATCTGGCATCATGAACTGTATATTTTTCTGGGTGTTCCATAGGCATCTCAAACTTAAAATGTCTAAAACAGAACTCATTATCTTACCCTATCCTCAACATGAATCCCTTCCCATTTAAACTTGATGAAGGATACACAACAAAGATGAGATTCAAATCCAGGGGTCGTGATGTCCAGTCCATTCCCCATTACTGAGGCTGAGGTAAGGAATATGATTATCTATCTACCGATAAGAAATATGACTATTCTATCTAGTTAGGTTTGGGCTACCATAAGGAAATATGAGAAATTTGTCCTACTTCTCCTACTTGATAACTAGAGAGCAATTAGGGATAATTTTATGGTACTTTTAAAAATGAAATTGCTTCTTTATTAAGTTGTTGAATAGAGGAAACTGAAAGTTAATTTCCAAGCCTAAACTTGTTTAAGTGATAGAAATCTGCTTGTAAATATCATTTAATAAGTTTCATTTATTTCCACTGGGAGAAATGAATTCCCTATGAGAAGCATACTCCTCCTATACAGGTTTAGAGAATGGATATACGTACTTGCCACCTGGGTTTCCATTTTTCCATCTGGTAAAAACTGCAAAAATATTCCACACAGTGCTCAGCACCCAGTATCTGCCCCAAAATTCTAATCCAAAGAAGGCACTGATTCCTTTTCTCTCTCATTACTCTCATCTTTCCCAGACCAACTCTCCCATCCTGTTTTGTCTATATGTATTGGTGATGCCATCATTTCCCAACCATCCAGGCTCAAAAACTCAGTCATCTTTAACTCTTCATCTCTTCCCAACCCTACTTGTATACAACCAATAAAAAAATATTGGCAATTCTTTCTTCCTATTTCTGGTTTCATAGAATTTTCTCTGTTTTCCTAATACTGCTATATTAGTTTGTTACCTTGTGCTTTGCTTACTGGGATAACCACTGATAAACCTTCCTGAAACCAAGTTCTCCCTTCCCTAAACCATGAAAAAAAAACATTTTGGGGAAGAATGGTGGATGGAGAATAGAAACTATGACTTCATTAGTGAATATAGTTCCTAATGAGGAAAGTCTCAAACTCTCTTTATGAATACCAATGGGACTCTCTCTACTCTTAGAGAGCTGTGTGATGCACTAAGAGATTAAACTATTGGCCCATTGTCAGGTGAAACTGGAACCCATGTCCTCCTCACTCTAAGGCCAGTTCTCTACCTACCATTCCAGGTTGCCTCTCATGAACACTAGACAAATAATCCTAAAACACAACCTTGGTCCTATCACTCACATGAATGGAAGCCTTCAGGAGCTCTCAAATGACTAAAATAAAAGGTAGAAAATCATGAGATCTCAGTGTGAGAAAAGCTCTGCAGATCATCCCCACCCAACCCTTGGAATCTCTTCTGTAATATCCCAAATAAGTAGCTGTCTAGTTTCTGCTTGAATACACATAGCAACAACAACCACACAGTGCATTTTCAAGCCTGTGCTACTTATTTATAATGAGCAAAAGCATATGTCCCTATATCGTTCATCTAATCCTCCTTCTGCCTTCTGCAACTACTCAGAATATAGTCATTCCTTCTCTCAGATTGGATAGCACAATACATATTTGAAACCAGTAATGTCTCTTCCCACACTTACCTTCTCTAGATGAAATATCCCCATTCCTTTAATCCTCATAAGACATGGTTTTAAGCTCCCATACCGCACTTCCTCTGGATGCAACCAACACATCTATATCCCATTTTAAAGCATGTCACTCAGAATTTATCTTAGATGTGATCTAAGCATAATAGAGCTATGAAAGACAATTATATCATATTATAGATGACTCCCTAAACAACAAACCCTGACTGACCCCGTTTCTCTCTCTCTCTCTCTCTCTCTCTCTCTCTCTCTCTCTCTCTCTCTCTCTCTCTCTCTTTCCAGTCCCACATTATAGACTACCTTGTTGATATCTCCCCCTGGATGTTCCTGGGTCTCTCAAACTCAAAATGTTTAAAACTAAATTCATTATTCCACCCCTTCTCCAAAGTTCACTATTTCTATTGAAATATCATCCATACTTCAAGTCATGCAGCTTTGTCAAATTAGAATTATTCTTAATTCTTTACTATGCCTTAACTCCCAAATCTAAACCGTTGTTAGACTTTGATTCTGCCTCCATAACATCTTTTTACATCTGTGCATTCAAATGGTCACCACAACAATGCATCATCTTTCAAGAGGACTGCTGTCTTTATGGCTTTCGTTTTCCTTCAAGTTTCTCCCCTTACCAATCTCTATAATACATAGTTGTCAAATGGATACACCTAAGCCATAGATCTGGCCATGTAACCCCCTTGCTTCAGTGGCAGACTTTAAAGCACTAACATTCCAGTTTCAACCTATCCTTCTGGACTGATTTGACATTACAGCCCTTCACCCATTCTATACTCCAACCAAACTGTTCTACCTGTTGTTCCCCATATAAGAAGTTCCTCTGTGCTTTTGCATAAGCTGTCCCTCAAGCTTTGAAATCTCTCCCTCATTCCCTCCACTTCTTGGAGTCCCAAGTTCTCTTCAAGACTGCTCAGATGATGCTTGCTAAAAAGACCCCTAGATGTTACTATTCTCTCATATCCTCCTCAGGTGTTTTGTCCTATTTTGAAAAAAAAATTAAATTTACTTATCTGTCTATATGTTGGAACTAGAAGGGATCTTAAAAGTCACCATCAGGTTTAATTTTTCACTCTATAGGTCAGTAAACTGAGGGATGGAACTGTGGATAAATGATATACCTATGGTCACACAGGTGATAAGTATCTCAGATCATCTTCTGCAGCCATGGCCTCTAGAGATGCAGTGCAACTTGGATATTTCTGGACACAAGAATTTGGTACTGCTTCCTTCATCATTCAGTGTGCCAAAGGAAAGGGTTAGGCTAAAGCCCAAAGCAAAGCTAAATGTGTTCATACTTGCAGAGGCTTCTTTCCAATACCATCCCCAAACACACCCAGAGGCTCCCATTCTTGTGTTCTCTTGCCCAGGCCATTTTGGTGTCAGATCCAATTTTCACAGAGCATCAAATTTCTTTACAAAAATTCAGATTTCAGTTAGTCAGGTAGCCTTACCTATTGAGAGTCATTGCAAAGGAAGAAACAATAGGGCTTGATGATAGATGGGAGAGAGAGAAAATGGATGACAGAAATTTAGACTGGGAAGAGAATTCGGTGGTCACTGAGACCTACCCATACATGAAAGATAATTTCCACTACAACACATCCAACAAATAGACATCTAGCCTCTTTCTGATGATCCCCTAATGAGGAGGAGCTCACCACCTTCAAAGGCATGCCATTCTACTTTTGGACAACTCTACTGATTAGCAAGTTTTTTTTTCTTTTTTTATTTACATGCAATCTAAGCTTGCCTATTTGTAATTTCTACCCAATGCTCCTGGTTATCTCTCCGGGACAAAAAAAATCAAAACCCTCTTCCATGTGATACAAAATAAAATGCATAAATATAGCTCTTCTGTATTCCTTGAATCATCTCTCATCCAATCTAAATATACTCAATTCCTATGACCCAACATCCATCTGGCTTGGACCACTGGCTCTTCACCATCCTATTTGATTTCTGAGTTATCAATATCCTTCCTAGAAAGTATTCTAGATGTGGTCTAACCAGGGAAGAACAGAGAGGATCTATAATCTCATTATCGGAGGAAGCTACACAGCTTTTTTGGCTTCTACATCATGCTGCTGACTTATATAGAAGTCTTATATTGTACTTATTATTATTATTATTTGTTGATATTACTTCTTAGCATTATTCTTATATTGTACTTATATTGCAGTTCACTAAAATCCTTGAGTGGTTTTTTTTTTTCAGACAATCTGTTAGTGATTAACCATGCCTCTCCCATTTTCTAATTGTAAACATGATTTTTTAAAAAAGAGTTTTATTTGACCTTTATTCTTTTAAATTTATCTTCTTAGATGCCATCCAATGTCCTAGCCCATCAAGATTTTTGGGGATTCTAACTCTGTCATTCAGTGTATTAGATATTTGTCTACCTTTGTGTCCTTTGCAACTCTGATGAGCATACCATGACTTTATCCAAGTAATTAATAAAAATGTTAAGGAACACAAGACAAGTCCAAATTCATGGGCTAGATGGTAGTACAGTGATAGAACCCTAGGTTTGCAGTCAGAAAGATCAGAGTTCAAATCTGACCTGAAATAATTACTGTGACCCTAAGCAAATCACTTAACATTTGTTTGCCTCAATTTCCCCAACTGTAAAATAGGAATAATAATTACACTTCTTCCTAGGGATGTTGTGAGCATCAAATGAAATATTTTTAAAGAAATCAGATGAGGGGGTGGAGCCAAGATGGCAGAGTAGAAATAGCACTTCCAAGGCTCTTTCTCCCACACCACTTCCAAACCATGTAAAAGGTGGACTCTGAAAAACTTCTGGAGCTCCAGCACCCACAGAACGACACAGAGAAGCTAAACTCCTGCTAAGGACAGCCCAGCAGCCCTGCAGGGAGCGGCAAGCGCTGCGCTCTGGGAGCAAACAGCGCAGCGCAGCACTCTGGGAGCCCAGCCCAGGCCTGTGTAAGCCATGGTTTTAGCCCCAGGATGGCCGGGCCAGCAGCCAGCTGGGGGGACCCCAGAACACCAGCAGCTGTGGCGATTCCAGAATTATCAACACAGATATGCCTAGGACAAAGTAAGAGGTTAGTGCCCTGTGGACTTTGGGACCAGTATTTGGGAAACATATCGGCATCTCCCCCAGGGGCGAGAAGTGGCTGAGGAGACGCAGCACAGAAGCCATTTTGCAGCTTCAGTGGCAGCTTTAGCTCCTGGCCTGCGAACTGTAAGGAGATCCAGTGATCAGTCTTGGGGGGTAATTGCTCTTGCTTTAACCTCCCTGGATCTGGATTGTGGTCTGGGGGGGAGGTATGGGGTGGGTATCCAGCTTGCCAGAGCATGTGGAGGCTTCACAGAGGCCACCCAACTAATACCTCTGGAAGTTGTGAAGACCCCAACATTTGAGACGGAAGCTCCCCTGTCTGGTGGCAGAGTCCTACTGTGGCAACAAGCCCAAAAGTCAAATAAGTGAGTGGCAACATGCCTAGGCAAAGGAAACTAAATAAACAGAAAAATTCAACATTAGACTCCTATTTTGGGGGCAAAGAGGATTAAAGCATGGAGCAGGAGGAAGACTGTGAGGTCAGAAATCCTGCACCAAAAGCCCCAAATGAAAATATGAGCAGGTTACAGGCCATAGAAGACCTTAATAAGCATTTTAAAAATCAAATAAGAGAAGTGGAGGAAAAATTGGGAAGAGGAATGAGAAGGATGCAGGAAAAGTATGAAATGAGAGTCAACAGCCTGAGGAAAACAACACCTTAAAAAATAGACTAACTCAAATGGCAAAGGAAGCCCAAAAGGGCAATGAGGAGAAGAATGCCTTAAAAAGTCGAATTTGCCAGATGGAAAAAGAATCTCAAAAGTTCACTGAGGAGATTCATGCCTTCAGAGTTAGACTGGAGCAAATGGAAGCTAATGACTTTATGAGAAATCAAGATGCTGTTAAACAGATCCAAACAAATGAAAGAATAGAAGGCAATGTGAAATATCTCATGGGAAAAACCACTGACCTGGAAAATAGTTCCAGGAGAGATAATTAAAAAATTATTGATCTACCTGAAAGCCATGATCAAAGAAAGAACCTAGAAATCATTGGAAAATTGCCGTGATGTTCTAGACCCAGAGGGAGAAATAGAGGTTGAAAGAATCCACTAATCACCTCCTGAAAAAGATCCCAAAAAGAAAACTCTTAGGAATATTATAGCCAGGTTCCAGAATCCCCAGATCGAGGAGAAAATACTACAAGCAGCCAGGAAGAAACAATTTCAATATTGTAGAAACACAATCAGAATAGCACAGGACCTGGGAGCTTCTACACTGAGGGATCAAAGAGCATGGAATATGATATTCCAGAGGGCAAAAGAGCTGGGATTAAAACCAAGAATCACCTATCCAGCAAAACTAAGTATCTTCTTTCATGGGAAAATATGGTCATTTGGTGGTATAGAGGACTTTCAAGCATTCTTGAGAAAAAAAACAGAGTTGAATAGAAAATTTGACATTCAGACACAAGAAGCAAGAGATGCTTGAGAAGGTAATCAGGGAAAAGAAATCAAAAGGAACTTGTCAAAGTTGAACTATTTACATTTCTATATGGAAAAACAATAACTGTGACTGATGAAACCTTTTTCATTATGAAAATAACTGAAGAAGGGTACATGGGCATATGAATACATATGTGAATGTGTGTATATATGTTTACAGGTATACATGGATAGAGGGCACAGGTTGAATTTGGTGGGAAGGGAAGATACTTAAAGAGTGAAGTTAAGAGATGAGAGAGGAATGTGGCAAGAGAAGATGGGGAGAGACAGGGTAGGATAAACTATCTCATGTAGAAGAGGCAAGGGGAAGAGGTTGCAGGGGAGGGGAAGAACAGGAAGGCAAAAATGTAAAACCATATTCTCATTGAATCTGGCTCAGGGAGAGAATGAGATACATACTAAATGGGATATCTCACCCTGCAGGAGAGTAGGGGGAAGGAGGATGGGGGGGTGTGTGATGGAGGGGAAGGCATTCTGGGGGGTGGGGAGGGTGGAAGTACCCACTTTCGAAGAGGGATAGGATCAATGTAGGGATTAGACCAGGTGGGGTGGGATGGGTGGGAGGGAAATATAAGCAGTCTTTTATAATATACCTACTATGGCAATGTTTTGCATAGCTATACATGTACAACACATACTGAATTGCTTATCTTCCCAGAGGGAATGGGTGACAAGGGAGGAAGGGAATGGATCTGAAATTCAAAGTTTTAAAACTGAATGTTTCAAATATAAAAAAAAAGAAATCAGATGAGAAATTAGATTAGATTGCACACTCCTTGAGGGCAGAAACTATTTCTGTTCATGGGATTTTCTTGGCAAAGGTACCAGAGTGGTTTGTCATTTACTTCTCCATTGAATTAAGACAAACAGAGATTAAGTGACTTGCTGAAGGTTTAGTGTCTGAGGCTGGATTTGAGCTCAGGTCTTCCTGATTTCAAGTTCTTTGTTCTATCCACTAAGCCACCAACTTGTCTCCAGGGCAAACAGGGTAAAGTGCCTTAACCAGGATCACACAGCTATTAAGTATCTGGGGCCGCATTTGAACTCAGGTCTTCCTGACTCTAGGCCTAGCACTCTACCCAGTGAACCAACACATAGTAGGTACTTAATAAATAAATGTTCATTCCCTTTCCTCCCTTCCCCTTGGACATCAAAGTCATCCTATTACTGACATCATATCATTAATAGCTACTTTTTGAATTCAGATATTCGTCTAGTTCCAAATCTAACTGATTATCTTAACAAACATTTATTAATAATCTAGTACATGTCAGGCAGTTTGATATGTACTGTGGATACAAAGAAGTAAAAAAAAATAGTCTCTGTTCTCAAGGAGCTCACAGTCAAATTGTATTATCATCTAGCCCACACATATATGATCCAGAAAAAAGTATGAATTATTTTTTCAATATTAGGAAAACTACAAACCTTACTGACAATATTAATAGTAAAAACAACCAAAAAGCTGTCAAAATGATTTTACACAGGTCTGACCATTACATTCCTCTGCCATATAAATTCCAGTGGCTCCCTACTAACTGAAGTGTTATTTTATATTTTCAAAATTTCTCATACTTTCAAAATAGGACAAAGCACCTGAGGAGGATATGAAAGATGATGCACTGTTGTGGTGACCATTTGAATGCACAGATGTAAAAAGATGTTATGGAGGCAGAATCAAATCCTCATACATCAAATACTTTCAAAATTTCTATTTTTGTGCAAGTTTCATAATCCACATTATTCTATAATTTACAATAATACATTACAGAATGTATAAATAAGTATGTATAAAATATGAAGAGTATACTCGATTTTTTATTACTTATGAAGAATCTGATAAACTATTGTCCTAGGGCATCCTCAGTCATTGGATTCACCTTTTCCCTTGTTTAGTCAAATAATGGAAGGTCCATAGAAGAGTAGCCAGAAATGGTACTAGGTTCAGGCTGATCTTTTGGGGAGTTCTCAGACCCCCATCTTGTTATCCCTGAACCCATTTTCTTATAGTTAAGGCCTTAAATACAAGAAAGATCTCTGCTTTTATCAGGCCAGCCTTTGTGTAATAGAGGATTGTAGTGGCTTTTCTCTTTGGTTCTATAATTTCATGAAGTAGTCTTCATTGTTAGTAGGTATTCTTTAGAGGAGATAGGTTTAGCTAGAACCTTCCATGTAATCATCTTACTCTTAAGCTTTGCCCATCTTTCCACAATCCCTCCGGTATTGACTATCCCCATCTTTTGTCATCTCTATCAATTTACTGGATGACGGATAAAACCTCAGATATATTACAATTTGCATTTCACTCATTATTAGTGATTTTCTCATAGAGAGTTATTAAAAAGTTTACAGCTCTTCTTTTGAGAGATGATTGATGATACTCATTTGGTCACACTTCAGAGAATGGCTTATGGTCACGTATTTCTTTTAATTATCTTAGATTAATAATGAATATCAGACCCTTATAAGAGATATCTGAGATGAAAATTCCCTTTTCTCCACCTGACAAGCTTCCTTCCTTATTCTAGCTGGTTTGATACTGTTAATGCAAAAGCCCTTACATTTCACATAATCAAAATTATCCATTTTATCTTCTCGGATTCCCTCTATCTCCTTTTTGGTAAAAACAACAACAATAAAACCTCCAAGTTTTCCATTAGTCATAGTTATGAAAAGAATCTGATCATTGTTCTTTATTTTGGGGGCAGGTAGTGGGGTGGGGTGCATGAACTTACATAGTCTATTTGCTAATATCTTTTCAATATCTATGTCTAATATTGAGTTCTTGGTGTATTGACATTAGATTCTTTTGAGAATCCCAATTTTCCCATTTGTTCACCTTTGTCTCTTTACATTGTCAAATTTGAGGTTTCCCATTCCAATTGGGTCAAATTCCTCTACAGAATTAATAAGGGGAAAAGTGAGTACACCCTTATCAGAGGCCCTCAAACCCTCAGTGGTTATTTGAGGGGGATTTTGTAAGATTAGATTCTTGTTCAGCAATAGGTTGACCCAGATGGTCTCTAAAGTCCCTTCCAATTATGAGATTCTGGTATTCTCTGAGTTCTCATACTATAAAGTAATTCCATCCCTTTTTGTACTTGTCTTAGGCACTTATACTGTCATTTGTATTACACTTTTGCATATATGTAATCCCCTGTACAAGCTCCTCAAGGTCTCATTCATTTTAGTGTCTCTGCCCCCTAAATACCTCCCTCCAGCACCTAGTTCAGTGAATTTAAAATGACAATAACAACAGTAATAGATAGAAAGATAGATAGACAGATAACACAGATAATAGCACTTTATGTACATTATTTCATTTGGTCTTCATAACAGCCATGTAAGGTAGGGAATACAATGTTTGTTGAATGGATGAATGAAATTCCTGAGGGCTTGAAGCATATCTTATAGTTCTTTCATTTTCTACACAGAACCTAGGCCTAAACTAAGTATACAGTAGGTACTCAACAAAATACTTATCTAACTGACTGACTTTCTCCCTCCCTTTCTCCCTTTCTTCCTCTCTCTCTCTCTTTTTTCTCTCTCTTTCCTTTCTTTCTTCCTCCCTTTCTCCCTTTCTTTCTTTCTTTCTTTCTTTCTTTCTTCCTTTCTTTCTTCCTCCCTTTCTCCCTTTCTTTCTTTCTTTCTTTCTTCCTTTCTTTCTTCCTCCCTTTCTCCCTTTCTTTCTTTCTTTCTTTCTTTCTTTCTCCCTTTCTTTCTTTCTTCCTCCCTTTCTCCCTTTCTTTCTTTCTTTCTTTCTTCCTTTCTTTCTTTCTTTCTTTCTTTCTTTCTTTCTTTCTTTCTTTCTTTCTTTCTTTCTTTCTTTCTTTCTTTCTCCATTCCCTTTGTCTCCATAGAATATCATACCTTTACCTGTGGCTGCTCTGCCCAAAGGAATGTCAATTTTTATTACTGAAAATTTTTTTTTCTTAAGGACCATGCCTCAAACCCAAATCAGTCTGGTTCTCATTGGTCAACAATAGATCCCAGGCCAGCCCCACTTGGTCACTGTTTGGGCCCTGATTGGCTCAGAGGGAATGTAAATAGCAACTGTTTCCGTTTGAGCCTCAAATCCTGAATGTCTTTCCCTCACAGAATGATATTTTCCCTTTTTTAGACTGGGTAAAGAGGTCATTCTCTGCCTCATTTCTTACCTAGTCTTTTTTTATTAATTTATTAGTTTAGTTTTAGTTAACAAGATTCAATTCCATAGTTCCTTGTTTATCAAATTTCCTTTACCTCCCTCCCCCCACCCACCACGACAGCATATAGTCCAGTATAGGATCTGCAAATACATTCATATTAGACAATAGTCCAATTATAAAGGAGTGTTGTACTAGGTGGGATGAAAAATGGTAAAGAAGAAATAAAACCAAGCAATGAAAGTAAAAAGATCAATTAGTTTGCTTCCATCAGGATTCAAGCTCAGTTCTTTCTAGTTATATCTCTGGATGTCACATTTCTCTCCTTGAGTCTTTCGGGGTTGACTTATATCACTGCATTGCTGAGAAGAGTCCAGTCTGTCATAGTTGGTCATCACATATATGTTGTGTCTGTAATTGTATACACATTTCTCCTGATTCTACTCTTCTCGCTCAGCATCAGTTTGTATAAGCCTCTCCAGGTAAATATGAAAACCGTCTCCTCCTCGTTTCTTATAGCACAATAATATTTCATTACATTCATATACCACAACTTGTTTAGCCATTCCCCATCTTACCTAGGCTTAATCACTGAAAGGGCATTGCTTCAGTCAAAATGATACCTGTTAAAGACATTAGCTTAAAAAGGCTAAGGTCTTCCATTGCATCCTGGGCCATTTCCAGTCATCCTGACCTATATCTTGCCAGTGGACCCAGATGGCTCAGGAGAAGAAAGTGAGGCTGGTGACTTTGCACAGTTCTCCCTCACTTAAATCCAATTTACTTGCATGTCACAGCATCACCTTCTTGATGTAGTGGTCTTCTTCAAGAATGAAGGACAAACAATCAACAACATGATTAGGAAAAAAGTCAATTATATTTCTAATTATTCTTATTCAAATATTATAGGATACTTTTCTATTCAGGGGGATATAATTTGGAAATGAGTAAGGATGGGAAAATTTTTTTAAACCTCATAATCACAGAATGTTAGAGTTGGAAGAATCTAACCTGTAACTGGATAAGAATCTACACTCCAGGGGCTGCTAGGTGGACCTGAGTTCAATCCGGCCTCAGACACTTAACACAAAACTAACTAGCCATGTAATCTTGGGCAAGTCACTTAACCTCAATTGCCCTACCTTCCCCTCTTCAAAAAGAAAGAGAAAAAAAAAGAATCTCCACTTCATCCAACCTAGCAAGTGGTCACCCAACTTTCACTTGAAAAAGAGAAATCTCTCTGTACAGGGGATCTACTACCTCCCATGGCAGCCATGCCACTTTGGGATGATTGAAATTATTAAGAAAGTTACATTAGTATTTCTGAAACTTCCGTCCATTGTTCTTGGCTTTGCCATCTAGGGCCAAACAGAACAAGTTTAGTCACCTTTAGACATCTACTAAGACAATCCCTCCTCCTTCTTTCCTTTAGGCTCAGTACACCCAGATCCTTCCCAATACAATATTCCAGAAGTGGTCTAGATTTGGACAGGACACAGTACAACAAAACTAAAATCTGCCTGATCGTAGCAGTCAAATTAGGATTTTTGTTTTGCTCGTTTACTATGTCAACTCATGTTGAGCTTCTACTAAACCCTTCAGATCCTTTCTTCAGACAAATTATAGTCTAACGATGCCTTCCCCTTTTTAGACTAGTGAAGTTCATTTATCTGGAAGCAATGTAGAGCTTTACATTTAGTGGTTAAATTTTATCTCACTAGGTATAGTCTATCATTCAATTCTGTCAATTCAAGTTCTGTTTGGAGCCTGACCTTGACCCTGTAATCCATGGATCAAGTTTGTCTTTGTCCATCCAGAGAGCTAAGAAAGGTTTTTTGTTTTTTTGTTTTATATTTTTAAATAAAGTTTTATTGTGTTTTAAAATTTATTTTAAAAGTCCTTCTTAATACAAGATTTCTCAAAATAGGGAGAGGCTGTATTTAGCCCTCAGGCAGTAATTCGCTGTCTCCTGCTCTAATCACCCCCTCCCAACTTTGTGACAGCTTTAAATTTGATGAGTATGACATAAGTGATTTTGTTCAAGTCATTCATTAAAATGGGATATGACCCATGGTGGGCCAGAAAAGCTACTACAGACCTTGCTCTAAGCTCATGTCAAGGCATTAATGGTAATTAGTTGGATCTAGTCTTTCCACCAGAATCTATCTGGCTGCACTAGCTGGTTTATATCTTGCTACTGGACTCTGATAGCTGGTGACTTTGCACAGCACTCCCTCATTTAAATCCAATTCACTCAAAAGTAATGGCACCACCTTCCTGATGCCATGGCCTTCTTCAAGAATGAAGGACAACAACAACAACAACAACAACAATCTAGCTACACTATTATAGAGTTCTATTCCACCACCTTGGCTACAAGGAGAGCATGAAACATGAAGTGTTTTGCTGAAACCTAAAGTAAACTATATCTATAGCATCCCCTTAGTTCATGAGTCAAAAGGAAGGGAAGTCAATTCTTGAAGGCATGTTGGTACCAATGACCACTGGATTCCTTTAAGACTCAATTCAAATATTACCTTCTGCAGGCCTTTCCTGGTCCCTTGTGAGAGCCTTCTTGTCTATATTACTTGCTATCTACTATTCAGGTATTTTGTATGTATCCAATTATTTATATGTTGTGTCTCTCATTCATCTATACAATCCTTGAGGGCAAGGACTACTTTTGCCTTCTTAGTATCTCAAGTGCTTAGTACAGAGCCTTGTAAATAGCAGGCACTTAAGAAATGCTTACTCATAGACTAATCATATTCTTTAGCAGCTTTAAAAAAAAACAAAAACAAACTCACCATCTAGCAGGAATCATAGGAGCTACAGTCCTCAATGTTCCTATGGAACACCAGTAAGCACCTTCTGAGAATGACTGCTAAATTGACATTATCTTTCTACCTCTTTTTTTCCAACAAGTCTATTTGGGCTCCATATTGGTCAAATCAAGGCTGATGTTACAAGAAGCAATTTTCCTCCTTTTTTTTGTTCCACAGCTCTAGGAAGGCCTCTCTCCAAGAAAAAAACCCTAGAAAACGTGTTGTGCAGGATAGAGAGGAAGTGCTACTGGTATCTGGAAGATAACATGTACTAGAAACCACTAATGACCAAAGAGCTCACTCAGTACTGCTTCAGATGGAAGTGTTATGACCAGTGGGTAATAATTTCAGTATTCTCTGAAGACAACCTAGTTCTAAGAATGTTAGGATTCAAAACCAATTATGAATAAGTCACTTGTGGATAAACTAAGAGTTGAATACAATGGCAATGAATTACCAAGAGTCATGTTGGGACTAGAGCAAATGATGCATCTCTGAGAGCTGAGCCCTAAGCTTGTATAAATTCATTAATTACCCAACAGCCAAAAATAGGACAGAGAGATCCAGTAATAGGAGGGAGGAAATCTATTGCTTGTTTTGCTTCTTTCTACAGGTCTGGAAAATTTTCAGATGAGGACCATGAGCTAACAGAGATAGACGTAGGGTAGCTGTGGATGTGGGGCAACTGGAAGAAGAAAGATAAGAATACTAACCACAGTCCTTAGCAGATTGTTCTTTCTTCCTATCCTCCCCACCCATGGCTTTGAGAAAGATCAGAGAAAGATGAAAGGTTATACAATAGATTAATAAAAGAAAAACATAAAAAGAAGGAAGAGAAGAATAGGGATATGGAGGAAAACTAAAATGGGCAACGTGATAAAAGTTTTATCAGAGAATCAGAGAATCTCAGTTTTGTAAAGGAGCTCAGAGACAACAACCCAGTCCAACCCGTACCTGAGGAGCAATCCGTTCTCTATCATCCCTGATAAATGGCTACTTGGATGCTTGAAAATCTCTAGTGAAAGGGAGCCATCTAACTTCCAAGGCAGCTTATGTCTCTTTAGGAGATTTTAATTCTCAGTTAGTTTTTCCTCAGATCAAACCAATTTATCTAAGGGCAACACCTAAAATATGGAGATCAACTACCTTTACAGTATAAGTGACAATGATGGTCATTTTTATATAGCACCTTAAGGTTTCCAAAGCACTTTTCAAATATTATTTCATTTGATCCTCAAAACAACTCTGGCAAGGTAGGTGTTCCTATTATCCTCATTTTACAGGTGAGGAAACTGAGGGGACCAGTTAAGTGGTTAACTGGTTAAGTGACTTTCCCAGGGTCACACAGCTAATAAGTATCTGAGGCTGGATATGAACTCAGGCCTCCTTGACTCTAGGCCCAGTGCTCTAACCACTGTGCTGCCTACTTATCTTAACAAGGTACGGATCTCTATTTATTGATTGTTTTAGGCTTTATTACCCCAGTGCTATACTTCCATCTCCCAAGATCTTATCCAAGGACAGACCAGGCCTGAGGAACTTTAGGCTTTTCAAGCTTGGAGAACCTTGGTATTATGGGTTGTCCTACCACTTTCATTCCACAGTGCAAAAAGGACTTATAGGCCCTACATGTACAAAGTGCTTTCCTATATATTATCTCATCTGAGCCTCATGATGTATAAAGCACAAGTATTACCACACTCATCTTGCAGAGGAACAAATCAAGATTCCGAGAAATTAACTGACTCGTCCAAAGTTAGAATCTCAATCCCATCTAAAATAATAGATATTTATTAGATTCCTACTATGTGCCAGGCACTGGCATTGATAAACTAATGTGCTAAGCACTGGGGTACAATAAATAAAAAGAAAGATAGTCCCTGCCCTCAAGGAGCATAGAGTCTAATGGGGAGGAGACAAAACACAAAAAGAAGCAAGAAAAGGGATAAAGTTTTGGGACACCAGGGGTACTGGTGCAGGAGGCATCCTGATCTGTGGAGCTGGAACCAGGCAGAGCAGCAGATGCAGAGCAGAGTGAATCTAAAGTCCAGTTTCTGCCTCCAATAAAGAGCAGTGGATAAAGTGCCTGGCCTGGAATCAAGAAGATCTGAATTTAAATGCTGCCTCAGACGTTAGCTGTATGACTCTGGGCAAGTCACTTAAATCTGTTTGCCTCAGTTTCCTCATGTTTAATACAAACTGGAGAATGAAATGGCAAACCACTACAGCATCTTTCCAAAAAACCCTCATATTAGTCACTAAGAGTCCAATAACTGGAAAGGACTAAACAACAAATAGAGGAAGGCATCTGGATACCCACTGGAGGAGTTTGATGCTCTACCCTCCAGTCCTTCAGTTAGGGGTGGGGAGAGGAGGCTAGGCTGAGGGAGGCGTCAGTCAAGGCTTGACTTAGAAGCATGGTGATGAGATCAGAGGCGATAAGCTTAACCTGGAAGAGGCATCTTATTCAATGGAGATAAAACCAGAGAGAACAACAGATGCAGTCATTTGCCTCTGAGCCCAGTGATCTTTCTATAATACCATATTGCCAAAAATAAGATCCACAGCGCTTACTGCCCCCTCTCCCATCCTCTTGTGATGTCTTTAAGCCTTATTCCAAGTGAGCTTCCTAATATTTCTTCTTTAAGGACTATACAGGACCCCCTTGTGTGCTTCTACCAATTTCACAGTGACTAAAAGCAATCCTGCTCCCGCAGTCTGTGCCACACTCATTGGCAAAATGTCTCTCAACCCCCAAGTAAGCTCCAAGTCCAGATGAGGTACACTGGGAGTGGAAGAGAACAAAAGTCTGGCTGGCTGTCAGTGGAACAGATGAACAAATCTGCTTGAAGGGACTGACAGCAGTGAAGCAATAAATTAGTCCTATAAAGCATTTCACATTTAAAGCTGTAATCCCTCTTAATCGAAATGTGATGTTTCTACAAAGGATTTTTTTCATATAAATCAAGCAATTGGCATTAAAATGCTGAATTAGTCTTCAAGCCTCCTATTTAAAGCAGCTCAACATGTAAAATGGGTTTTGGATGGCTTTACTGGGCAAGGTGATAACATCAGCCCCAGCACGGCTACAGTGCGGCTGGCTTGTGACAGAAGGAATGCATTCCATAGCCTTTGGGGGCACTGAGCCCAGGAAGATCTTGGCTATTAGAATGGAACAGAAGGCTATGTCAATTCTCTTATGGCAGGTGACCAGGGAGCATATAATCAATCACAGGCACATAATTAAGGGACGAATCTTTTCTTCGTCCCAAGATAATGGTAAACATGTTCCCTTTACTTTCCCGACTCTTTTTCTTGAAGGAAAATGGCAGCAAAAGTCAAGTCAACAGGCATTTATTAAACACCTAATATGTACACAGTGCTAAGCACTAGGTAAATAAAGCCAAATAAGCAAATGAGTGAATAGAGCCCTGCTCTCACTGAGCTCACAGTCTAACAGAGGAGATAGCATATAATGTATTTTTAAAAGTGTGTAAACAATGTGTGTATATACATATATAAACAATATATCATATTTATACGTAAACGATATACAAATATTAAATAAATATACCCACATATACATCTTTCTTGTTTGTACATATATGTGTACACACGGCATATATCTTGTTTATATGAACACATACATTTATGTATACATGTATATTTAATACATATGTACATATACATAAATATATGTGCAAATATAATAAATTGAAGATAATCTCAATGAGAAGGAATTAAGGTTAAGGAGGATTGGGAAAGGCTTCTTGCAAAAGGTTAGTCTTTAGCTACTGCTTGAAAGAAGCCAGGAGGCAGAGATGAGGAGGGAGAGAGTTCCAAGAATGGGAGTCAGTGAGAATGCCCAGAGTTGAGAGATGAAGTGTTATATGCAAAGAACAACAATGAGGTCACTGTCATTGGATTGCAGAGTACATACGTGTAGCAGACTAAGGCATACGAAGACTGGGAAGATAGGAAGGGCATAGAATTATACCTACATAATCCTTGTAGTTTTTTTTCTCAGTCATGGTTGTTTCAGCCCTGCCCTAAAGACAAAAACAACTAATTGTAGCTATGTAAGAGTTCGTAGGCTTCCCTAGATTTCCAAAAGCTTCCATTATAGGCAAAAAATGGTTAAAACAAGTGATACAGTGGCTTTAAGAAATGAAAGAGGGCATTCCAGGAGTTGGAGACAGAAGCCAAGAAAGCAGAAGGGTGAGACATGCTATGTTAAGTTCAGGAAACAGCAAGAAGTCCAACTCGGTTGCTACACACAATATATGAAGAGAAATAAAGTTCAACTAAGTTGGAAGTAAATGGGCATCATATTTTAGTAGATCTTAAGTGCTCATACTGAGGAGACTGACTTTATTTTCTTTAAGAGGTGAGCTATCATTCCTCAAATTTGCTTAGAGGCTGGATCTTTCCAGGTGTTTCTTTTGCCTCTATTACAAAGTTTTGTTCAGTCACGTCCAAGTCTTTGTGACCCCATTTGGAGTTTTCTTGGCAAATACACTGGAGTGATTTGCCATTTCCTGCTCTAGCTAATTTGACAGATGAAGAAATTGAGGCACACAGGGTTAAGTGACTTGCCCAGTCATATAGCTAGCAAGTGTCTGAGGCTGGATTTGAACTTAGGACTTCCTGATTCCAAGCTCATCACTCTATTCACTGTACTACCTGAATGCCTATTTATCATATTGTACCTTTTACACACAATTATTTGTACACATATCTTATACAACTTCTTATGCTGCATGCCCTGTCGCACACACCATCTTATGCCCAGTCCCCAGCAGATGGAAAGCTTGTTGGGGGTAGCGATATCATTTTCACATCCCCCAGAACCTAATACATTGGCTTCTGGACTAGAATAGCATTTTCACTGGTCCAGGGAACTCCTAATGAAGGAACTCCCTATAGCAATGCATACATTATCTGTAACTTAATCCTTGAGAGTTGCTTGGAACAATGAAAGGCCAAATGACTTGCCCAACTTCACACAACCAGTCTACATCAGAGGTGGGACTTCAACTCGCATTTTGTTGATTCTAAGCAATCCATCTCTTGTCTCTCCAAACCAGAATAAGAAACACTGAAAGAATTGACAAATAATTGCCTAACTTTAAAAGTTAGTATAGACTTGTTAGCAGAAAGTGACTGAAAACAAACACCTTTGAGAGGCATTCCCTACAAACAAACAAACTAAAAAAATACTTTAATGTCCAAAGGAAGAATGCATATTTATATGATTCTTTTCTAAGTAGTTGGGAGAAAGTTTGGTGGTTCAATGAACAGAATGCTGGGCTCAGAGTCAGGAAGACCCAAGTTCAAATCCAGTCTCAGAAATGTACTAGCTGTGTTAGCCTAGGCAAGTCACTAAACCTCTGTCTGCTGCAATTTCCTTCACTGTAAAATGGGGATAATAATAGGGCCTAACTTGTAAGGTTGTTGTGAGGATCAAATAAGATAATATTTGTAAAGTATTTTGTAAACCTTAAAACTCTACAGAAATGCTAGCTGCTTTTGGACTGTGGTGCCGGAGTGTGGTGCAAGAGTCTGTTGAACAGCAAAGAGATCAAATTAGTCAATATTTAAAGAAATTAATTTAGACTATTTGCTGGAGGTTCAAATACTGAAGCCAAAACTTAAATACTCTGGCAACATAATCAGAAGATGACACTTGTTGGAAAAGACCCTGATGTTGAGAAAGATTGAAGGCAAAAGAAACAGGAGACAGGAAAGGATGAGATGAATAGATAAAGAAACAATGAACATGGACTTGAGGAGACTTTGAAAAACAGTAGAGTATAGAAGTGCCTGGCATGCTATGGTGCGTAGACTTGTGAAGAGTCAGGCACGATTTAGTGACTGAACAACAACAGAAAATGAGGACATTGGACCCAGGGGTTTCTGAGGTACCTTCTAGCTTTAGAGAACAGAGAAGGCATATCTACTAAATTTGCCAATGACCTGAAGCTAAAAGTGCTGGATAACACATTGTATGCAAACAGATGCTACAAATAGAAACTTTAAAATATCCTAAAGAATTTAATCTATAAACTGTACTGTAACCAGAACATATTCATACTGAACTGTTGCCCATCTTCACTCAGACACAAAAATGGGCCATAAAAACTTAAGAACAACATTTTTTCTCTCAATGTATTTTTATTTATTTCATTAATAATTACATGTACGGGGCGGCTAGGTGGCGCAGTGAGTAGAGCGCCAGCCCTGGAGTCAGAAGGACCTGAGTTCGGATCCGGCCTCAGACACTTAACCCACACAAACAAACAAACAAAAAAAAACCTAGCCGTGTGACCTTGGGCAAGTTACTTAACCCCAATTGCCCTAAAGAGGCATCTAGGTGGTGCAGTGAGTAAGAGCGCCGGCCTCGGAGTTGGGATGACCCGAGATCAAATCCGGCCTCAGAAAATGAGCACCCACACATAAATAATGACTGGCCGTGTAACCTTGAGCAAGTTACTTAACCCCAATTGCTTTAAAAAAAATTACATGTACAATAAATATATGAAATTATAATTACATGTAAAAATTAACATTTGGTTTGGTTTTTTAAAAAAAATTTTGAGTTCCAAATTCCCTCCTTCCATTCCTCCCCTTTCCCTTCCTTGAAAAGGTAATTTGATATGTTATATATGTGAAGTCGTATAAAGCATATCTTCATATTAACCATGTTGCAAAAGAAAACAAACCATTCAATATTGCTATTACTGTGCACAATGTTCATCTGGTTCTCCATGCTTCATTTTGCATCAATTCTTTTTTTAAAAAAATTTATATATATATATATATATATATATATTGCTTTTCAGAGGGGGGAGGGTAGGTCAATTGGGGTTAAGTGACTTGCCCAAGGTCACACGGCTAGTTATTTGTGTGTGTGTGTAAAGTATCTGAGCCTGGATCTGAACCCAGGTCCTCCTGACTCCAGGGCTTGTGCTTTATTCACTGAACCACCTAACATTTAATATTTCTTGTTTTCTGCATTTGGTTTTAAAGTTTTTATGCCTTAATTAATACACGGTTGATTTTTGTAAAGGTACCATGTAGAGCTCAGAAAAAGGTATACTCAATTCTATTCCATCAATTTTCTCCAGAGGTCTATCATATATAACTTTTCTAAGACTCCATTAATCTCCTGAACTTTTCCCTTCATTATTTTATGGTTAAATTTATCTAGTTCTGAGATGGGAAAGTTGAGGTCTCCCATGTGTAGTTTTATTATTTCCTCTTATACCTCAGTTTACTTTTCCTTTAGGAATTTGGATTCTATGCCATTTGATGCATATATGTTAATACTGATATTGCTTCACTGTCTATGGTACCTTTTAGGAAAATGTAGTTTCTCTACTTCTCTCTTTTAATTAGGTTTATTTTTGTTTTTGCTTTCACTGAGATGATGATTGTAATCCCTCCTTTTTTTTTTTTACCTTCACCTGACACATAATGGATTTGGCTCTAGACCCTCATTTTTACTCAGCTTGTGTCTTTCTATTAAAAGTGTTTTTTTCTTTAAAAAACTGTTAAATCCTGGTTTTTAATCCATTCTGCTATCTGTTTCTGTTTTATGGGTGAGTGCATCCCGTTTACATTTACAGTTATGATTACTATGTATTTCCATCCATCCTATTTTTTCCCTGTCTGCTATCCTCTCTCTCTCTCTCTCTCCTCTCCTGTAGTTTAGATAGAAATGCTCCTCAGACAAGTCTCTATCCTGCCATTATTCTTTTCTATTTAACATTCTATAAACTATTGTACAAATATAAATAACTGCTTTTCCACATTAAAAAAAGGATCAGAATGTAAGTCCTCTACAAGTTCACTGAAAGCATTATCCATGCAATTCCAGGAGCAGATAAGACAATAGGGCTGATGTGAACCCTCATCTTGTTCCCACATAATTTTAATCTCCTTGCTAGGTATCTCTATTTTGAAAGATTCTCATCCTCAAAGCCTAGAGAATATCTAAACATCTATAAAAATTTTGTTCTTAAGTTTCTGGGGTCATTGTGTGTCTGGGTGATGGCAGACAATAATTCAATCTGAGATAATGTTCTAGTTTTAGTACAGTTTATTGGTTGTTTTTATTATATTTTAAAGTCTGTTTTGTAGCACCTTTCCAGATTCAAGGTGCTACTTATCACTCCTAGCTTCATGTCATTGGTAAATTTAATGGATATGACTTTTCTGTTTTCATCCACACCATAGATAAAAATGTTGAATAAAACAGATGAACACATAGCCTTAAGGCAAACCACTAGCAATATGTAGGCATATGGATGTCCTGTCTGTCAGTCCATGAAAGATAGTGAGCTTCTGATATCTTAGTCTAGCCACTAGACTATGTGTTGTAAGATTTTTAATAAGTGCTAAATTTTTGTGACCTACATTATGTCTAACGGTGCTCAGTTCCTACCATTCATTTGTGTGACCTATGTTAATCAGGAACTCTGGAATGTTTAACATTAACCCTTCTGTAAATTCTAGTTATTATTATCACAAGTGACTATCAAATCAAGTAAAAATCATTAATAGTTGGGGCGGCTAGGTGGCGCAGTGAGTAAAGCATTGGCCCTGGAGTCAGAAGGACCTGAGTTCAGATCCAGCCTCAGACACTTAACGCACACACATACACACACACACAAAAAAAGCCTAGCCATGTGACCTTGGGCAAGTTACTTAACCCCAATTGCCCTGCAAAAAAAAAAAATCATTAATAGTTTTACTGAAGGCTGTATTCATCTCTTTCACCCAGCCTTTTAATCAAGGCAGTAGATGTTGACACAGAAATTTAATCTCCATTAAATTTGCAAGAGACAGGACCAGACAATAATTCCAGTAAAAACGACTTAGAGTTACAAAATCTAAGAGTAATAAGGGACCTTGGGGCCTAGCTTAGATCAAGTCATCATCTGCCCCAAAATTTGCTCTGGCAAGTGGTCATTCATTTTCTGCTTTAAGATTTCAAGAAGGGGCGGCTAGGTGGTGCAGTGAGTAGAGCACTGGCCCTGGAGTCAGAAGGACCTGAGTTTGGATCTGGCCTCAGACACTTAACACACACAAACAAAAACCTAACACACAAAAAGCATAACCTTGTGCAAGTTACTTAACCCCAATTGCCCTCCAAAAAGGAAAAAAAAAGATTTCAAGGAATATGGAACCCATTACAACTCCTGAGGGAATCCTTTCTACTTTTCAATCAACAATCAGTGCTAGGAACTGGGGATAAAAACACAAAGGGAAACGGTCCCTTCCTTCAAAGAGCTTACAATTATGCTCATTAGGAATTCTATTCTGACATCATACTGAAATATGGTTCTATGTACAATTTTCTACCTATACCAGAAAAATCTAGCCCCTGGGATAAAAAAGAGTGAGTCTAATCCTTTTTTCACAAAAGAACACATCTACTATTTAAAAACAGCTCTTTTATCATTTCCTTCCTCTTCCCTTTCTATCCTAACCAAAGCCCATTCTTTTAATCAGTCCTTAAGTTGCATGTTTTTCCAATCCTCTCATTATGCGTTACCCTCTTCTAGAGGTACTACTGCTTGTTCATGATTTTCCTAAGTTGTGGCATCCTATAATTTAATTCATTGCTCAAAATATGATCTGACTAGGTCCAAGTACACCATCACTTATCATCTCACATGCCATAGACAATATGCCTCTTGATACTGCCTAGGTAGTATAAGGTTTTTAAAGTGGACTGAAAGCTCAGGATGATTCAATAGTGCAATGGTAGCCAAAAACAACTAATGCAATTGTCAACTGCACTAATAACAACACTTCATGAAGAACAATGAAGGTGACAATTTCAGTGCCCTGATAAGACCACTTCTAAAGTACTGTGGTCACTGTTGAATGTATTTTAAGAAGGATATGGATATTGACAAGCTGGCACAATCTATAGACAGTCTCCCTGAATAAGAAGCCTCTAAATAATTTCATATGCGCACAATAGAAAGCAAATTTCTTGAGGAAAAGAAATGTTTTTGATTTTTTGTTCTTGTATCCCCAAAGTCCAAAATCTGGCACATAGTAATAGCTTTTGCTCCTCAAAATGAATGAGTGACTTGAAAGGACTAAGAAGCTGTGATCAACACAATGACTACCTACAAATTCAAAAGGCAGCCTGATAGAGTGCTGGTCCTGGAGTCAGGAGGACCTGAGTTCATATCCACCCTCAGAAATTTTCTGGCTGTGTGAACTGGGACAATACACTTAACCTTGCTTGCCTCAGTTTTCGAATCTGTAAAATGAGCTGGAGAAGGAAATAGCATACCACTCCATTATCTTTGCCAAACCCCAAATGGAGTCACAAAAAGTCAGAAACGACTCAACAACAACAACAGCAATGAATTTAAAAGATTCATGATAAAACATACTATCCATGTTCACGGAGAGAGCTTACAGACAGCGTGCAGACTGAATCCTTTTTACTTTTTTTCTTTTTTAAAGATATGGTTAATGTGGAACTTTGGGGGGTTTAACTATACATATCTGCAAAAATTTTTTTGCTTTTTTGATGGGTAGGAGGGTGTAGGAAAGAGATCATTCAGAAATAAAAATAAAATAAAAATGAATTTTTAGAAAAAAAAGCAACAAATGAATGAAAAATATTTATTTATTAAATGCTTTACTATCTGCCAGGCACTCCTAATCTTTTGGGATACAAAAGGTAGGATAATCCCTGTCCTAAAGAAGTTTACATTCTAACAGGGAAAGGCAACACATATGGGGCAGTGGTGGTAAGGGAGGTATGTTATCATCAAGGAAATCAAGGAGATGTGAAACCACAGGGAAATTGATGGTCATATCTTAACTAAAAGAATAAATAGTTGAAGACACTGAATATTTTCAGTCATGTGGAAGGGAGACTTGGAAGGAAGGCGGGGGGGGGAGCGTAGGAATGAGATGGTTTTCAGTAATTATTAGGTCTATTAATATGCTACATGGCTCCAGAAGCAGAAGTAGGGTCAGTAGACTAATATAAATTTTGCTTCATTATAAAAAGAAAGACCTTTCTAATAATTAGAGCTGTTGAAAAAAATTGACCAAATTGCTTTCCAAAGCAATTAGTCACTTCTCACTCCAAGCCTTTGGGTGTTTGATATTTGATGAAACTGATGGTCACTTCCCATGAATGTCTTATACGAGATTCTTGCCTCATAGGGGAGAGAAGCTCGATGCCCTTCCAGTTCTGAGATTTTTATTCTCACTAGCTGTAGTATAAAATTAATTTCCATTTAAACATTCTTCCTTTTCTGATTGCAAATTCCTTTTCTGATGTTTATCTTTACACTTAGTTTGCATTCTATGTTTTGTTCAAATCACTAATAAAACTACAATATTTCCCTACAAAATTTCAGTTTGAAGTTTTTGTCTTCCCTTGAATCTGTGACAATAACAGAGATAGATAATTCACTTCTAAATGTAATTCCATTCCTAGGCCCCCCTGCCAAAGTTACTAAAAGAAAAAGAAATGAAATAATAAGTCATCCAATAATTCTCAGTACTTCCTTTTACATTGAAGAAGTCTACCATATGAGAATTGACTTCCTCCACATTAACTCATAACCCATACACAAAGCCTGGTTGATTTGTAATTGGTTTATATTTTAATAAATCAAGTGGATGGGTTCTTATAGCCTAACATGACAATGAAATCAATATTCAAAAATATTAAAAATCTTCATAAGATTTATACAGCAAAATCTAAGCCCTCTCCTCCACTTAGCATGAAATTCAGCTAACCATAAATTCACAGGTCCTTGGTGAAAAGCACTTCAATGAAGTCAGTCCTGAAATGCAACTGGTCACAGTTGTGCTAGAGACATCATCATATTTCCCAAATCAGCAAATAAACCATCAGAAAACATTTATTGCACTGTTAGGTGGCATTCCAGTTACAAACGATGTCTGCTTCTCATTGTATCATAAAGCAGCTTAATTGATACAGCTGGAGCCTTGGCTTTTTTGTTAACTTCTTGCTTATTGCATTGATTTTTAATTACTTTTTTGGCTTAATTACTAATCTACCACATTTAGTGATTTCCAATTGGTCTCTTAGTCATTAGTGATATTCTACTGCAATTGGCCTAATAATGAAGACACACACAGAATGCATAACAAAAAAATAATAGTGATACTTGATCACTTGGAAAGGATACAACATCAAACCTGGGAATTCTCGTTGACATTTATGCAACTGAGAATTTTATTGTTTCTGCTCCACCTTCCTTGGTAGACTGTAAACTCCTTGAGGACAGGGAATTTCGTTCTTTCTTTCTATCACCAGTGCCTAGCCCAGTACCCTACATTGTGGCTCATCTGTAAAATTGTGGCACAAGTAAAATTACCAGACACTGGGGAAAATTTATTATTAAAATAAGCCCATTATATAGTATGATATAAAAAAAAAGCAGTCATGAATGTTTCCAAGGACCTTCCCCTTTGATCCCTGAGAAATGGTGATAAAATAGTGTTGATCTGAGAGAAATGTCCAGATGAGGTCTAATGTGAAGTGTTTTTGTTTTACCTCCAGGCTTTCACAGCACAATTTACCAAGATATAAAGAGCATCACAATACTTACAAGCTGGAAATCTCCATATAAACTTTTAAAATTTCTCTTTGTATCTCCAGTGCCTAACCCCTGGTAGGGGCTTAATAAATGCTTACTGATGCTTACTAATTCACTGATTGATATTAAAGACCATTTAACCAAACTCCCTCCTCTTTGTGATAAGAGGTAAAGTAACTTCTTACCCAAGAACACACAGGAAGTAACACAACGGGATTAGAACCCAGATCCTCTGATTCCAAAATGAAGGACTCTTTCCACTATACCAACCTATCTATCCTGGCTGTAGAATTCTAAAGAGCTAATATTAAGGTTGAAGCTTTAGCCCTCCATTAAGCAATTATACTCACCCAGAACCCCCTGAGAATGTTGAGTCTGCTTTGCCCTAGCTTCTCTAGTGGATTAAAAAAAGTCTCCTTTTGTTTGGCTGGGTATACATTTCGTACATAAATTAGCATCTCTCAAAAAATAGAATTCATGCATCCTTATTGACACTTTGAAATGGCCAAATCATTGGGCTGTTTTAGCTCCTAAGACATACCAAAATGATTATCTCTTGTTTCCTTGAAAAAGGGCCACATAAAACTTATCTTTGCACATCTTGTCCCATAGGTGCCTTCCATAGAATAAATATTTGTTGGATTTCAGAATAACTGTCATTCACTACATTTCTGAGGGACAGATGCTAAAAGCATGCTCTCTCACCCTTCTTGCACACAGCAGACATAAGAAGCTAAGGTATTAACAACAAAAGTACTAGATTTGGGGTCAAAAGACTCTGGGTTCAAGGCCTGGTCATTCTGTGCCACTGGGGAAATCACAATTTTTCTTTGCTTTAGTTTCTTCACTTGCAAAACAGGGACAAGGCAGTACAGTGAAAAGAATGCTATATTTGAAGGGAGAGTCTGAATTCCATCTCTGCTGCTTCTTTCCTGTGTGACCAGGGTACAAAGCACTTAACCTCTCTGGGATTCAGCTTCCTCTTCTCTAAAATGAAGAGGTTGGATTAGCTATCCTCTAAAGTTCTAAATATACAACCTTGTGACTCTAAAGACATTCACTATACCTATCCTCATGAAGTTGGGGTGAGGGAAGCACTTTGCAAACCTTAAAGCTATTATTTGTTGGGCTTCTATACTCTTCTGCCTAGACCTCAAGTATTAATGGTGGCCAGTCCAAGCTCCAGCTATGCCTCACTCTATAGAATACGTCCTTGAATGGATACCAAAATAAAAGATATTTCTAGGAAATGAATCTGCCTTTCCCATTGATCTTGATTAGAAAGTAAGAAATCCATTCTTCTCCAAAATGTTGCCTCTAAGACATAATAAAATCATACTTAATAAAACTTTTAAAAGAAAATTCTGCTTCTCAGAGGGAAGAAAAAATGGTGTTGACCAGGAAAATAAAACCAAAGTGTTAGCTAAAAGTATTATTTGTGATATGTTAAGCACTCAAATAGATCAGTAATCTTGAGGCCACCGACTATGTTTTTGCCTTTCTCTGTATCCTCAGGGCCCAGCACAATGCCTGGCACATAGCAGGTGTTTACTAAATTCCTATTATCTAAATGATCTCACTGATTTGGATTTCACTAGAGGGATATGGATCAGAATTTATCTGTGCCTACACATATGCTCTGTGATTCTCATCCTCTAAGAAGGTTCCCACAAGGAGTTGGGACACTCAACATGTTGGGACCTTCCTCGAATTCTCTTGATACTGTAAAGACACCAGTAGAAAATACTCACACTAACCATCAGGATCCCTTGTTCTATCCAAGTAATAAGCATATTTTTTCTTGTTAAAAATTATAAATTTTCCTAATGGCTTCCTTTGCTCCAGTTTTTTTCAAATTTCTTTATTTGTTTTCTCTTCGAGCTTGGTTGTACCCACCATGTACCCACTGTAAACTACTTAAGACTAAGGATTATCTTGCCTTTCTTTGTGACTCCAGTGCTTAGTAGAGTACCTGGCACGAAGTAGGCACTTAATGAATGCTTGCAGATTGCCTGACTTTTCCTTGCCCTGGTGTGAAATTAATTTCAAAATATATTGCTCTATAAGCAATAGCTTCAATATTCAGAGGAAACAATGATGCTAGCTTAAACTGATCAAACCTTACCATTACAGCTATGTTTTTTGTTTGTTTTTTAGAGGGGAGAAGGCAGGGCAATCTTGGTTAAGTCCAAAGTCACACAGCTAGGAAGTGTTAAGTGCCTGATGCTGAGTTTGAAATCAGGTCCTCCTGACTCCAGGGCTTGTGCTCTATACACTGCACCACCTAGCCACCCCAATTTTCTTTTTTTTTTATTTTTGCTTTTTGGAGGGGGTAAGACAGGGCAATTTCATTTAAGTGACTTGTCCAAGGTCACACAGCTTGTAAGTGTTAAGTGGGGGGGAGCAGAGTCAAGATGGCAGAGTAAAAACAGGACTTCCACATGGCTCTGGCTTCCACCTAATCCAATTCATGTAAAAAATGACTCTAGACAGACTTTGGAGCTACCGAACGCACAAAATTACAGAGAGAAGCTAACTTCCTGCTGAGGACAGTCCAGCAGGCTGGCAGGCAGGGGCCAGCACAGCGCTCTGGGAGCTGAGCCCAGCCCCCTACAAGCCCAAGGTTTTATTCTCAGGGCAGCCTGACCAGCTGATGGCTGGAGGGACTTCAGATCACCAGCAGCTGTGGTGGTTTCCAGAATTATCAACCCATAGATGCCAAAGACAAAGTTAGAGGTCAGTGTAGACTTTGCAGGAACAGGGAATTTGGGAGGGCGATCTGGCCTTTGCCCCCTGGGCAAGAAGCAGTTGAGGCTCCACCAGCATGCAGCCACCTTCCAAGTGGCTGCTTCAGAGCCCCAGGCCTACAGATTGTAGGGAGACCAAGTGACCAGTCTGAGGGGTAATAGCTCTTGCTTTAACCTGATTGGATCTGGATTGCTGTCTAGGGTGGAGGTCTTGGGGTGTGTGACCAGTTTGCCAGAGAGTGTGTGGAGGCTTCAGAGAGAGTGCTCAACTAATAGCTCCAGCCACTGAGAAAACCCCAGCGATTGAGATAGAGCTCCCTGCTCTGGTAGCATAGTTCTACTGTAGCAAAAAGTTCAAAAGTCAGGTAATTGAGTGGCAACACGAGCAAGCAAAGGAAGCAAAGCAAACAGAGGAATCCAACACTAGACTCCTATTTTGGGGACAAAAAGGATCAAAGCATGGAACAGGAGGAAGACAGCAAAGTCAGAAATCCTGCACCAAAAACTTCCCAAAAAATATGAGCCAGTTACTGGACATAGAGGAGCTTAAAAAGGATTTTGAAAACCAAATAAGAGAAGTTGAGGAAAAATTGGGAAGAGAAATGAGACCAATGCAAGAAAACTATGAAATGAGAGTCAACAATCTGACTGAAGAAAATAACACCTTAAAAATAAACTAATCCAGATGGCAAAAGAGGCTCAAAAAGGCAATGAGAAGGAGTAGCAAGCATGTGAGGTTGGCTTTGAACTCACATCTTCCTGACTCCAGGGTCCTTATACCACCTAGCCGCCCCTCAATACAGCTTTTATGAAACCTCCTAATGTAATTTTTAAAAACAGTAACTGTGATTTCGTTGCTATAGAGAGAGAGAGATTCCTACCACCAATGCTGATCAGTCCATCCATCAAAAATCATTCATTAATCACTTAGTAATATGCCAGGCAATGTGCTAAACTCTAAGGATATGAAGAATTCAGTCTCACAGCAAGTTCTCTAATTTATAGTCTTAGAGATTTTCTTGGGGCAATGAGAGATTAAGTAATTTACCCAGGATCACATATCCAATACCTATCAAAAGCACAACTCTTAACTTTGACTCCAAGGTTGGCTATTTACCCTGTTTTCTCTCCTCCCCTCCCCTTCTCCTCTCCAATCCACTTCTTTACTCTCCTCATCTTTCCTCTCTCTTCTCTCCTCTCCTTTTTTCTCTTCTTTCCTCTCCTTTTCTCTTCCCCTTTCTGTAAACATATATGTATATGCATACACGTATAACTATAGACATATGTATAAATATATATTGTTTGATTGTTTAATATATATTAATTACATTATACTAAATAATATGTCAATCAGGTAAAAACTTTCACAGGCAAGAGGTAAGGATGGGAGCTCTTACTTTGTTTCCTGATACTTCAAAGTAGCTTATTATTTCAAAAATTATAAGTCTGAATAACAAAAAGAAATAAAATGGCAGCTTGATCTAATTTGGAATAGAAAAAGGGAATAGGGATCACAAGGAATGAAATACTAGTCTATATTTATTCTATCTGAAAATTCTAAAAAAGTTAGTCATCCATGAATGCGTGGCAAGTCAGATTCCAGGTTCAGACATTTTATAATAACAAATATCTTTGTATACTGAATTTCTACATAAAAATGCATATCTATGGAATGTTTCTACAGAGTTAATCCAAGATAAGAATTAAAGTGCTTACTTATGTGTGAGAAGATTGAGACATTAATACTTAAGACATTATTTCCTTCAATAAAAGGAAAATGCTAATGAGTTATCCTTACATGAGTTAGAGAAAGAAGAGATGGTAGATGTGTTGGAAGTAGAGTTTATGGCTCATGAGACTGTCTAATTAATGAATCATTCCCTGGCAGCTATAAAACTTAGGGCAGGTGACTTCTTATCCAACAAAAGACAGACAAGGAAACATATCCCCTGAGAGAAACATGTGACAAAGGGAGAAGGTCAGAGTGACTGATAAGCAAATGATTTAGCTCTAGGACTAGCTTTGGAAAGGAAAGTTTCTGTCTTTACAATGAAAAAACAGTAGAAAAGAAGTGTACTAGCTTGTCATGTGAACCAATACAAGTAGGCTTTCCCTGTAGCATTTGACACCAGAAGGCAGCGTGGTTGAGGGGAAAGAATATTGGCTCCAGAGTGGGAGGGTCCAGAACCCAATCTTGCCTCTGCCATTCATTACTACCTGTATGACACTGGAAAAATCATTTAACCTCCCTGGAATTCAGTTTATTAATTAATAAATTGAGATCCCTTTCAGTTTTACATCTATACCCCAATGACTTTTTGATGATAGTCTCTTGTAGATTCAGACATAAGAACTCTTCTGTGTTTCCTACTGGCACCTGAAGCTTCTTGTCTGACTACTCCACTGGTTCTCTTCTACTACAGGATTTCTATAGGTAGGTGTTGTCCAAAGTTCTGCTCTGGGTTCTATTCTTATCCCTCTCTGGTCTCTGCCTTGGCATATTGATAAGATCATAGGCTTATGACTGGAAAAGACCTTGGAGCTTATCTAGTCCCATTTCCTCATTTTATACATGAGAAAACTGAGGTCCAGAGATATTAAGTAACTTGATTAAGGTCACATAGAAAATAAGTTATAAGGGACAGCTGGGTGGCACAGTGAATAGAGCACCGGCCCTGGAGTCAGGTGGACCTGAGTTCAAATCCAGCCTCAGACACTTAACACAAAAACTAGCTGTGGGACCTTGGGCAAGTTATTCAACCCCAATTGCCCCCCTCTAAAAAAAGTAAAAAAAAAGTTACATAGTCCAATATTTGAACCCTGATCAAATCCAACATTTTTTCCCCTACTGTACCATGTATGACTTGCCCAAGGTCACATAGCTAATAAGTGTCTGAGGCCACATCTGAACTCAGGTCTTCTTGATTGAATCAGGAAGACCCATGAAGATGAGTCTAGTCAAGTCACTTAACCCTGTTTGCCTCAGTTCTTCATCTGGAAAGTAAGCTGCAAAAGGAAATGGCACACCACTCCAGTATCTTTGCCAAGAAAACCCTAAATGAGGTCACAAAGTGTCAGTCACAATTGAACAATTTCCAGATTATAGGCCCAGTACTCTATCCACTGTGCCACCTAACTGCCCTGCTACCCTTCTGCATTTTATTTAATCCCATTGTTTCAGCTACAACTATGCAGGTGAATTAAAAATCTGTCTCCTTCCACAAATTCTTTTTCCCAGTCTACAGAATTGCATTCTCAGTCTCAGACAGGACCCATCCATCTATATATGTCCTGCCACCACTTCAAACTCAACAAGTCTCAAATTGAACTTTTTACCTTTACCCCCGCCCAGTCCATTCTCAATAGATACAGCATTGAACAAAAAGTCAGGAAGATGTGAGTTCAAATCCATCCTCATACACTTACTAGCTATGTGACCATGGGTAAGTCACTTATCCTCTCTCAGACTCAGTTTCCTGATCTGTAAAATAGGAAAAATGATAGCTGTAGCACTTATCTCACAGGGTTACGGCAGAGATCAAATGAGAATGTATGCTAAGACACTGAAAACCTTCCGTCATCATCATCATCATCATCATCATCGTCACCATCGTCATCATCGTGGTCATCATCACCATCGTCACCATCGTCATCATCGTCGTCATCATCACCATTGTCACCATCGTCATCATCGTCACCATCACCATCATCATCATCAGCATTATTTTGGCTGCATGGGTTCTTATCAGTGGGATTATCATTCAGTTTCCTGTATTTGACTCTTGCAGCATAGTATGTGAGAGGCATTGTGACATGGCAGAAAAATTATTGAAACAGAAATCTCACTTTACTTCATATTATATTAAAAAAATTAAAGCTGGGGTGGCTAGGTGGCACAGTGAGTAGAGCACTGCCCCTGGAGTCAGAAGGACCTGAGTTTGGATCCGGCCTCAGACACTTAATGCACACACAAACAAAAACCTAGCCGTGTGACCTTGGGCAAGTTATTTAACCCCAATTGCCCTCCAAAAAAAAAAAACAAAAAAAATTAAAGCTACACATCTCCTCACGATCTCACATCTTATAGATGCTTTCTGAGACTATCTCCTTTACCCCTGTCTCATAGAATGAGGTAGTCTTTCTCCTTTTCAAGGCAAATCCCTCTACGGGCATAAATGATGATGTATCTTTTGATCTTCTCTAACAGACTGCACCCTCCATCATCCTCACTTTTACCAATCTTCAGTCTCTCCTTGTCTACTGGTTGTTTCCCTACTGCCTACAAACATGCCAATATCTCCTCCATCCTCAAAGTAATCTAACTTGATCCATTCATTCTCCTAGCTATCATCCTATATCTCTCTTCCCTTTGGGAACTAAACTCCTTGACAAGATACTCAACAACTGGTGCATCCACTTCCTTTCATCTCTCTCTCTTAATTTTCTACACTCTGGCTTCTGGCTTTATCATGCAACTGAAACTACCCTCACCAAAGTTACTAATGAGCTCTCAGTGACTCCCGATCCTCATCCTTCTTGATATCTCTGCAGCCTTTTTTTTTTTTTTTTGGAGGGCAATTGGGGTTAAGTAACTTGCCCAAGGTCACACGGCTAGGTTTTTGTTTGTGTGTAAGTTAAGTGTCTGAGGTTGGATCCAAACTCAGGTTCTTCTGACTCCAGGGCCAGCGCTCTACTCACTGCGCCACCTAGCCGCCCCATCTCTGCAGCCTTTGACACTGCTTCTCTAAACCCTGTGCCTCGATACTCTCCTCTTTCTAGGTTTGTATAGCATTCCACTCTCCTAACTCTCCTGCCTCCCTGGTCACTTCTTCCCAGTCTCCTTTGCTAGATGCTCATTCAGGGCATGCCTGCTAACCCTAAGTGTCCCAAAGGGCTCTGCCCTGGGCCCTCTTCTCATTTCCCTCTATATTTCACTTGCTGATCTCACAAACTCCTATGGATTCAGTTATGATTTCTATGCCTAGTTGTTGTCCTTGATTCTTGAAGAGGACCAAGATGACATCACTATGCCAAAGTCAAGTTTCAGTGTGTCAGACTATGGTTGATCAGACCACTACGAGCTTGGAATGTTCTACCACAGGTTGGGCACAAATAGTTCTTGCGAACATTTGGGGTGGATTAAATTTTATATATATATATTTCAACCACAGAGTGGAATTCCCCACCTGCCGTGGTATTTAGGTCAGGGTTGGTAAGCAGACAGTTTTTAGGGCACATTTTCTAGTCCCTTTCTCACACCAGGAGGTGAGCAGTGCGATCCTTTAAAGGCTGCTCTGGGACCCAGGGGGGCTGCCGAATCTCACTGCTGCTTCCTCTGAGAAGATGATCCCAGAGCCTTGGCTGCCTACGTACATGACTGTGACTACAGCTCCCAACATATCTACACCTGATGCTTTGTCAGTTGCCTGTTGCCATCAATAATTCTCAGACCTACTTACCCAGCTCTAACCTCTCTGCTAACCTCCAGTTTTGCTTGTCCAACTGCCATGTACATTTTGAACTGAATGTCTTCTTAGTCATCTTAAACTCAACATGTCCAACACTGAACTCATCTTCTTGCCCCCCTAAGATATCCCATTCCTAAATATTGAGGATACCATTATCCTCCTAGTCACAAGGCTTACAACCTAAGTATCATCCCCCACACTCTCCATTTCCAATCTATTGCCAAATCCTATTGATTTTACCTTTGTATCATCTCTCACATATACCCCCTTCTTTCCACATTACATCATGCTTTGACTACTGCAATTGCCTGATGGTTGGTCACCCTGCTTCATCTTTCCCCACTCCAATTCATTCTCCATTGAGCTGCTGAAGTGATCTTCTTAGAACACAGGACTGACCATGTCACCTCCCTGCTCAATAAACTCTAGTGGCCACCTATGACCTAACCCACCAAATATAAAATCCTTTATTTGGTGTTCAAAGAACTTCATAACTGCTGCACCCCCCATACCTTTACCGTCGTCTTACACATTACATCCTGCGACATACCCTGGAATCCAGTGACTGACCTCCTTGCTGCTCATCATACAAGATGTCCCATCTCTCAACTCTGTTTTCACTGACTGTCTTCCATACCTAGAATTCTCTTCCCGCCCCACCCCTTCATCTCTTCCTCCTCATCTCTACCTGCTGGCTTTTTTTCCAGTCCCAGATAAAATATTATCTTCTATAGGAAGGTGATCTTGATCCATTCTTGACCACCCTTAATTCTAGTACCTTTCCTCAGTTGGTTATCACCAATTTATCCTGGATGTATTTCCTTTGTACGTTTGTTTGTTTTTTCTCCCATTGGACTAGGGGTTCCTTGAGAGCAGAGACTGTCTTTTGCCTTTCATTGTATTCCAGCATTTAGCGCAATGCTAGAAACATAGTAGGTGTTCAATATATTTTTATTGATGGACTGACTGACTGAATCAGAAAGTCATAAGAGTTTAAATCCAGAGTCTAATGCTCCTTATCTGTGTGAAGCCAGGCAAGGTAGTGTTAACCTCTCTGGCTGCAATATGTTCTCATCTGCAAAATGGGGATAATAATGTTTTAGTGACATGTTTCAGAGTTATTCTAAGGAAATCAATGTAAAGGAAATCGAACATTAAAAACGTGAATTAGCTACCTCGCATATCATTCTCCATGGTGATTCACCAAACTTTTTTTCCTCTTTCCTCAATCTTAATCCCAACATTTAACAGCCAAAGACTTAGTCTGCCATGATAGACATGCCCAAGTCAGCAAAGTTTCTTTTGCTGACTCTAATCTCACCCAGAAATGTGTTTCACCTCTATAATGCACTTGTAGTGTCTTCTTTTGCATTATACTAACTTGTGCATCAAATCTTACTTTTCGTACATAAGCTTCATAAGGCTTATCTCATTGCACTCTCTCTAGTTCCTAGGAAATGGAAGTTTAACTCACAGATTCTTAGAGATACAAATAAAGGATCTGGTATGGTGGATTTTATGGTTATCCCAAAACAATAACATTTCATGGGACACTTGGTCATCTTGTATTGCAATGCTGTGCCATGAAGATAAATGAAGATAATTAAAGCTTACATACCAATACATTCTACAGAGCATGAGAAGGTGAAAAATCTATTTTTTTAACTACTAATTCCATCTCTTTCTCTCTGTATCTCTCTGTCTCTCTCTCTGTCTCTGTCTCTCTCTCTCTCTCTCTCTCTCTCTCTCTCTCTCTCTCTCACACACACACACACACACACACACACACACACACACACACACTTTAACATTTGGTGACTTCAATGCACTGGGCTCCTCTCAGCAATGCAAAGCTATAAGACAGTTCCAAAAGACTCATAATGGAAAGGGCTATCCACATCCAGAGAAAGATTTACAGAGTCTGAATGTAGATTGAAGTAAACTACCTACTCACTTTTTTTGTTTTGTTTTGTTCCTTCTTTCTTGTTCATTCCATTAGTTATGATCCTTCTTTACAAACTTGACTATCATTTAATGTGAAGGTATTTGTAGAACCTATATCGGACTGCATGCCACCATTGGGGGAGAGGGGGAGGAAAGGGAGGGGCAGAAAATTTGGAAATCAAAAGCTTGTGGAACTAATTGTTGTAAACTACAAGTAAATAAATAATTTTTTTAAAAAAAAGAAGACAGCATTTGCAACAACAATAACACCCCCCCCACACACACACACACACAGTTTAAGAGTAAAAAATTACAAAGCTAAGAAGCTTACAGACTATGAAGAAAAATCTCATGCTTATACAGGATGGATATTTTGTTCAAGAAGATATTTGTAAGACTCCAGACATGATAAGCACCCAGTCACATCACCAAAATGATATTTTAACAATTTAATTTAATTTAATGTCTATTAACAACTAGACACCAGCATGGTAATCATTTCAAAATCAGGTTTCTGTGTATGAGTTAGGCTAACTTTTCAGAGTAAAAAATTTACAAAAACGAAGAAGGAAGGAAGAGAAGAAGAAGAGGAAGAAGGAAGGAAGAGAAGAAGAAGAAGAAGAAGAGGAAGAAGAGAAGAAGAGGAGGAAGAGGAGGAGGAGGAGGAGGAAGAGGAAGGAGAAGGAGGAGAAGGAGGAGAAGGAGAAGAAGGAGAAGGAGAAGGAGAAGGAGAAGGAGAAGGAGAAGGAGAAGGAGAAGGAGAAGGAGAAGGAGAAGGAGAAGGAGAAGAAGAAGAAGAAGAAGAAGAAGAAGAAGAAGGAGAAGAAGAAGAAGGAGAGAAGGAGAAGGAGAAGGAGAAGGAGAAGGAGAAGGAGAAGGAGAAGAAGAAGAAGAAGAAGAAGAAGAAGAAGAAGAAGAAGAAGAAGAAGAAGAAGAAGAAGAAGAAGAAGAATGGTGTGGGCATCTACTTAATATTCTGTTATTCTGTGAGAGGAGATTTCAAAGATTCTGAGAAGGTAACAGTAACATCTGATGGCTTAAAATTCTACAAGATGAGTTAGCTATGGAGGAATGAGAAGGTCTCAAGAATTAAATTCTCAAAATACAAAGAAACAATTCAAGTGAAGAGTAAGAGGGAGTGTTGTCTAAGAAGACCAATGTTGACATAAGAAATTAACTTAAATTCTTAACAGAGAAAACATGGAAGCAAGGGGAGGTAACAAAGGATAAAAGCCTGGCACAGACCTGTGAGAATCGCTTCAGTAATGTCAAAATGAACTGTCACTGCTTAGGAAGGCTAAGGACAACCAAAGAGTTTTGTCTTGTTTTGTTCTATGCTATTCTGGTGAAAGAACAGAATTAGAGAGGTGTGTATTGGTGAATGTTTAACAAATGGCTTTCCAAAAGAAATGTACAAACACATTTTTAAAGTTTAATTTGCATTATTAACATTTTTCTCTATCACCTTCTTAAGTCTGGATAATCAACAAAACAAGTTATGCCTTGATTTGTAGTGTTTGCTGATTTCTGAGGTGTAAAGGCTCATGCTGAAAATATGATAATTGGTTCAGCACTGGTTCTAGTACAGCCCTGGATGGGACTATAGTTTGGGGATTGGGACAGGCACAATTATAATGTACATGGGAGATAAAAGGCTGAACTATTCAAATATTATTTTGTTTTGGATTTCTCTGCCAAGAAAAAATGATCTTTTTGACTGGGCAGAACAAGAATGGCTAATGGAAAGCAGGTTTCCAAGATAAATACGAAGAAAGTAAGAGGGCACACAGTTGTCCTTGATGAGTTCAAGTTGCCATGCCTACACGAACTATTTGAAGATGAAACTGACCGGTATGATTGGCCAAAGAACTGTCTATTATCTTTTAAAGACTACAGAAAACGGGAAAGGAACCACAGATTTGGAAAAGAGCAAATATAGTCCCAATTTTCAATGAAGTGAGAAGAATGGAATGGTTAAACGCTATTCCAGGAAGCTTAACTTTGATTACTAAAAAATCCTAGCTAGAATATATTAATAAAAGATATGGTTAGTGAATATGTAATATAGGAAGCAATGATCACAAAGGACCAGCATGATTACATCAAGGACAGATTAAAACTAAGCTCATTTCTCTTTTTTTCAGAGTAAAATTTACAGTACTCTCTTTAGCTACTAGTCTAATCATTTGCCTAGATTTTAGAAAAGCTTTTGTTGGACTCTTTTTCACTATTCTTTTTGAAAAAGGTAGCTATCGACAGCTGATTTTAAAACTGACTTATCAGTCTGACTGAAAAGACTGTGAAGATCTTTTATGGAGTGAGTACTCTAGGAATCTGTGCTGGGCCTTGTGCTAGTTAACCCTGTTATCAGTAATTTAGATAAAACCATAATTATCAAATTTGCAGCTGATGAAAAGGATTGTTGTTGTGGTTGTTCAGTCCTTTCAATAATATCTGATGCTTTATCATGCCATTTGGGGTTTTCCTGGCAAAGATATTGGGATGGTTTGCCATTTCCTTCTCAAGCTCATTTTACACATGAGGAAACTAAGGATAGGATTAAGTGACTTGCCCAGGGTCACATAGCTAGTAAATGCCTGAAGCCAAATTTGAACAGAAGATGAGTCTTCCTGATTCCTGACCTGGTATCCTATCCATTGTACCATCAATCTACCCACTGGAAAGAATAGCTCACATCTTAGATAGCAGAGCCAGAATCTTAAAATAGTGAGACAAGAAAGAATAGTAGGCAGAATCTAGTATCATGAAATTTAATAGAGATGAAATCTTATCCTTGGCCTGAAAAATATTAACATCACAAGTACAAAATGGAGGGGAAGGGGGAAGGGAGGCATAGCCAGACACCATTTTGACTAAGAAAAAAAGATATGGAATGTTGGATGGCAAGTTCAGTATGAAATATGGTGTGAAGTGGCAAGTAAGAAATGTAATATAACTTTAGACTACATTAAGAGACACACGATATCCAAAGCTAGGAAGATGACAGTACTACAGTACTCTCCATCCTAGTCAGACCACATCTGTACTATTTTCAAGTTCCAGAAATCGAATTTTAGGGATGTCAGTGATAAACTGGAAGAATCCAAGGGAAGACTACTAGAATGATAAAGTGCTTGAAGATCATGTCAAAGGAGTATTTGTGGTTTTTTAAAAATATTTTATTTTTTCCCCAATTACATGTTAAAATTATTTTTAACACTTTTTTTACATTTTGAGTTCCAGTTCTACTCCTCGCCATTCCCTCCCCCTTCCCTGGGGAAGTAAGCAATATAATATAGGTTATACATGTGGTATCAACAAGGAAATCAGAACAAAAAAAAAGACAGAAAGTGAAAAACAGTATGCTTCAGTCTGTCAGACAACATCAGTGCTTTCTCTGGAGGCAGATAGCATGTTTCATCAAGATTCCTTCAGGATGGTCTTGGATCACTGTAGTGCTGAGAATTGCTAAGTTATCCACAGTTCTTCATTATATAATAGTGATGTTACTGTGTACAATGTTCTCCTGGTTCTGCTCACTTCACTTTGTATCAGTTCATGTAAATCTTCCCAGGTTTTTCTGAAGTCATCCTGCTTTTCATTTCTTATAGCACAATAATATTCCATCACAATCATATACCACAGATTGTTCAGCTATTACCCAACTGATGGGCATACATCGATTTCCAGTTCTTAGCCACTACGAAAAGTTCTGAAAGAACTCAGACTATTTAACCTGGAGAGAGATGACTTAGGAGAGAGAGGAGAGCAGTATTCAAGTATGTGAAGGCCTAGGATGTAGAAGAGGGACTGGCTGTGTTCTGTTTGGTCCCAGAAGGCAGATATGTATTATGATTAGCAGATATTGTAAAATGACAAATTAATAAAGAAAAATCTCCACATCTCCAAATAAAGAACTTCCAGATGCTCATCTAAATATAGATAGAGTTAACCCTAGATTCTTGAAGACTAAGCTAGTATAGCCCATACTCTGGCAGCTGCTATAACACCAAGAATAGCTCTAATATTAGACTAAATCTGTTTTCCTGACAACCAATGTAGCTAACTATTTAGAGCCAATTTACCAAGTGGCTGGTCACACTGATTTTTTTTTCTTTCTTATGGCCACAGAAATCCATGAAACAAAGATGAACAAAAAAATAGTCCTCAGTCCTATGACTCAAGAAAACATCAGCACCTATCAACCTATTTGTATACTTTCCTATCTATAAAAAAAAAATCTTTATGAGAATCATCTGTGCACAAATCAAGGGTACCCTCAACCCTCAAAGAGGAAATTAGTTGTGAACAAGCAGGCCTTTACAAGTGATGATCAATAATGGACTACATATTATCATTTTACAATTAACTGAAAGATGCAGTGACTAGATCAGGGTCAAACTGGAGAGGAACCAGAATGCCAAGCTGCAGAAATCAGACTTTCATCTTATCCAAGCAACAGGGTTCTACAGAAGATTCAGCCGGAGCAGATGAATTCCAGAATCACAGACGGTCACAGCTGGCAGGCACCTTAGAAGTCTAGAAGGGTTAAATAACTTGCCTAGGTTACACAAGGAGTTAGATTTTTTCTTTTTCTCTTTGTGTTTTTTATATTTACATCACAGTTTTTTTCCAGATGTTATTTTCTTTCCTCGACCAATGAGCCTTTTCTTGTAAGATAAGCAAAACCAGCTGAAACAGCAATAGAATCTGACAGTGTATGCAACATCCCACAACCATAGCCCCAGCCCTAGCCCCATCTCTCAAAGGGAAGGAGGTAATATACGCCTACAGTTCCTCTCTGGGACCAAGACTGGTCATTTTAACTATATAGTGATTCTTTTCATTCACATTACTATGGCCATTGTATACATTGTTTTCCTTGTTTTGCTAACTTCATTCTGTATTATTTCAAACAAGTAATCACTATCACTGAAGTCTTAATAATCATTGTTTCTTGTGGTTCAATAGTGTTCCATTATATTTATAAACCACAATTTGTTCAACCATTCTCCCTTTTGTTTCCAACTCTGCTACCATAGAAAGTGCTTCCACAAGTATTTTGGTTTGTATGGGACTTCTTTCTTTCCATATTTCATCTCTTTGGGGCATAAGCCCAGCAGCGGGATCTCTTAAATGATTCCAAAGTGTTTTCAAAGACAATTAGACCTTTTCCTAGCTCCTTCAACAGCACGGTAGTATACTTCTCCTCCTCCAATAAACAAAAGTAGCATGTTAGCAGGGCCATTTATTAGAACCCAAGTCTTCTGATTCCAATGCCAATGATCCTTCCACTATATACTACATTGCTCCCTAAAGTCCCTTCCAGCAATAAAATGTAATACTTCTTCCTCACTCTCCCTCTCCCATGGTTTGTCTTCATTGCATGCAAGTCTACTTGCCAATAAATAGTTGTAACCTTCTAGTCTTGGGTTCCTCTCTGCGTCCTCACACAAGGATATGACTCAGAAAACTACACCAATCAGCAGAGCTATAAACACCTCTACCATGCCAAACCACTAGCTGTTGCTGATCTATATTAGCTATGTGAAGAGATAGGGATTAGTTCAAGGAGAAATGCTCCATTTTCAGAAGGCTGATGTGCAAAATGATGCAATACGTGCCCTGTAATTTGCATTCTATAGAGGCAAAAATAGGTCAACTTCTCCAAAACAGCATAATTATCCAAGTGGATCGCAAAAACACAAATCCACTGACACTGGAAAACAAAGTCCCTCCCCAACTTTGAAAGCCCTACAATTTAGACCAGTTACAGATATAAGCACTCAATGCTCCTTAGTAGGAAAGAAGGTAAACCATGGGAAAGGGAAGGAACATCATCAAAATGAGATGACAGCATGAGCAGCTAATTGCTGCCAATTACAAATACAAAACAAGGCAAGAGGGAGACAAGCACAAAGGTATTTTTTCTATACTGACTGTACTGCCCTGGGAGCTGGGAGGGAAGAGCTTAAAAGCCTTCAAACACCAGCTTAATTTTGTTAGAGTAGTTCAGAGATGAACTAGTGTTCCCATCTGCTAACAAGCAAGAGAATCACATTACCCTCCAAAAGCATTCCTTATACACCCATCCTTGCACAGTATTCAGTCTCACCTTCTGCACAGTCACTTGAATAGATAAGGCTCCTGCCTTTGGGGAGCATATGGTACAACACATAAGAAGCAAGAAATGATGATTTTTACCATTGGATTTTCAAAGGAGGTCTGTTCAGAAAAGCATTTCTACTTAATAGCAGTGGCCCATTTCTTGCTGCCAATGTACTAGCCCCTCCTCACTCAGTCAAATGAATCTGTAATCTCAGCAACATGAATGTTCCCTCCTCACTTTCTCTTGATATTTCAAGGATTACAACAGAGCACATGGATTGCCCCTAAATTATTCCTTACTCTTACTACATGATTAGGCAAACCCATCATCTTTTGATCACGTATTTCTTTGATGATATCCATTATTAGAGTTCTTCAAAGATTCTTATGTGTTGTGACCCACCATGGGCCTCTCCATTTTGAACTCTGTACTCCTGTCCACAGGTTTTATAATTAAATTTCTCTATCTTAAATCTCTTCTTTCCATTCTCTTTTTGTATCCTTACACTCGAAGAAATGAGCTACCTAAGCAGCACCTTGAACTTGACCTTTGAAATGAAGAACAGGGGCAGAGAGAGCTGAAAAGTGCTGGAGAGAAACAGAATAAAGAGAACAGATTAAAGTCCTTTGTGTGAAATTCTGGACATCTGTACAGCAGCTCCTCCCTGCCCACTTTAGTCCCCAAGAAACCACAGGTCCCAGAGACAGCAGTAATGTAATTCCAGTGGAAAAACAACAGAAGAATTACTAAATTAGGCAAGAAGAACTATGAAATTGGGAAGCAAACCTGGACTTTCACTGATACTGTTGAGTAATATAGACTTATGTTGGAGGCGGAGAGGGGCCTTCTCTCTCTGTCTCTGTCTCTCCCTCTCCCCCCTCTCTTCCTCTCTCTGTCTCTCCCTCTCCCCCCTCTTTCTCTCCTCTCTCTCTCTCTCTCTCTCTCTCTCTCTCTCTCTCTCTCTCTCTCTCTGTCTCTCTCTCTCTCTGTAAATTCTTTCCCCTTGGGAGGATATAGAGGGCAAAGAGGTTAGTACTATAATTAGAGTATAACTAACATAGTTTTGTAGAAGGTGGGGCTCACCAGAGGGAGGGGGCTTGATTTTCTAGAGACTTTATGTACTTTCCTTTGGGAGAGCCTCAGTCCAAGGATAGTACAATAAATCTGTATATGAGTTGTAGTTGTAGGTCAGGTATTACATTTTGGGATCACAAAGTACTGAGTTTACAAAACTCAGCTCAGTTTTGACTACCACAAAGAAATACTTTTTTTCTTTCTTTACTGATTCTCTACAATACTCCCCTTAGAGGCTGTCTCCAACTTGCTCTTCTCAAGTTCTCAATGTCACCCCATCATCTCTCTCAGAAAATGGCCTTACCTCCTAATTTGTTAAGAAAATATAGTCTGTCCAAGGTGAGCTCCTTTATCTCTCAAATTCCGCCCTTCAAAATCCTTCTTATATCCTCACGCATCCTTTCCTATTCTACTCCAGTCTATGAGGAATATAAATGTTTTTTCCTAGTCAAGGTCAAACTCCTCTATTTCTACCCTTGATACCAACTCCCATTGTTTTCTCTAAGAGTTTGCCCCCATTACTTCTCTTCTCCTCTCTCCAACTTTCTCCTACCTTTTTATTACCACCACCCCTTTTCTCTCTTTCCTTCTAGCTGCTTCTTCCTATCAACAAACATCAACTCTTTTGCTTTTAGAAAGCCTTTTCTTGATCCTGTCATTTCTTCCCCAATCTTTAGATTTGCCCTTCTTTTTACAAACTCCTGGAAAGATTTAGCTATACTTTTTGCCTTTCCAGCCTCACCACCCACACACTTCTCAATCCCTTGGTATTCTGGCTTACAGCCCTACCACTCTACTGAAACTGTTGTATCCAAGGTTACTGAGAATTCCTTAATTGTTAAATCCGATGGCCTTTTCTCTATTTTCATCTTCCTATACCAGTCTACAGTTTTAGATGCTCCTTCTATATACTTTATTCCTGCTAGGTGGGACAGTAGAGATTTGTTCAAGTATCTCTCTAAACCTAAATAATAACAACAACAAAAAAATCTTATCCAGCTGCCAACCTCATCTATTTCTTTTTCATTGTCAAAATGCTTGAGAAAAAAGTAGCCTATGCCCATTGCTCTCACTTACTATTCGTTTTCTCCTCAACACACTAGCAGTCTGACTTCCATTTCCATAATACTGAAACTATGCTCTCAAAATGACCTCTCAAGTCCAATAACCTAATGAAAAAATCCAATGATCTTTTTGCCCTTATTCCCCTTGACTTCTTTGAAGCCTTTGACACTACTGACTATCCTTACTCTTCCAGATTTTCTTTTTTCCCTTCGTTTCTGAGATAACAGTCTCCTGGTCCATCTCCTACCTCCCTAGTTACTGCTTCTCCGCCTAAAGCTCCTTTTTTCTTAAGTGAATGATATCAAGGTTCAGCCCTTGGTCCTTTTCTCACTATGTACTCCTGCCTTTGCCAATTGCATCCACTCCTTTCCAGAACTTTTAGTTCAGATCAATTGATCTTTTTGTTAGTCCTCACACACAGTATATCATCTCTCTTTTCTGTGCCTTTGCTCAGGCTGCCTGCCATTTCTGGAATGTCGTCTTTCCTCACCTCTACATTTATGATCTATGGTTCCTTTTAACACTTATCAAAGTGTTGACTTCTTTTGGTCACCCTGCCTGTGCCCTATACTCTAAGACGATCCTCTATCTACTTTGCATGTATCATACATACATATGTATACACATACATATATGTGTATATGTGTGTATATATATGTATGTATGTATTTTCATTTAGCCATAACTTCCTCACTAGAACATAAGTTCCAGGATCCTTTCATTTTTGTCTCTATATCCCCTGTACCTAGCAAGCACAGTGCTGGGCCCATAGTAAACACTTAATAAGTATTTTTTGTTGCTTAATTGAAGCAGTTCTCTATGATCAGGACGTTGTTTCCTCCAATTTGCTTGAAGGTCCAGGCAAATGTTTCTTCTGTAAAGCATTCGCTGACTCCTACCCCAAATCATTAGTAAACTCACCTTTGTGCCACTGAACTCAGAGATCACTGTTTTACATTTCTCTCATACACTGACTCTTTGGTATGGTAGAAAGAAAGCATGGCAGACTATATAGAGAGTTTGTTTCTGATATACACTGACTGTTTGACCCTGGGTAAGTCATATCATTTCCCAGTGTTCCCAACCAACTCTCTGAACGAGCTTCAAAGCAACTGTGAATCTGCACAGAAAGAGAGGTTCCTTATACCACTGAAATTAGCTCAATTCCAAGAAAAAAAGTGTATGTTTAGTTATAAATGGGTAATATCCTCCCACTAGGCTACATGAGATAAGATATCAAAAGCACTTTGCAAACGTTCAGTTTATAAATGTCAGCTATTGTTATAGTTCTGGTCTAGGAGGGCAAGGATCACACCTTATCTAGACTCTGTAGCTCCCAATATCTACCTTCGTACTCTGTTTTCATAAAGCACCTGATTCACATTTGCTGAGTTGACCTGAAGACAGAGATCACTGCTAAAATAGAAGACTTCAGTTTGTAACATTTAAACACTTAATAATTAGACTGCTAGGTTGCATCTAAATGTAAAAAGGAAAAAAATAACTAAAAACTGTGGAAATCAGTATTTGAATATCATTGTCAAATTGTCAGCTCTAGAAAAAAAATACCATTTTTTGGTACATCGGGATCATATTTAATCAACATATTAATTCATTAAATTGCTTTGAGCTGAAGGTCCCTAACCTGGTTATAGAATAAGACCACTTTTCTATTTTTCTTCCCTAAACCTTGAGAATACCACTTACTTGAGCTGAATATGAAGTTAAGTGAAGGTGATAGGCTAATAGGATTCAAATATGAAATGGAGCCTATGGATCATTCAATCTAGACACCCATGTGCAAATACACACACACACACACACACACACACACACACACACACACACCTTCCCATTTTGTAAATGAGGGAACTGGAGTGACTTACCCAAGGTCACATGGGTCATAAATTGGAAAACCAACATTGCAGCCTAGCTCTTCAGACACCAAAGCTAGTGATATGTCTTCTACAGGAGGATTCTTAACCTTTTTTTGTGTCAAGACCCCAACTGTCAATGTGATAAAGTCTATTGATCTCTTCTCAAAATAATGGTTTTTAAATGCATAAAATGTGTCAATTACACTGAAATACAATTGTCAAAATATTTTTGTCATCTAACTTCATGTACCTCAATGGGGATCCATGGATACCATATGAAGAACCTTTGTCTTGAATAATAGAAAGGTAGCAAAGCCAGATCAACATGAATTTATTAAATGTTCATTGTGTGCTAGGTACTATGTGATGTGCTAGGAATATAAATATAAACACAAAAAAAGACAGCCCCTATCCTCAAGTAGATTACTTTTTTTTTAAAGCAATTGGGGTTAAGTAACTTGCTCAAGGTTACATGGCTAGTCATTATTTATGTGTGGGTGCTCATTTTCTGAGGCCGGTTTCAATCTCGGGTCATCCCAACTCCAAGGCCGGTGCTCTTACTCAACGTGCCACCTAGCCGCCCCAAGTAGGTTACTTTCTAATGAGGGAAGGAAACATATAAAAGGAAGTTGGGTACGGTAAGGGAGAGAGATGGAAGGAATCAAAGCACCCATTGAAGGGGCACTGTAGAGGAAGTCCCCAAGGAAAGTCAGGAATGTAGTCATATCATTTATATTCTATATTTATATTACTAGCAGTTAGGTGGCATAGCAGATTGAACGCCAGGACTGAAGTTGGGAAAGCTCATTTCCTTGAGTTCAAATCTGGCCTCAGACACTTAGTAGCTGTGTGACCCTGGGCAGGTCACTTAATCATGTTTGCCTCAGTTTTCTCATCTTTAAAATGATCTGGAGAAGGAAATGGCAAACCGTTCCAGTATGTTTGCCAAGAAAACCCCAGATGGGGTCCAAAGTTATATGTGACTGAACAACAAAAATGATTAGCATGTGCATAGGTCTAGGACAGTCAGAGGTCACAGAATCAGAGGCTATTCAGACTAGGAGGAACCTTAGAGATCAGATTAACTAGTCCAACCCCCTGATTTTGCAGAAGAGGAAATTAAGGCCCAGAGAGCTAGCAGAGATAATACTTAGAATCCAAAACCCAGTGCTCTTTCCACTAATCCCTAAACTATAGAACATATTCTCTTATAATTGCATCAACAAGACAAATTTGACTCTACAGGTCAGTAATGTTTTAACATCTATAAATCTCTCTGGGTAAGACAGGGGGTTAGAACTCTTATTTTCTCCTTCAAGCTACAAAACCTTGGCAAAAACCCCAAATAAAAGTAAAAGGCACTCTCACTCAGGTATTTAAGGGTAAGATGAAAGAGAAAATAATTAGCTAAGTGGCCTTTTTGGCTGCTTTTTAATGATCTGAAGTTTCTGGGAGCCAGCTTTCCTACAAATAATATTGGTTATATCTCCTCACCTGACAGGTCACTTCCTATTTTCATTTTGTAGTTTCAAAAAGACAGAAATTGTATTTTCACACAACTCTATCAATCTATCAACATGCACTGGTTTAGCACCAGGGATACAAAGGCCAAAAAATTAAAATATCCCTGCCCTCCAGGAGCTTTCTGTCTATATGGAAGACAACCTATGGGTAGATAAATACACATAAAATAAACAGGAAGCAAATTTGGAAGCAATGGGAAGTACTAACATCTCAGGGGATGCAGAAGCTGGCAACTGAGTAGAAATTTGAAAGAAAGTATAAATTCTAAAAGGTAGTGGCAGATATGGAATATCTTCCAGGTATCACAGAAAACCTGTGAAAAAGAGCCATCAGAAAAACAATCCCAAGTAATGAAAACTCCCTGGAATGGTATGATGGGAAAAATAACCTCTATATAGTATTTACAATGGTGCCAGGCACTGTGTAAAGCATGTTATAATTATTATCTCATTTGATTCTCAGAACAAGGTTGGGTGATAAACAGGTTATTATCCCCATTTTACAAACGAGGAAACTCAGTGACTTAGACACTTGTCTGAAGCCAGATTTGGACTCATGTCTTCCTGACTCCAGACCCAGTGCTCTATTCACTTCATCGCCTAGCCATGAGCTGAGTTGTTTTCTGGGCGATGACACCAACTAGATAATTTACCGATGGCAGGGTACAATCTCTCTGGGTCTTTATTTCCTCACCTGTAACACGGAGAATATAGATTAGATGACGTTTAGAGGAAGGAGGATGACTGGAGGCTTTTGAAGTAAAGCTTATTTCTCTGTAGTTATGATACTGTTCATAGCCTAACACTGCGTTCATAAATGCATCTCTTTAAAAAAAAGAAATTGGGTTTATTGTATTGTCTTACTAAATCTGTCATAGTGCTCGACGTTCAAACACTCCGGCCCTGGAATGCACACAGCATGAAGTCATTCTAACATGCCTCTTTTTGCCAGCATTCTGTTCTTATTCCCCTGATGGTTCTAACAAAGTGTGTACTCATTACAGTTTTCATACATTATATTTTTTCATCTCTTTGGTGATATTATATTGAGTGGACAGAATTGGGTAGGGAACAGGCTCACTCTCAAAGCTGAGGGTTACACATAGCCAAGAATTAAATCATACTAACCTCAAATTTCCCTAGAATCTTTTGAAGTTAGTGGAGCACTCTGACTCAGTCAAGGTCAAGTTGCATTGCCTCAACTTTTCACCCAAGATCCTATTCCTTTGGCTTTGAATTTATATTTATCTCATCTTAATTCTGGATTAATTTAATTTAAAAAACATTTTGAGTGCTTGTCATATTCTGATAAGAAAACACAAAAGCACTTTTGCATGCATTATTATATCTGGTTCTCACGACAGCCCCATGAATATAGCCTGATGGCTGGAAGCATCTCCATTTTCCAAGCAACTCAGAAATATTAAATGCTTTACCTCAGGCGATATGGAGAGTAACTGGGTTAATATCTCCTATTCACTATTATAAACTGGAGCTGTAGAAACAAGGTAAATGTCAGACTAAACAGGATGCCCAGTAGGTAATGTAAGCAGTGCCTACCCAGGAAGCAAGAATGGTACGTGAGAAATAAGAGGACTGCAGTTAGGCAGTGGAGCCACACTTGCCTACCCTGGATGGTGAGGAAGCAAAGGCCAGTGTCAGAGGTGTTGGAAGAAGCACAGTAATAACAAAGGTCTACTATGGAAGAAATAGGGGGAGATGGGGCCCTTCCAGTTGAAGACCACCAGCCTCGCTTGTCATAGCCAAAAGGAACAACATACCTCTTAGGGCGATCTGGTAACCCTTAGCAGGGAGCTAGCAACTTAATAAATTCTCTCTCTCTCTCTCTCTCTCTCTCTCTCTCTCTCTCTCTCTCTCTCATTCTTACTCTCACTCTCACTCTCTCTCCCTCTCCAGATCAAAAGTTCTTAACTTCAGCTCCATGAACTTGGCTATATTATTTTTTTATATTTTGATCATTGTACTTCAATATAATTCATTTCCATTGCAATTTTATATATTTTACTATCTGCATTATAATCGCTAATTCTAAGAAGGTATGCATAGGTTTTATTAAATTATTAAAAGAGTACATGGTTCACAGAAAAGCTAAGAACTCTCATCAAAATTTGAACTGGCTACCTATATTATTAAGGCATTGCAAGCCAAAAGCTATGCACATTTGATGAAAGAATGCATGTTAATCCTTCTGCATTTCTGGGTGTTTTCTCTGTTTTATTCCTTCACTGACAGTATAAAGGAAGAAATTATGCTATTAAAGGGAGAGGTCTTGGGCTACATGGCCCCATAAAATGGTCCTAAGGTCTTTTGTTTGCCTCATTTGTGCTAAGTGAAAGAGTTCCATTTGGAGGTTCAGATTTTGCATGTTTTGAAAGGTCAGGAAAGAAAGCCTTCAAGAATTTGAGAGATGAAGTCCATGCCGAATTTTGGAGCAAGTCTAGCATTGATGACCAAATAAAGTAAGAGTGACCTTTTGGAGTGCCCTTTGGGACCTAGCCCAGAAGTCAGTGAGACAAGGATTTATGCAGCAGTTATGATGGAAAACACTGTTATGTAGATACTGGGCCAATGGTGAGCCAGCTCTCCCCAGGGACCAACATGGATTGGGAGAGTGTATACCCCAAAGTTGTTGAGGAGAAATATTTATATTTTTTTATTTGCTTAAATATTTTAAGTAAATGTCCATTGTAAATAAAAAAATAATATCACATCTCCTCATGTACACCAAAATATTTACCACTTTTTTGGAAACAAGATAGAAACCTGCCAATTAGGGAATGACTCAATAAATTGTAGTATATGAATATAATCTGATATACATGTACTATAAGAAATATTGAATATGGTAGAGAGAAACATGGAATGTCTTACATGAACTGAAGCAAACTAAAGTAGACAAAGCCAAGCAAAAAAATACACAATGACCCAAACAACATAAATGGAAAAGAACAATAACAAAACAATTAAAAATGAATATTGCAAAATTACTAAGCATAGCCCTAAAATAGCCCTACACTCCTTTGTAGAGATAAGAGGTTCACTAGTTTAGAACACTGAGCACATTTTAATGCTTTTCCTATATATTAATGGGTTTTCCTAATTATATTTTCATCTCTTCTTTTAAAAATTATTTATAATAAGAGATGGTTCTCTGGAAAAAGGAAAGCATGGGATTTAAGTATGTAAAAACAAAATATTTCAATAAAAATTATTTTTAAAAAAGAAAGATGGCATTAGGTGAAAGCTTTATAGACCCTAGAACCCTGTTCTTGTCTACCTTCTATATGAGTTTATATCTGTTCTCTATGATTCCAGTGAACTGATTTGGTGACATGAGAAGATGGCCTATCTGTGTGGGGAATTCTGTTGTATGTGGTGTGGTAGACAAACAACAGGAACTATTGTCTGGTGGCTTAAGTGGGCAGCCAGTGATTAAACATAGTCAGAAGGTGCTAGTTAAACTTTTGTCTAAGAATACATCCCTAAGGCTTTATTATTATAAATAATAATACTACGGTATGATACCTGAGAAAAGAAAAGTAAGCACAGACCAGCTTCCCTACAGTCAACTCTCAATTATCCCTATGTGGATTATCTCTGACAAAACTTTTATCCCAGGCTGGTTTATCCCCCAATCCCTGCAATCATATCCATACAATTTAAATTCAGGATGAGACTAATTAAGAATGCTTAAGTAATGCTAATTAAGAATGTTCCTAAAGAGTCAGAAAATGCAACTCAAACTATAATTGCTTAATTATCTGCTGTTTTACTAGCATCACCACATTTTTTCCCTAAATGGATAAAACAAGAACTTACCTGATTTTATTTGCGAAAATAAAAACATACCTGCAAAATTTTAATGACCTCCTTTGCCTACAGAGTTACCTAGTTCTCAGCTTAACAATACTGACTCAGGAACTAGATATCTTTTTCAACATATAATGAGATCCTTCACACTATGCTTATATGTTACTCTTTGGGCAAACAAGCATAGAAACCTGCATCTGGGGCAGGCACACACAAAACCCAATGACTTCATTTTCATCATCACTTCCTTCTCTATAATATTCATCATGGGTTTTGATCATCACAAAAACCTAAGGGAAAAAGTAAGTATTATTACCTGTCACTTTTGCATATTTGGAAATATGCTGAGGAGATCTGCTGTCTTAATACAAATGAACAATCAATGTATATCTCCAGAGTGGAACTCAACAGTTTTTTATTTCCCAGCTGAAGTCTCAATCACAAGACCTTCTGCAAACCCACTTTTAGGACTAGATAATTGTGTATTTAAATGCTATCAAGAAATAGAAGTTGCATAACCAATCAGATGCCCAAATAGTCTCAAAAGAGGCACAGTTCTTAAGCCTGACACTCAAGGTCCTACACACTGCCAATATCTCCTGACATCTATATGCATTTCCTCATCATTCCCCAAAATTACCTTGAACATTCTCACCTCCTTGTCTTTATCCCTTTGCCTGTCACAAGCTGGGATGTGTTTTATCCTCACTGCTCTTATGAATCTTACATACCCAAAGTTCAAATCAAGTCCTAGGAAGACTTTCATGATTTTCCTTCCTCCACTGCAACCTCCTCAATTTACAGATGAGGGAACTGAGGAAGGTTTCATGAATGGCAAATTATAACACTAATACTAATAACTAAAGTGTCAATGGCATTTTAAAGTGTGAAAAACATTTTATTATTCGATTTCCACCACAACCCTATGAGGTAGGTGCTAGTATTATCCCCATTTATTAGGAAATTAAGGTTAGTTAAGTGATTTGTCCTGAATGACATTGGTTGAGACACATTAGATTCAAATTCAGGACCTCCTGATTTGTCCAAACCTCTATCCACTACATGGTCTGGATCATCTTGTGTTTTCAAAGATGTAGAATGCTTACATTTATCATGTATTTAGAAAAATTATAGTCGAAGAAAATGAGGTCCAGAAGGACTTAGTTACTTGCCCAAGGCACAGGCAGCAAACAGCAGGGCTGTTATTGGAAAATGTCTTCCAACGCCAAATTCAGTTCACTTTCCATTATACCATGATGTTTCTTAAATTTTATTAGGATTGGAGCACTGACATGAGGTTAAGGCAACTAAAATTACCTTCAAGCCCAGAAAGCATGAAGCAATTTTAAAATATACAAATTGATGATCAGCAACTTTATTTAAATGATCTCTAGGCAAGTTTATAGCCATTCAAGTCAGCTCAACTTATATCATTTGGGGCTTAGTTATTTAGTTATTAAGGTCACAAACCACCCTAATAGTGATATATATATATATATATATATATATACATACATACATACATACATACATACACACACACACACACACACACAACAGAAGAAAAAAGATTTAAGATGTTCTAAGTCTGTGAACAAAATGAGTTCATATTGACCCTGGCATAGGATTTATTCATACAGTGTGTTAACTGGCACACCTATACTTTCCATCATGCAAAGTATGATGTTCCTTATGTTAACCTGGGCATCCTTGACTACAGTAACTATACACAAATTCAACAGAGGTGGGAAGATTATACTATCTTCTATGAGTTCTAATTAGGTCTTCCACTAAAAACTACCCTGGAATTTCAGGCAGTATTAAAAATGACTTCCTCTATCCTGAAAGGCAACATAGAATATTTTTCTGAGTTAATTTTTCTAGTTTATGGACATCATAAAGAAATTTTGTACCAACATTTTTGCTTCTGGATGAAAGTCTACTAAATCTAAATGAACTGCACTTTAAACAAAATGAACATCAAAGTACCTAGAAAAAGAAAACGCATTGCCTAAATATTAAACTTAGGAAAAATTTAACATGTCAACCACATAGAAAGTATTCAATAATTTGCAAATAACCTCATATCAAACCTCAATCAAATCACTAGGTATTAACATTACTACTAATAATAGGAATATATTTAATTTTGGAATGGGATTAGAAAAATAAAGAATTAATCAATGGCTAATTTATTCATTCATTACAATTTTTAATCTGTTTTAGCTGCTCATCTTAAGGATGCCATTTGAACAAAACTCCATCTATCTTCCTTGTTGTAGAAGGCTCTTAGGAAAATGAAAAACTTTTTAGGGCCTATTACATTAAAACTTTATTAATTCTTCATGCTACAGAAATTTTGAGAAGAGGAAGGCAAAACTTTCATGTTCTACTCTACTTAAAAAATAAAACTTGAAGGACCACTAGCTAATATCTTATATGGCTCATTTCTTCACATCTAAGGTGTCACATATGACTATCTACTTCTATTAGCTAGCCAGTTACATTTCTCACATAAAAGAAACTAAAATTTTAAAAAAGCCCATTCTAATTATCCAAGCTAATACATGGAAATACTAGTGCTAATCATTCAAAACAATTAATGATACAAAAATATTTTCTGTTAGGTTTGGAAAACTGTTCTTAACTCAATTAATGAATTAATTTGGCAGTCAAGTGAACTTCTGATTTTTGTTTTCTATTTACACAAATGTTAAGTATTAGCTTATTTAGACAACTGACCAGATAACATGACCCAACAATGGGAAAGAGTAACCAAGAAGGGACAGGGAGAGGAATAAGCTTATGTGTCAAGCAATGTTGAAGAATCTACTCAGAGAGGCAAAAAAAATCATTCTGTAGATGATAATCCCTTGTGATAATCCACATGAGTATAACAAAGGTTAGACTGTAGCAATTTATCATTGCTAACACCTTACAGAGCTTTTCCAATGTTATGTTTTTCTGGGAGAGATAATATATATGGACACAGAGTTAAAAAAGGAAGAGTGAGTTGGATGACTTTTAGGCAATTGAAAAAGCACATTCACTAACTTCAACCTCTCCATAACAGCAAAGGCCTATCTTTTTAATACAAAAAATTTGTTGAGGTTTTTTATATAGCAGGAAGACCTAGAATACCACTGCCTCCAAAGCACTAAAGAGAAGTATTGCAGAGCAGGGAGGAGAAAGAGGGGTGAGCAGGCTGCAACATATAATCAACATGGAATGCCAAAGAAGAGTAGAGGTAAAGGATGTTATTATTCTTTACAATGGAACAAGAAGATGGGCTAGTCAGATGGTAAAGGTGAGAGATGACAGGGAGGTGGCTAAAGTGCTCACTGGTACCCATGTGGAAATGGAAAAAGGTTCCCACCATGTTAGTTGGTTCCTGTAGTGAACTTCTAGGAGAACACAGGTGAGATTCACAAAGGATGGTTAGGTGTGGACAGGTTATCACATATATTATTGAAGGGAATTCCTCAATCAATGAGATCACAAATTTATTTAAGATTATGAGCACCTGGTGGCTAGGTGGCACAGTGAATAGAGCACCAGAGTCAGGAGGACCTGAGTTCAAATCCGGCCTCAGACACTTAACACAAAAACTAGCCGTGTGACTTTGGGCAAGTCACTTAACCCCAATTACCCTCCAAAAAAAAAAAAAAAAAAAAAAAGAATATGAGCGCCTTACATCCTACCAACAGGTTCAATTATTTTAGAGACAAACAGATTCCCTACAGAGCCATGCCTACTGCTGAGAACTGACAAAACTAACGCTGGGGTATAGTCTGTCTGGAATGCTTCCTGTGTTCAAGAATTGCCTGGTAAATCCTTTTCTCTCAGATTATGTACAGCATTCCTCAAATAGACATCACTGGATCTATATTCAAATTCGAGAATCAACCATGGCACACATGTCTAATTCTCCATTATTATACAATTTTCACATTCAAATCAAATGCTATACCATTTATGGCTTTATTTTCAACTTTTATTGGTACCTGTTAGTAAATGATGAAGAATTTTAATTTCCACAAATTTTTAAATTTCTTACTTCCTATTTCCTAGTCAAGTCCCACCTTTGGTGAACATTTTCATATCTTCTTACTTAATTATACTATATTACTTATATATTTATTACTATTACTTATTACTATCATATCAAGGCATGGTGTTTTAAACTAAGTGATAAATCAGAGGTCTCATGGAAAAAATTAAAGGACAAACTGAAGCATAATCAGGAGAATATTACGTATACTGGCCTTAATACTGTTAATAGAAAGCCTCTATAAATTAGCTAAACTTAATTTAACTGCAATGACCAATCCTGTGCAAGAGAATAGGTGATGAAATATATTTCCCTTCACTTGAAAGAAAAATAGAGGATCACAGGGGAGGCACATGGCAGCATACTGTTAGTAGCAACTGTTTAGTTTTCAGTTGCTAAGTTTGCTTCTGAGGTTTTTGTCACAAGAAAAAGATCGATTGAGTGGAGAAGTGATTATATATAGATATATATCTACATGTGTGTATATATAGTTGTATGTATATATATATATCAATCAGGAAATGGAAATGATATATAAAAGGCAGCAGTAACACTAATTGTTTTTATTGTTCTGCAATAAAAAATTTAAAGAATGAACACTGGTCTTAGTTCTGTCATTTATAAACAACAAGACGTTCAGTAAATCACTAACCCTTTCAGTTTCTTCATCCTTAAAATGAGACACTTGCATTTACCTACCTCACAGAATCTGTTATGAGGATCAAATGAGATAATGTAAATAAAATGCTTTTTGAACCAAAAACACTGCAAATGTAGACTAATAATCCAACTATAAAGAGAATTTTCTTTCATAACAAAACCCAAACAAGATCTTAGCTAGTCAGTATTCCAATTGTCCTTTCCTATTCCTGGGCTGACATACATTTTTTAAAAAATTGCAGTTGATGTATTGCCTCAGTAAGTTGTATTATTCCTTACCTTAGATGCCTCTGCCTCAATCTGTTGTCGCTTGGGTGTTTCTTTCAGGTCAGGTGATTTCTGGGTAGTTTTGTTCTTAACGGCTTGAGATTCAATGCCTTCGCCTTCAATTTGCTGGTTAATACCTTCTGCATGGACAGAGTGATCAATACCATTTGGATTCAGACTGCAATGGATAGCTGGGGGGGGAAATGATAGATATAGCTCAGTAAATAAATCATATCAGGAATGTCTCTGGAGATAAAGAGCTTTTCATGAAGCAACAGCAGAAAGGTGCCAGGCTGGGAGCCGAGAGAACCTCAGAAACTGTATTTGGTATACTCTTAAGGAACCATAGAAGTTCAGAGGCATTTCAGAGGACTTCAGAGGCCACTCGTCTCACCTATATCTGAGGAGGAATACTTTCTACAGCCAATCTGACAAGTGGCCATCCAAGCTCTGCTAGCAGACTGAAGAGATAGAATATACCACATCTCAAAGCAATCCATTATTCTTAGGGACAATTATAGCTTTTGGAGCATTTCTCCCACCCTTATTCTGGCAGTATGGAATTTGGTTCACTTCTTTATTAGTCTGGAAAAAAATCCAGTTTTTCATTCCAGAGTAACCCCTTCAATTAGACAACTCCATATTAAGTATCTATAGCATGCAAAGATCTGGGATAAAAGATGAGCATGCCATATGTAGCAAAGTAGAAAGAGTGATGGATTTTAGAGTCAGAAGACCTTGGTTAAATCCTATCTGTTTCACAAAGGGCAAGTCACTTAATCTCTTTGGGCCTCCATGTCCTTAGCTATAAAATGAGGAGAGGCTGGACTTGATGGCATCTGAGAGATGGCTTCCAGCTCTAAAGCTTCATACATCAATATGAAGATCCTACTCTCCAAAATTTACAATATAATGAAAAATGGGAATGGACTAGAAGTCCACAACTATGATGGAAAGGAGAGTGAAAAAAGTACAAAAAAGAAGTGTAAGACAAATGTTCTAAGAGATGGAGAGGAGGAACATGGGCATGGCAGAAGGGGAGGGCCAGGAAAGCCTTCTTGGAGGAGTCAACCATCTGTATCAAGACTCTAAAAGAGATGTCAATGGATGGAACTGGGGATGTGGAAAGATCATTTAATTTGCTGGTGACCAGAGCAAAGCTAATACAAGAACAGAAAGAATGCTCCAGTATTTCACTCTGCCTACTCAAATGAACTTCATTGGCTCCCTATTACCTTCAAGATCAAATTAAAACTCTCTCTTCAAGATTAAAAAACCTTCACAACATAATCCCAACCTCTTTCCAGGTTTTTTGTACATAACTACTCTGCCATCCACACTGGTACTGCTAAAATGATCTCATTATTCCTCAAAATGTGACACTCAATCTCTATCACTGTGCATTTGCTCAGGCTATAGCCCATGCCTGGAATGCACTTTGTTCTCACTTCTCTTTCTTAGGATACCTAATTTATTTCAACATTCATTTCAAGAGTTACCTTCTGTGGAGTTGTGAACTTATCCAACCACCCTGGAGAGCCATTTGGAACTATGCCCAAAGGGCAATCAAATTGTCCATATCCTTTGATCCACCAATACCACTACTACATCTGTAACTAAAAGAGTTCATAAAAAAGGGGAAAGGACCTACATGTACAAAAATACTAGAGAAGCTCTTTTTGTGGTGGCAAAGAACTGTAAATTGAGGGGATGCCCATCACTGGGGGAATAGGTGAACAAGGTATGGTATATGAATACAATGGAATACTACTATCCTGTAAGAAATGACAAACAGCATGATTTCAGAAAAATCTGGAAAGACACGAACTGATGCAAAGTGAAGTGTGCAGAACCAGGAGAACATTGTACACAGTACACATTGTGCTATGATCAACTATGAATAACTGCTCTTCTCAGCAATACGATAATCCAAGACAATTTCAAAGGATTCATGATAGAGAATGCTATCTGCATCCAGAGAAAGAACTATGGTATCTGAATGCACATTAACTCATACTATTTTCATTTATTTTTTTCACGTTTTTTTTCCCTTTTAGTCTGTTTCTTCTCTCACAACAGGACTAACAGGAAAGTATGTTTTACATGACTGCACATACATAATTTAAATCAAATTGCTTACTCTTTTAGGGAAGGGGTAGAGAAGGGAGAAGAGAGAAAATTTGGAACTCAAATTTCTTTTGCTTTTTGGAGGGGGAAAGGCAAGGCAATTGGGGTTAAGTGATTTGCCCAGTGTCACACAGTAAGTATTAAGTGTCTGAGGCTGGATTTGAACTCAGGTCCTTCTGACTCCAGGGCTGGTATTCTATTCACTGTGCCACATAGCTGCCCCTGGTACTCAAATTTTTTTAAATGAATGTTAAAATTCTCTTTGTACATAACTGAAAAATACTATATATACATATATATATATATATATATATATATATATATATATATATATATAAGAGTTACCTCCTACATTAGGTCTTTCATGATTTCCTCCCTCCCCTCCTGCTAGTACTTTCCCCTACAAGTCACCTTGTATCTATTTTGAAAAATTCTACATATACCTTCACATAGGTGGATTGTCTCCCCTTTTTAGATTGTAGGTTATGTGAGAGTAAGAAATGTTTTCACTTTTATCTTTGTTATCCCCAGTGCCTAGTAGAGTCCCTGGCACATATGAGGTCCTTAAGAAATTCTTGTTGGTTGACTGAAGGAAGAGTGGTGAAGATTAGGAGATCCTTAAATTCCAAGGTGTGGAGCAATGGGGAGCCACTGAAGGTTAATTAGAGGAACAATATGATCACAACCGTACTTTGGAAAGATTATTGAGGCTATAGGGCATACCTCTCAATGCCCTCAACAACAGTTATCCCAGGACTCCATCAATCCAGATTCTGGGAATCAATCATTTATTATATTCCAAATAGGTGGTACAGAATGCCAAGTTTGGAGTGAGGAAGACAATTCTTCTTGAGTCCAAATCATTTATTATATTCCAAATAGGTAGACAGAATGCCAAGTTTGGAGTGAGGAAGACAACTCTTCTTGAGTCCAAATCTGGCCTCAGACACTTACTAGCTATGTGGTCATGCGACAGGCACTTGACCCTATTTGCCTCAGTTTCCTCATTTTTAAAATGAGCTAGAGAAGGAAACGGTGAACCACTCTAGTATCTTTGCCAAGAAAACCCCAAGTGGGGTCACAAAGAGTCAGACATGATTGAAATGACTGGATAATAACAACAATAAACTATCTAATCCAGTGGCACTGAACTCCTTGCTGTTCCACAAATAAGAAATTCAGTCTCTTGACTCTGCACAAATTCTCTGGTTGTCCCTTATTCCTGGAATGCTGCCCTTCCTTATTTCAAACTCCTGGGTTCCCTGAATTCCTTTAAGTCCCAACTAAAATCCCATCTTCTGTAAGAAGTCTTTCTCAACTACTTTACATGAATGTATTATATCTCTCTATCTCCTATTTATTTTATCTGTAGTTTATTTGCACATATTTGTTTGCTTGTATTTGTTGTGGGGTCCTTGAGAACAGACTGTCTTTTGCCTCTTTTTATGTCTCCAGAGCTTAATACATGCCTGGCATAAAATGATCATAAATGTTTATTGACTGATTATTCAATATACCAGTGCATGAGAAAGCCATTATGTTACACAATTATGTGTGTGTGTGTATATATATATATATATATATATATAGATAGATAGATAGATAGATATACACACATATATCCTCTGTTCTTTCCTTCTATCATTACACAATTTTGCAAAAAGCCTTCCTTTTATGGACTAATTTTTTAAATAAAGATTTATTATTCTTAAAGGAACTTGAAAAAGTACATGTTTCTCCTCATATTTCTTGATGGAGATAATGATGAAACATGAGATTACATATACATGCATAAATAGATGGCCAAATTATAAGAGAAGCCATATTTTTAACTAGCATGTATAGACATTTCATCAGGACATAAACGGTTTCTTTCGGTACAGAATCCAATAGAATTCTATATTATATCATTTTCATGGAAAAAGCTGTGGCATTACTATCAACAGGTTTGCAAAGGTAAAAAAAAATTCCCTAAAATCACTATCAACAATATAGGTAATAATAATTTTAACTGTCTCCATACTTTCCTTGTTGTTGTTCAGTTGTGTTCAACTCTTCATGACATCATTTGGAGTCTTCTTGGCAAAGATACTAGAGTGGTTTCCCATTTCTTTGTCTACCTCATTCTCTGATGAAGAACAGAGGCAAACAAAGTTAAGTGACTTGCCCAGGGTCATACAACTAGTAAATGTCTGAAGCCAGATTTGAACTTGGGGAGATGAGTCATCCATACCTGGCACCCTATCCATTGCATCACCTAGCTGTCTCCTCTCTTTTAATGCAAAAATAGAGAGATTTGCTTTTCAATTATTTGATTACAAAGGTCATTAGATAGATATGTAGGTGATCTTCCTTTTCACCATCTTATCTGTGAATAGAACCATTCATAGATGTACTGCAAGTAATGTACCCAATATTATTCTGAACATATAGCTGAAGGTAGCACTCACAGTTTCCTAGTGGATGAGGTTTTTTGCAATTAATAGTTGTGTCAGCAACCTTATGCAACATAAGCAACTCAATGTCATGGACACTTTATTTTTTATTTATTTCTTTTGCTTATTGAAAGCATCTAATTTTTTCTGGGAAATTATTGTATCTTGTGAATCTATTCTACATGTATACATTTAAGACATCTTTTCAATTGACTAGATTTCATATTATATGTGTAGCTAAAGCACTGATACAAACAAACATAATGCTATCACTTATCAATAACAGTTTTTATGAATCCCCATCAACAAATAAATGAGATTATATTTTCTGGATCCGGGAATTTTACTTTGATTTTATGTTGTTCTGTGATTTACATATTCTCCATTACCTTTATACTAATTTTAGCTGCTCTAGTAGATTTTCTCTTCAAATATGTCATATATTTATCTATTATTTCACTATAAAAAACAGGCAATAAAAATTAAGATATATAAATTTAATTGCTGAAAATTTCAAACAGTTATCTAAAATTATCAGTTATAAAAATCTTTTAAATGTTAGTTTTTTTGAGAAATCAGTTTATTCTAAATTTACTAAAAATAATGGCAGATATTATGATACCTTTAACTTTTATGCAAAAACTATTTGACTTTAAGTTTCCAGACTTTATTTTTCAAATGCAACAATAGATCTCCTCTATATCTTAAGTCTAAATCGATGGCAGCAGATCATGACTACGCTAAAATTCTACATGTAACATTTGACCCCCTTTGAATTCTGCTAATGCTGCCCAGGCACTGTCAACTGGAATGAATTCTCCCCATCATTCTTGCTTCTATTCATTTTTATGTATGTTTTTTAAAAAGTTCAATTTTTTTGTCAGAGTGGATATATTTATGTAGGAATTATACATGAAAACATTCAATGGTTTTTACCATTACTTTGAACACTCTTGACACTCTACCTTATCATGGAGGTGGGATGAGGAAGAGATAAATCCCAAAGTTTGGGAAATTCTACTTCAAATAGTTGTAATCTCTCTTCCAACCTCATAACTGGACTGAAACTGTCCTCTCTAAATCTGCCAATGAGTTGTTAATTGTGAAATCTGCTGCCATTGTCTCGATTTTCATTCCTGACACAAAGTAGGCACCTAATATATACTTGTTGGTTGATTCCTATCCTCTCCTCATCCACCACATTTAACATGGTTAATTACTCCCTATTATCTCTCCCTCCCTAGGTTTTCTCTTGGTTGTAATCCTAATTGTCCAGTCACTCTTTCTCAGTTTTCTTTGCAGTATTATCACCCATGTTCTAAACCTAGGTTTTGGGAATTTCCTAAGACTTGACTCTGATGAATGCTCAGTCAAGCAATTATTTATTAAGCACTTACATGCTTGGCACTATACTAATTTCTGGCAATACAAAGATCATGCCACTGCCTTATTCAAGGAGCTTTAGGGATTTTTCTATTGCCTTTAAATACAAACTCCTTAATTTGGCATTTGAAGTCCTTTCCTGAAGCTCCAATCTACCTTTCTATGATTGTTTCTCATTATTCCCCTTGACAAAAGCTCACTTCCTACCACTCTGGCCAACTTACTGCTCCCCATAAGCAGTATTGAATCTTCAAGCCTTCAAGCTTCAAGCCCACATAGGCTATTCCCCACAGCTGGAATAAAGTCCTTATTCACCTCAGTCTCTTATAATTCTTAGTTTACTTTGATATTCAGCTTATGTCATGTTCTACACAAGGCCTAATATTTCTACTATCCACCCCCTCCTTCACAAATCTCTCTCTCTCTCTCTCTCTCTCTCTCTCTCTCTCTCTCACACACACACACACACACACACACACACACACACACACACACACACACACACACACACAATGCTAGAATAAAATGTTGCCTTACAGACTCTTTTAGAGTAAAAATGTCTCCCATCCACACATCAGGATCATTTCAGAAATAGAAATAATCCTGTTGTTCAATGATGTTTTGATAACAAATATCAGATGAGACATAAAACATAAAGAAATGTGCCCATAGAAAGTATTCTCTGCTGCAACAGAAATCACCTGGACAGTTCCAGGTTGAAGTGGAATTCCTTGTAGATAGGGAGGTATCTAGATGTTCCTGCTTAAAGACTGTGCTGACTTTACCAAGCTCAAGACTTTTCAGGGAATCCTGGAAGAGAAGTGTAATTACTCAAAGGACTTTGACCTGCCCGTTTACACAAGAAAAACCAAGTGCAAAAAAAAAAAAGAGTACCTGCAGCTCAGGTTTCAACATCCATACATACATTTAGACTGATCTACTATAGAGTTTGTCCAACAGTGCATGAAAGTGTGTGTGTGTTAGTGTGTGTGTGTGTGTGTGTGTGTGTGTGTGTATACACATGGGACACATAGTGCAAAGAAATAGGCCCAGAGTAGTAAAGGAGGAAGAAAATATGCTGGATTGCTTTCAGGAAATTGCAAAGTTCTTTTATGAATTTCCCATGAAAACAAAGGCCTATATTTTCAATACTAACATTTTATCAGTGCTGCTATATGGCATATGTCAATGAGATGCAGAATACTCCTGCCTTTGAAGGACTAAAAATGCATACCACCCTGAGAGTAAAGGAGAGGTGCATGGGAGGGTTGTAAGAAGACTGACACCTAGCTAATGAGGAGTTCCACAGCTCCACTTAGCTATTCACCTCAGCTTTACGTCAGCTGCACATTTCATAAACATATCATGTTCCCAGCTGTCTTCAGGGCATACTTGTCCAGTTTCCCTCTCCATAAGATCCCAACCCTATACCCAGGGGCTTTGATTAGTGAGCATTTCACCTTTTTTACCTAGTCTCATACCCATCTTTTCCCTTCCCAGGATCTGTATACCCTATCCTGTCACAAACACATACTTTCTAAGTCTAGCTCTGAAAAAATAATGAATAAAATAAAAAATGAATAAATAAAGCAATAATAAATAATCAAATCAATACTACCACTCCCTGTAAGGATGTCGATTAATTGCCCTATTATTCCAATCCACCATTCTCTTTGAGACTTATTGTAAGGTGGATTTTAGTGTGTATAAGGTTGGATTATTATTATTATTTCTTAGAGTTTAGTTTCCCAGGATGCATGGCCATAACAATCTCTCTTTCCCAGGCTCATGACTTGTAAACATTTCCACCATGCTCATGCAGCATCAAATAATGATAATTAACAAACATTTGTGCTTAAAATTGTAAATATTCACTGAGACTGTGCAGTGAGATATAACAGTGAGATAATGTAAACTTGTGAGGCTATCGCTGGCAATATGCTTTCTTTGTCTGTTGCCCTATAAAGCAAATGAGCACTGGTCAGTGAGTGGGGGACCCATAGGAGAATATGACAGTGTAATGCAGTGTGTGCCTTGATTGGCCCCATCAAGTCTTGGTGGGGACTCTGTGTTTGCCTCAAACAGCCCCCATTGAGGCTTGAGGGAACTTAGGGGAGTACAAAGGTTGTAATGCTGTCCTTGTCTCAACTGGCTCCATCAAGACACAGGGGTAGTTGCCCCCCATTTCTCACTGGGCCCTGAGAGAAGAATAATTAGGAAATAGAGTAGGAGTTGGTGATCCCATTATCAGCAGCCCTTTTGAGATGATTAGACTAGAATAAAGTAAGTAAGATTATTAACTCCTCCAAAGCTGTCTTCCTGTCCTTCCTTTCTGACCTGATCAAGAGTGAACCTGTTAGAGGCTGGAGTCCAAAAACTCCAGTGCCTCCCATGGGTTATTTGTGAAACACCTATCTATCCAAAAATCTGTTCTCTGGTTACATTCCCTTCGTGTGCTGCCTTACATTATTAGAATGTAAACTCCATGAGAACAAAGGCTATTTTGCTTTCTTCTATTTTTTATCCCCAGAAATTTTCACAATGCTGAGAACAGAATAAATGCTTAATAAATGATTTTGCATTCATTTAGTTATCTATGCTTTCAAAGATATAGACTTCACCCAGACAAAACTGTTGGGGACAAATAACAAATTGTTCTTGCCTTCAAACCCAGAGAGAGGTCTTATTTAGCCTGAATTTCTCCAAATATGGTTGGCCTATGGCCACTTCAAAGAATGTCCTATTAGATCAGTGTTTGAAATGGAAATGGAAGTCCAAATTATATAGATCTGCTTAGCACTAGTGATATCCTGTAGCATGCAGCACATAACCACTCAGTCTAATAGTAGGAAATGACATTAAAGGCCATTTGGTCAGACCTGTACCCGTTAACAAATGGTTGTTTAATTTTTGCTTGATAAGTCTCCAGTGAAAGGGAATACACTAATCTCAGAGGCATATCATTCTACTTTTGGATAATACTTATTATAAGGAAGGTTTTTTCATAGAAATCTTTTCAGGATACAGAGAAGCAGGGCAATGTTGGTATTTGCCACTTTGAAATAAACACAGACACAGACACATAAGTGCACATATATATGTATGTATATATTTGCGTGTATAATAGGGTTAATTAGGTTTGTCAATAAAACACTATTAAGAGTCTCAAGAGTCAGGAAGATTTGAGTTCAAATCTTGCCCTAGACAAGGGATGTCCCTGGGACAGGGATTTTAATGTTTCTCAGGCTTAGTTTCTTTATTTTAAATAAAGAGGGTGGACTTCATGGCCTCCAAGCTCCCTTCTAGATCTAAACAATCATATAAAAATTGCATTGCTTCATTTACCATTCATAATTCCTACCGTTTGTACTTTTTGATGTTTTTCTAGTCTGATTAAAAAAATTAAGATAATCTTTCTCTCATCTTAAACCCTCAGCTGCCTACTCCACCCCTGGGGTCATGCAGAAGAAATCTAATCTTCATGTCTTTTATATAACAACCCTTCAAATACTTGCTATTATCTTCTTTTTAAGTTCTCTAAGCTAAACTTCCTCAAACATCCCCATTTACCCCATGCAAGACAAATTTTCCAGTCCTCTTACCATCCCAGTGATCCTTTTTTGGATATGCTCCATCATAAGCATCTTTCCCAAAATGTGGCACAGCAAAACCCCTCTACATGTGTCCCTGACCACAATGAAGTTTAGCAGAATTATTACTTTCTCCTGGACTTCAAGGAGCCAAGATGGCAGAATAAGCAATAAATCGCTGTAACTCTCCCATATTCACCTCCAAACAACCACAAAATAGTGCCCCAGAACAAATCCTGGAACAGCAGAAGCAGAAAAAAGAAAGGGTGAAACAATGTTTTAGCCCAAGAAACTTGGAATATCAACAAGAAAGGTCCTTCTCACTTGGGTAAAGGGGGGAGTACATTTCAGGAAGGAAGCAACTGTCCCAGCAAACCATTAGCAAGCCCCACCTCAGCAAACCAGCAGGAGATACTGAGGCCCAGTGTGGTGGAACAGGCAAACACCAACAACAGGACCCCCACATGCCTTAGCAAAGCCGGATGAACCAGCAGACTCCAGCTCCAAGAACCACCATGTGCTTCAGTGTAGCTCTGCTCAAACAGGTATCCTGCAGCAGGACAAGAAAGCAGGCCAGACCTCCACATCCTTTACTGTAGCCCAGGGGAAATAGGCATCTTCCAGTGGTCAGACCTCCATGTGCTTCAGTATGGCCCAAGGGAAAAGCAGAAATATACTACAGAGCCTCAGCACATGCCAGACACCACCACCAGCTCCCTAGCTCAGCAGAAGGTAAGCAACCAGATCTGTACAGCCTCCAGCTGCATCAGTCATCCCCTACTGCCTCAGTATAGAACCAAACACCAGGCTCTCCCAGGTACTCAGAGCAACATCAGTACAAGAGGTAAACAGCCAGGACCATCAACCACTATAACAAGAAGCCTGAGACACTGCCCCTTCCACCGTAGGTGCAGAGTTCAAATTTAAAAGAAAGGAAGAAACAAAACCAAAAAAAAAGGTGAGCAAAAAACAATTTTAAAAAATCCAACCACATAAAGTTATTATGATGAACAAGAAGACCAAGACACAAATTCAGAAGAGGAAAACAATGTTAAAACATCTATGGACAAAACCCCAAAGTAAAACAGGAAGTGGTCTCAAACCCAGAAAGACTTCAAGGAAGAGCTTAAAAATCAATGAGGGGTAGAAGAAAAAATGGGAAAAGAAATGAGAGTAATGCAAGGGAATTATGAAAAAAGTTCACAGCTTGGAAAACTGCTTAAAATGTAGAAATGACCAGATAGAAAAGAAAATACAAAAGCTAATTGAGGCAAACAAAACCTTAAAAGTGAGAATTGGGCAAATGGAAGTTAATAACTCTATGAGACATCAAGAATCAATCAAACTGCTTTTGCTTCCGCCGCCGCGGAGCCGAGCGGAGTGGGGCCGGCTGGCCGGGCGCTGGCGGGGTCTATGGTCGCTCGGTCGCCTAGTGCTCTTCACCTCGGGGAAGCCGCTCTTCATGGCAGGGAACTTCTGGCAGAGCTCCCACTATTTACAATGGATTTTGGATAAACAAGATCTGTTGAAGGAATGCCAGAAGGACTTAAAGTTTCTCTCAGAAGAAGAATATTGGAAACTGCAGATATTTTTTACAAATGTTATCCAAGCATTAGGTGAGCATCTTAAATTAAGACAGCAAGTTATTGCCACTGCTACAGTCTATTTCAAAAGGTTCTATGCCAGATATTCCTTGAAAAGTATAGATCCTGTATTAATGGCACCTACATGCATATTTTTGGCATCCAAAGTAGAGGAATTTGGAGTAGTTTCAAATACAAGGTTGATTTCTGCTGCTACTTCTGTATTAAAAACTAGATTTTCATATGCCTTTCCAAAGGAATTCCCTTATAGGATGAACCATATATTAGAATGTGAATTCTACCTTTTAGAACTAATGGATTGTTGCTTGATAGTGTATCATCCTTATAGACCTTTGCTCCAGTATGTGCAGGACATGGGCCAAGAAGACATGTTGCTTCCCCTTGCATGGAGGATAGTCAATGATACATACAGAACGGATCTTTGCCTGCTGTATCCTCCTTTCATGATAGCTTTAGCTTGCCTACATGTAGCCTGTGTGGTACAACAGAAGGATGCTCGACAGTGGTCTGCAGAGCTTTCTGTTGATATGGAGAAGATTTTGGAAATAATCAGGGTTATTTTAAAATTGTATGAGCAGTGGAAGAATTTTGATGAAAGAAAAGAGATGGCAACTATCCTTAGTAAGATGCCTAAACCAAAACCACCTCCAAACAGTGAAGGAGAACAGGGTCCAAATGGAAGTCAGAATTCTAGCTACAGCCAATCTTAAAACATTCCGAGGACCTTCAGAGTGGACTTTTTGGAATAAGACAATGTGTTTTTGCTGTGCTAAAGAAATGAACAGGTTTCAATAATGTCTTCAGTGGAACACAAATGAGAATGAATAGCTTGTTTCTGTCAAGCATTTTGGGAACTGTTTTTATTTTTTTCAAAATAGTTTAAATAGCTTTCTTTTAAGTTTTTTGTTTACTTTGGCTCTAGAAAAAATTAAGACCCCTTTGATTGCAGACATTTCTGTAAGTTAAAGTACAGGCAGATAGTTACAAATAGATACTTCAAATTGAATAGCTACTTAAAGAGGGTGCCCTTGTTTGCATTTAGAATAAAATTACAGTTATTAAATTTGGGATTAAGGGAGTGAAAGCTAAAAGTAACCAGGAAACATGGTACATAATTTAAGAATTTTTTTAGTCTTTGAAAGAAGGTTGTGCATCAACTATTTAATACCTGAAAATTTTCTTCTTCAGTTATTAAAAACAATTATTAAAGAATGAAGTCCATTAAATCCTGATTTTGCTAGTTTCATTGACATTTTCAGGGGAAATAATTAAGTACCTATACATATAAGACATACTTTATTCAGTAGTTCCTTGCCATGGGAAATAGTTACCCAGCTTTGCAGAAAGGTGCAATATGTATAGTGTACTTTCACAATTTTTAATGTTATGTGATTTCCTTAACCATTTTGAATGCTGGGGAAACTTTTTTTTAATAAATCTATATGTAAATTATTTGCAAGTAATAATTTAATCAGGTATTTTGGAAGTAAAACAATAGTTGAGAAAACCCACCATAATCTGGACAAAATTTATAAAAGTTCATTTTATCTTTATGTGGGAAGTTAATTCATTTTATCTAAGAAGATATCTACTTTTAGGTTTTGCTTTTTGTTTTTCACTAAGGATTTAAATACTTACAACAGGTTTTCCTGAGCCAGGAACACAATCAGGTTTCAAGCCAGTTTGATACTGGCCATTATTAATTCTAAGCTAAGTGTAAGACTTCAGAGAAAGTGTTGTCAGTGAGACTGCTGACTATGGAACTCAATTTTCTTCAGACTTGAAGGAGGGTGGTACATAGGACATTAATGTACAACTTAAGGATTTTAATATTTTATAAACAGTTTATGGTCAATGGATTATAAAATTAAATGTTGACTTCCTAGTATAAATTTGCAACAATAAAAGCAAGTTCTTCAGCTGCAAAAAAAAAAAAAAAAGAATCAATCAAACTGGGGTGGTTAGGTGGCGCAGTGTATAGAGCACCGGCCATGGAGTCAGGAGGAACTGAGTTCAAATGTGGCCTAAGACACTTGACACACTTACTAGCCATGTGACCTTGGGCAAGTCACTTAACCCCCACTGCCCTTCCTCCCCCTCCAAAAAGAAAAAAAAGAATCAATCAAACAAATTTAGAAGAATTTTTAAAATTGAAGAAAATATAATATACTTCACGGGAAAAACAATTGACCTGAAAGAAAGATCACAGAGAGACAATATAAGAATCAATGGACTACCTGAAAGCCATAACAAAAGGAGGACCTGGCCAGCATCTTTCAAGAAATATCAAGGAAAATTGCCCTGATGTCCAGGAACCAGAAGACAAAATAGACATTGAAAGAATTCACTCACAAAAGAGATCCCAGAATAAAAACTCCAAGGAACTAATGAACTAAAGGATCTAATAGCCAAATTTCAGAACTATCAGGTCAAGGAAAAAATACAAGTGGCCAGAAAGAAACAATTCAAATATTGGGGAGTCACAATCAGGATTGCACAGGACTTGGCAGCTGCAATGTTAAAGGATCAGAGGTCAGGAAACATGATATACCAGAAGACAAAGGAACTAGGACTACAACCAAGAAGCACTTACCTAGCAAAATTAAGCATAATACATCAAGTAAAAAAAAAAAAAAGAGTAGAGCGCCGGCCCTGGAGTCAGAAGGACCTGAGTTCGGATCTGGCCTCAGAAACTTAACACACACAAACAAAAACCTAGCCTTGTGACCTTGGGCAAGTTACTTAACCCCAATTGCCCTCCAAAAAGCAAAAAAAAAAAATCATCACTCAATGAAACAGAATGATTTCAAGCTTTCATAAGAGGACAACCACAACTAAACAAAAAAAAATTGACCTCCAATTATCAAGGCCCAAGAGAAGCATAAACAGGCAAAAAGGGAAAAGAAAAAAAAGGGATTTGAAAGTGCTAAACTATTTATATCCCTACATGGGAAGATGATAATTGCAATACTTAAAAACTGTGTCACTAATAGGACAGCTAGAAGGAATATACATAGATAGAGGGTCCAAGTATAAGGAGAATTTGAAGGAATAACATAGAAAAAAATTAAGGGATGAGAAAGAGGAATAAAATGGGTCCAGAAGGCAGAGAGAGGTGGATTGGGGCAAATTATTTCACAGGAAGAGGTGCAAAAGACCTGTTGCAGTAGAGGGGAAGATGGGGCAGTAGGCAATGAGTATCACTTGAATCTTACCCTCGTCAATATTGGCTCAAAGAAGGACTCATATCCACAATCAGGTGAACACAGAAGTCTATCTTTCCCAACAGGGAAGTAGAAGGGGAAGAGATTAGGGTGGGGTGGGGAGAGACTGACAGAAGGTATGGCAGATCAGAGGTGGTAGACAGAAGCAAAATACTGGTGAGGAGGAAAGGGTGAGGAAAGGGGAGGAAATGTTGACCTTTATTTTCAGTCTAGATTGTCATCCATTATGCTATCCAATACTCATAACTTCATGTCATCTACAAACATGGCATGTGTGTCATCTATGGTTTCATCCAAATTAATGATAAAAATGTTGAACAGCCCAAGACCATGGACAAATCCCTTGGGTACTCCACTACATACCTGCCACACAATTGATATTTCCACTTTAATGGACTTATTTTTTTTCAGTCATTCTACTTTTCTTAGGTGTAAAATGGGGAAGTAACACCACATATCACACAGGTCTGTTGTGAAGATTGAATAATATTTCAAATTATATATATACATATATATATATATGATTTTGTAAACCTTTAAGCACCATCCTGATGTTCACTATAGTAGTAAGACAGCAGAAGCATATTGAATATGTCATCATGGCTAAATATTTATTATTATTTATCTTTATATACCACCCAATCTATTTTCAAACCCAAAGAGTTACTCCCCAAGTTACTCTTTCATATTCCAGTCATTCATTTAATTCCAAATATGTCACACAGTTCATATTTTTTTTTTTTTTTTTTGCTTTTTTGGAGGGCAATTGGGGTTAAGTAACTTGCCCAAGGTCACACGGCTAGGTTTTTGTTTGTGTGTGCGATAAGTGTCTGAGGCCGGAACCGAACTCAAGTCCTTCTGACTCCTGGGCTGATGCTCTATTCACTGCGCCACCTAGCCGCCCACAGTTCATATTTCTTCATCTTTTCCCTAAGGAAAGCAGGATCACAGGATCACAGATTTAGAACTGGAAAAGACCCTAAAAGTTCATCTACTCTAATTCTCCCAGTTTACATTTTTAAGCTAATTAGAGATAAAGTTAAATGACCTGCCTGAGTTCACACAAGAGGTAGTGCTGGGATTTTTCTGACTCCAAATTAAGCATCTTATACAGCATCAATCTTCCTGCAAAATTATTTTGGGATATCAAATTATTTGCTTAGATCTCCATAACTTAGGTTGACATCACCCAATCTATTTACTTTGTCAAAAACAAAATAATGAAAGAAAGAAATGAACTAAGCATGATGGCATGGAACTGTAATCTCTACCACCAGGGAGGCTAAGGCTCATTTCTTGCACAGAGGAGCCCTGAACTACAGTGGGGTAACAATCAAGAATCCACACCAAGTCAAGTATAAATATAGTCCCCAGTGCTAATGGGAGAGGTGGGGAGTAGGGGGTTGGGGAGAGAATAGTACCAAACTCTACAGAGGAGCCTAAAAGCGCAGGTTGGAAATGGAGCAACTTGAAATTCCCATGCCAATCAGTTGCAGAATTGGGCCTATGAGAAGCCATTGAACTTCCAGCCTGGGCAAAATACAAGGAGGAAGAAAGGGAGGAAAGGAAAGAGAGAGAAAGCTTGGTTTCCCCTGTCATAATCTGTACCATATAGAACCATACTGTCTTTTAGAAAGCACTAATTCCTTTCTAAATGCTTACAAACCACCTTATTCATACAAACCCACATGCCAAGGCCCCAGATCCTACCTGTTTGCCTCTGTCATTTGCCAGAACATCAAAAAGACCCTCTGGAGGAAACAAAATTGGTCTAGAATGGATAGTACCAATCTTTTTTTCCACTGCTAGGTCATGCCCAAAAGACCTATAGCATCTGATTATACAAATACCCTCCACAAGGCTCCTGCTGCTGCCCAAGAGGGGAAAAAAGTACTTCTAAGAGAGAAAAGAGTTTATGACCTATAGCTAGAAGGTGTGAATGTAGGAGATTAGGATTTTTGTTAAACTGATGTTATAGGCACCAAGGGGTCAGGCACCAATATGCTATATTTTGACACAGCAGTGGGTGGTTATTAATCTCTGTAACAAAAAAATTATCATACCTTTGCCTCAACTTCACTGAATAATGCTAACAAGGCTTATAAGAATATGATAAAGATTTACTTATGTTTACTTCAGAAAGATTACTGCCTTTCATCATATCCTTTTAAAATCCATATTAGCACCTTATTATTGCCTGTCTAATCAAGTCTAATCTTCTCAGGCTAACATTGAAATATTCCATCAACTTCTCTCCTGTTCCACCTAGGCAAAGTTACCCTTCACTATTCCCTTCAAGTGAACCTTCAAGTCAGGTAGTCTGCTTACAATCACCCAAAGATACAATGACTATTCCTACACGACCTCATGGAATCCTTTTCCTCATCCCACATTCTGATAATCTACCCACTCAAGTTATTGGAGATAATTAATTTCTTGTAGACTAGTGATTAAATAATATAGAAATAGTTCAAGATGCTTTTCTGCTACAGTATCTTTCCCAACTAATCCATCTCATGTCTATCTTTCCCTGTTCTGAACACCTGGAATATGCAGAGTACTCTCTGCCTTGGTTCTACTGGTTCCAACACAGCATCTGTACCCTAAATCAGGATTCACAGGATTGTAGGATCTTCAATTTGGGTTGAGAAGTGAACACAGAGGTCACTGGGTCCAACTCCCCTGAAGAATTAAGTGATCTATTGTAAGTGAATCAGAGTAATTAAGTGATTTATTAATCACACCCAGTAAAATTCAGAGGCTGAGATAGAACACAGGACTTACTAACTTAACATCCTGCTTTGGTCATTGGCTGCCGTGTACCCCAACTTGATAAGATGATTCAGCAACTGACCTTTGCTTCTAACCAGTGAGCTGATTGTGCACAAATCGCTGATTCTGAAATTCTCTGTTTCAGAAACCAGTCTTTCTTGTCTGTAGGTATAATTGATTTCATTTTCAGAACTAGTTCAGTTGAGTCCAAGAAAGTAAGTACTCACAATATGAAGACATGAAGCCAAAGAGTACAAGCCTCTAGCATTTCTTACTTAACCCCAAAACATATTCTCCAATATATTTTCCTCCATGATCTTCCCCTGATTTGGGAATATCAAGGTATAGAACAATTTGGTTTGAAGGAGCTTGTCAGGTTTGTCAGAAAACTTCTCTTCTCCATCACTTGGAACAGATGTCTCAGGGTTCATTGCTACCTAGTAGGTAATCAATCAACCTTTCTGGGCCTCAGTCCAATGAAGTTGGACCATAAATCAGGGATTCTTAACCCAAAGGCCACAAACACTCAAAGGCTCAGTAGAAAGATTTGGATGGGAAAAATTACATCTTTGTCTTAACTAATATCTAACTAAAATTTATGAATGTAGGTAACAATACAATTATGATTACAAACATTATTCTGAGAAGAGGTTTATAGGCTTCCCCAGAATGCCAAAGGCATACATAACAAAACCGTTGTACAGATGGTGAGGTGCTAGGGTGCACCTGTTCTCAGGTGATACTGAGCTAATTGCATGAAGCCCACAGAACTGACCAAAGTCTCGGCACACCCTTCCACCAGACCCTTGACCCACTTCTGCAACATGATATTCCCAGACCCTGCCAAGCCCAGGGTGACACTGACCTTTGTTTCACAACAAAACCCTATATAAACTGTGACCCTTGCAATTCATTTGTCACCCATTACTACTTCTATGGTTAGCATACTCCTATCACCTCTTCTTCTCTATTCCTACATTATTTGATCACTAGCCTACAAGAAGTTAATTATTTCCAAGCTCAACTTCCTGTTTTCTCATCTCAATTTTCCTTAAACCCACCCTTATCCTTGTACTACTTCAACTGTAGAAATCATTTCAAAATTAACAAACATTCCTTCCTTCAAAACTTCTTCTCCATCTTTACTTTTACTAAGCTTTGATTTCCTTTGTAATCCTATGTGTTTTGTTTTATTCATTTTAAAACATTATTCTGAGAATGGGCTCATCGGCTTCATCAGAGTGGTAAAGGAATCTATAATACAAAAAAAAAAAAGATTTAGAAATACCTGTTTATAGCACTGGGGCCTCCATCAATTGGCCATTCCTTATTCCATGATGAGCAAATTCCCTGTTTCTGTTCTCTTGGTATGTAGTGACTAAGAGTCTACATCTACTGGTGCAAAAATTCTCTTCCCTCCCTATATAGCATCCTAATCTGTCCATACCCACCACCATCACATTCCATTATGCTCTGCAGAACTTGAGGTTCTTGGCATCTTATACTAATGAAAAACTACCTGTCCCCAGAAGACACTGCTTCCTTAGCTACTCTCTTCTACACTAGGTGCTCCTTCTTTCCTGCTTGCCCTCCTCATTGCATTACCCTACCCCAAAGTTCTGGGTTAGGAGACATAGACATGAATCTTATGTGGAAGCGAGGTGATGCAGCAGATAGAGCACTGGGCCTAGGGTCATGAAGACCTGAGTTCAAATCAAGTCTTAGATTCTCATTAGCTGTGTTACTCTGACCAAACTGCTTAACCTCTGTATTTCTCAGTTTCCTCATCTATAAAATGGGGATAATAACCATACCCAGGGGTGTTGTGAGGATCAAATGAGATAATATTTATTTGTAAAGGACAATGCCTGGAACATAGTAAATATTATTATTATTATTATTAATTATTGTTATCATCATCAATCCCACTTTCAGAAGGCTGGTTTGCCACTATCAGTCAAGAACATTTCTTCTTTTGGTGCTCATTCCATTCATCTTTTTGTTGTTTTTCAGTCCTTTTTCAGTGATGTCTGACTCTTTATGACTCCACTTGGGGTTTTATTGGCAGAGATACTAGTGATTCCACTTCCAACTCACCTTAAAGATGTAAAAACTGAGGAAAACAGGGTTAAGTGGCTTGCCCAGGATCACACAACTATTAAGTGTCTGAGACCACACTTGAACTGAGGAAGATGAGTTTTATTGACTCCAGATCCAGCACTCTAATCACTGGGCCACCTAAGTACATCTACTAATATATTAAGGAAAGGCTTATTCCAGCTTTTTCTTTGTCTAGTCTACTTGAGTATAGTAAGCATATAATACATGTTTTCATTGTCTTTCAATATCTTTATGTAGACTTATAGTCATGAATCTATGTGGATACCAGAAGTCTAAAAAGGAGAGGACATGGAGGGGGGAGAGTGGAGGAGAATAAGGGAGAAGCCCTATAAGAGTAGCCCACCTCTAGACTTAAATTTATCATGTTCATGCAGCCTGCCACACTGGAGGAATTTGTCTCATATTTCTGGAGAGAGAGAGAGTGTGTGTGTGTAGAGGGGAAGAGAAGGAAGTATCTTACCCCTGTCAAAAACTGTGATGGAAAGAACTGAGTACCCAGAACTTATTTGCCAAAGAAGGGTAAACTAGTCTTAAAACCAAACTTCACCTCACTCTCCACCTACTGAAATGGCATAAGGTGACAGTTAAAATGTATTTTAAAAAACTACCACTGTCAGTATGGATTTCTACCTACCTTTAAAAAGTTTTAAAAAATACAGCTAGCTAGGAACTGTCCTTCCCATTCTTGGAAATATCTGCTCATAAATCAGATGGGAGATTTTCTCTGGGTATAAATATCTTGTGCTCAAAATATAAAATATCTATAAACACAAGAAAAAGGCTTTTGATTTTCTGCACACATATTCTTATTCTTCACAAAGATATATTTTAATCCTCCCATTTCTACATCATTAGCACCTCCTCCTACAACCACCTCCCTTTTCCTCCCTTAAAGCACTCCCCATTATATTAGGACGTAATGCCAATGTAGGCTCTTTTACACACACACACACACACACACACACACACACACACACACACACTCTACCACCACCACCAGCAACTTCATATTTCTAACATTTACAGGTCAGGAAATATTTAAGTGACTTCTTTGATAACTGTGACCTTCAACTCTAGACTTGTCCTCTAAATGATAACATGTTTGGTTTTTATTCACTCTTTTTAAAATTTTGATCCTTTCTTATATTGAGGACAGTTATTTACCCAAGATAATGGACTGAGCTACTCAAGGGCCATTTCCATGCACCTAGGATCCCCTTTCAGAAGATTTCTGGGTTTCTTCCTGTTTGAGCAGGCATTTCTAACTCAATCACTCCCTGTGGCATTTACCTGAAATGCTGAGGCTTTTATGTTTAATTAAATTTTAATGCCCCTAATTTTGAGTTCTTTGAAATGAAGGAGTTAAGACTGAATGAATCTCCCAGATATAGCTATTTTAAAAATTAAACAGGGAAAATTCCTAGCATCAATGTGTTCCTTTTAGCATTTCTTGAAATGTCATTTGAAAGAGATGTGTTCCTGGTGTCTCACTGTGCAAAAAGATTTACACAACACATTTTATATATAGACATGTAGATAGATAGATGTAGATATTAATATAAACATATGTGTGTATGTCTATGCATATATATGCATGAGTATGTGTATATATACACATACATACATATATACATGTATATACATATATACCCATCATTTTTACACACACACACACACACAAATTGAAAAAAGTTTTTTTTTTTTAAAGATAGTATAGTCTTCTTCAGCAAACAAGGTCTGGGTCCCAGGTTCTCCAAAATATGTATGTTGCTGGTTTAAGAACAATAACAATGAAAACAAAACCACAAAACAATCAAGACCAAATATTTTAAAATTTCATAGAACAAGCAAAACAATAGATTATACTCATAGCTAACATTTATAACTTTGTGCCAGGCATTGTGCCAAACACTTTACAATTATTATCTCATTTGATCTTCACAATAAACTTGGAAGGTAGGTGCTAGTATATCCCCATTTCACAGATGAGAAATCTGAGGGAAAAAGAGATTAAGTGACTTGCCTAGGATTATAGAGTTAGCAAATATTTGAGGTTGGATTTTAATCCAAGCCTAGCACACTATCCACTGTGCCATCCACCTATCCCTAGTATGGCTCCAAAAAAGAGATATGAGAAGATACTGCCACCCCTTTCCTTTGAAAAGGTGGTAGGTCCATGGATGTGGAACACTACATATATTTTCAGACTTTTTAGACTAGCTCATTTGTTTTCCTGAATTTTTCCCTTTTTTCTTTCTTTCTTTCTTTTTTTTTTTTTTTTTTTGGTAATTTGGGATGGCTTTCTGGGAGGGAGAAGAGAAAGGGATCTGTGAGAAATTCTGGTGATTTAAAAAATTAAAGATATCAATATTTTTTTTACAAGACAAGCTTCTTTTTTCAACAGTCCTCACTATGATTTCTACTTAGCATACTTTTTTTTTTTAGTTTTCTAAAACAAAATTGATAGCAATTAGGTCCCATCAGGATCAGATGACTTCAGAACTTCAATACAAATATAAGCTATTCCCAAGCAGAGATGAGCTTGTTGGGCTGAAGCTGGGTTCAATTTATATCATCTTTATAAGGAAGAAAAAGCCAGATTAGGGCTTTACCACCTAGAGAGTGCAGACTGGATATGCTAAATAGTTATTAATTAAAACAGAGTAACCAGAAGCACTGTACTTATTTTGTTCCCTTGAGATGATTCAAAAAGAGGTTGCACAGTGGGGTTCCCAGGCATTTTATCCCTGCCTGCATCAGACATTCCCCCTTTCCTTTAGATGATCAAGGGATGTAGTTTTGTTATTGCTGACCTATCCTTTAATAGAAAGATATTATGCCAACAAAAGATATAGGATGGAATTTAAAAAAAAAGAACTGGATCTTGAGTTGAAAGAGTTGGGTACATAACTGGCCTCTAATACATACACACACATACACACACACACACACACATACATATACATATACATATACATACACACACACACATATACATATACATATACACACACACACACACATATACATATACATATACACACACACACACACACACACACACATATATATATATATATATATATAACCTTGAGCAAATGACAACATCCCTGGTACTAAATTTCTTCATCTGTAAAACATAGTTGGATTTCATGGTATTTGAGGTTCTCTAAGCTCTGGCTTCCTTTAATTTGCAAATAAAATCCCACCTCCTACAGGAAGCCTTTCCCAATCCCTCTTAATTCTAGTGTCTTCCTTCTATTGATTATTTCCTCTTTTTCCTTTATATAGCTTGTTTGCATATATTTGTTTGTTGTCTCCTCTATTAGATTGTGCAATTCTTGAAGACAGGGACTTTCTTTTGCCTCTTTATATTCTGGGCTCTTTAACATAGTGCCTAATAAAGTGGACACTTAATAAATGTTTACTGATTGACCGAATAAAATCTCGATTCTAAATATCAGTTCTTAATATAAAATAGAGCTGAGCCCAAAACCAGAGCTAAGACTAATAGGTAGATAAATTAGGCTGCTGCTTCAGGTGTAGTATTTACCAAAGGGCTCAACAAATGCATATACAATCAATCCTCAACTTTCATGGGGTTAATGTTCCTATAAAATTATGTGAAAGTCAAAAACATGAATATTGATACATTGAACCTATGGGACATAAGAAGTTAGGCTCCTGTGACCACACCAAAAACTAAACTCTTTTGCTAGGGATCACTGAAAATAAACTTTTCTGCATATAATTCTTTATAACAAGACATTAATTCTGATAATGTGTACTTTTCCTAACACAGTAACCATGAAATAACCCATAAAATGCAGTAGAGAAAATAAAACTGGTAACATGTGAAACATTTTTTTCATTAGTATTTCCTTAGTATTTTGTGACATTTTATGATAACATCTCAATAAAAAAATAATTTCAGAAATATTCATTTTCATAGCACGAAATCTCCAGTATCCTACTTTCTTCCTTTTTGTGGATATAACATATGGTTGATTCGTTAACACCAAACTCATAGCTACCAGCAGTTGCAAATATTCTGGCATAAAGTTTATCTAACACTTTTATTTTCTTACTAAGCTGCATCATTGACTTTATAAACTTGGGCTTAGAGCCCAAAGGACTTGCACTATGCTTTGGGGGTATGATTACAACATAAAACTTGAGTTTTAAAGACAAAAAATGAAAATATGCAACAGAAATGGAAGGGGGGTGGCTCACAGTAGGGCAAACAAAATGAGTGAAGCATCTAGTAGGATGTCAACTACTCCACAACTTGTACGCATCGTGCCTCTCATTTTGTTCTCTATTTAGGAATATGCTCAGTTGCTAATACCAATGTGAAAATGAAGTTACTAATAAAAATCACACAAATGCTTGAAGTCAGGAAGTTAAACGCATGAATGCTAAGGATTGACTGTATTTTTATCAACAAAATTTCTGTCTTTCATAGCATGTAGGTATGTGTTGTGTGGTATAATGAAAGTTCAAAGCCTCAGGGACATATGAAGTAAAAATTTCCCACCTCATCCAAGAATCAAAAACACTGTTTACTGACTCTACCCTGCATACTTAATGGGAAAGATTACTACTCACTATTCCTCCAACTGATAAACTTTAGCTCTATTATACCAACAGTGAAGAAAATGGAGGCAAGTAATCATCAAGAATTTAAATACCTATTGTGTACCAGGTCCCAGTTCTAGCTGAAATTCATGGACTGAACAACAAGAGGTCCCTGCCCAAGCTCCACTTATTGACTGTATTTTGGGCCCTCCTGGCTTAGATTGAATGTCAATGGTAACTTGTTTCTCTTTGGAACAGCAACCCTGAGGGTCTTCCCCTCCCAGTTTGGTTTTTTTTTTCTTTTTTCTAATTAAAGGGGTCATCCCTTCACTCACTTCTTAGAGATCTATTCAATGAATAGGTATTACCTCCCTCTAAGTGAGTACCTGAAAAGACCTTAGCCTAAAAGGGCCAGGGTCTCCCATTGCATCCTGGGTCATCTCCAGTCATTCTGATGAATATCTGGTCACTGGACCCAGATGACTCTGTAGGACAAAGTGAGGTTGATGCCCGTGCACAGCCCTCCCTCACTCAAATCCAAGTCAACTGCAAGTCATGTCTTCATTTCCTTGATGCCATAGTCCTCTTCGAAAATGAAGGATAAACACAACAACTGTGTACCAGGTACCATGTCAGCACTGTGGACACCATGAAAGGTAATTACACAGTCCCAGCTCTCAGATTTCACATTCTAATAGGAGAAATAATATGCAAACAACTCAATATATACAAGAGCGCTGGGCTGGGGGGAGATCCCTCACAAAGTTTCTTACAGAAGGTAGGAATGCAGATGAGATTTGATGAATGCCAGAACATGAAGACAAGAAGGAAGCCATTTCAGGTATGGGGGATAGCCAGTGAAGATACAAAGCTACGAGATGGAGTCTCATGTGTAAGGAGCAGTAAGAAGGCCACTATCACTGGACCAGAGAGTATATAGTGTATGGGGGCAGGGAATACAAGGAGACAAAACGGGACCAAATCAGAGGACTTTGTTTTATCCTAGAGCATAGGGAGCAACTGAAGTTCACTGAGTAGGGGGATGACATGGTCATCACATCTGAGCTTTTGAAAAGCCACTTCAGCAACTTAGTGAAGGATAGACTGGAGTAAGGAGGGTCTTGAGGTAGGGAATGCAACCTGTGTGTCATAACATAATGACCAGTTTTGTTCCTGGAAAAGGACATAATGAAATACCTTTCCTTCTTCTCAGTAGAAAGACTGGACTAATGGCACAGAATGTTGTACACACTGACAGGTATAGCTGCTGGGCCCATTGGTTTTGCTTAATTAATTCTCTTTGTTATAAGTGAGTGTTGCAGAGGAGGAAGTGAGTATATCACTGAGTGTCTGAGGATGGATTTCAACCTTAGCCTCTTGACCCCAGGTTGAGTGATTCTACATCATTATCATATCTGCTTATGTCAGGTTACTGACATTGCTGCTATACATCCAGATCTGAAAAGCAGACGATTCAGACTGAAGACCTGAAATTAAACTAGAAAAGGAAAAAAAAAGTAGATTGCTTCCAAAAATATATATGTAGCCTAGACCTCTTCTTGAAATCTCACCCCTCCCCCCCCAAAAAAAAGATTGCCATTCTAAGCAATTTTGGCAAATTGAGGCAAAGTAAAGACAGGAACAAAATTGACAGTTTTTCAACTACGCAACACCCTTGGCCAGAAAAAAAAAAAAGCAAGGCCACAGTGGAGAAGAGGGGAACAAAGATCTAATATAGCAAAAGATCTTTTGACTGCTATGCTCACACTAACATCTTCTATCCCTGTAAATTACTAGAGAGAGATTCATGGCTTGCCCTAAAAATGCTGGGAGTCTCCTCCAGCACATCTTTCATTGTGTTTCAGGAGGCAAAACTAATATTCTAGAGGAGCAATACTTCTTTTTTCCCTTCCCCTCCTCAGACCTTAGTCATTTTGGGTTATAATTTATTCTCATTAAGGTCAACTGCAGAACTTTCATTCTTCTAATCAAATACCTTTTGTCTCTCTGTGTGTTTCTTACAGTGACTTGGCAAGGCTTTTTGTTAAAATCACCTCTCAGAAAATAATGCTGTTGAGTCATTAAATAACCCTTCCCTTCCCTAGAAAATCCAGGGACACAAATCAAGCTGTTATTTTCCAGCTTCAAGATTAAGAAACCCAAGAAGATTACATCATGAGTACTAAAGGGCTATGATTTCTTTAAAAAAATTTTTTTCTAATTCTGAACTGAACACCCAATAGCATTTCCACATACAATCCAAAACACAAAAAAGTTTGTATATAATGCTCTATTATGAGCCTTTTAAAAACTGTCTCAACAAATTCAACATATAACTTTCAAAGCTATGCCACTCATCTGCATTTCCTTCTCAGTTCTAATAATTTCATATATACATATATATTAGTCTTCTCATGTAGCTTTAAAAGGTTTTATTGATGTTTAGTTTTTAGATTACAAAAATTAACAGATTACTAATATTTTTAATGGGGAATCATAAATTTTTAGGTTTAAAAAAAAACTGCATGATTCTCTAGTCACCCTCCCATTCCCACCAATTCATTTGATGAAACTAAGGCCCACAAAGGGTGACTTCCTCTCACTTGCAAAGAGAAAGAGTGCTAAAGCTACCTAGATTGCCAGTTAAATATGCTATCCACTGCACAATAAGAAAAAGCTATAGGACTATAGCAGCATACAGAACCTACAAGGCAACAAAAATTATCAACCAAGCTTTGCCCCCTTAGTTCTATTCAATTCAACAAAGTATTTATTAAACTGAATCTTATGAGCCAGGCACAATGCAAAGAAAGAAAAAGTATTTCGTTTTTCTTGCCTTCAAGAAGTTTGTTTTCATGGGGTGGCTAGGTGGCGCAGTGAGTAGAGCATCGGCCCTGGAGTCAGAAGGACCTGAGTTCGGATCCGGCCTCAGACACTTAACGCACACAAACAAAAACCTAGCTGTGTGACCTTGGGCAAGTTGCTTAACCCCAATTGCCCTCCAAAAGGCAAAAAAAAAAAAAGTTTGTTTTCTAGGGAATACTAGGGAATATTTCTAGGGAATAATAGGGGATACTATGAAATGTAAACATATCATTAATTATACTATAAGGCAGAAAGTAATTGAGACAAAGGATTTTTCCTTTCAATAAGTCCATCAACAGGGGTACCACTTCCATTGATGGAGATCACAACCTCTCCATGGTTTCTTATCTTGGAGGACTCTTGTCATTCATTCAACAAGCATTTATTAAGTGTCTACAGTGTTCTGAATACTACATTCAGGATAAAAAGATAACAGGAAGACAGTCTATGCCTAGAGTTTAAATTATCCATTTCTTATAAACTTTCCACAGAAGACCCACCCAAAATGTTTTCCTTTATGTCTTTTTAGTACCATTCTTTGGGCATCATTGAAACAATCTGGCTATCCATCTGTCATGCCTTGTTCTCACTACATGACTGGCTCACTTCTGTTTCCAATAATACACACACATATATATATATATATATATATACTGTATGACATCATTTATGCCAATAATTCAGCCTTGGCAATATGCTGTCGCCATCTTAACACACCATGAATCTCTGGGCTACTCTTTCAGTCACCCACTATTTAGATTCTTCATAGAGTATGGGATTCAATGATCCACAGCCAGAGAATATTCTCAAGAGAATATTCATATCCAAAAAGGCATTTTGGGAACATGTTAGGAAGTAGCTTGCCACTATTCAAAGTCCTACACAATAACTCAAAAGAAATTCAGCAAATTTTCCTTCTACTGGCACAGTGGATAGAACGTTGGGTCTGGAATCAGGAATACAAGAATTCAAATCCAGCCTCACACATGTACTGGCTGTGTGACCCTGAGCAAGTCATTTCATTTCCATTTGCCCTAGTTTCCTAGTTTCCTAGTTTCCTCCATCTTAAAATGGAGATAATAACAGCATGTACCTGCCAGGGTGGTTGTGTGGATAAAATGAAATAGTACTTATTATAAAATGTTTAGTACAATATTTTACACATAGTAGGTACCATAAAAATGTTAGTTATTATTATTTCCTCCTCCTGTCCCATTTTGACCCAATTTACCATCTTCAGACTCTGACCTAGACAGAGACACTGACAAATAAATAACTCAAGGGCTATCTATTCAATTGTATAACATTCTAGTCAACAGGCTTTCTTCATTTTATTTGTCATATGTACATTATTAGGGTCACCTCTTTTAAGTGTCCATAGGCCTCATCAGGAGGTCCTATAGTCTATATAATAAGCATATATCATATGGAGGATTTCACTGCCTATATATTCTGCTTACATTTAGAATTTGCAAAAGATATCTTTCATGACAGTGGAAAATACCTTTAACAAAAATGTCTCAGTTTCTTGCCTCATTTGATATGGATGCTCAGAGGATCAATGAACAAAATTATTTTCATAGTTGCATCTATCAAAGATTCATGTATTATCTTAACCTATATATTGGAGACTTTTTACTGGAGAAGGTTCCCTCAAGGCTGCATTTTGTTGAAACAAGTCAAATGTTTATAATCAAAAGTGTAAATACTGTAAGGGCAAGGGATGCTTCCTTTATGTGTCTGAGTTCCCTTTATCAGAAAAGAGTAGGTATTTAATAAATGCTAATTGAATGACAAAACACAGCAGACTCTTGGATTAGCTATACTTTTTAACTGACTATATGACTAAAGTTGTGGTTTGTTGTATAAATTGTACAAAAGCTTCTCTGGCTCTTCTCAGATCTTCTAGCAAGGGTACTATTGGAGATTTCTAGCCTATGACCAAAAAGATATTTTCTCCCATCATCATGACCTCTCAAACCTTTTAAAAATAGGAATTATATGCAAGAGATAAAGCTATTTCATCTACGTCCATGGTCTAGGACACTAAAAACCCAAACAAAGCAAAAATGAACAAGTATGGCTTGAAGGAAGAGACATGAAAAGACTTCCCCACCTCATCTTTTTGCAGAGGCAGGAGGTCCACAAGCATTGTACATTGCATATATCTTCAGACTCTTCTGATTTACTGATTAGTGATGCTGTTTTCCCCTTTTGTTTCCCTTAAAAATAATATCTGCTACATCAAATGGTTCCCTGTGGGGGTGGAAGGGAGGGACATTGGAAAAATCATAATGATATAAAAAACCAAAAAAAACCCAAAAAACAAAAATAAAAACATTTTTAAAGAGGTACAATTGATAAACATGCTTGTCATTCAGTTGCATTTTAGTTTTTCTGAACCCTTTGGGGTTTTCTTTTCAAAGATACTGGAGTGATATTTCATTACCTTTTCCAGCTTATTTTACAGATGAGGAAACTGAGGCAAGCAGGGTTAAATGACTTGCCCACACATATAGTAAACATCTGAGACTAAATTTGAACTCAGGGTCTTCCTGACTCCAGCCCTCACACTATCTACTGCATCACCTAGCTACCTCAGAAAAAAATCCTAACCTTCAAATTCCAGCTCTGTCACCTGTATGATCTTGAACAAATCATATAGTCTCTATGCATCTGTTTCCTCAACTCTAAAATGACGTGGTTGAATTAGATGACCTCAAAGGTTCCCTTTCCATCTCAAAATTGAACCAACAAATGTTTCAATCTGGCATTTGAGGTTCTCCATAATCTGGCCTCACTTTATCAGTTTTCTTAAACAGTATCCTGAATACAAACCTGCTCTTTCACTCAGGCTGATATGTTCACTGCTCCCTTTCCAGTAGAAAGAAAATTCACTCTGAAGTCAAAGACCAGGGTTCAAATCCTGCCTGGAACTCTCACTACCAGTGCAGCCTTGGAAAAGTCACCTATCTCTTTGGTGTTCAGTTTCCTTACCATTAAAAAAATTGATGAGGTTTACTAGATGGCCTCAGAGATCCCTTCCAGTTCTACAGCTATGATCTAATTTTCTTCCTTCTCCTTCCCCCCCACATCATGTTCTTTCTCAACTCTATCTCCACTTGGGCAGAGATTTCTTCCTGAAATATCTTCCTCTACTCCATGTACTCCCAGACATTCTTCTAGGTCATATGAACTCTTATGGCTTCCAGAAATCCAACTCTTGGGGTGGCTAGGTGGTGCAGTGAGTAGAGCGTCGGTCCTGGAGTCAGAAGGACCTGAGTTTGGATCCGGCCTCAGACACTTAATGCACACACAAACAGAAGCCTAGCCATGTGACGTTGGGCAAGTTACTTAACCCCAATTGCCCTCCAAAAAGCAAAAAAAAAAAAAATCCAACTCTTCTAGCAAACAATGGTACTTCTATTACAGCACTGAATATTTATACACAGGAGAACATAAGCTCCTTGTAGGGAGTACTATCAAATAATAATAATAATAACAACAACAATAATGAATAGCTAAGACACACAGAACACTTATTATGTACCAAGCATTGTGTTAAGCACTTTAAAATTACACCCACTTGATCCTCACAACTCTGCAAGGTAAGTGCAATTATTATCCCCATTTTACAGATGAGGAAACTGAGGCAGATAATAAATGACTTGCCCAGGGTCACATAGTTAGTAAATGTCTGAGGTCGAATTTGAACTCACATTCTCTAGACGCCAGGACCAACACTCTATCCATGGGGCCACCTACCTATCTATCTATGTTTTATACTTTTTTTTTTTAAGTTACCCCAGGGCTATTAGAATAATGCTTCTGCTCAGTGGACAGTTGCTGCTTTGTTGAAGCCTATGAAATACCAAATAGTATGCAGGGCTTCCACCCACAAGTCCCATAACTGAGTGCTGGTAGAAAATACAAGTGAAAGAATGTTGGGACTAGTGCCATCAATATCCCATAGCTGTCTTAACCTCATAAATGCAAGACTTTTCTTTGCAAAAGGCAACTGAAGACAACTAGTACTAAGTAAAAGTAGCAAAATAATTAGAGAAGGGATTTATTTTCATACTTGTGTTTTCAAAATTTTTTTTAAAAATGCTTCGAAAATATTTTAACAGTTTCCATATTGGACTAGATCTTCTTGGCTGTCATACGGAACAAAAACAGGCAAAAAAAAGTTCTGCAGAAATCCACTGTAAAAGATGAGAAATTCATATATACTGCTGTAAAGTATTTCTAGAGATGCTTTCAGTCAGCTCCCAATATGATTGCCATTTAAACATTATAAACAACAACTGTTACATTATAACTTTTTTGAAGTTCAGGAAAAAAAATTAAAAAAAAATTAAAAGCACAAAACTCCAATCAGACATACAGGAAAAGAAAATAAAAACACCTGTAAAGTACAGCCAACCTTTGAACATCACTGAAAAAGGGGGGCTGGATTTGTCAAGATAAATGGACTCTACACAGATAATCCAATCAAAGGATCTTTGCAAATTCAGGCTGAAAAATTAAATGATATGCCTGTGGTCACCCAGCAAGTTAGTTAGAGAACCAGGACAAGGACAATGCTCTCTTTCTTCCCAGTTCTTTGCTTTTTTTCTCACTATCTCCTTATACAGGAAGGAAAGACCAAGGGTAAAAAGCATCCTATGATATGTACCAGCACACAGAAATAGTTATAGCAGTTTGGGCCCTTCTCCCTAAGATTATGGGATTTAGAACTGGAAGGAATTGCAAATTATAATAATGGCTGACATTTATATGGTGCCCTAAGGCTGGCAAAGCACTTTACATACCTTATCTCATTCAATTTTCATTACAACCTTGTGAGATATGTACCACAGGTATCATTATGCCCACTTTAAAGAAGAAGAAACAGATTAATTGACTGACTGCCCCCAATCACACAGGTAGCTTGGTTTCAATCAATCAACTAGCATTTATTTAAGCACAGGCCCTGTGCCAAGCATTGTGTTAGGCACTGGGGATAAAATATTAGAATGAAACAACCTCTACTTACAATCTAAGAGGAGAGAAAATAAGTATATACATAAGTATAAACAGAATAAATAGAAAATAAATACAAAGTCTTTAAATAGGAGGCGGTTTGGGAGGGGAGCCAGTTTGGCAGGATCTCAAAGATTTATCTGCAGTGTTCAACTATACACATTAATTAATCTCATCTCCCTTTACCAGAGATAATTAAAAGCTGGCTATTATTTACTTTCCCCTATCTGCTCTGACTTTTCTTTTCTTTCCCATTTTGCTGCTTTTCTGATCCAGACTTCAAAGATTATCTACATGATCTCTTCATTTTATATGAAATGAAACTGAGGCCCAGAGAAGTTGTGATTTGCTTGAGGTCACACAGGTAGACAAGTGAAAGAACCAGGGTTCAAACTAAAGTCTGAGTCTTCAGACTAAATTAAGAGCCCTGTCCTAAATACCAAGCTGCTTCAGCAACAGTATGTTCTCAAGTTTTAAGTAAAGTGAGCATCCTTTCCCTTCCTCCCATTTATCTAGGAAGTTGTTCCTTAGGCTGCATGAAACTCACTCAGAAAGCTCTAGACATCATTTTAAAACTCCCAACTTCTGCTTAGCAAGATTCTCAGGTTTAAACAGGCCTGACACAAAAAATGTGAAATTCTTCCCCGCTTTACCCCAAATGTTCCTACTTCTTTTCTGTTTTCACTAGATTTTGAGCTTGAAGGGAAACTGGTTTGTGTTCCTTCTAGGAATTCTTAGCCTCTTTTTGGGTCATGGATCCCTTTGAAAGTCTGATGAACTGTCAATGAACACCATCTCAGAATAATGTTTTGAAATGTATAAAATAAAATAAATAGAATTACAAAGGAAACCAAAGATTAGCAAAAATAAAAATATTTTTTTCCTCCAATTTCACAGGACCCTGAAATCTAACTCCAGACCCACTGAGGGTCCATGGATCCCAGGTTAAGAATTATTGATCTAGTACAACTTCATTTTATAGATAAGGAAACTGAGGCCCAGAAAGGTTGAGCAAATTGCTTCGGATCACACAGGTACTGTGTAAGAGAGCTGAGATTCGGACTAAAACCTCTGCCTCCAAACCCAGCACTGTTGCTATAATGTTCCCATCACCTCAGAACTTTCAGAATTCAATCTATTCTTTATCTGTATACCTTATTAAAGTATACACTGGTAGGAGATATATTAAGCATATTACCCTATGCTTAGAAGTGGCTCTGGTGTTAGTTAGGCTGAAGAGATAACTCAGCTAAGAATTAAAAAAAAAAAAAAGCTCTTAAGGCACAGCTAAAATTCTTGGCAAAGAAGAATAAGATAAGAACTAATATCCATGGATAATTTGAACCTCAGTCATCATTCACTGCTCAGTATTTTACTGTTCTATTATGAGAACTTATTTCTGAGAGACCTCAAACATTGAATCTAACCCCATCTCATTTTTCAAAAAATGTATTATCATCCTCCCCTCACTTTACAACTGTGAAAACCAAGATCCAACATCAAAACCCAAACTCAGAATCCGATTTAATCTGAGCTCATGCACTGTGAGCCTTCATCTGCCTCCATTTTCCCATTTGTATTAACAATGGGACATAATTACTTTTAACCTCATATCAATGTGATAGACCTAACAAAAAGTTATTATCAAGACCTTACAGGGCTATAAACTACTACAGAAACATTTGCTAATACTCATTTCTTGGTCCTTTGAGGTAGGTGATGACTTTCACACCTTCTTGACTTAAAACTGTAGAATTCTTAAAAGTAGGATAGAATAGGAGGCAGTGCTCAACACAAGGAAACTGGCCCAATTTGCTGTTCTTTAGGTTTATGGCTCCAAGGTCAGTCCCCATGAGAGCTGTACAGGAAGATAAACCAAAAGAGAAAAGGTGACACTTCAGACTTATGAAGAAAATCTAAGAAGTATCCAGCTAAGACCCTTAAAAAAAAGTTATCTTATATATACATTGTATTGATTTGCCTAGCTACATATTATTGTTTGTATCTCCCAGTGGAATGTAAGCTCCTTGAGGCCAGGAATGATTTCTTTTTTTGTTTAAGTATCACCAGTGCCTCCCTTCCTTCCTGGTACATTAATTGGCAATTAATAATTGCGTGTTGAATTTAATTAAATGGAGATGCTGAGGCATAGCAAGGCTATTTCTATGACTCATGAATGAAGCTGAAAGAACACTAGATTTGGAATCAGGAAGCCTAGGTGACAAGTCCCATTTCTACTCTGTAACCACAAGAAAATGGGCATCTTTTCTCATTTATAAAATGGGGATATTAATGCTTAGACTACTTATTTCAACAGTAGAGAAGGCAGAAGATTCAAAAGTTTTCCTTTAGCTTAAAATCCATGAGTTATATGGGTGAAGTGGGGTAAAGGGTTATATTTCCTAGGATTCCTGGGTCTAGAGTAGTGATTCCTAACTATTTTTTGCACCATGGATGCCCCTGGCAATTGGGTGATGCCTACAGACCACTCTCAGAATGTTTTAAATGAATCAAAATACACAGGATTAAAAAGAAAACAATTATAATGAAAAACATTAAAGTATGTGTATGCATGTATGAAAAAAGTTTATGAACCCCAAATTAAGAACCCTTGACCTACCTGGAACATGAATATTCATTGAAAGAAATATAAAAACTCCAATTACCACAAAACACAGGTACTTAAACAGCACCGTTTGATGGTATCTGAGAAGGTGGGAGGGTGGAAAAAAATGAAAGTCATAGCTTGATTTCTGACAAAGAGAACAAGAGAGGAATTTGGAAATGAGCCTGGTATTATTAGTAGTTTTGTTACTAATGGAATTGTGCAATGGTAATGGTAAGTTGAAGATCTTCCCTGCCTCTTAATAAGCTTAAGGGAATTTGAAGATATCTTCCATGCCCCCTAATAGACCTAATGTTATCACATGGAGTCTGTGGTAGGAGGAGCTTGCTGAAGGGTGAAGCAGAGTCCACAGGAAGCTGGGAGTCAGAGCAGTAAGAGCTGGAGGGAGAATAGGACACACCCAAGGAGATAGCTAGGCTTGTGTTTGTTCCTGGGAAAGCTAAAGGATGGTGTGGCTTCCTGCTGTGCTATACTGTATTAACTTCTTTGTTGCTATGATGGATTCGGTTTCCTTGTATTGAAATTTGGCTCTCTGGTGTCTGGTGTTTTGCTTCTGTCTTCTATATGGAGAGTGTTATATTTTGTGCTTGAGAACTATGTTGGCACATTCACAATCGCCATTGGTTCTGTGAATATTGTACTAGCACTACAAATTGACAGGAAACAAAGAAGATGAGACATCTTGGTGAACTGCCACCACATTTAAGGAGTTACTCTGGGGCAATTAGAGAGACAAACACTTGACTCTTTATTGAGATCAAACCAATTCAGGACCTGTCCCAGGAGTAAAATCAGGTTGCTAAAAACTTGATTGCATTTTGCCCATTTCATAGCCTCTGATATTAGAAGAATTTGTTTCTCAAATTGTTTGCTGGGATAATGGGAGGGAATTATGTACTACAGAATACAATATTCCTTTTACTTTATTATTTTTTTCTATGTTGATTAAATGCTTTACTTTTTAAATGCTATTCTTTTTTGGGGGGGTTGTTTTTTGTTGTTGTTTTTTGGAGGGCAGTTGTGGTTAAGTGACTTGCCCAAGGTCACACGGCTAGTTTTTGTGTTAAGTGTCTGAGGCTGGATTTCAACTCAAGTCCTCCTGACTCCAGGGCCGGTGCTCTATTCACTGTGCCATCTAGCCACCCCTTTAAATGCTATTCTTTTCCTGGAGAGCAACTGAATATTTAGATGCAATTTGAATTGAGAAGTTCACTATTTCAAAGGAGGTGGGGGCATTTCCTCAAACACATTAGTTATTCACATGCCTATTACTATGATTCTGATCAAAGACATGCTGTCTACCCAAAAGTTCTCCATATAGCTGTGGCACCACTCTTTTACTTGAATATATACTTTAGCATGTCCTCGTCATGTGAAATCTACTTGTCAGTACCCTCTATGCTCCCACTGCTTTACCACTCTTGGTTTCTTTATGCTGATATATCTTCCAACTCTCCACCTTGCCTCCATCTCAGTAGCCAATGTCTGCTCCCTTGGTTTTCCTATAAGCTGTAAATGATTTCTTTTATACTTAAAATTCTCAGAACATTGTCTTAGAATCATAGAATGTTAGAGCTGAGAAAGTACATTTGTCATCTGATTGACCTCTTCATTTTGCAGATGAAGAAATTGATATCTAGAGATGTAAAGTCAGGGACTTACTTGGCATAATACAGCTAGTTTACTTTAGTGGGCAAAACCAGAAAAGGACCTGAAAATTTTGTGTAGTCCTAATTCAGAGATGGTTTCATTACAGCATTCTATATCTCTTCTCAGGGCTTGTCAATACTCTCAATAAATATTTACTATATAATAAAAATATTATATAACCACATTGTTTATGTTGTTATCTATAACCCAAATGTATATGCTAGAAACAATGCTGAACACTAGAATCTACTTCAGGAAGGTATGACTTAGTCACATACTTTAAGAAAAGACAGTTTCCCATGTTCTATCTCTATACCACTGAAGAGAAACAGTGTGGCATGATCAATAGAGAATCAGCCTTGTGGAGAGGAAAAACTGGATTTAAATCCTGTTTCTACTACATGCTACTCATGTGACCATAGGCAAGTCACTGAACTTTTAGTGTCTTAGACAAGTCTCCAAGTTATTGCCAAGTTGCCAGTCTGCACCAATGGAAGAAGTTTAAACTTTGGGAATTCTCAAAAAAAAGTTTCTCTAGAGGGAATGACCTATACTGATGAAATCACAGATCTGAATTATGTATTGCACGTATATATGAACTGATGTGTGTATACACATGCATGCACATATACAAATGTACACACATATATATACACAAACATGTATCCTTTATATACATATATTATATAAATTTTCTGAAAGTTGTCCATCACAAAATAATTTTTAAGTACCCATTTTTCAGCTGCTTGCTCTGAGTACTAAGGATAACTTACTTTCTCATTTAGACATTTTCTGCTCTAACTATATGGCAAGTCCTATAGGTCAAGAACTAATTGAATCACTCTTTAACCCCATGGAAGCAAAGAATAAGCCACAGACATGAGCTATAACTAATATTAACCATGGTTCACTCCCAATAGCAACCAAACATACTCATTAAAAGTCATGCTAGGTAATGTTCTAACATCAAATTTCCAATTTCAACTGCAAAATCGATATTTGTAGAGCATCTTATCTGACCATGTCACTTCCCCTGGTCAAGAAACTTCAGATATGCCCTGTTGTTCTAGGATAAAAACAAAAACTCTTCTGTTATTTCAAGGCTCTACAATCTAACTTCAAGCTCTTTCCAAACTGATACGACATTATATACTCTGACCCTAACTGGTCTACTTGCTGTTCCCTATAAATAAAACATACTCTCTGCTGCTTCCATTTTGTCCAGGCAGAATGCCTAGTTCTTCCTCTTCACCTCAGTCCCTTGGCAGTTCTAATTCCCTTCAAAACTTGGTTCAATTACACAAGGCCTTCCTTAATACCCTCAGTTGCTAATGTTGCATTCTCTTTAAATCACTTTATTGTTGTTGTGGTGGTTGTTTTGGATAGGGGAATGCAGGGCAATTGGGGTTAAGTGACTTGTCCAAGGTCACATGGCTAGCAAGTGTTAAGTGTTTGAGGCTACATTTGAACTCAGGTCCTCCTGACTCCGGGATTGGTGTTCTATTCACCGTGCTATCTAGCCGCCCCTCTTTAAATCTCTTTATATGTGATTTGTATTTAGTTATCTACATTTGTTGTTTCTCCCTTCTTCCACCCCGAGTTGAATGTAAGCTATTGGTGAACGAGGACTATTTCACTTTTCTCCTTATATCCTCAGTGTCTAGCACAGTGATTAGACTTAGCAGGTGGGGGGAGGAGGGGAAGGAAGAAGGGAAGAAAAAAGGAAAAAAAGTTACTTGATAACTTTATTATATATTGAAAAGGAATAACAAGTTGTACATAAGAGATTTGCAATTTCGTGTGCAATCTTTTTAAAAAATTCTTCTATGTTATGGAAATGCTTATTTCATAAATTAAATATAAAATAAAAAAAAAATTTTAATGCTTATTGAATGACTGAACTAGAATACCACCAGAAGTATCAGGAGCATATAAGAGCTTCAGACTTCATTCTCAGGTCCCAAATCCTTTTAGAGCTAATTCTATAATTTATATTTCCATACCTATGATGCAGAATCTTTCTTGTTCAGAATGTCATTAAAGTAGCAATAGGTAATGGGAAGAAGCCATTCACATTGGGCTAGACAAATTTCTGTTCTTGCATAAAAGTTTCCTTTCCTTAAGATTATATAGAATTCCACTGTTAGAAAATTTAACAGGCCAAGCAGGTAATCCTTTATCTGAAACATTAAACATCTCTTCAACATGTAATTCAATAAACATTTATTATGCATTTACTATATGGTATATCCTGGGAACTCTGAAGACAAAAATGAAAATAGTCCCTGACCCCAAGTCAAAGAGGGACAAAAAGGACATATGTAAAGATAAGTATAAACATAATCAGCAAATAAGTATTGGTTACTATATGCAAGGCACGGTAATAGAAGCTAAGGATACAAGTACAAAGAATGAAATAATTTACATATTCCAATGGAGGTCACAAGTGTGTGTATACACACACACACACACACACACACAAATATATACATAAATATACTATAAATATAAAGTGAATAACTACAAATATCTGCAGAATAGTCAAATACAAAGCCGTGTAGGAAGGAAAACACTAACAGTTGGGAGGATAGGAAAAAGTTTCATACTAAAGTAGGAATCTGAGATGCATCTTAAAGAAAGAGATATACTCTATGGGGCAAAAGTAGGGGAGGAGGGAATTCTGGGCATCTAGGATAGCCAATGCAAAGGCACAAATATGGGAGATGAAATATTGGATGTGAGAACAGAGAGAGGGCCAGTTTGGCTGGATCTTCAAATGAAAGAGGGGGAAGCAATATCCAAAAAGGCTGGAAAGATATGTTGAGAAAAGTCCCTTCCCTTTGTTAATTATTTCCTACTTATTCTGTACATGGCTTGCTTTGTATATTTCTACATATTGACTCCCCATTTGATGGTAAGTTCTTTGAGGGCAAGAGCTGTCTTTTCCCTCTTTTTATATCCCTAGCATTTTAGCACAGCATCTGGTACATAGTAGGTCCTTAATAAATGTTTGTTGATTATTTATTGAGTTATATTTATCTCAGAAGCAATAGGAAGCCCTGGGGTTTGACTGGACAGAGGAATCACATGGTCAAATCTGGATTATTTTGGCATCAATGTAGCTGGGATGGACAAAAGTGATGAGAGGTTTGTGGCAATGAGATCAGTTAGGCTGTTATAATCATCTAGGCAACATAATAAAGGCCTGAACAAAGACAGTAGCAATGTAAATGAAAATGAGTCAGTTTTAAGAGATGTTGTGAAGGTAAAAGCTGAAAGATTTGGCAAATGACCACATGGGAAGGATAAGAGAGTAAGTAGTTTCAGGATAATGCCACTGATATGAACCTGGGAGACTAAAAGGATGGGGACATCTTCAACAGAAATAGGGAAATTTGTAAGAGAGGAGGATTTGGGAGGAAAGAGAATGAGCTCAATATTGAACATATGGAATTAAGATGTCTATAAGACATCCAGGTTGATATCATTTTTTGTTGTTTAGTCACTTTCAGTCATGTCTGATGCTTCATGACCCCTTTTGGGGTTTTCTTTGCAGAGATACTGAAATGTTTTGCCATTTTCTTCTCCATTCCATTTGACAGATGAGGAACTGAGGCAGTTAAGTGATTTGCCTAGGGTCATGTAGCAGCAAGCACCCCAATATCCCCAGGGTAGCTGCCAACACAGGTTCTTAGATCTGCTTTTGTAAAGGAAAGCAACTCAAAATGGGTTAACAAGCTTACTTTAATCAAACAAACACACATTACCTAGTTCAGGGGAAAAAGGTCAGCACCCCAAACTTCAGAGTTACAGAACTTCAGAGTTACAGACAGGCTTCCAAACTGTCCCAACATTATATCAATACCAAATCACAGTTACCAGAGAGGGAAGCATCAACATCTGGGTTTTCAAAGCCGGGGGGCTCTCAACAACGGCTTCCCAGAGTCTCATCTGGTCAAATCACACAACACTTCTCAAAGTGAGCCCCAAAGCAAAGCCTCTCCTAAGGGTTTATATAGCCTTCTCCTGGCTCAGAGAATGTAACAACCCTCTGGACCCACTGCCCAATCACAAAGTATCAAGGTGTGGGCTTTCCTGAAAAACAAGCCTCCCACCACAGGCTCCAGGTGCACTTAAGCTAGGGGCAGGGAAGATCTTTAAATTTGCATTTCCATTACATTCGGCCCCAAGATCTTTCTTGCCCATAGCATATACAATTTACATTTGAATTAGCACTAAACATCTCTTAGGTCACATTTTCCAGGTACATAAGAAAATCACAATATAATCTCAAAATACAATAGTTCAAGTCTTCCACTCATGGGGCAAAGTCTTGATTAACTCAATTAGTCTCTTATCTGTAACAATATCTCAAAGTACAATCAGTAGCTTATTCAGTAAAGTCTTACTAAGTATGCCCATAGCATAGACAATTTACATTTCAATTAGCACTAACCATCTCTTAAGTCATATTTTCAAGATACATTTAAAGTTACCAAAGTGGCCACTGGGTCTTAAACAAAGTACATTGCATTTTCACATCAATTCACAAAATACAAAGCATTATCACATAAAGTTCTCTTGGGAGGAGGGGGAGGGGTGTCCTTCCCACAACACTGCTCCAGCCCCTGCTTCCAAGTCCAGAGAGGGAGCTGGGCAACAAAACCAAAGTGGGGTCCTTGGGGTCCATGGCACTTCACCCCACCCACCAGTCACAAGTCCATCCTCCTCCTGGGTCCCAAACTGTGGGATGCAGCAAGGAAACACATTCAGTGCCCCTGCTTTGTCTCACAGTCCTTATCTTGTCCTGTGGGTGAACTCCAAACTCCTGGGTTCCTTCTCCTCCAGCAGAAGGCAGCAGCTCCAGGCTTCTCCACAGGTTTCCATGCAGGCAGCTCACCATTCCTGCTCTCAGCTCAGTGAAGTCAGCATGCAGGTCGTTCTCTCCTGCTCCATGGCTCCACAGAATCACAGCTACCACAACTGGAAAACAAACAATTATCCCAGCCCCCATACTTTCCTTTTACTCAGCAGATCCCATCCCTCGTTGCCATTTGTAGCAGCAAGCACCCCAATATCCCCAGGGTGACTGCCAACACAGGTTCTTAGATCTGCTTTTCAAAAGGAAAGCAACTCAAAATGGGTTAACAAGCTTACTTTAATCAAACAAACACACATTACCTAGTTCAGGGGAAAAAGGTCAGCACCCCGAACTTCAGAGTTACAGAACTTCAGAGTTACAGACAGGCTTCCAAACTGTCCCAACATTACATACATCAATACCAAATCACAGTTACCAGAGAGGGAAGCATCAACATCTGGGTTTTCAAAGCCGGGGGGCTCTCAACAACGGCTTCCCAGAGTCTCATCTGGTCAAATCACACAACACTTCTCAAAGTGAGCCCCAAAGCAAAGCCTCTCCTAAGGGTTTATATAGCCTTCTCCTGGCTCAGAGAATGTAACACCCTCCTGGACCCACTGCCCAATCACAAAGTATCAAGGTGTGGGCTTTCCTGAAAAACAAGCCTCCCACCACAGGCTCCAGGTGCACTTAAGCTAGGGGCAGGGAAGATCTTTAAATTTGCATTTCCATTACAGGTCACAAAGTTAGGAAATGTCTGAGGCTGGATTTGAACTCACGAAGATAAGTCTTCCTGATTCCAAGCCCAGTGTCCTATCCACTGTGCCACGTAGCTGTCAGGTTGACATAGCCAATAGCAACTTGTATTTCCTTATTGATATATCCAATAGCCACTTGTATGATGAGGCACTGAAGCTCAAGAGAGATGGGAGCTAGATATAAAGTCATGAGCATAAAGATAATCATTAAACTTGTGGAAACTGATAGCTACCAAGAGAGACTGTAGAGACAAGAGGGCCTAACAGAACTTTGGTAAAACCCACAGTTATGGGGAATGATGTAGATGATGAGTCAACAATGGAGACTGAGTTTTCGGAGCCAAGATGGCGGAGTAGAAACAGCTCCTCCAAGCCTCTCTGCCCCCAGATTCTCCACAAACTATGTAAAAAAGGACTCTGAAAAACTTCTGGAGCCCCAGCACCCACAGAGCGACACAGAGAAGCTAATCTCCCGCTGAGGACAGCCCAGCACCCTGCAGGAAGGACCAGCGCAGTGGTCTGGGAGCCGGCAGCGCACAGAGCGCAGGAGCCGAGCTGAGCCCAGGTCCACGTGAGCCGAGGTTTTAGCCCCAGGGCGGCAGGGCCAGCAGCCGGCTGGAGGAACCCCAGAACACCAGGAACTGTGGAGATTCCAGAATTATCAACATAGACTTGCCTAGGACAAAGTAAGAGGTTAGTGTCCTATGGACTTTGGGACTTGTATTTGGGGAATGCGTCAGCTCCCTCCCCTGGGGGCTAGAAGCCGCTGAGGAGACACGCCATTTTGTAGTTTTCAGAGGCATTTCCGGCTCCCAGCCTACATATCGTGGGGAGATCCAGCGATCAGTCTTGGGGGGTAATCGCTCTTGCTTTAACCTCCCTGGATCTGGATTGTGATCTAGGGTGGAAGCTGTGGGTGGGTTTATAGCTTGCCAGAAACGGAAGTTGCCCCCCACACGTTCGGGACGAAAATTCCTCTATCTGGCCTTAAAGCCATAGTGTGGCAACAAGCCCAAAAAGTCAAGCAATTAAGTGGCAACATGCCAAGGCAAAGGAAACAGAAAAATGCAACCTAGACTCCTATTTTGGGGGCATAGAGCGGGAAAAGGACTGTGAGGTCAGAAGGCCTGCTCCAAAAGCCCCAGGGGAAAACATGAGCGGGTTGCAGGCCATAGAGGACCTTAAGAAGGACTTTAAAATCAAATAAGAGAAGTGGAGGAAAAATTAGAAAGAGAAATGAGAAGGATGCAGGAAAAGTATGAAATGAGGGTCAACAGCCTGACTGAGGAAAACAACACCTTAAAAAATAGACTAGCTCAAATGGCAAAGGAGGCCCAAAGGGCATTGAGGAGAAGAATGCCTTAAAAAGTCGAATTTGCCAGATGGAAAAAGAATCTCAAAGTTCACTGAGGAGATTCATTCCTTCAGAGTTAGACTGGAGCAAATGGAAGCTAATGACTTTATGAGAAATCAAGATGCTGTTAAGCAGATCCAAACAAATGAAAGATTAGAAGGCAATGTGAAATATCTCATGGGAAAACCACTGACCTGGAAAATAGATCCAGGAGAGACAATTTAAAAATTATTGGACTACCTGAAAGCCATGATCAAAGAAAGTACCTAGAAATCACCCTTCAAGAAATTCTCAAGGAAAATTGCCCTGATGTTTTAGATCCAGAGGGCAACATAGAGGTTGAAAGAATCCACGATCACCTCCTGAAAAAGATCCCAAAAAGAAAACTCCCAGGAATATTATAGCCAGGTTCCAGAATCCCAGATCAAGGAGAAAATACTACAAGCAGCCAGGAAGAAACAATTTCAATATTGTGGAAACACAATCAGAATAGCCCAGGACCTGGCAGCTTCTACCTTGAGGGATAGAAGGGCATGGAATATGATATTCCAGAGGGCAAAAGAGCTGGGAATGAACCCAAGGGTCACCTACCCAGCAAAACTGAGTATTTTGTTTCAGGGGAAAATATGGTCATTCAGTGGAATAGAGGACTTTCAAGCATTCTTGAGGAAAAAACCAGAGTTGAATAGAAAATTTGACATCCAGACGAAAGAAGTAAGAAATGCCTGAGAAGGTAATCAGGGAAAAGAAATCAAAAGGAACTTATCAAAGTTGAACTATTTACATCCCTATATGGAAAAGCAATATCTGTGACTGATGATATCTTTCTCACTATGAAAATAATGGATGAAGGGGGTGTGGTCATATGAATACATATGTGAAGGTGTGTGTATATGGTTACAGTTATATATGGATAGAGGGCATAAGTTGAATTTGTTGGGAAGGGAGAATACTCAAGGGATGAAATTATGAGGTGAGAGGAAAGTGGCAAGAGGAGATGGGGAGAGACAGGGTAGGGTAAACTATCCCATGTAGAAGAAGCAAGGGGAAGTGGTTGCAAAGGAGGGGGAGAATAAGGAAGGCTAAAAGGCAAAACCACATTCACATTGAATTTGGTTCAGGGAGAAAATGACATACATACTAAATGGGATATCTCAACCTGCAGCAGGATATGGGGAAGGGGGATGAGAGGAGGGATGATGGATGGGAGGGCATCCTTGGGGTGAGGGGAGGTTGGAAGTACCCACTATAGAAGAGGGACAGGATCATGTAGGGAATGGACCAGGTGGGGAGTGGGATGAGTGGGAGGGAATTATAAGCAGCCTTGTACAATATATCTACCATGATAATGTTTTGCATAGCTAGACATGTACAACATATACTGAATTACTTATCTCCCAAGAAGGAATGGGTGACAAGGGAGGAAGGAAATGGATCTGAAATTCAAGGTCGTAACATTAAATGTTTCAAATATAAAAAAAAAAAAAAAAAAAACAATGGAGACTGAGGAGGAGCAGTCAGGTAGTGGAAGAAGCTAGAGGAGAATAATGTCATTTAAACCCCCCAAAAGGTGAGTATAAGGAGGACAGAGTAGTCTACACTATCAAATGCAAGAGAGAGAGGTCAAGAAGGATGAGGACTCAGAAAAAAAAAAAAACTATCATCAAATCGGGAAATTAAGAGATCACTGATAACTTTAAAGAAATAGTGATTTCAATTGAAAGATGTGGTTCTAGTCACACTCAGGAGATATAGACGAGAAAGGGAAAAATATAGCTTGAGGAGACTGTAGGGACTAGTAGATGGAAAGGGTTGAAAGTTAGAGAGGGGAGGACGATAAAGAATGTGATCTGTGGGATAAAATGGGAGGAGACAGGATCAAATACATGCATAAAGGAGTTAGCCTTGACAAGAAGAAAGATTCCCTTTCTATCTGAGACTGTGGAAAAGGAAAAGAGAGTGGGAGATGATGTCAACTGGAGAAGTGTTCACATCAAACAGTTTCATTTTTTTTTTTCAGTAAACTAAGGTCCTCAGCTATAAGAAACGGGTGTAAAGGAAGTGTGGGAGGCTCAAAAAAAAGAAGATTTGGAATTACTTCTGTGAGGAGTGAGATAGGGAATCAATTAAGGAAAAAAATTCAATTTACTGTCTTAATGCAGTAAATGCTCAGTTGGTGTTGGATAATATGAATTGGTAATATACCCAGTCAGCACATTTTCAAGGCTCCTTCCAGCTGCATTCAGAAGCTTCTGAGTAGGAGTCTAGGAGACAGATGGCAGGAATAATCCAGGGTTGAGCTATGGCAAGAGATAAGTGATAAGACAAAGGTACAAGGAATTCAAGAACAGAGGAGAGTATAGAATTGAAATGGCTAACTATTGGATTAAGATTGCAGATGGTAATGGAAGATTAGAAAGTGAAGGCCAAGAATGGGTGTTGGAAAGGCAGCACCAACAACTAGGGGAATCAACAAAGGCCTTTTAAAGGAGGTGGTAATTGAACTGAACCTTAGGGAGAAATAGAGGTTGCAAAAGGTGAAAACAAGAACTGAGTCCTCCAGGCATGGGGGATACATAGCCTATGCTAAGACATGGACAGGAAAAAGCAAGTAGACCAGTTTCTGTGAAACAGAAAGAATGATAAGAAGTCATCTGAAATCAGTACAAAGATAAGTTGAAACTAGACGGGTCTTTCAAGGGCTTAAAATGCCCCCAAAAGAGGAGGCTATATCCTATCTTAAGAGATAATAGGGAGATGGTGAATTCGCATGGTAAGATCTGCTTTAGGAATACCAGTTTTTGGTCATTTTGTATGGAAGCTGGCTTAGGGAGAGAAAATGCAGAGAAAATAATTAGAAGTTGTTGCCATGACAATAAGAATCTGAATGGGGATAGTGGTTGTGTGACTGGAAAGAAGGGGATGGATGCAAGAGATATTGTAGAGGTAAAACTGAGGAGACCTGGCAACTCAATAGATATGGGAGATGAAGGAGGCTGAGAATTAAAGATGACTTGAGCTCTAAACTCAGGTCATTTAGTCCTTATGCATTTATTAGGTATCAGCTATGTGCTGGGATGGTGGTAACCTATACAGAAAAACAGAAGTTAAGAGGTTAGTTAAGTTTTGGTGGAGAAGAGACAGTACTATTTTGACATGTCCAAATTAATATGACTGTGGGTATTTGATCAGAGATGTCCAGCAAGAAGTTGGGGGGAATCTCCTTTCAGGTGAGAAATGATGCTATGTATCAAGATTTGAGTATCACCTAATAACAATGGTATCAAACTCAAATAGAAACAGGAACTATTAATTGACATATACAGATCCCTTTCAGCTACATATTGACAGCTTTAAAATGTAATGCTGTCTATGTTTTATTGTACTTTTATTTATTTGAATATTTCCTAATTATATTTTAATGTGGTTCTAGTCACACTCAGGAGTATTGCAGGATGCATTTGATCCATATCTGACTCCCTGATCTACATCCAGGGTTCATAATCTGGGGTCCATTGGCTCCTTAGATAGATTTTGGGGGTTCTTTGAATTTTGAAAAATATTTTAATAATTATTTTAATATAACTGATTTCCTTTGCATTTCTATGTGTTTTATGCATTTAAAAGCATTTATTTAGAGAAAGGGCCCATAGTCTTCATCAGAGAACCAAAGGGGTCCATAAAAGGACCAATGGTCCAAACAATGTTAAGAATCTGTAATCTATGTAGAGATGGTTGCAATTCCATGGGAGCTGATGAGGAAATGAAGAGAAAGAACATAGAGGGCAGAGAAAAAGTCCTATGACAGAGTCCTGGTGTATGTCTGGGGCTTAATATAAATGAAAAGTATGAAAAAGAGACTGAGAAGTCAGAAAGATGGGAGGAAAACCAAGAGTGAACAGTGTCATCAAAAAACAACAACAACAAAAATAAAAACATAGATAAGAGCCTATGAAGGATAATGAGGTGGTCATCTGTGTCAAATGATTCAAAAAAGTCAAGAATGAGGAATGAGAAAAGACAACTGATTTAGTAATTAAGAGATAACTAGTGATCTTAGAGGTAGCAAGTTCATGGTAGGGATAAAAGCCAGACTGACAGGGAAATGAGAAGTAAGTAAATTAGAAAATAGAAGCAATAAGTATACACAGAATTTTTTTCTCTAGAGGTTGTCTGAGAAAGAAAAGAGAAATATAAGATGATACGTTGAAGGGAATGTAGATTCAAGTGAACATTTTTTAAGGATGGAGTATATCTGGCCATTTTTGTAGGAAGAGATGGGCATTGATCCTCAGAGAAGACAGGAGGGAATAGGATAAAAGATTTGAAAAGAAGGGTTATTTTTGACAAGGAGAAGGGCAAACTCTTCCTTCGAGACTGAAATAAAGAAAGAATCAATGGGGCTGGGGCAGCTAGCTGGCAAAGTAAATAGAGCACCTGCCCTGGAGTCAGGAGGACCCAAGTTCAAACTCAGACACGTAACACAAAAACTAGCCATGTGACCTTGGACAAGTCACATAACCCCAATTGTCTTCCAAAAAGCAAAAAAATAAAATAAAATAAAAGAATCAATGGGGCTGAGGGTGATGTTGAGGTATGGAACTGTGGAAAAGAGGGAGCTCACAATGGATGATTATCCAGCTTCCTCTTGAACACATTCATGGTTGGGGAATTTATATCACAATGAGCTCACTTCATTTTTGGACAGTACAAATTTTTAGAAAGTTCATCTTCATATTCTTCTGGTCCTTCATAGCTGCTATTCATTGAGCCTAGGTTTGCCCTCTATGACCAAACAGAATAAATTTAATCTCTTTTCTCCAGGAAATTCTTCAAATATTAGAAAACAGTGAAAATTTCCTGCAAACCTTCCCCACTCCAAGTCTTCTCTTTCTAAAGTTTAAATTTTACCAGTTCTTTCAACTATTCTTTGTGTGGCAAAGTTTCTCATCCTCCCACTATCATGGTTATATTCTTCTGGCTTCACTCAAGGCTGTCAAAGTCCTTCCTAAAATTTGAGATCCAAAAACAAGAATAATACTCAAGAACACTGAATTTCACTGATCTCCTATAAGTAATTTAATCAGTATCTGATCGTGTGAAGCTTTAAGTTCCTTATGGTATAACACTTGAAGAAAGGGTGTTAGCAGGTATACGGAAATACTGCAATTTCAAAATGGATTATTTTTCAGAGAAAATCTACGGTCTAGCTATATTTTCCTGGCTTTTCTTCAGGGTCCTTCATATAGAGTCATCAACTCACTTCCCCCTCCCTAAAAATGGGAGCCTGCAGTGGATGGGGACTGGTTTTGATAGAATTTGTCACTGATGATCCTTGTACCATCTGCAGCCTAGGCAGTTTGACAGATGGCTCACCCAGAAAGATCAGCTCTGCCCTCAATGTCAGTCTCCCCATCACCACCATAATAAGGAGATGTCAGAAGAAAGGGGCAGATCTGGGAATGGAGGAAAGGAGTAGGAGGGAGACAGCAGTGGGTGAGCCATCAAGCCATTTTTTCTCTCCATGTTACACAGATGTAGCCAGTAGAAAAGAGCAGATGGGGATGTCAGTATAAGAGAGTAAACAAGAATATGCTCTTAAATTAGGCCCTTTAATGCAGTAAATGGGTCCAAAGTTTCTAGGCATATAGGTGTGTTCCCTATCAACCCCATCTAAAATGCTCATTGCAGGTCAACAGATGGCTGGTGACATTTCATTACTATCTCCTTGGCCCAATTAGAATAACTGATATTTCTAATTATGCCTTGCAACATGAAGATCTCAAAAAATTAATAAGATGACTTTACAATAGTTTGTTAGTAATTCATGGCCATCCTCCCTAAATTTGCATGCATAAACACAAATTAGAGGGCTAAGGGGAGAATGATCTGGTCATTAAAAGAGAGCTCAAAGTGACCCTGGAGGTCATACAATACAAAGCAGTCACTTTACAGATGAGGCAGCTCAAAGAAATAAAATGACATGATTACAGTTAACAGAATAAGCTCCCTACATGGGACAGAGCCAAAATTTGAACCCAGAACCTCTGATTTTGAAGCCAGCCCTCCTTCCACTGTACCATATTGAGACCAAGACACATGCCTGCTGAAATAAGAAAACTCTCTATTATATAGCATAATCAGGAAGAGGGGGATTCTGGTAACTGGAATAATTCTTTAAGTGATAATTTGATGGGCTACTAAATTCTCAAAAACTAAATAAAATATACAACACTACATCTAAATTACATAATTTTTTAAGTTATTGAGAGGCATTTTATCTCACAATGATCATGATAAACATCAGTTCTCACTCTTCTGCAGATTTTCAAAATGGTTAGTTAACCAACTAGCAACAAATGGGATATTTACAGTACTTTCCTCTGTATGGCTGTACATAGCTTTGGACAAAAGCAGAACCTAGAGCCCTTGCTTCCTTTAATGACAAAGTGCAATTACATCATGGTCACTTAGGGTTCCAGGCATTTTAAGTAGTTTTAAGTAGTCAGGCCAGTTCCCCAGATTCATTTGCATTCATCTCAAAAGGTAAGCATTATATTCAAAAGCAACATAGCAGCAAGGACTGTGAGAGGTAACAAAAAGAATGAATTAAGGATCAGGAAACCTAAAGTCTAATCCCAGCACTATCATTAACTAGTTTTGTGACTTGTGACAAAGTGAGACCTTTGTGTTTACATATGTGTAAGGTGCTTTGCAAACCTTACAGTGAAATACAATGCTATCTGTTTTTAAAAGGAGAAAAGTTCCCACCTAGTTCTGTTTCTGACTCTTGGGACTTCACAATCATTTTTCACCTGGTTTTTCATTCTATAACTTTCTCAACCATTTAGCATCTTCATACCCTCTTGCCCTCTCATACTGAAATATTTGTCCTTGGAATTTAGAATTAGTCCTTGGAATTGTACCTTGGAATATCCCTCTTTCCTTGGGGCCTTCTCTCTTTGACTTCCCTCTATCCCTCAGGCCTTCTCAATCTTGAACACCCTTCCACCCCTTTGGCAACATAGGTGAGTTCCTCCTCCAGCCTCCATTTGGGGGAAGGGCTCAGGCCCACCATCTTCTCTTTCTTTTTATTTCTGGGTTTAGCTCAGAGACTAGCATACATTAAGCACTTAATAAATGCTTATTACTTGCTTTCCTGCTTGACTCACCTATCTCACAAAGTTCTTGTGCAGATTAAGGAAAGAGAATACTCTGAGAAAAAAGAAACAAACAAAGAAAGAAAGAAACAAAGAGAGAGAGAGAGAGAGAGAGAGAGAGAGAGAGAGAGAGAGAGAGAGAGGGAGGGAGGGAGGGAGAGAGAGAGACAGACAGAAGAAAGAAAGAAAGAAAGAAAGAAAGAAAGAAAGAAAGAAAGAAAGAAAGAAAGAAAGAAAGAAAGAAAGAATAACAGTACCTAAGAATGAAGGTAGCAGAATTTTTTCTGCTTTTGTGAAATGACCCAATCCTGTTGGAAAGCAACTTAGAATTCGACTAAGAAAGTGACTACAATATCTATATGCTATGATCCAGGCATCTCACTGCTGTGCCCATACTACAAATTAGTAAAAAACACAGAGGTCTTGTATGCATCAAAATATACATACCAGGGCTTTTTGTAGTAGTAAATAACTGGAAACAAAGGAGGGGCCCAAATATTGGGGAAAGGCTAAACAAATTATGGTACATAGTTACATAATGTAATATAACTAAGCTATGAAAATGTATGAACATGAAGAATTTAGAAAAGCATGGGAACTTATGAATAAAAGTAAGCAGAAACATGAAAACAATGTGACAGAATGGATAAATGGATAAAACAAACAAAAGAACATCTAAATATTCTGTAATTACAATGACCAAGTTTGGGCCAAAAAAGTCAAGATAAGTCAACAGGTATTTATTTATTAAGCACCCACTATGTGATGGGAAACAACACAAAGAAACTATACCTCTATCCCTTCTTTAGAGGGATGGGGGATTATGAATATGAAATGCTGCATATATTGTCACACCAAGTTAATATATTAGTTTTGCTTTTTTTCCTTCAATTTCATTCTAATTTTTTGTGACAAGGGATGTCTTTCTGGACAGAGTAGAAGGAGATAGAATGAAGGTAATATAAAAATAAAACATAGTTTTATTTAAATTCCCAATTCTATTCCCTGGGAGTCTTGCTGTCATACAGAGAAGCATATGATAAAACAATTCATACCAAAATATAAGTAACAGATTAATATAATATCTTCTTATGGGTGCTTATTCTTTTGAAGAAAAAAAAAATAAGGAAAAAGTAATGCCTTAGCCCAAGGTAATGAATCCCTAATAGGAGAATTTCAGGCACTGTGGCAGGTTAATAAGGGAGATATTTTGGATACTCTGTGAGCGTGGGGAGGGAAAAGATTCCTAGAATTTCTCAAATTACACCAGGTAAACAACCCCTCCTCCTACTATGCTGAAAGGAAATACTGTCTTGCCTATCACCATTTCCTTAAGCAATTAACCCTGAAAAGCTATGCTATTCTTCCTTCAGTCTCCACACTCTCCACCCCCAACCCAACCCCAGGTCTACATATAGGACTCATAGGCAAGGATCTCCAACAATCTGCAAAAGTCAACTCTATCAGAAGAAGGATATCAAGAAGAATCTTGGTCTACCTCCTCTGGCTATTAGAAAATATAATAGTTGAGAGATCAAAAGAACAGCTGCGTCTTCAAAAGAGACACATGCACAGAGACATACAAACACCAAACCATGACCTGCTCCTTTCAGTCTTAAAATGAAGAAAGAAATACTTGGAGACATGAAGGAGAAATGATGTTAAGGTACTATCTTAAAAAACAGATCATGCTTGGCAACTATTCTAGACATAGTCTGGAGGGCACGATGTATCACAGCAAAATCTGAGTTCAGAGGACATAGGATTGAATCTTTGATCTCAAATCCAGCTTAGAATTAAAGATAGCTCTTGGGGCGGCTAGGTGGCGCAGTGAATAGAGCGCCGGCCCTGGAATCAGAAGGACCTGAGTTCGGAGCCGGCCTCCAACACTTAATCCGCACAAACAAAAAACCTAGCCGTGTAACCTTGGGCAAGTTACTTAACCCCAATTACCCTAAAGGGGCGGCTAGGTGGCGCAGTGAGTAAGAGCGCCGGCCTCGGAGTTGGGATGACCCGAGATCAGATCCGGCCTCAGAAAATGAGCACCCACGCATAAATAATGACTAGCCGTGTAACCTTGAGCAAGTTACTTAACCCCAATTGCTTTAAAAAAAAAATAGCTCTCTATAGAATATAAAAACATTTTAAGGGAGAGTTAACAAGAGTCCATTGTAGTAAACTCTTCTATGAGGAGATAACTAATCATTTTTTCAATCTAGTCAACCTAGTCAACAATACTTTTTAGCCATGTAACAATAGACAATTCACCTAATCTCTCTAGGTCTCTCATTCACAAAATGAGATGGGTTGCATTAGATGACCATTAAAGACCCTTCTATGGATATGGCTAGGTGGCACAGTGAAGGGGTGGCTAAGTGGTGCAGTGAATAGAGCACCCGCCCTGGAGTCAGGAGGACCTGAGTTCAAATCTGGCCTCATATACTTAACACTGACTAGCCATGTGACCTTGGACAAGTCACTTAACCCCAATTGCCCTGCCCTTCCCCCTCCAAAAAATAAGACCCTTCTATGATTATACTAAAATAACTCTTTCTGGGGTGGCTTGGTGGCGCAGTGAATAGAGCACCAGCCCTGGAGTTAGGAGGACCTGGGTTCGGATCTGGAATCAGACACTTAACACAAAAAATAGCCATGTGATCTTGGGTAAATCACTTAACCCCAACTGTCCTCCAAAAAGCAAAAGCAAAACAAACAAAACAAAAAAGCCTCTTTCTTAAATTCCAAACAAAACTCTCAGTCTCATTTCCTATTCTCCAGTTCAGGGAGAAAGACAACCATTGGGGGAAGAAGCTATTTTTATCTTCCCTAAAGCTTTGGGGCCATCAGGTGGTAAATTGTGATGGGAAGAGTGCATGATTGTCAAGGCCCAAAGTGAGTCGGGCACTAGCTTCCAATAAACATTCTGGCAAATTATGGATAGTGATATATCAGGGAAACCTTTAAACCATACTGGTAGGTTTGGAGACCTTTGCCCTAAGCAAACCAGTAAGCCACACTGCAGAGGGACTCATTTACTAAGGAACATTATTCAATTCACAGATTCTGTTCTGGCCCTTTGAAATACCTCATTTGCCTCTGCTCTCTTCAGATTAAAAATGTTATGCTCAAATGACAACAGTGGCCTTTATTAAAGTATCAGAGTAGTCGCCTGCTTTTGTGAACAGTGTCCATATTAAACTGAACTGACATAAATTGAGAGGTTAATAAGGGAAGTTCTAATTGAAAGAGCTAATTCACGGCAACATTAGTTCCCCAAGTGCTGAACAACCCCTGAAGGCAGCTAAGGTCCACTGCCTTCTGAGCACATTTCAGATCTCCTAATCTACTGTGGAAGTTGCTCTCAGCCAACATTAAGTAGATTCAACCAGGTGTGACATAAACAAAAGTTGGATCATCGATCAATGCAATAATGAGAAGACAGTTTTACAAAGCGCTTTAGAATTTATAAAGGCCTATACAGCAATTTTCTCATTTGAACTTCACAACAACCCTTCAACTGGTATTATCGCCATTTTCCAGACCGAGAAACAATGACAGAAAAGTGATAGGCCAAAGGAAACAGCTAATAAGTGTAAGAGGTTGAAGTTGAATCTAAGACTTCTGACTTCCAATACAATATTCTTTCAATTACACCACACTAGCAAAGCATTATGGGGGCAATCTGTTATTTCAAATCCTGTTATTTCTTCTTGGAAATCTTTCTTAAATTCGCTTCTTACACTCTGTACTATGGTCATATAGACTCTAGGCTTTCATTGTGTCATAACTAAATTACTGCCACTTCTTCCAAAGTGCTGTCTCAGCCTCAAGCCAATTTTTTCCAATCCAACTAGATAAAATTTTAATTTAGCAAGTATTTATGAAGCACCTAATATATGCTAGGCTCTGAGTTAGGCTTTGGGGATAGGAAAAAAAAACTTCCCTCAAGGTACTTTTATTCTACTGGTCTCCATCCCTACTGGCTGACCTTCAATGATGAAAGGTCTTATAATCGAGAAGGACCTTAGAAGCTACCAGTGAGAAAAGTCCCTATTATCTAGTACAGCAAGTTCAAATTCTTCTACTTGCTAAGATCTTCTACTCTACCCAGATCCATCTCTATATCAGATTTGGATTGCAGAGTAATAAACATTTGTTACTATATGCCAGCCATTTTTCTGAGCACTTTACAAATATGACCTCATTTGATCTTCAAAACACCTCTACAAAGTAAGTGCTATTATCATCCCCATTTTACAGATGAGGAAATTGAGGCAAACAGGACAGAGTGTCTGTACTAAGTGTCTGAGGCCAGTTCTGAACACTGGTCTTCCTGATTCCAGACCCAGAGCTCTATCCACTGCTCCACCTAACTACCTCATAAATGTCCCCAGGTCAAGCACTTTCCCATCTCCATTCACATATTTCTATTTCTATTTCTTTTCTTTTGTCTTTATTAATTTGCTAGTTTACTTTTAGTTTACAAGATTCAATTCCATAATTCCTTGAGTTTCAAATTTTATTCCCTCCCACCCTCTTCCCCCCCATGATGGCATAAAATCCAGTATAGGATCTACAAATACTTTCACATTAGACATTAATCAGGTTACAAAGGTGGGTTGTACTAGATGGAAAGGAAAATGGTAAAGAGGAAATAAAGCCAAACAATAAAAAGAAAGAGGTCAAGTAGTTTGCTTCAATCAGGATTCAAATTCAGTTCTTTCTTTGGATGTAGATATCTCTCTCCATCATGAGTCTTTTGGGATTGACTTATATCACTGTATTGCTGAGAAGAGTCCAGTCTGTCACAGTTGGTCATCACACATATGTGGTGTCTGTGATTGTATACAAATTTCTACTGGTTTCTATTTTAATTTCTGTCTGAAATACCTTTGTTCTCTCTTCCCCATCAAACCAGTCTTTAAGGGTCAGCTCAAGTCTTATCTCTTCCATGAAGGCTTCCTTGACTTTTCTCTCATTTTTTCTTATTACATAATGTAATTAATTCAATAATAGTAACACATTTATTTAGCACTTTATAATCTCAGAAGTGCCTTCTTTAAAATAATACTGTGGAATAAGTATTAAAAAAATATTAAGCCCATTTTGCTGCTGAGAAAAGTGAGGATCAAAAATGTTCAGTGACTTTACTCAAGTCACATAGCTAAAAAGTGTCAGGGATGGGATTTAAACTTACCTAGGTGTTGCCTGATTCAAAGTACACCCTATTACATGGCCAGATGTGCTAATAAGCAGCAGAAGAACCAAATGAGGGCCTATGGGCTGGTGATTAACGTAGAAATACTAAGACCTAGAAAGATGATATTAGGATAAATACCAAAAAGGGAAAAAAACCAGGGAAGCAATTAAAAATGATGTGAATTGGCTGAAATTTGAGCTGAACCTAAATAAGGTAATTTTCTACTTAGCCATGATCCAAGGCAAATTTTTTTAAAATACCTAGTAAATGAGGATTAAACCTATATATTTTATAAGACAAACAAAGAGAAAATCAAAAAGGCTATTTGGGGTGGTGGACAAAGCAATGGAGAAGAGGGGACAGAAGGCAGGGGACCTACAACAAACTAGAAGTATGACCCTGGGCAGATACGATTGTCTCTGATCCAAGGGTGGGCTCAGCCAGGGCATTTTAACACAGGTTACGAGTCATGGTATAAGAACTCAGAGTTAAGGGGCGGCTAGGTGGCGCAGTGAGTAGAGTGTCGGCCCTGGAGTCAGAAGGACCCGAGTTCGGATCCGACCTCAGACACTTAACACACACACACAAATAAAAACCTAGCCGTGTGACCTTGGGCAAGTTACTTAACCCCATTGCCCTCCAAAAAAAAAAAAAAAGAACTCAGAGTTACTGACTAGTGGGAAGATGGGTCTTGGAACGGATGGCACCAAGCAATAGTGATGTCTGAAGTGGAAGTCAATGAAATGATTGCCAACTAAAGAGTTCAACAGGACCAACAAAATAATGTAAAGAGGAAATTAAGTCAAAACCAGAGATAGTAAGCAGAAAGAAGACTCATAAATTCAGGTTTGATACCTGGTGAGCAACATGGTGTTAGATTAGAGTGGGAAAATTCCAATCTGTCATACTTAACAAGTATGTAAGTTTAAGCAATAAATATATACAGCTTGGACCCAGCCTCCAGCTTCTCCTGAATTCACTTGAGCTGGAGAAAAGTCACCCTTATTAATTTCCATAGCAACTGTACCTGGTGGACAAATACCACCTAGCTTTCATAGAATAACAAATCATACTGTATTTCTACACTAAGGGAAGATTACAATAGGAAGCTTAAAAAAAAAAAACAGAACACCTATGTATATATGAAAGTTTACAGCAAAACTTTTTGATAATCTCAGGATTAAAATTCAGTTTAAGAGTCATCAGATAATCATTATTTTTTAAATGCCCATAATATATAAAGCTGACCCACATGTAGGGCTAATTCACCTGGAAAAGAGATTAAGGAGAGATAATCTAAGAATTTTGGACTATTTGACACGCCCCCCCCCCCCCAAAAAAGAGCTCAAACATATTTCAAGAAATTATAAAAGGCTGGGGAACCTGTGACCTTGAGGCCACATATGGCCCTCTAGGTCCTCAAGTGCAGTCCTTTGACTGAATCCTAATTTCACAGAATAAATCCCCTTAATAAAAGAATTTGTTCTATAAAACTTGGACTCCGTCAAAAGGACACACCCCAGGACCTAGAAGGCCACATGTGCCTCTGAGTATGAGTCTGTTATATTGGGATGAACTAAAAAAAACAAAAAAACAAATGGAAGAGTATACTAGGAGAAAGAGGAAGGGAGAGAATATGGAAAATTATCTCACATAAAAGAGACACGCAAGGAAGAGTTTTTACAATGGAAGGGAAAATGGAGGGATTTTAGGCAACATTATAAGCCTTCCTCTCATCTGAACTGGCTCAAAAACGAAGCAATATATATACACACAGAGAAATTCACCTTACCCAACAGGGAAATAGCAGGGAAATGGCCAAAAGGGGGGGGATGGAGTTAAGAGGGAGAATAAATTAAAGGAAACTGTGATCAAATGCTAAAAAATTTAAAAAATAAAAATTTGAGGCAGGAACAGAGAGGGACAAATAGAAGAAAATAATATGGAGGGAAATATACAGCAATAATAACTGAATGTAAGTGGAATGAACTCACCCATAAAACAGAAATGGAGAGCAGAATGGATTAAAAACCAGAATCCAACAATATGCTACATACAAGAGACACACTTGAAACATAAAGACACACAGAGAGTTAAGATAAAAGGCTAGAGCAGAAAATATTATGCTTCAGCTGAAGTAAATAAGATAAGGGTAGCAATCATGATCTCAAAGAAGAAGCAAAACCAGACATAATTGAAGAAAAAGTCAGGGAATAATTAGGATTTTGTTAAGAAAACATATATAATGAAGTATTATTAAAAGTGACCAGGGTGGCTAGGAGGCACAGTGAATAGAGCACCGGCCCTGGAGTCAGGAGGTCCTGGGTTCAAATTCAGTCTCAGACACTTAACACAAAGCTAGCTGTGTGACCTTGGGCAAGTCACTTAATCCCAGTTGCCCTACCTTCTCCCCTACAAAAAGCAAAAAAAAAAAAAAAGGGACCACATATAAGTAGCCTAACATCTAAATTTTTGAAGGAAAAATTAAATGAGTTATGGGAGAAAAGAGTAAAACTACAGTAGTAGGAGACTTCCTAGATCAGGGGTGGGAAATATGCAGCTGCCTCTAGGTCCTCAACTACGGTCCTTTGACTAAATCCAAACTTCACAGAACAAATTCCCTATGAAGTTTGGATTCAGTCAAAGGGCCACACCTGAGAACCTAGAAGTCTACATGTGGCCTTGAGACCACAGATTCTCCACCCCTGGCCTTGGTTTTTTTTATCTGGATGACTGGAAGAATTGTGATATATTAGACAAAAGTAGGGGAATCAGGAGGAGGTGTGGGTTTCAGGGAAAAGACAATGAGTTCTTTTAATGACTCCAAGCTTCTGCCTGCCTGAAACAAGCTTCTTCCTGCCTTCTTAACACCAATATTTTCCCAGTGATTCTTGACTGTGAGTCATGGAATACCACAGCCTCCGGAGAAGCAATGTTAAGGGTTATCTAAAGAGCAATGGAGATGTATGTGGTAGGTGTGAGCAGTAGAAACACATTATAAATGAGGAAAAGGACAGGAGAAATGGCATAAACAATATTATCAGAAAGCTACAGGACCAAAAGAAAAAATATATCAGCCATGCAGCAAAATTGCCTACTTCCTCCACTGGTTACATGACATGAAGAGATCGAAAAGAAGATCTTCAGACTGGTGGGCCCCCTATAGAAGATTTATGAGAGGATTTGTACTAGAATAACATGAAATGAGCAGGCATAGATGGGTTGTGAAACACATCTTGAAGGAAATATCTACATGGATCACAGATATTATAGATCCACTGCAGTTCTGCTGTGCTAAGTCACTATGTGCCAATCAATTTTACTTGCCAAAAACTAGAAACTCAAAAGGTGGAAGGAACCTGAAAAGTTACAGAGGTCTGAATGGACTAATCAAACCCATACCCAAATGGTATCTTTCATGGCTCCTCAAAAGCCAACACAATTTCTACTCAAACACCTCTAGCATAGGGAGAACTCACCATACCCTTTGAATAGCACACGCCTCCCACAGCTATTATGAGGATCAAATGAAACAATAATTGTAAAGCACTTAACACAGTGCCTTGCACATAGTAAGTGCTATATAAATGTTAGCTATTATTATTATTACTAGTATTATTAATTATTGGATAACTCTAGTGATTAGGAAGTTAGGAGCTTTTTTATTTGAAATGACATCTACTCTTCTGAAAGAGCCACCCCACTGCCACTCAAATCAAACCTTTTCTTCCCATGCTTTTTCTGTTGTACTGTAATCCTGTAGTCCTGGCTCCCCCAAAAGACAGCTGCATCGATCCCTGGCCATCCTTTCTAATACTCTATATTCTTACCCTCAACCTTCAACAGACTACATCCAGAAAAGAAGTAGGTGGGGCTGCTAGGTGGCACAGTGAGTAAGAGCGCCGGCCCCGGAGTCAGGAGGACCCAGGATTGGTTCCGGCCTCAGAAAATGAGCATCCACACATAAATAATGAATGGCCATGTAACCTTGAGTAACTTACTTAACCCCAATTGCTTTAAAAAAAAAGAAAGAAAGAAAGAAAAGAAGCAAGCATGCTTCTTATTCCTCCTCACTTACTTTCCAGACCCTTTCCCTGCCACCATCACTCTGTAACCTCTCATCTTTTAAAGTTAGCTCCATCTAGATTCTGCTCTCTACTAGCCCCCAGGGGATTCTCCCTTTCTTTTTCAAGGCATTCAGTACCTAGATCACAGGCTTCCTCTCCACCCCAATTCCTGATTTTCTATTTCAGGGACTTCTATTTACATGATGATGTCCTTTCAAATACCCTTGCTTCCCAATTTACCAAACTCCCCAACTTCCATTACTTATGCCTTCACTCTACTCCATCCATGCAAAGTAAGTATTATACTTTTGATGTCACCATCATTCACCAATCTTCCACTACCATGCTGAAATTCTTCTAACCATAACCTCCTATCCTTCCATCTCTCCCTGTGCCTCATCCCTCCCTACTAAAACTTGTCTCTGTCATCACTTCAACTTCCTGTCATTCCATTTACCCCTTCCTACTGCCCCAACCCATGACTTATGTTCTGGTTTCATTTTCCTTCCTTCAAAATCTTGACCCTATCATTAATTAGTTGTCTTTATTCCATACTCTTGAATTTTTTTTTTCTTTTTGGAGGGAGGAATGTAGGGCAATTGGGATTAAGTGACTTGCCCAAAGTCACATGGCTAGTTTTTGTGTTAAGTGTCTGAAGCCATATTTGAACTCAGGTCCTCCTGACTCAAGGGCCGGTGCTCTATTCACTGCGCCACGTAGCTGCCCCTGCTCTTGAATTTCTTACCCCCTTGTTCAAAGAGAACAAGAAATCCTAACCCTGTATTGCTACCATTATCCACCATCTTTGTTCATATTCAGGTACAGCTAAACACTGGTGGAAGTCACATGACTATGCTGACTGAGCTAATTTCAAATTTATGTTATTTAGTCTTCACTCCGACACATCAATTATTTTTACTCTTTTCTCATTCTGTCACATTCCCTAAATTCATTCTAAACTTTACTATCTCTCCTCAGGCCATCTAAACTATTCCCTGCTCCCATTCTCTCTGTAAAGGACTTCACCTCACACTTTACTAAAAAAATAACAAATAACTAACATTTATAGAGAACTTTAAGGCTTGTTTTACATATATTATTTCATTTGATCCGCAAAACAATCCTGTGATATAGGTGTTTTTATTGTTCTCATTTTCCAGATAAGAAAAGTGAGGCCAATTCAACCCTAAGAAATGTGTACAAGTGGAGAGGAGAATTACAGTTATCCCTTCCACATCTAGGGCCTTAGGGGCAGAGCATTCCCACCCACCCCCACCTCGGGTTGATCTGGAAAATCCTATAAAAATTTTTGGCTCTCCCTTTATACCAGAGAAGTCTGAATTTCTTCTTTTTCTTTTATGGGGTGTTTATAATACCTTATTGTAAAATTTGGGTTGATATTACACAATATTACACGTATATTTTATGCATTTCTGAGTTTCTAAACTTTTTGTTTTATCTGCTGGCCTTCATGTGTCACTTGAGGTTTCTGCAAAAATCCCAAAATATTTCCATTTAATTTCTTATGCCAATTCACTATATATTGAAATAGTGATGGGGAAAGTCATAATGTGGAAGGGATAACTAACTATACAGTTACAACTATGAGGAGGAATTTATTGCATGGGAGGAGAAGGAGTAACCAGCCTGGAGTTCAGTTTCAGGCTCCTTCATCTTCCCTGGACAAGAGAAGGACCTCATAAACTTCAGAGGTCTGGAGAACTTCCTATCTTTGACCTAGCAGTTTGCTAGACTGATTAGGTGATGACCCTTTATAATCAACTCCTCTTCATCAGGATTCTACACCTCAAGATCCCCTCAATATCCTCCTCAATTCTCTCTGGTTTCAGAAAAGGGGTGGTCCTTCTTCTTCCCATGGTAACCCCTCTATTTGTCCCCTCAGTTCTATCCTGTACCCTCCTAGGTCCTCCAAGATCTCAATCTTTTATTCATTCTCTCTTCCCAATTTTTAATTTCTCTCCATATACACTGGCTCTCTCTCTGTTGTCTTAAAATATTCCAAGACCACCCTCATCCTTAAGAAGCCTTTACTTAATCCTACTATTTCTTCAAACTATTGTCCAATCTCTCTCCATTTCACAGCCAAACTCCTAGGGGTAAAAGTTGACTATACTTAACTTTCTCCTCTTCCATTTATTTCTCAACCCTTTGAAATCTGGCTTCCTTCCCCATTATTAGATTAAAACCCCTCTCAAGTCATCAAAAATCTCTTTACTGCAAAATTTTATAATCACTTTTTCTCAATAGTAATTCTTGACCTCTCTGCAATATTCAAGTGGTGGTACCAACCTCGCCTCTAAGCCCATCTTCTCATCCTCGGTGAAATCCCCATCCTGAAGGCCTGCTCTCCTGATTGGTGATTCCTTTGCCCAAGGCACTATTTCAGGATAGGCCCCAGACATTCTCACCTTACCTCCACTCAATTCACCCTCTACAACACTTCTCCTCACCTGCATATCCCTCCCTGAACTTTCCAGCTCCCATTTATTTGAGGGTAGAGATTGTATTGCTTGTTTTTCTTTATATTTCCATGGCTAAACATAATTCTCTCTTCCCTACGTATGTGTAACATTGTCCTCTCCTAATTCTCCCACTACCTGCCTGAGCGATGTTTCTCAGGTTCTTTTGCTGGATCTTCATGCATATCCAGTCCTCTATTTTTGAAATTACACCAAGGTGCTGTCCTGGACTCCCTTTTCCTCTCTCTCTATGATGTCTTTCTTGGTGCTCTTGTCAGTAAATACCATAGGTTCAGCTACTATCTCTATGCACCTGATACCCAAATTTGTCTTTATATACAACCTGTGTCTGATTCTTCATGACTCCATTTGGAGTTTTCTTGGCAAAGATACTGAAATGGTTTGCCATTTCCTTCTCTACCTCATTTTACAGATGAATAAACTAAGGCAGAGAGAGGTTAAGTGACTTGCCCAGGGTCAAATAGCTAGTAAGTGCCTGAGGCCACATTTGAACTCCTGAAGATGAGTTCTTTTGATTTTAAGCCCATTGCTCTATCCATTGCACCACCTAGCTGCCCCCAATTACTTCTCAACCCCAACATTCTGTTCAAAACAGAAGTAGAAATCTTCACCCCCCTAAACCTATTAACTTCCTTATTTCTAAGGAAGGTGTCGCCATTCTCCCAGTGACACCAGTTTAGAACCCAGAGGTCCTCCTTGGTTCTTTGCTCTCATTTACTCTCTCCCATCCCCAGTTAACAGTCAAACCTAGTTGATTCTGCCTCTATAACACCTCTTAAATCCATCCTCTTCTGTTCATTTACATCGTCACTTTCCTAATTCCAGTGTTCATCTCTTTTACCCAGACTCCTCTCTAAGCTATCTCCTTCTCATCTGCCAAACTGATAGCCCAAAAGCAAAGGTAGCCCAAAAGCAAAGGTCTAATGACAGTATTATACCCTGCTCAAGAAGTCCAAGCATCTACCTTTTGCTTCTAAGATAAAATACCTCTGGCAGGACAAACCAATAAATAATAATTAGATTAACTATCATTTATATAACTCTCTTTAAGGTTTGCAAAGTGCTTTACTTAATCCATTTGATCCTCACAACACCTCTGTAAGGTAGGTACTATTATTAATCCTATTTTACAGAAAAGACAAGAAAGGTCACATTATTTGCCCAAGGTCCCACAGCTAGTAAGTGTCTCAGGAAAGATTTGAATTCAGGTCTTCCTGACTGCAAGTCCAACATTCTCTTCACCCTGCTACTTAGCTGCCTCAATATGATTCCTAGCAATCTTTACAGAATTATTATTCATCATCAACCACAATGTGCTAGACTAACTGGCCTTCCTGCTACAAGACATTCCATCAACACAGGCTGTCATCCTAGGACCCTAGTTCCTTCAAGCTCACAAGCTACATGAGGCCCTTCATGACTCTTCCATTTGTTAGTTCCTCCATATCACCCCTGCTTCCAAAATTACTTTTAGATTGAATTTATGTACATGTGTTACCTACTCTACCTTCACTACCCATAGAATATATGCTTCTTGTGGACAGAGCCTGTTTTGTTCTCTTTGTCTTTTTGTCCCAAGCTCCTAGCTCAGTACTTGGCACAAAGTAGGGGCTTAATAAATTCTTGATGAATTTCATTGCTCCCATTTCTATGTTCCAAGGTCAAGCAGAACAAGATATATTCCTCCAATGTCAGCCTTTCAAATATCTAACAATCTCAATTATGTCTTACTTTCATCCCAACTCTATTAAACATCCCCATGTCTTTCTACCAATGCCACAGTTTAGAAAAGACATTGATAAGTATCCATAGAAATAAGACAATGATGCTAAGGAAACTATACACTCTCCAGGTTGACAATGTCCCTTCTAAAAAGTGTCAGATATAATGAGAAACAATCTACCAGATGTGGGTACAGCGACACCATTGCCTCCTTTGCTCTGAACACACCATACTTCTGTTAATGAAGCTCAAGGCATCATTAATTAGCTCATTTGGCTGCCACATCATGCTGCCAACTCATGCTGAGTTTGACTGACATTCTTTGAAGGGATCATGATTTCAGTGGTATGGGGACTTCCCACCCCCAACACAGATCACTACCTCTCTCTGCCTTAGTAAGTACTTCTTTGTCAATTGCCATGGTCAAAAGGAAAAACATTTTTTCTGGGCAACAAGCTCTCCTAACTTAGTTAGACTGCTTCTCTGACAGACACAATTCATCACCACGCATTACTCAGAACTGTTCCCAGCTTAGTAGGTCCTACAAAGCCTTGCAATGCCTTGGCAAAGCAAGAGTTGTTTCTGCCTCACAATGACAGTAGGGCTTTAGCAGGTGATTGACTCATAGGACCTAACTCAGGCTGAACTTTATCACCCAATGTATCCACTATCCCGCCCAGCTTCATTGGTTATGTAAGTTTAAAAAAAGCAGGAATCTCAAGTTTGGCTATTTTTTACTTATTTTGAATTTATAGATCTGTAATCATGTGGTTTCCCTATAAGGAAGTGTAAATTCACTAAGGTCAGGACCTATTTCTATTTGTCTTGGTATCCCTACAGCCTCCCATAGAGCATGGCCCATAGGAAGTGCTATTAAGACTTTTCAGATTACATGCCATCTTGGAGAGGAAGGAAAGAGGGGAAGAGGAGAAAATTTTAAACTTATGGAAGTGAATGCTGAAAGCTAAAAATAAATAAATTAATTTAAAAATAAATAAAAATGATCATAGTATCATACATTAAAAACTAGGATGGGCTTTAGAAACAATCTAAAACAATTCCTTAATTTTATACAGGAAAAAACTGAAGTTAGGAAACACTGTTATTCCCCCGTGGTCACATACCTAGTAAATGACAAAGATGAAATAGGAACCCAAGGCTTATGACTCCAGATCTAACACTCCATCCACTAAGGCCACTCCACATAACACAGAAACTTCCAAAACTTTTCAGGCAAACAGTCTCTATCTAAAGACATCTGAACAGCGAGCACTGCTCAAGTTAGATAACAAAACAGATGAGCTATGTGCTAACTATCTTAGATTCACCCAGGGCTAGAAAAATCCAGAGATATTTCTTTCCTTCACTACCAATGAGATACCAAATATACTAGAAGTAAAGCTGCATTTTTATTCAAATTCTTCAGAAAAGGGGAGTCCCTTATCACCCTTAAAAGTATATACTGATGTCTTACAGGAATAGGAAGTCTGACTGTTCTCTGCAACCCAAGTTAGTACTAAACCTAGTCCTTCCTCTCGACTTCATCCTGTCTCTTTCCAAATGTCCCATATACATAATATGTATTGACAAATGACATTTATATAGCACTTGAAAGTCTGCAAAACACCAAACACATATGTGTGTATGTATGTGTATATATGTATACACATGCACATATGTATATATGTATCAATAGTTCTATGTATCCATATAGGTGTGCACATGTATATATGGCTGGCTGTCCTTTGTTCTGAAAGAGGACCAAAATGACATCACTATGTTAGAGTCAAGTTACAGCGCGTCAGACTGTGGCTGATCAGACCAGTATGAGCTTGGAATGCTTTAACACAGGTCAGGCACAACAGTCTATGTGAACATTTGGAAGGGATTGTTTAGATTTGCACATCTTGTGTTTCTTTTGAGCTATTTCAATTCTACTTTGCTCACAGAGCACAGCACCTTCTCTTGGCACGCCATGCTGATCAGTCCTGTGCCAGTATTTCCCCTGTCATGTAATCAATTCCAGAGTTCTTCAGAGAGACCTTGAGAGTGTCTTTGTATCACTTCTTCTTACCTCTGGGTGAGTGTTGCTTTATGTGAGTTCTCCATAATGTATACATATATATATATATATATATATGTATATATATATATATAGTATGTGTATATAGGTACATGTGTAAGGTACACTATACACACATATACACACATATAAAATCTCATTATTTCTTTAAGAATTCTGGGAAGTTTTACAGATATTATTATCCCCACTTTACAGATATCAATAAGTATCTATCACACACCTACTATGTACCAGAGACAAAGACACAAAAGCAAAAAAAACAAGAGTCCCTGCCCCTGAGGAGCTTACTTACTGAAATGTAACCTGGAACACAAATTAAAAAGCTGAGGTAGTAGAAAGTTATATAACTTGCTGAGGGCCATACAACTAGTAAGCTTTAGAAACAGGAGTGGAAACTAGGTACTTTCTGACTTCAAGTGTAGCAATCTTCCACTACAGCACTTATTACTGGAAAAACCTCTTTAAAGACTTGCATCTCTTCCCCCCACTCCATTAGCTCCATCTACTTTCTAATATGCTAGCCTAGTTTTCACCTTTATTTCATTTTCCTAATGCTTAAATTTCTATTTTTTTCTATTGGCCCATCCTATCTTTCCTTTTAGAGCATAAACTCATTGAGAAAGACTAAGCATGTTCCATAAGAGCTCTTCCAAGCCCTGGTTGAGTGTTGAGCAATGTTCCCTGTGTGTGCTGAGTATACGCTTGTCAAATGCCTCATGATAAAAACATTTCCCACTGTTACAAAAGAATAGCAGAACAATAGTAGGGGAGGAAAGGGATAGCACCCCCCTCTCCCCAGCTCACAACTGAAGTGTCCTCTCCTAGTCTCTAATAGATCTTTAAAGAAAGAGAGGATCCCTTCAAACGGCTGCTCTGCCTACACTGGCTTTCACTTGTTGAAGTGGGCTGTGCTGGCATCATCCTGCACCCACACTTCAGAAAAATCAGACTAAATATAGCCACCTTTGCTTTCATCTCCACACTGAACAGGCTAAGGGAGGGTGTCACTACTGCATTACACGCCAGAACATGGTGGGGAAGCCAGTGTGGATAACAATTAAGCTTCAGCATTGGCACCTGTAGTTTTACAAAGGCAGCATCCACATGGGAAGAAGTGTGGCCTTGGAAAGAGGTTAGGCAGCAGCCAACCAGAATTGATGGGAGGTATCAATGGTAATTTTCAGAGCTCATCAACAGGAGAGTCAGAAAGATTTTTTTTTTTGGATTTTAGAATGTGTCTTTAATATGTAGAACAACCTTAAGAAAGTCAAGTAGAGAGCATGTCCTTTCCCCCTAAGTAAAAATGAATAGGTAACTTCACAAATAGCTTTAAAATTTACATTCTCAGCTTTACTTCTTTTTTATTTTTAATTTATGGGAAAAACAGGTATTTTCATAACATAGTACAATAAAAAAGACAATCTTATATGCAACTGCAAATCTACTATGCACAACTTGCTATTCCTTTCAAATATACAACAAATTTGTCATGTAAATTTTTAGTTGACGTTCTGGGATGTCTGTCCTCCAAAATAAAGAAGTCAACCAAAATAAGACAGGTGTATAGTTCTCTTCTGTTAAATTAAATTCTCCAAGTGATAGCCCTTTAATAAGAGAAGGCCCCTTTCTCCAAAGTGTGTGTTCACATCAATCAATGGCTTCCTTTTGCTTTAGAAAGCAAGAGAGTTTGGCTTGAGCCAGGATTTTAACAATGGCCTAACTTACCGACTTAGGATTTAGAAATGGAAAGAACTTCAAAAATCATCTAATGCAAACCACTCTTTTCTCTCACCCACAAATTTCTCCGGGACTCTTTATATTCAACTTCCAAAGGAGAGATCAACTGATTAATTTAACAATATTTATTCTGCATCTTTTAGGTGCTAGTCTGGGGGCTAAAGAAGACACAAAGTTAAGCTTTAGTTTCAGTCATCTTTCATGGAGCTTACTTACAACTTAATGTAATAGCAAGATACAGACATAGCTGATAGATATGTCATAGATACAGACATAACTAGAATACACAAATATTACAAAATAAGCACATTAGAGAGGTGTAAAAACAAAGTACTATATAAGGTGGGGGGGGGGGGTTAGAAATCAGAGAAGGCCTTTGAATTGGGCTTTGAAAACATTAGTAGAAATTCCAAAGATAAGGAGGAAAGGAGAAGGATTTAAACAGAACAGTAAATGAGTCCCCTCTCTCCAGTTAATAAGTGACCCTTTCACTTGACCCCAAAGAAGAGATAGAAGACATCTCCCCCAAGTCCTTTCTGAGGTTAGGGGGAAGGTGAACAAGTGTAGAATATTGTACAGAACAGCAGAATTTTTTTCAATATATTGATTAGCTAAGCTGATTTTTTTTTGCTTCTTTCTAATTATTTTTTTTAAAAACTTTATTATAAGGCATGACTCTCAGGAGGACATGGAAGAAAGTTATGGGGGAAAGCTAGGTAATGTAAAAATAACAGATATCAATAACAATTTATTTTTTAAAGTTATTATTTTAATGGTCCTTTCTTTGAGTTTGCACAAAAATGGGCCAGGCAGATGGGCAAAGGTGGCAGAAAATCTATTATTTCATATATGTGTGTATACATACATACATATGTGTATGTATGTACACACATATATGTGTATATATGTATACATATATATGTATATATACATACATATATACACGTGCTGTTGTTCAGGATGCCCCATTATTAAACTAAATGGGAGCTTTTGCCTTGGGATAGGTGGACAGCACCTGTCCTCTAATTTTCCAAATTCAGCTACAAAGCCTAAGAACCAAACTCCCTTTTGCACAACCTCCCATCCCATGACTGAATCTTCAAATTAATCTCATTATGACTGCCTCATTCTATCCTCATCCTTATCCTTAGCAGGAAGAACTCTAGGGAAGTGGCTTTCAAAAGTGTGGTCCTGGGAGTACCCAAGACCTTTTCAGGAAGGCCATAGGTCAAAATTATTTTCATAATAATACCAAGATGTTTCAATTTCTAATACAGTAAATATCTATAGATATAATCCACAAAAGCTCTTTGAGGGCTCTTCAGTAATTTTTAAGAAGGTAAAAGGGTCCTGGGACCAAAAAATTTGACAACCACTGCTCTAAGGTAAATAAAAAGTAAAGGATTGAGAGTTCCATGAAAATCACATACTAGATGGCAGAGATACAAAGATCATAACCAGAGTCCATGACCTTAAAAGGGTACTTATAAAATTTAATGAATGTAGGCAAACACAACCAACATGTTTCCTGTCATTTTGTTTCCAGATTTGGGGTAACTATACCCATTACACATCAAGAATAGTTTTGATATCTCCTAGGATCTGCAGTCTTCATCTCCTTTCAGGATTTTTCTATAGTTCCTTTTACCACCATTCTACATAGTCCATCCTTCTCCTTGGCCCAGGTTCACAATTGTTTCTCTCACTAATCCTGACTCTCCACTCAAAGTCCCTTAAAACTTTGTTCTCTTCTTCTTTTTATATTGGGATATTTAATATCCCAATTAATAAAACTCTTCAGATTGCTGCTAACTTAAGACTCTATAATACACTAAATATCGATTATATCACTGGTTGTTTTCTTCATTTCAAACTATTCAAAAGGAAGTTTAGCCTAACCATTCATATAGAAAAAATGAATGAAAAGATGTCTATTGTCTAGATTTATGACATACAGTACACAAACTCTATAGATTTTCCATCTCTCTTTCTACCTATATATCAGTTGATCAGCACAAATGGATACTGAATTGAGCCCAAATTAAATAGGGCAGTGAATCAGATCACCTTCACGAAACTGCAAAATTTCCTGAACAATCCCCAAATTCTCCCATAAAAAGGGAGTCATATGTGCCATATGACTATGTCATGGAATACTATAATGTCTAAGGAATTAAAAACAAGTCCCACACAGAGAGCAACTGAGAAGAGAATAGTAGATATGAACAGCCTGCAACATAATAAATAAGGAACTTCAAGGAAGATCAAGAATAAAGAATATCACCAGGGAAATGGAGGATCGAAAAGAGACGAGTAAGGAATAACAGATACTCAACTCAATTGTTACAATGGAATGATTGCAGTGTAAGAAGTCCCATGGTACATATGATGGATCATTTTGCATAAACTTATAGGAAGACATGGACAAGAATCTCACAAAATCGGCAAAGTCACATGGGTTATTATCTGCATCATTGTAGGGGACACCCAAAGCAATGTAATCACAAATTCATTTGAGAACTGAATTGGTTGTTCACTTTTTTGTATCATACTTACTTGTATATATATATTGTATTTCTTTCTTTCCCCTCCCCCTTAAGAGGGAAAACTACTTAAGAGTAAGAGGCACCTCTGTATTCGCCAATGCCTGGCACACAGTAAATGTTTTTTGTTTTTTTGTTTGTTTTTTGCTTTTCGGAGTGGGGAGGGCAGGGCGATTGGGGTTAAGTGACATGTCCAATGTCACATGACTATTAAGTGTTAAGTGTCTGAGGCCAAATTTGAACTCAGATCCTCCTGCCTCCAGGGCCGGTTCTCTACTCACTGCACCACCTAGCTGCCCCTGTAAATATTTTAAGACTATCTGGTGAATCAAACAGTCTGATCCCATAACTAGACCATAAAGGGGGCAGTAAAAAGGGGGAGTCATTCCTATTTAGATCTTTTATGATGTTCAGCATATTTTGTGGTTCCTACCTGCTATAACTTATTCTTTTTTCATCCCAGTTCTATGGCTAGTTGATCTATAAGCTGTAAAAGTCTGATGTAAATGTAGCACTGGGTTCAATCCTCACTTAGGTTCAAGTTATAAATTTAATCATTCCTATTTAATGAACAAAGAAACTGTATCTTAGAGAAGTTGAGTGACTTGTCCAGAATCTAATAACTAGAAAACATCTAAGGCAGGATTTGAACCCACAAACTTTCTGATTTTACCCTGAACTTTATCCACTATATCACGATGACTTTCTGTAGTATACCCAATAAGCTGTCATCCATCCTTTGTATAGAGCTTTCTAGTGAGTCTCCCCAAGCAGTCCTCTTCACTTTAAGATACTTTTAATTGTTAGGAAATTCCAGCTGACATAAATTTTAATCTGCCTCTCTGAAACCTCCACTTAGTGCTCCTAATTCTACTCCCTGGGGCCAAACAGAATGAATCTAGCCTGACAATCAGACCTTTCGAATACTTGAAGACAGAGTCTTTTCTTCTCATTCCCAATCTCTTCAACTGATCCTCATATGGCACAGTCTCAAGTCCCCTCATCAATCTGGCTATCTTCTTCTGGGATACTCCAATTTGTCACCATCCTGCTAAAAGGCGATACATACATAAGCCCCAAAGGACTATTATAAAATTTACTTAGAAGGAAAGATACCTCCACAGTAAAACTTCAATAATTCATATAAATTAGGGGCGGCTAGGTGGCGCAGTAAGTAGAGCGCTGGCCCTGGAGTCAGAAGGACCTGAGTTGGGATCCGGCCTCAGACATTTAACACACACAAAACAAAAACCTAGCTGTGTGACCTTGGGCAAGTTACTTAACCCCAATAGCCCTCGAAAAAAGCAAAAAAAAATAATAATAATTCATATAAATTAGTGGGGGAAAGTTGGTCAGAATTACTAGATAAATAAATAATGGGGAGAGAGGAAAAGGGAGAGGGAGAGAGAGACAGAGAGAGAGATGAAGCAATAAAGCTTTGTCACTTTGAAGTGTTAACTAGAATAAGCTAACAAAGTTTCCACACAAAAAGGACCTAGAGATCCACTTTGTTGAATATAGGGAAGAAATCTGTAATAATTATATCAAATCACTTCTGATCCAGAGAAACATGAAAGGATTTATATGAACTGATCCAAAGGAAATAGCACCATGATTAAGAAAAAAGTACCCATTATTACTAATACACATGGAAAGAAAAATAATAAAAAACTGGAAACTACATAACTATAATGATTGAGCTTGGTCACAAAAAAAAGGAGGAAAAATGCATTTCTCCCTTCCTATAAAAAGTGGGGCATTAGGGGCAGAGAACATTGCACACACTGTCTTTCATACCTCTCTTTCTTCCCAGTGTGGAAACCAAGGCAGATCTATTTAACTCACCTGTTACCTAAGTCTTAGAAAATTGCCTGCCACACTGTGGGGTTAAAGGATTTGTCCAGGTTAACACAGCAAATATAACAGAGGTAGAACCCAGATACTGTCAATCTTTTAATGTGTCTCTTCTAGAAAACCAGAACAAAAAGATAAAAAGAGAAACAATTTCCTCAAAAGGTTTAACTCCTTCCTTTCTTTGCTTCAAATCTCTCAAATGCCACCTGAGTGAAACTTGAGAACTTTGGAAACCCCAAACAATAACCTGGGTGACCAAGAACAGGGGTGATACTAACTGAAATTCTTACTAGCTCCTTTTAAAAAGCCCTATCTTGCTTCAGTAAGAGAGGAAAACTACAAGAAGGGCATGATCAATTCTATATACATATTATGTAACAAATATGTAAAATATATGTATTTATACACACACACACACACACACAAACATTCTGGCTTCAATATGTCAAGGATCTCTGTTCACAATGTGGGTATTCACTTTACAAACCCAGAAACCCCTTTGGGACTTAGTTGACAGTCATTAACAGTAACTATGGCCCTACATTTCTTCACCTTTCATCATTCTAACAAAGAGCCTCTCCAAACTTATATAGACTGGTGTTACCAGGACCATACCAGAAGATTTTCCAACTTGGTTGAATGGCACACACAGCCTTTGAGTATCCAACATCACTTATAAGCCAAGAGAAGGACTTCAGTGGGGGAAAGGGCCCAATTCAAATCCCAGTGATGACCTATGTGACCTTGGACAAGTCATTTAACCTCCTAAATAACTGGAGGGAGGATAGGAGGAAGGGAAGGAACTGGAGGGAAGGAGGGAGGAGGGAGAAAGAGAGAGAACTTGCCTCAAGTCTCTCCCCATTCCAATCTGTTCTCCACTCAGTCACTTAAATGATTTTTTTAAAGTGCAAGTCTGATCATGTTATACGCCCCCCCACCCCTCAATAAAACACCACTGACTCTATATCACTTCTAGCATAAAATACAAAATGCTGTTTGGCATTCATAGCCTTTCATAACCTAGCCCCTTCTACCTTCTTACACCTTACTCCCCATCACACCATGGATCCAGTGATACTGTCCACAAAGAGATACTCCATTTCTTATTTCCAAACATCTTCTCCAGCTGTCCCTCATGCTCTCCCTCCACCACTCTGCCTACTGACCTCCCTGGTTTCTTTTCCATACCCTCTTAATTCAAAGGTCTTCCCTCTGCTACTTATTTCCTAGTTATCCTGTATATGGCTTGCTTTGTTTTTTTCTCATGTTGTCTCCCCCACTAGACTGTAAACTCCTTGAGGGCAGGGACTATCTTTTGCTTCTTTGTATTCCCAGTGTTTGACCCCCATGCTAACATACAGTAGGCATTTAATGAATGTTAATGAATTGAATGATTGAGCTATAGATAAACAGGTGTATAAAATGTACATTAATGTAATAGCTGGTGGCAATGGATGAATATTAAATGGCAAATAAATGTTTCCTGTTCAAAAGGTTGACAAGCAGAAGGTAAGCACCTGGCTGCTGAGAGTAAAGACTATTAGGACAAGGCTGATGTTTAAATTGGAGAGCCATTCTTCTTCCTTTCTACTCCAAAAGAAAGAGGCCCTCAGAGACAGCTTCTTGTCTCTTGCCCACAAGGAATAGACTCATTTCCCGGTGGCACTGAGCCCAGTTCTGCTGCTGGGGTGTTGCCTTCTCTCTTGCCCTTGATGCCTGGGAAAGGCTTTGGACCAGTGCCGCCCTTCTATCCTTCTATACCGTAAGTAATCCTCTATAGATGAGAGTGTGAATGCTACCTTTAGTCATTATCGCTCAATCATTTCCTGGCTGTCTTGACTCATCACACAATTCGACACCATACATACTAGTGGGTTTCATCATTAACCCCTAATTTTTTTTTTTTTTAAACAAGTATCTGTTATGGGAATTTTGCAGCCAGAGCACTGGATCTGGAGTCAAAAGACCTGGGAGTGCTAGGACCTAAGTTCGAAAACCGACTCTTGTCACTCACTGGTTTTGAGACCTTGGCGAAGTCACTCCAGGCCTTACTTTTCTCATCTGTACAAAGCCTTTACTCTAAATTTATACTCCTGTGACCCCAGGACTTGTACCCCTACTTGAACCTCAGAATGTCCCCATCCCCAACCATGCCTCCAACCAGGAAGCTCAGTGGATGCTGTAATCTACAGATATAATTGCCAAACAAAACTCGGAAACTGGGTACAGGAGATCCAAACGCTAAAAGGAAAAGGAGATAGAATCGCAACCATCCCCACCCTGCCACCACTTTGAAGGGATTCGAGTAGTTTCCCCTTACCCCCACACCCCGCACCAATTCCGTTTCCACAAACTTTCCCAAGCGGCCGAGTGTGTCAGCGGGAACAAGGAGACAGGTGTAGTGACACCTCTCCACCCCCAGCACAGGCGCCGCAGCTGCTCTTGCGCGCCCAGCTCAGAGCCCAGCTTCGGAGGGAGGGGTTTCCAGCCCAATCGCAGCCCGAGATCCCAAGCAGTGGGGGGATGACGCACCTGGCAAGGGTCCCCCTCCCCACGTGGGGGCACGAAAAGGGCTCATCACCCACCCGCCGGCCGGCAAGGGGAGGGTGGAGAAGGCCAAGGAGATCAGTGTGGGGGCTGGCACTTCGGGCCGGGTAGCCAAGGCTTCCCTCCAATTCCTGGTGTAACAATTTGCATAATGGGATTTTTATCCTCTCCCCACCACAGACCTTAATTCCTTTGCACACCATCGCCCCCCTAGGCCACCTCTCTCCGGTGATAATAACCCAATGTCTTCTCCAGGGTGGCCCAGGTGAGGGGCAGGAGGCGGCAGAAATCCATTCCCTCCCCCTCACCTTCCTTCCCATCTCATCCCTCTCCCTTCCCCCTACGATCCCCTCAATCCTCATCAGTGGGTGCACTGGGGTGCGCGTGTCGATGCAGCTGCTGCTGCTGCAGGAAATAGGACTTAGATGTCTCTTACCTTCCACAGCCATTCTCTCAGTGTTTGCCTAACGTATGCATAATTCGCCTGGCCTGGGTACTTCTTCTGCCCAGGACTCCCCACCCCCCCCCACTTCACTTGCTCTCGCTTATAAATTCTGCGCTCATCTGCAACCAAGATCAACCTGCAGCCCTCACGCAAACTGGAGGAGCCGACTCCCTGCACGAGCCGGGCAGTCTGGGAAATGTAGTCTCCCTTCCCCCCTCTCTCAGCCCCAGCAAATACCCCCAGAATCCACCCTCTGAGCGCGTTTTCACACCACCCTCTTTCCCTTTCCAGAATCTGCTCGGGTGCGTACTGAACTAGGCAATGGAACCCATCCCTAGGAGCTAGAGAGGTGGACCGGGAGCCCGAGGCTGTGATCAGAACTACAGTTCCCGAGATGCAAAGCTTCAGGGTTTAGCAAGCGATTTGGAGTGGGGATTAGTGATTGAGAACTTCCCTGTCAAATTAGAAGGGGACAGGTACGAGGGCAAGGGTCTGGTTCTAGGGGCGGGAGGCTACTGGCTTTTATGATAGCTATGTGTCATTCCACAGTTTACTCATCCGACATTGGTTCCATACACTCTAGACCTGACCTTCCCCCACCTCCTCCGGGCTAACCCAGAGACCCTTGGATTCCAACAGTAGGGCATCTTATTTGATGTCTGGACTCCAATGTCAGCTACAAAATGGTTGCACCCAGTAGGGCCGAAAGAAAGCAATGGTTAGGCACCCTTCTGTTGTGCATTGCAAGGACGTTTGAGGCCTGGAAGGAAACCCAACCTAGGATGGTCCAGCCAGGGAGGTTGGGAAGGTGTGAAATTCCTGAAGAATTTCAACAAAAATGTATTAGGCAAGCCAAGTAATTGGAGGTTTATTTAACACATTCTATGATGCAGTCAAACTGGCCTTCTTACTGTTCCCCACACAACAGATTCCATCACTTATCACAGTGCCTTTGCCTAGATTGTCCCAATGTCTGGAGGGCACTTCCTCACTTTTCACCTATCAAAATCCTAAGGCTTTTTAAAACTTTCATCAAATACTACCTTCTTCATTAGGCCTTTCCAGATTCCACCCTCCCCCAAATGCTATTGCTGTTCACCCCCAAATTGCTAAATATTTACTGTGTGTGCTTACACATATATCATCACATATATACATACATGCACACATATATGTATAGCATGAATATATAGGTGTAGGTATACATACAAGTATGCGTTAGAGTTTATATATGATGTCCCAAGTCTTAGTGAAGTTAAAAAATTTAAGATATATACATGTATGTACATAGTATATATGTATGAATATGTGTCATTCCTTCACATCATAGAATGTAAGCTTCCTGAAGACAAGAACTATTTTTTTGTTTGTTTTATTTTATATTCCCAGTACCTAGCATAGTGCCTGGCACATAGAAAATGCTTAACAAAGGCTGGATGGATTAATTATATTTTTTTACCAACTGCACTGGTGAAAGTGACTCCCTACAAAGAAAAAAGAACTCTGGGAAAGGGGGAAAATAATAATTTGAGTTGTAATCAGGAATAATGAGTAAAATGATGGAATCATAAAATGGGGTTGAAGGAATGGCTAGATGGCACAGTGATAGAGCACCAGCCCTGGAGTTAGGAGGACCTGAGTTCAAATCTGGCCTCAGACACAACATAAAACTAGCTGTGTGACCTTGGGCAAGTCACTTAACCACAACTGCCCTTCAAAAAAAAAAAATAAATGTGGTTGTAAAGAACCTTAGATATTATGTAGGACATCTCCTGCAAACTCTGCAGATAAGGAAATGAAGGCTTAGGGAAGTGAAATGATTTGTCCAAGGTCATACAGGCAATAGATGGCAAAGCTGAGATTGGAACACAAGTCCTCTGACTCCAGGCTGATGTAATTATGCCAAATAGTCCAAATGACTGAATCTCTGAATTCCCTTTCCATCCTCTTAACTGATTATCTAATAATTTATTAATTGTAGCAATAACAAAAATTACTTCGTGCCTCCTTTTGTTGTATAGAAGTGGTGAACATTTCAGCTGATATGGACAATGGATAGTAGAAGAGAATAAATCCGAGTCCTTTTAAATGTATTTTTTAACTATTACCATGACAACCCTCAACCTCTTTTATTCTGTATCCCTTGATTAGAGCGAAGACTGGGTAGCAGAAGAGCCTTCAACACAAAAAAAGGGATCAATCCATAATGTTTATCATGAGAGTGGAAAGAAGCAGTTTTTAGGGTCTGTTTTCTTTTGCCATCATTCAAAGAACTGAGTAGCTAACAAAGATTCTTAGTCCAAGGAGAGTCAATTCAGATCCCCCTCCTTACCTGCTCTGTAGGGGTAGTTTGGGCTGTTTTCCTTGGGTCCTTGTAGATGTTGTGGCCACAGAGTATGCTCTTTCCTGTCCTTGGCTCAGCCCCACCTGATGCTTTTCAGGTCTGGTGGCTTAGAATATAAAACCATTGGCCTGGCAGTAGGAAGACAACACATTTTATTTTACTGAGTTTGAACTGCCTTCTGAGTGCTATGGAAAAGAAAGCACTGGCAAAATCAATAATTCCATAAAACTCACCTGAGGCCTGAACTCTCTGATCCATTGAACCATACTGGAAAGATCAGGAAGAGCTGCAAAAACTGTGTAACTACTTTATTCCACTCACTGTAGACTTTTATTAATCTCCAGGTATCCTCCATATTCTTCCCTGGCCACACAGTGTTTTTAAAGATGGGTATTCCAATCTCATTCCATTAAGTAAGTATTCTAGCCTCCTTTGTCACCATTACTAAAGAGGAAATATCTTTCACCCTCACTCTTCTAGATATATTTAAATTTATATTCATTTTATTATTTGCAGTTTTAGCATATCCAGTTAACATCTAAATCCAACATTTGTGGAAAATCAAAATTCCATGCAATGAGGGTGCACAATTATGATGGGGAGACAGTATCAAGATCTTTCATCCCGATTAAATACTTGACTATGGATCATAGACTCCCAACCATAGGGAGTGATCTCTGATGAGTCACACTAAAGAGAAATTGACACTGGTAGCAATGTCCTAACCTTTTCCTTTGCCATAAGGGTATAGGCTGGGTCATTCCATTTCTCACCCCAATTCTTGTTAACAGTCCTATACTTATATCTATCCTTGTTTTCTCCTTCAAATCTTTACTCCACTATTAAGGTGTTATGGATTAAATGCTGGCCACCACAGTTTGGTTCATAATAAAATCTTAACTGATAGGATCAAAAAGATGGACATCTGGGCATAAATCGCCATAGACGCTGGTCACACAGTTATCTCAGCCTACATGAGATACTAGTTCATCCTAAGAAGAGATGTTCACAGATCCACTGACCTTAGTAGCTGCATGTTCAGGTCTATAAGAACACTCGGGTCCTTCTTTTACTACATAAAGCTACCAAATCCCAAGAACCAATAATATTCTAAATCCCTAGCCATTTGCAAAAATCTATCAAATCTGTCCATTTATGGCCATAAGACTGACTTTTTTTTTCTGATTTAGCTGGCCTTCCAGAAACTCAATTTTGCTGAATACCTAGCAGGATTTATAGTGACACTGGTTTTTAACAGATTTTGCATAAACATGTTTCCTCTAAGTTGCAGGTTGAGGAAATTAAAAAACGTTGACATCTGGATTATAGAATGATAGTATTTAATATTAGCTACATGGGATGGTTCAGGAACTCAAAAGAGTGGTTCTATCCATAATAATAAAAGCATAGAAGCTACTGTAAAGTATTTGGACAAGTCAGACTCTCAAGAACTTATAATATCCATGATCACAATATACTGCCTTTGATTAGCCACTATAGCTAAGGCCAAAAGCAGGAAATTTAGTGGGATGTCTTCTACCTACCTCCACCTGAGTAAGGATACTTCTTCCCTTGGTGATTTATGATCTTTTTAAATTACACTCATAAGTTCAGGGGGAAAATCAGCACCAAGAACTTCAAAGAAAATCCAAACAAAGAAAATATAAGTAGAGAAATAAAGACTAATAGGCAGGGCTTCTGTCTGAGAAATTAGCACAGATCAACAAACAGATCTAACTGTATGACAAAGGCAATACATACATAGTTACCAGAGAGAGAAGCACCAACATCTAGGTTTTCCAAAGCTATGGGACTCCTTAACAGGTACCCAGTCTCATTTGTTCAAATCACAAGAACACTCTTCCAATGAATGAGCCTTAGTGTATATATACTCTTTTTAGAGCCAGAGTATCACAACCCTCATGACTCAGTGCCTAATTAGAAATTAACAAAAGGTGTGAAAGTCTTCCTACAGTCAAACCTACCCTAAGCAAGCTTCTCTTAATGGGCTCCACTTGAGGCCTATTAATAGCTGGGGAAGATCTTATGTCCCATTATATTATCTTATATCCCATTATCTTATATCCCAAATTAACATTACAGATTCCCCTATGAAGTTCCTTGGTAAAATTGTAACCTAGTTACCAGTATCTAGCAGCTCCTCTTGTGTTTGGCACCCCACCGCTCTGCCCACACAATAATAACTTGGGAATAAGGAAACCAGTCCCCCAAGGATCCTACAGTTTAAAAAGAAGTCAGAACTCTGGGAAAACCTTGACCCTCCTTATACTGACAGTCCATCAAGCCTGGACTTGTGTGCTAAAGACTTGTATCTGTGAACAACTTGGTAGGATGGAGGCTGATCAGGTTAGGTAGAGGCTTTCAGAAATGTCCTAAATTTTGGTGGGGCACAAGGACCTCAACTACTCTGACACTAGGTGTACTAAACAATGTTATTAACACCTTTGTAAGTTATCATTCCTATTCTTATACATCATGTTTTAAAAGCCATACTCAAAGTTCATTATAGGGAGAGGAAATTATTGCCATCTGCTCACCTAATAGAGTTATAGGGATCATTCCCTCCAAATAATCTCCAGAACTCCTCTGCCATGTGGACAGTTCAGTTTATTTGGCTAACTGATGGGTTTGTCTGTTGCTCAAACTTTTTGATCTGCACGGGCTTGTTAGATGATCTGGTGGGGAAGACCCAGAGTGGTAGGGCATTAAACCATTGTGGTAGGGAGCTCCAAATAAAAGATATGATTAATCCCATCTGAAGCAAGCTGGTCAAAAGAATGGGGGGGTCTTTTTTAGGGAGAATAAATTCAATCTCAAACCTACCTCTATAAAAAATTTCACACACAGCCATTACTGCCTTCCTTACAGGAACTAGATATAGAGGGAATTCATCTTTATGGGGCCAAGTGTACAAATTTTTCACCTAAAAAAGAATAAATAGTAGTGTTCATCAGAGGGCTGTGATGTATTCAGCTGACTTTTCAAGAACAAAGTATTTGTAAGCTCTCTTATTCTATGGAATTCTGCAATAAATCAAAGTAATTTTAATTGGATTATTATGGTTTATGATTGTCTTCTGAATTTTAAACAACAACAACAAAAAACCAAAAACCTTGGACTCACTGGACCAGGCCAAATTTGGACTTAGCTCCCAACACTAATGATATGAAAAGTCACAAAGGGGTAAGAACTAAGTGACTGAGTGAAAAGTAAATGAAAAAGAAAAAGTCTGTAAGATTATCTGTGTAGCAAATTTAAGATTTAGGACAATATGAAAAGAAATAGCAGATGTCTATAATTAAAATCTAGAAGGCTGAGTTTTTAGCACCAGTCCAGATCTTTACTCATTATACAATCCTGAGCCAATCATCTAATCTGAGTCTCAGTTTCCTATTTTGTAAAAACCATAGTAAAAATTCAGAAATCTTTTAAAAGTCCCTGCTATGTATGGAGAACTTCTGCGGAGATTCTAAGTCAGAAGACATACACTAGGTACTCCAGAGAGTTTTTGTAAGGAATGCCTTTTGTAGATTGCAAAGTATCATATGTACGTGAGCTGTTATTATTTTGACTCTTTCAAAAATCCCATTTTCAATACAAGTTTGATTACTGAATAAAGTTGAAATTCTAACATTTGAAACTCTCCATAATTAGCCTCCAACATCTCTTTCCAGTCTCATCTCACATTCATTTCTTTTTTTCCATAGTCTCTAGTTTAAACTGGACCAAACTCAAATTCTCCTCAATGCCTTTCCTCCTATACAATAATCTACCTCCCTATTCCTTTACCCCTTTCCAAATACAATCTTTAACTATTTGAGTCCTTCTAGTCATTCAACTGACACTTCCTTCATGAAATACTCTCAGGCAGAAGTCATCTCTATGCTTACCTCAGGAATTTACTTTATTTCTACCTAATTCATTTTACCTTTTCTAATATGTACATGTTTTCTGTGTTCAGATCACTCCCACTATATTGAAAACTACTGGAGGACAAGAGTAAAGCCTAAAAACACAGCTAAAGTTTATTAAGAATATACTTTATGAACTAAACTGTCCTGGGCATAGGGGAAGAAAAAATATATAGTGCATTATTCTGGTCCTCAAAGAACTCATGGTTTATTGTGAGGTAAGATATAAATATGGATAACTGAAACAAAAAATTTACATGATAAGTGAAAGAGACAACATGATATATGGGAAATTAGGAAAGATATTAGCACTGAATATATAGATTTGCATAGAGATAATAATTATACCCATGGGAGTTGGTTAGGTCATTAAAGGAGAGAATATAGGAAAGAAAAAGAAAAAGGACTCAGAACAGAGCTTAGAATTAGTGAATAGGGGGCAGCTATGTGGAACAGTGAATGGAGCACTGGCCCTGGAGTCAGGAGGACCTGAGTTCAAATCTGGCCTCAAGACACTTAACACTTAGTAGCTGTGTGACCTTGGGCAAGTCACTTAACCCCAATTGCCCCTACAAAAAGTGAAAAAAAAAAGAATTAGTGAATAGAAGTTTATCCAGAAAAGGAGATGGAGGGTGGTCAATTAGCAGATAGGAGAAGAGTCAGAAGAGCAGAGTATCATTGAAGCCAAGGTGGAGGAAAACATCGGGAAAGAAGGGTTGGTCAACAGTGTTAAAAGCTACAAGAGATATCAAATAGAAAGATGACTGCAAAAGGCCATTAAGTTTATCAGTTAAAAAATCATTAGAAACCCAGATGAGAAAATTTTCAGTCCAATGGTAGAGTCATTAGTCTGATTGCAAGGAGCTGAAAAGTGAGTGGGCCATATAGAAATGAAGGCAACCAAGCAGAAATCATCCTTTCTAGGAGTTTGGGGGAAAAGGAAAAGAGATATTGGATGATAACACAAGGGAATGATAGTATCAAGTGACATTTACCTAAGAATGGATATGTTTGTAGGCAGAAGGGAAGGAGTGAATGGATGAGAAGAGGTTGAAGATGACAGAAAGACATGAAATGATTAGTGGCCAAGCAAACTCATGGAGAACATGGGGAAGGGTGGGATCAAGAAGAAAAGTAGTGAGAGCGACCTTGGCAAGGAGAAAGGCTACCTCTTGTTCAGAGACTGTATCTATACCTAAAGAAGAGAGAAAAGAGAGTGATACAGAGGGGTTTTAAAGAGCAGAATCAGAGAGGTAGCAGCTCGCAATAGATGGTCTCAATTGTCTCAATAAAGTTGCAAATCTCTCTGATGAGAGAGAAGGTACAAGAAGAAACCTGGGAGAAGAGTTTTGAAATAGTCATTGATGGGAGTATACTGACCAGGAAGAAGTGAGAGGAGGTTGGACCAATGATATAGGCAAAGGATTAGACAGTGAGGAATAGGCACATAGCTTCTTACGTAGCCAAAGAGGATAAAGAGTAAGAGCATGCTGATTCTGAGAAATTTTGAGGAATGGAAGAAGGAATCAAATGAGGGAGTTTATATTAAAGCGCTATCCTCTCAATAAATGCCAAAATCTATCTATCTATGTATCTATCTAATGGAACCCATTTCTAATGCTGAAATAAGAGAGGCAATGAACAATGCTGTTTTGTTAGACTTCTGTTGAATAAAGTTATTATGTTTCAGGGAACATGATTCCATCAGTAGGCTATTCAAATCTATGTGATAATAAGCTAGGTCATAATAGGGTTATGCTGTATTAGAGAAAAATATTTTCTGTGATTCAGGATTGTTTCTTTATTTTGAGTCAAGCATAATGATCTGTTGAAAAAGTGGACAATATCATTTTCTATTAAATGCATTAGATTGCAGCTGCCTTAAGATTGAAATAATTTATCTTAAATGACTTCCAAAAAGAAAACCATCCCCCTGGACATAGTTTGGGATGATGGCACTGTGAACTTCATGTACCATTTTGTAAATTGGTATAAGAAATACCAGGAGCAAACAAGCACAGTTTGATTTCAAGTCATGCTAGTAACAGAATGATCTTAAATTGGTTGAAGTGATGCCTTACCACACTGGTGTGAGAACATTGCTTTGTTGCATTGAGCTGCCTAGGGGTAGAAATGTAGCCTTCCAGCAGGGTTGACTATGCTGTTGTTAGAAATAATAAGGGATTATTTTGAGACACAAAAGGCATTTTAGAGCAAACTTTGGAGACCACCATGGAGTTGCTTCTCTGCGATAAATTTGCAACAACTTTTCATAGCATGGTGACCATGAAACTGGCAATCATAAACAGTCAAATACAACTTACAATGATAGGTCTGGTTATCTGGAATTGCCACCTACATAACCAGACTGAAGCAGAGTTCCATTGGAGTCAAGTGGAAAGAGTAGTGGACTTGAGGTCAGAAGATCTGGATTTGAATCCTGATTCTAATGCTTCATGGTTGTATAAGCCTAAACCTTTTTTTACCTCAATTTCCTCCCCTGTAAAATGAGAGAGTTGTATTAAATGGTCTCTAAGGTTTTTTTTACAACTGTAAAGTCTATGAATAAAAGATATGAACAAACTTTTTGACTGATTTACAAAGTACGTGACGTGGATGGTAATGCCGCATCCTAAGCAAAATGTATGGTAGGATGAAAATCCCACTCTAGCATTCTAGACATCCTGATTTATTTATTTGTGACACTTGTCAATTTATGCCAGAAAGATAGCTACTCCCTAACTATAAATCACACTTTTTGTTTTGTGGAGTTTAAGTGAAGTTGCTTACAATAGATTTTTAAAAGTGTGCTTGTCTGTCCATGATTCTGTACAACTAATAGGCTATTCTGGTCTGAATATGGCCAAAGTTTTTGCCTATTGGAATTATAGATAAATATACTTTACATTTTATGCTCATGAGATAAGTGCAGCAGAAAGGGTAAGGTATCAGGAGTAACAGAATCTGAGTTTGCATCCTGGCTCTCCCATTTATTATTTGGGGGAAAGTTCATCAACTTTTCTGAGCCTTAGTTTCCTGGACTAGATGACCTCTAAGGTCCCTTCCAACCATAGATCAAGGATTATTTTACAAGTGAGAGAACTGAGGTTAAGAAGAGATAAAGTGACTTACCCAAGGTCACACAACTGGTAAATTGCATAGCCAGCATTGAAATCTAGAACTTCTTCTCTGCAGGTTCAATACATTCCTCACCACATTGACCACATCTTAATAATTACATTGATAGATGTAGAAAATAAGACATTCAGTTGTGGATTTTTGCTTGTTTATTATATTTCTTTTGGTGGGGGAGGGCAATTGGGGTTAAGTAACTTGCCCAAGGTTACCCAGCTAGTTTTTTTTGTGTGTGTGTGTGTGTTAAGTGTCTGAGGCCAGATCCGAATTCAGGTTCTCCTGACTCCAGGGCTGGCACTTTACTCACTGTGCCACCTAGACACCCCTTGTTTATTATATTTCTAAAAAGCATTTGACCCAATAGAAAAAATGTAGCTTTGCAAAAAGATGTCTTCCATGTATTATTGAAATAATGCAAAATTCCTTGGAAGATATCACTGGAGTATCAAACAGCCTTAGATCTAACAGACTTTGCTTCATATTCTATTCCTGTGTGTGGTTTGTTGTCGGGTGTGTGTGTGTGTGTGTGTGTGTGTGTGTGTGTGTGTGTGTGAAGTCACTATTTTCTCACTTAGCTCAAGTCCCCACAGCAGGAAGAAATTAGGAACCTTTAACCTATCAAGTTTAGATGTAGAGTTTACTACCATACTAATAGATACCCAAGCATGCTGTTGTTTACAGCATGATTAGCAAAATAATTTAATTAGAACAGAATTTAAAAAGAGAAAACAGAAACATTCTTATCACCCATTCAGCTAATGAGCAACCTCTCACTTCTCTTTCACCCAGCATAGCCTAGGCTAGATGTTTCCCTGCTCCAAATTCCCACCAAAAAGCTAGAGGAAAGAGGACAAAGTCTCAGCAGCCTCAAGCATCTACTGCTAAGATATTATTCCACTCCCCAGCTACGATCTCAACAGTTTCAACACAGCACTGGGAGACCCCTGGCAGTGTCTGGAGTTCTGTTAGCTCATTGCAATTCAATTCAATTTAACAAGAGTCTATTAAGTGCTCACTAAGTGGTACTGTGCTGGTGATACAGAGATAAATATTAAAATATTCCCATAGTCTCTTTGCCCTCTATTTGTTATTATGAGGAGTTTGGGGGAGGAGGGTTAGGAATAGCACAAACAATCAGAATAGCAGGATAAGGGGTAGGAAATGGATTAAAGATTCTCCATTGGTGTAGATGATGTCATATGATGATTGTAATTACAACTTGCATTCATGTAGCACTTTACATTTTTCAAAGAACTTTATATACAATATTCATTTTGAATTTCAGAACAACTCTGTAAGGTGGATCCTGAAAATATCATTGTCTCCATTTTGCAGGTGAGAAAATGAGACCCAGAGAGTTAAAGTAACTTGCCCACAGTCATACATCTAGCAACTGTCAGAGGCAAAGTTCAATTCCTAACTTTAAATCCACCAATCCATCAGGTATAGCATCCATTATAGTCCATGATAGTCAATGTCAATATTTTCATTTTTTTTTCCTAGTTCCCATTTCTCAGAGTTGACAGCTTATTTAAATAGGTCATGCTTGAGTTGATGTAATCACACACAATGTCTTCTCATCTTTATTCTTTTTACTAATTCAGTATTGATTTTGACTTTTGCTCTAAACAGTCAATGATCTAATAGTATGTGGATAATTGATTTGAAAATGATTTCCAAACCCATGATTAATTGTATCTTGTCTGTTAAGATATAGGTGCTTCCATTCATTCTTTATGGTAGTGTTGAGGGCTTGGCATGTCTGCCATCTTCTGATTCTCTTCTTTAAGAAAGTATTCATGGAATACAAACGCGAGGCTTCTAAAAGGTCTATAAGCCTTTCATTTCTCAAACCTGAAACATATTGCACAACACATTTTTCACTGTAGACCATAACTCCCAGCTTCTCACTGGAGCCATTAAGTTTGTAGACTTTCTTTGAAGGATCTTATCAAGTTCTTCATTTAATTTTTCAATTTTCTCTTTGCAGACAGCTTTATCATATAATGTACACTTATGTTCATATTGGTCTGAGATTTTTATTTTGTCCATATAGTCAAATATCTTCAGTTTCAAATATCTTCAGTCACATTTTACTAGTAAAGATTCAACAAAATAATTAAGTGGAGCCAAAGTATATATGACTGGAACATGTGCAATATTAGGTAAACAACTTGCCTAAATTCCAGGAGTACTGACTCAGGGATACGCAGCTGCACAGTTTGACAAATAGGACAGAAGTCAGTGATGAGTGATCCACCTGTAGTGTAATAAACAATATAGGGTTTTACCGAAAGATTCATTTTTCAGCCAATTACCAGATGCTGTGTCTTTTGTGAAACGCATTTGTTGCCCTTATCCTAGAACTTGCTCTACTCACAATTGAGTAGGATGATAGCACTTTCCCGAGGTACACATCTTTTAGTCTTCCAAATAACTTCCTAGATCAGAGTCTGTGCCATGTTCCCTCTATGCACAAGCTGCCACAATGTTCATCATGACCATGAGCAAGGTGAATGTTATGGGAGACAGCCAAGTGTTCCATGAAATGATGTTTCTAATACCACGTCCTCCAACCCAAAACTTTTATTCATATCTCTGAGGAGAACCTACGCACCATCATTCCATTTAGGTACAACTTCAGGGCAGCTAGGTGGGACAGTGAATATAGAGCATCTGCCCTCAAGTCAGAAGGACCTGAGTTTGAATCCAGAGTCAGACACTTAACACTTACTAGCTATGTGACCTTGGGCAAGTCATTTAACCCCAATTGCCCTGCCTTCCCCCCTCCAAAAAACAAAACAAAACAAACATTTAGGTACAACTTCTTTATGATTTCTGGTTTCATTTATTATGAGGATATAAGTGTTGATGTGGTTAAGTTCCTGGGATACTGTATTTCTTCCATGGTTACATAACAATTACACTTTAAGAGTAGCGACAGCTATTTTAATGTCTATAAGATGACTCAAAAACTGTGAGATTCTTAGCATCCTTTCTCCCCTTTCTGTCACTTTGCCCTCAGAGGTTAGATCCACTACACATATACATACATACACACATATGTATGTATATGAAATTGGATATATAATCATATACATATGTGGGTATATATTTTTATGTGTGTGTGTGTATATATATATATATATATGCAGACACATATACACACAAGTATATATATTCAGAAACAGATTCTGAATGATTAAATTACTGATAAAAAGTATGAACTGCATTTCACTATCTAATCTGGTAAAAAGAAAATGTAACCACGTTAGTTTTGTTTGTTCATTGTTAGCTGCCTCAAGGATCAGTTTATAATATGTAATTGAAGCAGAGGAGGTTGCCAGTAGATACCATTTTATCTTGGACCCCAGCAATGCTACTTTGTAGTTTAGTGATCAAGAGGCAAGATAGAAAATATAACGAAACTGTATCATTTCATGTTGCTATTTTTATATTGCTAACAAATTCTCAAATATTAAAGAATATGGATATACACAACATATATGTAATCTATAAAATAAGATAATTAGATGTATACATATGAATATATATAGAATGCACAAATATACACACATACATATCTTGCATGTACATAGCTGTTTCTTATGGCTTCTCTACCATTCGAATTTAAGCTCCTGGAGGGTAGGAGCTATTTTTGCCTTTCTTTGTGCCTCTAGTGTTTAGTGTATGAGGTATTCAGGGAGGACTAGCCCCTCTGGTGAGAGGACTTGCCAAGCCCTTTTTGGGGCTGTTCACCTACCTTTGGTGGATACCTGGCACCCAACTCTCACCTGTGCCTCCAAGAAGCAACACCTTGATAAACCATATTTGCATATGGCTAAACCAGGCTGAGGGTAGACAGTTGGTGAGTTAGCAGGATGTCTACCCCAAGCATGTGAAGACTTCCCCCAGTAGAATGGGCAGATGAGAACAGTTTGTTCTAATAGCTACAAAGGTGTCTAAAGCAGATGCCATGGAACTCTTAGAACTTGGTCAGATATTAAAGATGACAAGTTCATCCACTGTATTCTGGGCTATCTCTGGGTATCCTGACTTTTGTCTTGACACTAGATTTCAACGACTCTTGAAGAGAGAGTAAAGATGGTGACTTTGCACAACTGCCTCATTTAAATCCAATTTACCCATAAGTCAAGACATATCTTATTCATGACATTATTGGTTGTCTTTGAAAATGAAGGACAGACAAACAACAACAACAACAACAGTTCTTAGAACAGCACCTGGACATAGTAAGTACTTAATAAATGTTTGTTGACTGCCTGTTGTCATCACTATAGCAACAGAAGCTATTTGTCCAGGGCTGAGGGTCATTTTTGTTTCTTAAATGTCAAACTACTGGCCAAATCCTCTAGTTGTGAACCTTTGGACATATTTGACTGAGTCCTGGAAAGCAGGTCGTCAAGGTTATGTTTGAAGCCTTATTATATTGGTACATTCTGCCAGGATTTATACTCTCAGAACCTATGGTCATATTTCCTTATCACTATAAAGCTTTAGAGTAGGGCTTTTATGGAGATTCTGAATATTTACTTCGTGGTTTGGGCATATTGCAATATAGAGAAGAGTTCTGGTAGAACATGAACCAATCTGATCTGAGGGAAAAGCAAAGATAATTCCTAACGGATGGTGATAGCCTCCATTGACTACAGCTAGTTCAAAGGGTATTCAGTGTTGCATATGTATACTATGAGATATTTAATGTAGGTCCCAGAGAAGGTAGTAGAGAGTTCTCTCTTTGTGAAAATCAAGTACCACTGGAATGATTTCACCATCTATGCCTTAGAAAACATCAATATATTGGTGGTGTCCAACAAGCTTTATTAACTCTTGAAAATCTGGTAAAGAATATGTAAATGTCAAAATCATGCTTTGATCCACAGAAAATGTCTAATATGAATAGAGCCAATGAAAATTAGTAGGGAGTACATTAAGACCTTAAGATATTGAAAAAAAGAATTTAAGGATATTCAATATTTGTTTAAATTTTTTATATTTATTGATTTTCCCCCCAAAGGCATTGTTATATACTAAATTTATAACAAAAATCAGGCTACTTCCTTAAAAACAGCAATCTGGAAAGTATCATTTTCTTGTTTTATAATTAAAAGAATATTTGTTCTAATACTCCTGATACATACTGATCTATGATTTCCTCAATGTACTTATTCCCTTCAATGATGCAAATCTCAACCTATACATATTTACCTATGCAAATCTTATCCATGCCCTCCTTAATGTTCAATTTATGGATTCCAAACAATGTGCTAAAAATATTCTTTATTTTCTCTTATATGTAGGTGTGACCAGAAAAATTCCTGATAAAGTTGATAATTTCTCACTATGTATTTGATGAGATTACAGGGTACAGTTCTTTGTTAGTTGGGAGTACCTTTCATGGAACTCTTTGGACATGTTTTTTGGTTCCTTGCTGAAAGGACAAGTAATTCTTGTTGAATAGGACTGTCCCAAAGATGAATGGTTTGGTGTGAAATTGCCTCTTCATACCTCCTGGAAGATGAGCATCACAAATGGGGGGATGCCTTGATTATTGGTGATAGTCAGAGTGGATGAACTATTGTCAAAGGAACCCTTCTATAGTGTGTAAGAGTGAGTTGAGGAAAAGCTCCATTCATTTAGAGTTTACACCCTTCTCCATTTTTAAGGCTTTCTTCTCTTCAATTTCCTGTAATGGTAAGGAGAGAATTTTTTTCCCTTATCCTCGTCAGTAACCACTACTCCATGAAACCAGAAGGAATAGCAAATTAAACCAGAAAAAAACCAAACAAACAATATGGCAGTAAGAAATGTACTTGCCTATGTAAGTCTGAAACTAGAATTTCTTAGACCTCAATATTTCTGGCTCTTTTCTTTTTCCTTTTTGTTTCTTTTCATGAGCATGACGCAATGATTAATGATCCTGAGAATGGACTTTTCTAGACTTGGATTTTACTGAATGTTTAAACCTTCATTTGATAGCTTCTGAATGTAAGCATAGGGTACCCACTGCATAGAGGGAGATTTCTTTTACAGCTTGTTTCTCTGGGGAGAAAAGGATTGCCAACTGGATGATCCTATAACTAAAGGATGAAAGCTTGCCATGGCTTGCCAAGAGATCTAGAACTTACTTTACTGTTATGGGAATTTTTGATTTCCCTTTGTTATTAAGGACTCGGGGCCATATTTCCTACAATTTTTGGTTAATTAGAAGTCTGATTTAATGTTAACCTCACCTGAACAAAGAAGATGTGAAAATTTGCTTAATAGCTTTAAATATTTCTTAGATAAGAATCCAGAAGAATCTCAATTGTGTCACCAACTCCTGGGTGACATATAAAAACCCCCCCTTCAATCAATGTATTTATGAATTATCTAAATGTAGTTTAATCTATAACTTAGTTTACCTCTAGAGTTTGTTTCCTTAGGGGGTATATGAGAATATGACTCAGTTTTACTAAATTTGTTTAACTTTTATAACATTGGAGTAAGTATGAAATTATGAATCTACTCTTTAACTTTTATGGTCTAAGAGGAATGTACAAGATGGCAGTTTGTAAAAGAATTATTTCTTTGTCACTCTGACTTAATTTTGCCTCTAAGAAGCCTTGTCAGAATCCTCTGGATTGTTCAGTTTTCTCTGAGGCCTGAACCTATGCTAAAGCATAAAAATCAAACCTAGGTTTTTATATACATAATTTCTACGTTGTGGTAAATATATATCTGGTGCAATTACCCATAACAAGAATGCAGAAAGGAGATATTACTCCTCTAATTGCTATGAATTGAATAGATAGTGCAGATTGAAGTGAATGAGAAATTCTTTTTGCCATACAAAACTTCCTTACTGTCTAGGACTAGAAGAGTGTATGGTAACAATAGTGGGCTATTTGAGGCTTCTTTTTCCTATGCTCATTCATGTATCCCTGTTAGTCCTTTGAGTCTTATGCAGTTTCAATGTCAGAGTAAAAAGCTGTCTCACGCCCAAAACCTAAGTCTATTTTTGTGATAGGGGACTCATTCCTCATTCTTCTCCAGACTTCCTACCAAGCCCCACTCCTTCTCAGATTCCTTTTAGGTGTTGTCTTCTCCTATTAGAGTGTAAGCTCCTTGAGGGCTGAGACTTTTTTTTCACTTGCATTTGTATTCCTAACATTTTGTAGTGCTTTATAGTAAATGCCTTGTAAGTGCTTAATAAATGCTTGTTGACTGACTGAAAGGACCCTCTTACCCTTAGACACATTAGGGGAAACCCTAGACATGAACAATATCCAAATTTTGTCTCATATTTTCCTGGAGAAATCTAGCAGGGTTACTAACTAACCAAAGAGAATCTGATTTCTTGGCAGTCAGATCCGTAGGTTTGAATCCTACTAACCAAGGGACTGTAATGATAATGGTAATTTGAAGATCTTCCCTGTCCCCTAATAGGTTGAATGTAATCACATGGAACCTGTGATTCGAGAGTTTGCTGAAGGGTAGAGCAGAGCCCACAGGAAGCTGGGAGTCAGAGCAGCTAGGTGGAGGGAGGAGAAAGGACAGCAGGCAGGCAGACAGTTAGACTTGTGAGTAAATGTTTGTGGGAAGGTTAAAAGATGGTGTGACTCCATGCTTTGTTATGATGTGTTAACTTCTTTGGTGCTATGATGGATTCAGCTTTCTGGTTTTGGGATTCAGTTTTCTGGTGCTTAATGAATATTTTGCTTCTGTCTTCTATACAAAGAGTCTGTTATAATTTGTGATTGAGCACTATGCCAGCATATTCACAGTTGCTGTCAGCACTATGAATATTGTGTTGGGATTATAGAGACTTGAATGGGATTTCTCCCGGTAGTGGGACACATTAGACATCACAGGGATGCCAAGGGAGTCTGTGGGGCCACATACATTTCTTTGATGCGATCTTTTCTACAAAGACTTTTACATTGTTGGTAATTCTTTGTAGTCTGGACCTTGCCATTTCTAAAGAATCTATTTTCAAGGTAGACTCAATGTTGGCTTTCCTACATGACATTCAACATTTTTGTGAGCATTTTATGTTGTTTTATGCTTTGCTTGATATTAACAATTATAGCATCATTCAACAAGGTTGTTTCTGTTGCTATATCTTTCAAGGAATCTTATAAATCTTGACTTTGGAGACACAGGAGACATCTTGCCAAAGAAGTGATTTCAAAGTGATATTTTGATTTATCAATTTTAATAGGGAAAGGAGGCAAATATTTATTAAGCAACTACTCTGAACCAGGCACCATGCTAAGTGTTTTACAAATATCATGTCTGATCTTCCTAATAACCCTGGAAAGGAGGTGCAATTATTCCCATTTTATAGCTGAGGAAACTGAGACAGATAAAGGTTAAGTGACTTGGCCAAGGCCATACATCTAGTAAGTATAAGTCTGTGGAACTAGATTTAAATTTAGATCTATATAGATGTCCTGTGGCATATCACTTATGAATATGTGCCTCTCTTCTAATACTGTCATCAAGGTTAACCTCAGTGCATATTGACTACAATAATGTAAACGACTACAATAATGATTACACAATGACTACAATAATGTAAATATAAAAGACAATAACAAAAACAAAACAAATGAAACAATGCTGGGAAAGTATAATGACTAAATCTGGCTACAAATAAGACATAAAAGAATGTAGCTCCTCCCAAACACCCCTTTCTTTGCAGAGGTGAGATTTGGTTGATGTGTCCTTTAGGTTTGTTTAGCTTTCCTCTTCTCTTTTTTATTTTTTGTCAAACATATACATCTGAGAGAGGGAGAATAGCTATATTGGGAAATATAGGGGATGTCAAAACAACAACAAAAATAAACATAAAAGAAACTTTATGTGAAGTGAAAAGTAGACTTATAGGTTGATAGTGTTATTCTTTTTGTGTGTCTTTTTGGGGGTGAATGTTAAGGTCCAACATTTTATCTATACCTCTGATTTCTTCCTCTCTGTAAGTTAACTTGAGAATCAAGTTATTACTATTCTCAAAATTACATCACCTATAACATAGATATCCTCTGCAAATACTTGGTCTAGTCTAGTTTTCCTTATCTTTGTTTTCTTCAATGTACATTTTACTTCCTCAAGAAAACAAATGGGACGTAATACTGTATTTGAGTTCTAATAGGTGTTTCCTGCCTTGATGGTGAAAAGAGTCCATTATAAAAATCTTTGCAGATTTAAAAAAAATTTCATTTATTCTGCTGTCTTCCTTCCATTTTTATCTTTAAATGATCAGTAATATTTTGCTTAGTTGGTTCTCTCATAAGATTTCTTTTTAATTCTACTGTTTTCCACTTTTTTATCTTATAACACTATTCATAATCTTCTATTCTTTCTCTTCATAAAAATTTGTAAATATATTTATATTTCAAACCAATATTTTCTTTGACTGCTATATCTCTCTACTTGGCAAGTACATCAAGTGTTTCCTTAAGCAGTCTTTAGGCTCTTTTGGAATCATTATTATAACAATTAATTTACATCATTTAAACTTCTATACAAAATTGCTATACTCGACCTTTCCTCATTTTTCAGCATCAATCACTTATTTATATGTCAGGTAGAATTTGTTTTAATTGTGCTTTTTTTTCTTTTTTCTTTTTGGAGGGCAATTGGGGTTAAGCGACTTGCCCAAAGTCACTCGGCTAGCAAGTGTTAAGTGTCTGAGGCCGGATTTGAACTCAGGTCCTCCTGACTCCAGGGCCAGTGATCTATTCACTGTGCCACCTAGCCACCCCTCAATTGTGCTGTTTTTATCATTTTTATTCTTTTGATTTTGTATTAATTATGCTTTATGGTCTAAAATAGAGGTTCTTAATTGTATGTATATCATTAACCATCTGGTGGTCTATTGAAGCCTATGGATCCTTTCTCTGAATAAGGTTTTTAAATGAAAAAACAATGAAAAACACAAGATTACAAAGGAAACCAAGCATATTGACATACTGTTATCAACTTTAAAAAACCTCCATGGACCCCATGTAAGGATCTCTTGCTCTGATAAGCAGGTGGTCTGAATATACACAGATGGTTGAAAAATGTTTTATTCATTTACATAAAATGACTGCCTAGAAAACTGCAAAGGGGGTGAAGGGCATATGGACAGGGGATTCTTGAGGGAGTATAATAAGTGAAAAGGGACAAAGAATACCAAAAACCAAACTATTTCATATTTTTTTTACCATGAAGAGCTGTAGAAATTATCCTAAGTCTTATGATTCCCTATTCTTCCTGCCCCTAAACGTGATTGGGCCAGAAGGATATGGAGTTTTCTGGAAGTGAGGCCTAGAGAACTGAGAGCCCGATTTCTGTATATACTGAAGATAAATGACAATGGCCATCTCTTTGAATGAGACCTTATTTTTCTCTGATGGGCCTGTCCTTGAATGTAATGGGTCTTGGATCACAGAATCAGAGAAATTCAGTTGGAGGACCTCAGAGGTTATCTAGTCCAACCCATACCTGAATGAAATTGTCTCTATGACATGCCCAACAAGTGGTCAACTAATCTCAGCTTGAAGGTTGCCATTGATGGAGTGCTTCTGAGGGTAATGTAGATAAACTGAACGATTTTTTAATAAAAACCTAAAGTCTTCTTAGAGTAAAAAAGTGTGATATGTGAATTTTATTGTCTTGAAGGCAAAGGAATGGATTTGAGACTGTGCTCAGAGATATCAAATGCAAGGAAAATCTAACCAGGTGGCAAGAAATTGGAGTGGGGAAACGCTTTCATAGAGAACAAAGTTCTGTAAAAAGCATTTCAGTGAATAGTATCACAAGTACCACAGGTGCTTATGATAGATTACTATCTTCACAAATTTGAAGGCATGATATAAGACCTAATCTTAATGCCTGACAAAGTCAAAGGAGTAAGGCAAGGCAACCCTTTAAAGGAGATGATTTAGAATGGATATGGGCTTAAAAGAATGCAAGGGTACACAAGATATCCTTTTTGTGCCAAGAAAAGCATTAGCACAGAGCAGCCTTGTGCTGCCTCTTCTGACCTTCATATTTCTGTCAGTGATGCCCATGGTTTAAAAAAATGTAGTATTTGAAAGTTATTTCTCTGTCATTTGGAGTTTTAATGAAAATGCTGAAACTTTTGGGAGGGCTGTTATGTAATACATCCACCATAGGGAAGATTAAGTTCAAGCAATCAATAGGCATATATTGAGTGCTTATTATGTGTCCAGCACTCTGTTTGGTGCTAGAGATACAAATAGAAAGCATAGAACTGACTGTTTTTATTTTATTACATGACAAAGTCAATAGATGATCTGACCTTAAGAGAATTCTTTTTAACAAGATAATAAAGCACTACTCAAGATCACCATAATGGGACAGATGGATGGTGTAGTGAATAGAGCACCAGCCCTGAAGTCAGGAGGACCTGAGTTCAAATTTGACCCCAGATACTTGACACTTAACTAGCTGTGTGACCTTGGGCAGGTCACTTAACCTTAATTGCCCTGCATTCACCCCACAAAAAAAGATCACCATCAAAAAATATCCTCCTAAGGAACTGTGAACCTTATTCTTCTTACCTGCTGCTTACCTCCAGGTCTTTATTCATATGTTTTACAATGTTTCCATGAATAAATAGGAGTCAAATTTAGTAGTATAGACCAACAACATGAATCAATATTAGGACTTTTTTCTATTTCCAAACCACTTAAAAGCAAAATAACAGAGAATTAACTAATCTACTTCATTTTTTTTTCTTTTCCTTGCTTGGCAATGTTGTTTTCTCTATGTCTTGTATCTTATCCAGTGACAACTGCCCTCCTTGCCCTTCCTTGCAAAAGACATATCATCTCCCAAGTCTGTTTTCATTAGCAGTCCCTTGTGTGTAGAATGTTCTCAGTTCTTGTCTCCAATCCCAGATTTCCCGATTTCCTTCAAATCTCAGCTAAAGTCCTGTCTTCTACACAAAGCCTTTTCCAGTCCTCCTCAATCTTAGTGCTTTCCCTCAAAGATTTCCCTCAGTTTATAATGTGTGTATGCATTATATGTATGTGTGCATATATATATACATATATGCATCTTTTTTCTATTTAGTTATTTGCACTTTGTCTCCTCCATTAGACTGTTAGCTCCTTGAGAGTAGGGACTGTGTGGGGGTGGCTAGGTGGCACAGTAAATAGAGCACTGGCCCTGGAGTCAGGAGGACCTGAGTTCAAACCTGGCCTCAGACACCTAATACTCACTACCCATGTGACCTTGGGCAAGTCACTTAACCCCAATTGCCCTGCCCCCCCCTCCAAAAAGCAAAAAATTAAAAAAATGAGAGTAGGGATTGTGTTTTTTGCTTTCCTTGTATTTCCAGCAGTTGGCACAATGTCTGGCACATATCAGGTACTTAATAAATGCCAGTTGACTGACTTGTTTCATTCTGGTATGGAAACTCTGTCCACTAATGCCAAACAGCAAATCATCCACATTACAGATTTAAACCTGGAAAAGCCTTTAGAAATCATGTAGCCCAACCTCATTTTATAGATATTTATAGCCTTAGAGAATTGCCTGGGGCACTGAGATAGAGACATTTTTGATGCTCTGGACAGAGCAAAAATGATAGCCATCTTTAGGGTGGCAGGGGCAGAGGGGTGAGGTAGGAGAAGAAAAAAAAGAAATTTACATGATAATTTTATTATATATTTAAAAGGAATAGCAAATTGTACACAATAGATTTGCAGTTTCATGCACAAGCACCTTTTTATTATACTATGTTATGGAAATACTTTGTTCCATAGATTAAAAATAAAATAAATTTTAAAACTTATTTTTTAAAGAAAGATTTAGAATCAATAGACCTGCGTTGAAATTCTGTCTTGGTCACTTATTGCTCATGTGACCTTGCACAAGTCCTTAGTTTTGCTAGGCTTCAGTTTCCTTATTTATAAAATGAGGGGGTTGAACTGGATGGTAGTGTGGTTCTTTCTAGCTCCAAATATAGGATCCTATGATAGGTTAAATAATTTTACATGGTCACAGAGCTAGTATGATTCAGAGGCATGACTTGAAACTAGGTCTTTCTGCCTCCAAGAATGGTACTATAAAGCAACACTATCTCTCTTATGAAATTGCAGGTTTGGACCAAAAACATGTCAGATAAATATGTAGGACTCTTTCTGAACCTTGCCCAGTCAAAGACAACTTTTCTCAATAGAGAAAGAGAAAGATTTAATGAAGATTTGCAAGCACATGAACTTTCAGGAAAATATCTGGCTCAAAACCAATTTGCAAATCCATTTTTAAAAGACTCTTTTAAGTTGAAAATATAATAACAATATCCTTAAAGATGAAATATGTAAGTGACAGATTCATTAGCAATACTGTGTATTAAAACTCTGTGCCTGTGTTCTCTATTGGACTTAATAGCAACAAATAAAGGCACACACTTTTTCCTGTAAAGAAGAGAGGATTAGATTATAAATATCTGTCCTAAACCAAGTTGGGCATGCCTTGACCGGAGGCTCTCCAGCCTTCTAGGGAGAGGAAACCTTAATCCATCAGAGAAGAGAACCAGATATGCTTCTTCTCATATATCTACTAAAAAATAAAGGAAAATAAAGTCTGGCTCCTCCCCTGCCAAACAAAGAGAATGAAGAACTAGATTTTTTAAGCCAAGCATAAATTTTGCCCATCCTTAAATCCTCCATATTGGTTCTAATGTAATTTGGTGCATTCATAAACAAAACGCTTGCTTCTGATTCTTCAGTAGGTATAATGGTAATGGGGATTTGAAGATCTTCCTTGCCCCTTAATAAGCCTAAGGGAATTTAAAGACCTTCCCTGCTTTGAAAATATACTCTGCCCCCTAATAACTGAATGTAATCACGGGGAACATGTAGTGCGAGGAGTTTGCTGAAGGGTGGAGCAGAGCCCACAGGAAGCTGGGAGTCAGAGCTAGCTAGATTGGGAGAAGGAGAGCATGTGTCCCAGGGAGTCAGTCAGGGTTGTGAGTAAATATTGGTTTGTGGGAAGGCTAAAGGATGGTGTGGCTCTGTATGCTGTTGTGGCTTATATCTTCTTTTCTACTATGATAGAATCAGCTTACTGGTTTGGTGATTTGGTTTTCTGGTGTCTGAATAAATGTTTTGCTTCCATCTTCTATATTGGAGAGCCCATTATATTTTCTGATTGAGCACCATGCAGGGTATATTTATAGTGATCGTGGGTGTTGTGAATATTGCATTGGCTATATGGTAGGCTAGTCATTGGATGGTTTATCTTGGCATCTTTTTCCAGGGTCCAATCAAGCTTAGACTTCAATCAGACATCAGAGACACGAAGGTCTTTCACTTCATCTTTAGTCACTGCCACTCATCTTGACTTTTGTCTTGCCACTGGACTACAATTACTGGAAGAGAGAGTGAGGCTACCAACTTGGAGCAACTCTGCCTCACTTAAATTCAATTCACACCAAGATATCACTTATGATATCATTAGTCCTCTTTCAAAACAAAGGATAAACAACAACAGGAACAATAACAATCACTTCCACCCCACTCTCCCCTCAGCAGTGGACTCCTCCACTCCAGTTTCCATCTCCAGCTTAGCTCAATACCTTGCATTGTATTTACCTTCTCTTGCAGGTTTCTAACATCTGTGGGGTTTTTGCTATTGCTACCTGGTGGGGGTGAGAGATGTACAGGGAAATGGAGTAAGTTTGATATTCTTCAGTTAAACCAAGAGAGTGAGTGCATGATGCAAGGTTATATACCCTTGGGAGCTCATGAAATCTTTTTTTAAACCTATTCTTTTAAAAATTATTGATACCTTTTGTTTTAATATCACCTCCATTTTCTAACATAACTCTTTTTTCTCTCCCTCCAAGAGAGTCATTCCTTATAACCAAAAATATAAAAAAGAAAAAAAAATCACTTTATCAAAACTAACCAGAATGTCAACCAAGTCCTAAGTGTTTCATAATCATAGTCCCCCTTTTCTACAAAGAAGGAAGGGATTTATATTATCCTATCTCTCCTTTGGGGACAAAGCTTGGTCATGATAATTTTACTTCATTTAATTTCAATTTTATTTTTTCCTCATTTATATTGTTGTAGTCATCATGCATATAGATATGCATGTATGTATACATGCATCTGCTTCTTAATTCACTTTTTAATCAGTTGATACAAATCTTCCCATTCTCTTCTGTATTCTTCATATTTAACTTTGTAGCACTGTAATTTTCTATTATATCCATTGCTTTCTAGATTGTTGGGACTACTTCACAGCTCCATCAAGACTGTGTTAGTGTGCCTCTTTCTAAAACCTTTCCTATGTAGACTATTCCCAACTTTTTGACATCTTTACTACTTTGCTGGATATAAGGTGAAACCTCAGCATTATTTTGATTTGTATTTCTTTTATTATTCATGATTTAGAGCAGTCTTTCATATATTTGTTAATAGTTTGCTTTCTCCTTTACAGAAACACGTACCGATATCCTTGGACCACATATTCATTGGGGAATGACTTAAGGTTTTAGATCTGAATCTCCACTCCAAATGTTCATACTGCCTAATTGTACCTGTGATGGAACCTTCCAAGCTCGTACTAGTCCAGTCAGCCACAGTTGGACACACTGTATTGTGACGCCAACATACTATTGTCATTTTGGCCCTCTTAGAGAAAAAGGACAGCAACCAACCAACCAATGTGGATATGGCTAGGGACTGGTCCTATGATTTCATATTAAAAACTTCTGTGTAAGAATTCTCTCCTTATGGATGTAAGGACTGATACTGTTTCTGTAACTATCAAGAGGTACCTGGAACATTAAGAGGTTAGGTGACTGCTCAAAGTCACAGAGGCAGCATATGTTAGAGGCAAGATTTGAATCTAGGTCTTCCTGATTTTGAGCCTGGCTCTCTATGCACTATGCCAGACAGCCTCACTGGTGTTTAATTATTTCTTTGTACATTATCTCCCCCATTAGAATGTAAGATCTTTGAGGGTAGGGACTATTTTTCTGCCTTTATATCCCTGGCACTTGGCAGAGTGCCTGGCCCATAGCAAGTGCTTACTGATTGATATAACAATGAATTATGGAACAACATGCTCTCAAAAGAATGGAAGATTGCAGGTGATGTGACCCAAAGAGAAACTGAAAAACATCCGGTGGCTATAATTAGTTTGAAGCTTATGACCAATAGTTACTCATGAATGAGAAAAGTTGTGAAACACCTTAGATAATGTGAGATGGGAAAGGAGATAGGCTAGCTGTGTAACGAGGGTAAAAGACGATAGAAGGACTGAGTGTTGCATTGGTGCACATAGTTTTAAAGGAACTGGAAGCAAGTTAGCATAAATTAATCAACAATCAGTTATAAATCAATGAGCCCTTATTATGTGACAGGCACTGTGTGGTCACTAGTTATGCAAATACATACATGAAACTCTCAAGGACTTTAAATTCTGTAGAGGAAGACAACATCTACACATGCAAGTGTAAATGAAATAAGTATAAGTTTATGGGGGGGGAAGCCTTACAGTTAGGTAGGGAATTTGAGAATCTAAAAAAGCCTCATATAGTGTGTGAACTAAATTTTGAAAAACAAATAGACTAGGGATTCTAAGAGGTGGACATAAGGTGGAGACCAAAGATGGAATAGCTTGTGTGAAGAACATCAAGAATGCCAGTGTCTATTCAAAAAGACACATGATGGAAAATGCTATTCATATCCAGAGAAAGAACTATGGAGTTTGAATGCAGATCAAAGCATACTGTTTTCTCTTTTTTGTTGTTGTTTTTTGTCATGGTTTTCCCCCTTTGTTATGAGTCTTCTTTTACAACATGACTAATGTGGAAATATATTTTATATGATCATACATGTATAACCTATATCAGATTGTATATGGTGTTGGGGAGGTGGGGAGTGGAGGAAAGGAATAAAATTTTGAACTCAAAATCTTATAAAAGCAAATGTTGAAAACTAAAAATAAATTGATTTTTAAAAAATCCAGTGTCTTAGGTTCACAGAATTTGAGCATTGGAAGGAACCTTATTAATTAACTTTTCCAACCTATTAAGGAAAAGAATCACCCCTAGCATGTAACTGACAAATGGTTGTTCAGCCAGGGCTTGAAGACTCTCATCCTCAAAAAAACTATTATCTTAGAGGACCAGATAAGGCATTAAGAGGATGGATTATCAGTAGCAAGCAACTGGAAATCACTGAAAATATGCTTGTTAGTAGTGCAGGAGATAGAATGAGGAATCTTTAATAAAGGCACAGATATCCCTCAGGGTCAAACATACAGGCTGACATCATACTGCAAGCAAGATGGACAACAGGGTTCTACTTCAAGGACATCCACTGTCTTAAATATCCCTATTTGCTCTGCCTTTGAGCCATAGTTGTGCTCATCGAGCTGCTGGACAGGGTCTGTAGAAACTATATCAAAAGCCAAACAGTCTTTTACTGTTTGAATGGTTGGCTACATCTGGGAATATCCATCTTTAAGCTTCCTAATGTTGGATGGGCTATATAAGGCCGAATCTGCTTGCTGATTGTGACATACTGGAGCATATACAATGGAAAAGTTCAGCCAGATGGGGGAAAATACATCCACCTTTTCTGCCACTGGTTTAAAGTTATATTGGAAGAGTTTCAGGTTTAATGGTCTGACTGGAACACTGTGGGCTGCTGGATCCCTTCCAAGGGATGATGTCAAGCCTCAAGAGCTGTCTTGGCTACTAGCAGCTCTTTTCTCTTAGACTGGAGAATTTCTTTCAGCTGCTTTTAGATTCTTCAAAAATATACACAGAGCAAAGGTTTTTTGCTTCTTTTAGTTTTGGGTTTTTTGGGTAGTGGGGGAGGGAGTTGGCAGTTTGGGGAAGGGCAGTTATTACTGTTATCTTCCCCTTGTGAATGGCTGTTGATGATCCAGATATCTTACTATGGGAGCAGGAGTGAATAGCCATTTCTGGTCCCTATTAATGGTTTCTACTATTTGAGTACATCTTAGAGTCTTAGGGCATTTTACTTGATTGTATTACAAAAGTTTAGGGGCCTGTGATTGTATTATAATCTTGTGACTTGTGAATGCCATTTCAGGTCCCTATTAGCAGTTTCTACTGTTTGAGTGTATTATAGAATCTTAGGGTATTTACTTGATTGTATTACAAATTGTTTAGGGTACTGTGACATGTATATTGAAAGTCCCTGATTCTCTTCTCTCCTCCTCTGCCCCATCTCCAATGTCATGTCTATCATTTATAGGTTCATGTGTACTCCCCCACAGCTCATTTTATGATTCTAGAATTCAGGCTTCTCTTACTTACATGGACATTTTCCCCACTTCATTAACTGGTAGCTCTGTTGCTGTTGCTGGAGGATGGTCTTTACCAAGGTGACAGGTTGGCCAAGGAACCACTAGTAGATCAAAATGTCACCAAGACAAACTACTAACCTCCAATCTAGCAGGTTTTGAAAGATTGAGCTCATGAATCACTGGAAAAGAGCAAGACTGTTTCACAACCCAAATGATATAATTCTATACTTGAATGGCCCTTGGCTGGTCTGAAGCATAGTCTTTTACTCATCTCCCTCCCTAATTCAAATTAGATTTCCCCCTTCTCTCCCTCCCTTCTCACTCCCCCATGGTCCAGCTAGATGAAACTAAGTGCTTACTACATCCTCAGGCATTAGAACAGAATGCGACAATACCAAAACATAAAGGTATTGAAGATCTTATAATCATGGCAGAGTCTTAGCTCCTTGTTCTTTGTCTTCATTAACATGATCAGGGCCCTTGTGAGGGGGAAGATGGTTTTGGGGACAGGGAGACAGAAGGTCAGATGAATGCCTTACAAACATTTCTGTTAGCAACTCCTATAGCATTTCATCCTCAGATCTGGTTACTGAATAAAGGTGCCTCATGGTCATAGGAGTCAAATAAATTAATCAAATAAACCACACAACCCTGAAGTCTGTGTAAGGACAACACCTTTATTACAATCACACTGTCTCTATTGACTGATCCTGAGAGAGATTATCTCTTGACTTGCCTAATATCATACTGCTAGTTAAGTATCGTAGGTCTCCCTGAACCTAAAGTTATTGTTTTAGTCTCTGTTCTATCTAGATGACTGTATTATTTCTTTTTGTCTTCATATCCCCAGGATCTAACATAGTATCTTCAGAACTGGACCAGACTTGCCAGTTCTTCTACAAAATGGTCCATCAAGGATAACTAATTCCATTCCACTTAGGTTCCACTCCAGCATAGGGAAAATGCTGGCATAAACAACCAGGGACCCTTCCCTTGTCCGAGGTGGTGGAGCCATTGCTTACTGGATTAAACTCAAAGTGTGTCCTTGAAAGTCTCCTTGAATTCTACAGGAAACCTTCAAAGTTTGTGGGGAAGAAGGTAGAGTTCACTTGTTAGTTCAGACATTTCTGAGGAAGTGGCCCGTCCCATTTGCCATGTTGTATTGGGGCTCCTAGGAGAGGGGACAGAAGCAAGCTTCAAAAAATGCAGAGCTGGAAGAATCTCTAGACAGTTCACATTAATATAAATAATGTCTAAAGTAATTTAATCTTCACTTCTCATTATTTGTGGTGTATTAATTGTTTTATATTTTGAGACAGCTAGGTAGTGTAGTGGATAGGATAGTGGATAGGAAGACATGAGTTCAGACGGTCTCAGATACTTATTAGATGTGTGTTACTGGGCAAGTTACTTAACCTCTATTTGCCTCAGTTTCCTCATCTGTAAAATGTGTAAATATATCTGTAAATATGTATAAATATCTGTAAAATAAAAATAGCACCTACCTTCCAGGGTTCAAATGACACAATAATTGTAAACCACTTAGCACAGTGCCCAGCACATAATAGTAAGCACTATATAATTGTCAGCTATTATTATTATTATTAACTATGTGACCCTAGTCAAGTCACTTAACCTCTGCCTGTTTCAATTTTCTTCTTTGTAAAATGAAAATAATAATAGTGCTTACCTCCCAGGGTTATTGTGATGATAAAAGGAAATAACATTATAAAGCACTTTGTAAACCTAAAAATGCTATATGCTTATTAACTATATTTACTATTGTTATTATATCCTAAAGTAATGAGACTATCAAAGAGTGAACAAGATGTTGCTGTTATAGTTCATTGTCTATGACCTTCTCCCTAATGATCTGAGAATATTTTATGGGATCTTGGATTATAGATTTAGAGTTAGATGGGACCTGAGGCCACTGAGTCCAACCCCTTCATTTTATAGGTGAAGAAATTGAGGCGCAGACACATTAAGTAATTTTTCTTGAGTGGCATGTCTGGATATATGTTTGAGGCAAGATTAAACCCAGATCTTCCTGATGCCAACTCCAGTAACCTAACCACTACTCCATAATCCCTCTGTTTTAGGTATTAAGTTAATCACTATTTTATGAGTGGAGAAATTGAGGGACTGAAGGCATATCTATGTTGATATTGAGAATTGATGAACATAGGTAGAAATACAAGATAAGGTTTCTTCCATTATGCACTAGTGCTTCTGGTCCATTAGATTATGTAAGGTGAGATTAGGTAGGATGTCAGTGAAAAGGAAAACTATGATGAAGAAATACTATTCATTATGTACCTTTTAAGTCTAACAGAGGAGAATGTAGGGTTTCTAGGATAAGGATTGACTGAAGACCAAGGGGTAGTTCATTTAAAAATAGAAATAGGAGTTCAGTTTAAACTATATGGCAATAACAGAGTCCACAAAAAACAAACAGAATAGAACCCAGTTGCACAAAACACTATTTCCTAAAATGGCCTAATTCTGATAAATCACCAAGACATGTGGCTGGTAGATTCCAGACAATGTGTTTATACAAAGGCAAACAATGCCCCATAGACATTTATATTGTGGATACTCTCACTGTGTCAGTATATAGCTATAAAACAAGCAATGGACTGAGCATAATTACAGTCTTTCTCAACCTAGCAGGAAAGAATAGGTTTGAGAAAAGCATGATTGTAAGTCTACTACAGAGGACATTAGCACAATGTAAATATAACTTGCAATGGGACACAGATGATATTACTGATTATACTTAGCTACAACTAGGGCAGTGACAGTAGGGCTTTGCACAAGGGCATCAAAATTTAGAAGGCACCCACAACTCTTGCAATCCTTCAGCAACATAGAAACAAGAACTTAGAAACTAGTTAGCAAGAATAATTATTTAAAATGGGAAACTACCAGACAAAGCATGGTGATCACATACCCTTATAAATTCTTTTCCATACTACCCTATTTACCTCATGTGGTGGTTTCCCTAGCTGTATTTGAAGGAATGTTTCATGTTGCTTGACCCAGGCCATTTCATTCTACTTGTCCTGATTGAAAAAATTGCTAGCTATGAACACTGCCCATAATGGAGCTGTTCACAATCTCTTATTTGATTACTTGAATCGGGATTGATCTGTATGATTGGCTAGTTTGTTATGTCACTTAAAAGTGTCTTCATAACCATTATCTAGTTCACTGTGCACTGTGATGATCCATGGGCAATCACATATTTCTTTGGACCTTGGCATACAAAATGAAGATATTATACTAAGTCGTTCTTAAGATTTCTTCTAGTTTTAATTTTCTATACCTATGGGGCAAAAAGCATATTAATCTATGATGCTCTAAAAATGACTTTTTATGAACACCTCAAATTAGTATCATTTTTAATTCAGTTCCATCCAAATCAATAAAATCCTGTATTCATTAATCATCTGTTCTGGGGGGGGGGGGCATTGTTAAGTGCTGAGGGAGCCAATACAAAAATACCAACATCTCTACCCTCAAAGAATTTGTTGTTGTTGTGGTTGTTCATCCTTCATTCTCAAAGAGGACCTATAACCTAAGGAGAGAGAGGTATGTGATGACAAATATGAGAATGTATGTGCATGGAGAAGCCTGATAAAAAACAGAATGTGGTAAGTGCAAAAGAGAAGTCCAAATTGCTATGAAAAACTTGAAGAGGGAGAGTTCACTTCTAGCTGAGGATATTAGTAAAGGTTTCAGGGAGTCGGTGTTACTGATACTACCTGTACCGTTATATCTAGAAGGATTTTAATTGGTGAAGATGTGAAGGAAGAGCATTCCAGACATGAAATGTCTATATGACTGTATCAAGGTGAGAGCGGTCAAGACAAGGTCCTGAAAGCATCTAGTAATCCAGTTTCCTTCCCCTCTGAAATTATCTTCCATTGACTCTGTATATATCATTTATGTGCCTAGTTCCTTAAGTGTTATCTCCCCATTAGAATCCTATTTCCTTAAGGGTTAGGATTATTTTAGCCTTTCTTTGTACCCCCAGAACTTAACAGAGTACCTGGAATGCAGTAAGCACTTAAAATTATTTCTTGACTGAATGTAGAATGAATGTAGAGAACATAAATTTAAAATGAAGATGAAAGTTCAAACATCAATTCTCAGTTGATCTTTGATCTGATTGATGTTGGTATGTATTCCATTGGCACAGATCCCAAAACAACCTATTGAAGATCTTAGCCCCTTGTCATCTTTGGCACTCTTGACCAGGTCCTTTCATAAATCCTCCATTGAGTTAAAAACCAAAGCATTTATTTCAGGTCATTTGACATTCCCTAAGTAGTAGAGTAACACTGTCCATCTGTTATCTCTTTCTTTTCTACATGACCTGCTGACTTCCTTTTCTGGTTAAACATTTTATGAAGGATATCTTTTATGTCATTTGCATTTTGGTTACTAGGAAATATCAAGATATTATCTGATGTGTGGTCATATGACATCACCCCAAGAATATTGGTGTAAGAAGATGGATTTTTGCATTAGTGAGAATCTTGACAGCCTTAAAACTACTTTGCAACTTCTAAAATACAACCCAACCAGCTTTCCTCCTATTCAGCACTGGGTCTAGTTCACTGCCCATCTGTACTGGCTGGCCAAGGGATATGTATTGATATGGGGTGGGGTGGAGAGAAAAAAAGGGAAAAATTTTATAGAATAACTCTATTATATTTAAAAGGAATAGCAAGTTGTACATAATGGATTTGCAGTTTCATGTACAATCATATTTTTTTCAGTTACACTAAGTTATAGAAATGCCTGTTTTATTCCACAAATTAAAAAATAAAATAAATGAAAATTTAAGAAAAGAGAGAGAAATGTATTAATGAAGCAACCAAACTATTTTCAAGTCTTCTGTCAAAATCTGGAGAATAGACTTTCTTTGTATATTTGATTTTCTGTTTGCAGATTGTTAGACTGAACCCTTAAGTCCAATAGTGAGATAAATTCCTTAAAGCATTTTTTTCCTAGTCTCTTCATCCATTGAGTCTTTGAAGGAGTACTTAATTCCTGGCACAGTGCCTAGCATTTAGTAGGGACTTAATAAATGCTTGTTGATTGATTGATTATTCTATCCCAGACCAGGAGCAAAGGTCCAGTTGATGGAGACATCCACTAGAATGCATGCTTCTTGAGAGCAGACAGTATTTTTACCTTTCTTTATATTCTCAGAGCTTAGCACAATGCATGTTGACTTGACTTATTGGGACTTGGCTTCAGCCTTACAGAAGCAGGATCAGCTCCTTAGTTTGGGATAGACCTTAATGCCTCTGTTAGTAATATGCAAGTATTCTACCTATGATGGCTCCTTCTATTGAACAAAAAAGGAGAGGGGGTGGGGATTTTGGCTGCTGAAGTAAGTCCCTTGGCAAGCAGCAGGCCACACCACTCACTCCACTGGCTGTTGCTCTGTAGACAACCCCCATCATCATGCATATGCATGAGGAATCCGGAGCTAAAATTGCTTTGGGGGCCTTTTGTGTGATTAACATTTCAGCAGTTTACAGAGTCTTTGCCCTATCATTTCCCAGTTTTAAAAATTAATATGCCTGTTTCTTTATTATGAAAACCAAAGAAGGAAAAGTTCTTCTGGAGCTGATGGAAGTTTAATAGCAGACAAAAAAACCCTTCTGATGGAAGAAGATGTAGAAGACTCTTTTTTTCCCTCAAGTGTCACTTTAACACCCACGGACTTTTCTTTTGGAATTACCTGGTGACCCCATTATCTTTCAAAGCTCTAGCCTCCCTCCAGTCCCTTCCAACTCCTCCTCCCCTCAATCCATCCCTTATAGTCACCAATATGAACCAGGACTTGGCTCAATGGCTCCCCCTACTGGATTCTTTCTGTCACTCTCCTATTAATATTGGGGCTCCCACCAGTCCAGCTTTCCCAATTGGAGAGGCCATTATAATTTCACAGCATCATAGGTTTTAGAGCTAAAAGCCATCACAAAAATCATCCAGATGAAGAAAATGAGGCCCAGATAAGTTAAGTAAGTTGTCAAAACTCCAACAGGTAATGGCAAACCTGAGTCTGAATGGAATTCCTATTCCATGAGTCCGGCGTGCTGCTATTTTCCCTGCTCCTACAAATTAGTATACAGATTGGGGCAAAAAAAAGGACTTGAGAGTTAACACTGGTCCTAAGAGCAAACATATGAACTAGACCTTAATCTTTCCTTGTTTCCCCTTCCTCGTCTGAATAATCTTTCTTTTCTAGATATTTTCCTCAGAGTTAGCAATGCACAAAACTTTCAGTTCCTTTTCATTCCTTAGGCTCATTAATATTCCTTACTTTCCAGGAAAAAATAATGCCCTCCTTTCACCTTTCACCCTTTGACAGTACAAGTTGCAGAGAATAAGGTCATAGATTTATAGTTTAAAAGAGCCTTATGGGTCATCTAGTTCAACATCTTTATTTTGCATATAAGGAAACCAAAGAACAGAGGGCTCAAGTGGTTTGTCTAAAGTCACACAGAGAGTAAGTACCACTGGTAGGATTTGAGACTCAGGTCTTCAGAAACCAAATTTGTACTTAAGAATTATGCAGAAATAATTTATTTCTCAGAGGTACTTCCAGATCGGCCATCCCAATGTTAAACACCCCTCTTTCTTTAATAAGAAAGGTAATTTCTGGGTGGCTACATGGCACAGTGAATAGAGCACGGCACTGGAGTCAGGAGGACCTCAGTTCAAATCCAATCTTAGACACTTTCACTTACTAGCTGTGTGACCTTGGGTAAATCATTTGACCTCTGCCTGCTTCTGTTTTCTCAATAGCACCTACCTCCCAGGGTTGTTGTTAGGATCAAATGAGATAATATTTGTAAAATGCTTAGCTGCTGCTGCTGCTGCAACTCCTCCTACTGCAATAATAACTCACATCTGCTGCTATGACTATTATTGCTACTTCTACTACTATTACTGCTCCCACCATCACCATCATCATCACTACTACCACTTTTGTTATTGTTGTTTGCAGTCATATCCAGCTCTTTGTGTTCCCTTTTAGGGTTTTATTTGCAAAGATACTAAAGTGGCTTGCCATTTCCTTCTCCAGCTCATTTTACAGCTGAGGAACTGAGGCAAACAGGGTTGACTTGGCCAGGGTCACACAGCTAGTCACACAGATTTGGATTCAGGAAGATGAGTCTTCCTGACTCTAGGCCTGGCACTCTATCCACTGAGCCACTCAGCCACAGTATCCTCCTCTTCCTCCTCTTCCTTCTCCTCCCCAAACCACTACTGCTGCTGCTGCTGCAAACAGGAAAGACATTATATTTTATGGAACTAAAAACAAAAGCTATATTGTTCATAAATAGCCTGATCATATAACATTGTTTTAAAAATATATGTTGGGAAAACTTTTAGGCAGGGATTAAAATGATATAATTAGGTCTCTATTGGCTGATTTTACATGAATTCATACTGAGGCATGAGAGAGTGAAATTTCATTCAACTTTTAAGGAAAAAATCACTTTTCAACTTTGAATATTGTGTGAAAGTTCACAACATCCCTGAGAAATCAAGTCTGTCAAACAAGCATTGGACTTGGAATCCAGAGGCTTGAATTTAACTTAATATCTATGTGACTTGGGCAAGTCATTTAAACTCCTTGAACTTTAGTTCTCTTATCTGTCCAATGGGAGTAAAAATATCTGCATTCTCTCCATCCCAAGGTTTCTGTAATCAAAATTGTGCCAAAGAAATGTGAATTATCATTCTCTGCAGATCTTAAAGAAAAGTCTATACACATCCATCCATTCTGAGTAATGCTGGTGCTATTAGGTACATAGGCTCCCTTCCTTTCCTTTCCTAACTAACTTCCAACACATACTTCTTCTGAGCATTATGATCCATTGGAGCTGATGGGGCTTCTCTTTTCCAGGATGAAAAACAAATTCTATCTTAGGTCTTGATCCATGTGACAGAAGGCCCTGAAGTTATGGGCTTGTACAAATGCCAGAAGTAGCATTGGCTCAGATGCTGTGTAAACTACTGCCATTCTTCTAAGGGAATTCATTCCATTTCCAGAGGCCTCCCTTGTGCCATTAGAAACACTGAGCCACAGATGCAAATTTAAGATTCAAGTGGAATCTCTTGTTTCAGGAGCATGAGTGCCAACATAGGGAAGGACAAAATGTTCCCTGTAAAATCTCCTGTGACACTTTTTACACATCCTTTTCTCCATCTATTATGCCAACTCATCTCCATCTTATTCCCCCGCTCTTCCTCTATGACATTCCAAAGTATCCTCCTTGCTTTTGTTTTCTACTTAAAATGCTGGACTTATCAAAAATTAAAGTCAGAAATCCAATGCCCTTTTTTGGTTATTGTTCAATTGTGTCTGACTCTTTGGGACCCCGGTTTAGAGTTTTTTTGGCAAAGATACTGGAGTGGTTTGCCATTTCCTTCTCCAGCTCATTTTACAGATGAGGAAAAAGAGGCAAACAGGGTGAAGTGACTTGCCCAGGGTCACATAGCTAGTAAGTGTCCAAGGCTAGATTTGAACTCAGGAAAATGGGTCCTCCTGACTTCAGACCTGGCACTCTATTCACCTGTGCCATCTAGTTGCTCTTGTTGTATAGAGGAAGAAACTGGGGAGCTGAGATATTAAATAGCTTCTCTGGTCCTTCTCTGTATTTTCTGTGTCACATTACCCTTTAACCTCAGGACCTAATCTACTTCTTTGGCTTTTTCCCCTCTTTATTTTCTATTTGAAGTATTCCCCCCCTCCCTTTCAAGGACCAAATAATCTAAAGAGCAGAAAGGCATTCCCCAAAGCCTGTGATCTTCTGCTCTAGGGGGGAGACCAATTTGAATTTTGTGTCCTCATACATGTTATTTGGTGGTGCTGTAACACCAATACAGCATAATATCTGCACATCATTAGACTCTCTTCCTCACCCTCCATATTTGATAAAACTGAGAAATTCTATCCTTGGTCTTTCATGCTGGTAACTCACGTAGGTAATTGCCTTAATACATTGCCTATGTGCCCCATCTGTTCACTGTAACAGAAGTTTCTGTCCCCGGGTCCTCTCATTCTGTGGACTCTAAAGCAAGTCTTTATTTATGATGGTTGTCTGAGACTCTCTCTTGCCTTTTCTCAACATCTGAAGCTAATTTAGCTGATACCTTTGATCTTGGAATAGTGGCTTGTTGCCATAATGCAAACAGCAGCTTCTCTCAGATACTATATGTGATAAGTTCATCTGAAGAAATGTAATTTCTAGTCATTTTCTTTTCTCTCCTCTCTGCTCCTATCTGACCCAGTTGTTAGTCAAATGAGATAACATATGTAAAGCAACTCGCTGTCCCTAAAATACTATAGAAATGCTAACCATTGTTATTACTTTTATTAATAATTGTTGTTCTCTCCTTTATCATCTTATGTTCACACACATTTCTGTTTGAATGCCCTAGAATCAACCCAAAACTTTCTCATCAAAATTAGAACTTATCATCTCCTCCCACCCCCAAAAAAGATGCCTTCTGACTTCCTTATTTCTGTAAATGCTGATATTTAAGCAGTTTCCCAGACTTAAAATCTCATTGTTTCCTTTGTTCCCTCCTTCATCAGTTCTGCTTCTGAAATATCTCTTGTAGTTATGCTTTCCTTTCTCTTTCTACTACCACCATTCTAGTAGAAGCCCTCATTACCTCCTGAAGCACCCTCCTAACTGGTCTCCCATCTCCCACTTAAATCTATCTGCTGCTAAAGAATCTTGTCTATATATACATCTTATTAGGATACTGGTCTGTTGTGAGGATCGCAGAAATCACAGAATCACAAAATTTTGGAACTAGAGGCAGTATCAGGGGCCATTTCATCCAACTCATACTTGAATTAGAGTCCCATTAACAATCACCCTTTGCCTGATGATCTCCGATGAGGGAGAGCTATTTCCATTTTGGATTGCTCTAATTGTTTGGAAGATTTTCTTTAAACCAGGCCTCAATTTACTTCTTTACAACTGCCATTCATTGCTTCTAGTTCTTTTTCCCCCTCAGAAACTAACTTTGAGTGTTTCCTTATAAGATCTATGACATCAGGGTCATTTTATGGGGGCAGAAAGGGAACTAATGGATCAGGTCAAGTTTGAACTGAATATAGAGATCAGGTAACAGAGATCAGAAAAAAACAGAACTGCTACTGGGCAATGGAAGGTCATCCGTACCTTCTGATCACTGACCAAAATCATCTTTCTTGTAGAGTCTGAAATAGAAATTTAGAATTTTTAGAGCTGGAAGGAAATTTAGATATTATCTAATCAAATCCTCTCATTTTATAAGTAAGAAAATGTTCAAAGAAATTAAGTGAATTGTCCAAGGTCATGTAGGTGATAGGTACATTTTATTTATCTCTTCTTTTCAGTTTAGTATTAGATGTAGGTAACTATAGCTAGACTCTATCCAACTTTATTTCATTCATTCATTCATCAAACCTTTAAATGACTTTATTTGCACAACACTATCAATCTCATTTCCTCCTTCATATGCCATGATCACAGTTTTTATTCACATTCTTACCACATAGGATGCTCTTATCATGTCTTTTAACCCATCTGAATAATATTAACCTGTGAGGAAATCACTGTATTAATTCTATTTTTTAAAAATTGAAAAAAATGTTTAAGGGCAAACTCCCCATAAAAAGCAGTTTGATTTTGAAAAAAAATCTGTAAAATACACTTTAATTTTTAAAATCCTTTTTCAATGTCTGTATCCTGTTGATTAGAAAGGTGAGTAAATTGGTTGAGGAAGTGACCATGAGACCTGCTCTGTTGGCTAATTAGTCACTTAGATAACCCTGTCCTAGTTGAAAGGGTAGAGTTATGAATGTCTTAAACTGGGGAGAGAAAGGAATACTGTAACATTTCTACCTTTTCCCCCCCTCTGATTTTTTTTTTTTTTTTGCCTTTTTGGAGGGCAGTTGGGGTTAAGTAACTTGCCCAAGGTCACACGGGTAGGTTTTTGTTTTGTGTGTGCCTTAAGTGTCTGAGGCGGTCCTTCTGACTCCAGGGCCTCGCTCTACTCACTGCGCCACCTAGCTGCCCCCCCCCCCCCATTTTGACCTAGAAGAGGAAAGACCAAGAACAGGGAGGGTAAAAGGAAGGTTGGTATGCACCTGAGGGTATGCAGATATGTAGGGGTTTTGTGAACTTATCTGAAATGAATTAATTAGCAATGAACACAGATTGACCTAAGGAATCTTGTCATGGAAAAATAAAGATAGAAAGGGAGCAAATGTCTAAGGGCTTTTGATGCTAACATTTCAAGAAGCAGGGTTGGTAGACAGGCCAAAAACACACTTTATATACTTCAATAGGATTAAAAGCCGTCCTCAAAGTTAAAATAAAAGCCACACTTCAATTAAACCATGATTTAAAGAAGTTTGGAGAGTCAGCAGCAACATTTTATACCTAAGTTTTTAAAATATTCCATTTTAATCTTTATCAAATCTTATACAAACATGCACACATATTGATAATAAAATAGTAATTAGAAAGTACATTGAACTCTGCTATTTTACTAATTTACATGTAAATATGGAAAATGTTACCTGGATTTTATGTTTTCTTTCAGGTTTTTGTTATGTTTACTTGTGAATAGAGCTACTAAGGGTATCAGGTGCTACTGTGCCACCTGGTGGCATTTACTTGAATTGTAGGCATAACATGGAGATAACAGCAAGTTAATGCCTACTCAGCTTCTGACAAGAGGGTATACCTTGGAGAGTAATTCTGTTAAATGAAGGAAAATATCTCACCAACATCAGGGCTCTGGGTTACAAGCCTCACTTTCCAAAAGCTTTTGACTACTCCAATGCATCCTGACTCCAAAAAAAAAAATTATTGAATACCATTATGGGTGACTCTGAATTAGTTGTGTCAGGGTTTAGAAAGTGAAGGGAAACACAGCCTCTGTTTACTCAGTTAGTTAATAAGCATTTATTAAGTGCCCACTATGTTCCAGGAACTGTTCTAAGTGCTGGAAATACCAAGAAAGGGAAAACAGTCCTTGCTCACAAGAAGATCACAGTCTAACTGGGGAGACAACATGCAAATAATTATGTACAAACAAGCTACATACAAAATAAACTGAAAATAGTCCCCAAAGGGAAGGCACTGGCAAGAAGGGAGATAAGGAGAGACTTTGTGTAGGAGGTGAGATTTGAGCTAGGACTTGAAGGAAGCCAGGGAGAAGTGATGGAATCTGCTAGGGGATATGAGACAAACTCACAAATAGTTATGTAACAAGGGGAATTAATCTTGTATGGTCTCATATTGTTTTGTATGTGCCTTATCTTCTCAGTGATATTAAGCTCCCTGAAGGAACAGATGTTAGAGTTCTCTGTTATCTTCCCATAGTACCAAGTATGTTGTTAGCATAAAGTTGATTGCGGTTTGGATTTGTTTTGATTGTTATTTTTTGGGGGGATCCAGCAGAGGGGCAGTGGAGGGGGGGAAATCCATAACAGAGATTCTTTCAATGTAGGCAGCACCCAGTGGAAACATTTCTTCTACCAAAGCTGATTGACTTGCATATAGCTTACAGACTTGTACATATACATATACACATGTATATATATATATGAATATTTGTATGTGTATATTATATATGCGTATAGCTTGCATATAGCTTAGACTTGTACATATACATATACACATGTATATATATATGAATATATATACATGTGTATATATGAATATTTGTATGTATATATTATATATGCATGTATATACATATGTATATGTGTAAATATATACATACACACTTGTATATAACTTAGTCTTATAGAATTCCCTGGGCCATGGAGAAGCTGAGATATTTATTTCTATGCAATTAATATGTGTGAAAAGGGCTTGATCCCAGGTCTTCATTTCTCAGACCTGCATTCTATTCACCAGATCAGACTGCTATTCAGTGCTGCCAGAAGAGAACCAATGAAAGCAGCTGATAATTAGTTGACAAATAGACCAGAGGTCTGACCGTGTCACTCCCTTGCTTTGGAGGCTACATATTAACACTACAGAAAATACAGACTCCTCTGTTTAGCTTTTAAAATCCTTCCCAGGCTTGCTGCCTCCTATCTTTGCAGCCTTACTTCATATTATTCTCCTTTACACACTAAATTACAGTCATATTTTTTTGTCCATTTGCTGCTCATTATATATGGTATTCTATCTCTGTGCCTTTGCTGAGGCTGTACCTCAGGGCTAGAATGTACTCCTTCCTTGTCTCTTTCTTGTAGGATTCCAAGCCTCCTCAACTCTCAGATCAAGAGCCAACCTCTATAGGAAACCTATTCTGATCCTCCTTTGTTGCTAGTAATCTTTCCCTGGAAATTCCTTTATATTTGTGATAGGTGTATTTTGTATTTGTCTGTGTTCTCTAAATATCCCCTAAAATCCTTGAATGCAAAGACATTACTTTGCCTCTGTACTCTCTGTACCTAGCAGAGTGCTTGGTGTAGTACAGATGAGGACTAGACTTGAGATTTTTTTTCAATTACCTTGATTTTTATTGTATAACTTCCCTTTAACACAGCTAAGATGACAATTGAAGCATTAGATACACATTATTAAAGATAAAATCACCACAATTTTGTGCAATTCTACATTTTGCCATTTGTAATGCTCATGTGGAATGAAACCAAGACTGCCTGTTTTGTAAAGAAAAAATTAGAACTAGAAATTAGAACTAGCAGAAAACAATTATTCTAGAGATATAACAGCAAAGCATTAAAAATACTACACCAGAAGAAAAGTAAGAGGAACATATTACTTTCAAAAATATCTAGAATACAGGTATATGGAATACTCAGGTGAGGAAACCCATTCTACCAAAACCAGTTGATACTTCCTCTGCAGCTCAGTCTTATAGAGCTATCTAGAGAGAGTCCTGGGACCCACAATCAATATGTGTCAGAGCTAGGACCTGAACCCAGGTCTTTCTGGTTGTGAGGTCTATTCTTTATCCACTACACCTCTCATACATAAAAAATGCTTATTGAATAAAAGAGCAGACAATTATAAAAATAAGAGCTAGCATTTATGTGGTTCTATTATATTTTACAAAGGACTTTTCATGCACTATCTTATTGGATTTTCAAAAGAACTCTGGGAGGAATCCCAAATGCCCTTAAAGGATACTAACTTTTAAAGCAAGTAGATCTTTTAAGCTCTAATTAACCACAGAGTGTCTTTTAAGTGGGCGGCAAACAAGATGAATTTTTCCCTTTATGAGAAGAATCATAAAAGAAAAATGCTCTGGCCAGGAGGTGATGAAACCAAAGCAAATCGACTCTTGGATAAACTTGGCAATCACTCAAGTGAGCAGACCATTAGGCGCAAAAGCCAGATTTCTGGAAAATATAAACTGCAGACTGATATCCATCGGAGGGGAGAAAGTAATTTGCAAAGGCTAAGTATTACAGCAAACCTGACAACTTGGGTGAACTGAAATTCATTAGATCCCCTTCCAACAATACGATAGACTACCCTTCCATGCAAGGTAGTGATTTATTGTACCCAAGGACCTCCTATTAGTGAAGGTGTGAGTTATGAGCTCAAATCCCTGTTTCCTAATGAAAATGTACCTCCAAATGCTTTGAAAATTTTTTTCTGCCCTCGTTTCCTGACTTGGAGGCAGAGGTATGTCTTCAGAGTAAGTGTCAAGGAAATATTTACTGTATGAGAGCTTGATACCTTGACTTTCTTAAAATAAAAAGAAATAAAGATGCTTTGAACATTTGTAAACCTGCCCATTGATTCAGAGGGCCTAGGAAAGTGACTTGACTTAGAGTACTGATAATTAAATCCTTTCTCCTATTTGATAGGTTGAGAGCATTTTCCCTTCGTTTTTATAGTAGCTTTGGGCATGTGTTTCAGGCTCCTTAAAGCGAGTTAAATAAGCAAAATCTTAAGATGAAAAATATTCTTTTTCTATATAAGACAGGAGCACTCAAAACATTCTTAGCTTTTGTTTATTTCGAAAGAAAGTGTTAATTGTAATTCACTCTAAGGGCAACAATCTTAATTTATAACCTTTAAAGAAGCGATCTTTATTATTCAGTCGGGTATTCTAAGTGTGCATCGTATCTGATATTTTATGCATGCATTTTTTCCAGTTGTAGGCATTGCCATCATTCAGACTTAACAAACTCCATTCTCAGCTATAACTCAGAGGGTGACGTATATCTGCTGTCCAGCTGTAAATCTGTGATTGTTACTGTGCTTTTATGAATCTGGTTCATGTAGAACCCATTATCCCTGCAACTTTAATTAAGGAGTTAGGAATTTCCCATTTGGATTCCTAGCATTCTGTGCAGTTTATTGCAGATTTCCCCATGAGGCTCTAATTGAGATATCTATATTACAGATCCTTGGAAGAAGAAAATCTATAAACTCTAAATCAGGGATGGGCTAATGGATTTTGCCCAGTGTTAGAACCCACTTCAAATTTCCAAACTTAACCTGAATGTCTTTGGGCTAGGGAGATCATTAATATTTAACTTTTTTTGTGCCCATGCTGCCAGTTTATCCCATATATTGATGCCATGTAGCATATAAAAAAGGCACAGTTCCCTTCTGGCTAGTTGTTGGATCTCCAGGAACCCTAATCAAAGCTCATGATTTGGTCCTGGGATTAATAAAGAGAGAATTCTGCATAATTCAATCATAACAAGGTACATTCAGAAATGAAACATAGGGAAAACAAATCATCATTTCTTATATAAAGGTATGTGTGTATATGTATGCATGTGCTTGTGGTTATATAGTAAAACTTCCAAAATACAGTCCCCTAAAACATGTGATGTGAAAGGTAAAAGACGGTATACCAGAGGACACAATGCTGGATATAGGGTTGAAAAGATTTGGGTTCAAGTTCTGCTCCCATTGTTTAGCTATTATTATCATGGGAAAGTAATTTAACCTCTTTCAACCTCTATTTCCTTATCTGCAAAATGGGGGTAATAATGCCCATTGCATTTATTTAACTCTTGAGATTGTTTTGAGGATCAAATTACACAGAAAAGATATGAAGGTGCATTAAGAAATTTTAAAGTTCTCTATAAAGCTTTTTATATTATTATTTTAAATAATTCACTAAGCAAATTAAGAGTGAAAATAAGTCACAAGGGGGACGTTTGCTTAATAGAACAAACTTTTCAAATATCTCAGAATGTCAGGGTTAGAAAGGAGCTCAGAGGTCATCTGGTCCAACCTATATTTGGAAGAAATCCCATCTTCAAGATACCCTGTGAGCAGCCATCCAGATTTTGCTTGAAGCCCTCCACTGATGGGGAACTTACCACTTTGAGATGCAGCCTGCTGCCTTTAGAATAGCTTTAATTATAAAGAAATTTTTGCTTCAAGCCTAATGAATTTAATGAATTCTTATTGACTGACAGACATCAATATATTATTTCTAGTTCTATTCTCTGTGGCCCAGAATAATAATTCTAATTCCTATTCCAATCAGAATACTTAGTGATCTTGTCTCCTCTAAGTTTTCTACAGGCTAACCACCCGTAGTTCCTACCACCAATCTTTGTATGGCATGAACTTGAGGATCTTTGCTATCCCGGTTGTTTCTTTTTCTGTACAAATTCCAGCTACTAAAGGGCCTTGATCTCACAAACCAGTTTGGCAGATGTAAGATGGGCAGCCTCAAAAATAGGATTTTGTTTGCTTTTGTTTGAGTCATGAACCCCTTTATACTCTCTAGTGAAGTGTATGGATCCCTTCTCAGAATAAAGTTTTAAATGCATAAAATAAAACACATAGAATTACAAAAGAAAACAATCATAGTGAAATATAGTTACTGAAGTACTAAAAGTTCCAAGTTTACAGACTCTTTGAAATCTATCCACATATACCTTGAGGTCCAGGGACCTTAAGAACCATGCTCTAAACTGATAACTAGTATGATGTAGTTGAGTAATCAAACATTAAGTAAAGAGGCACAAAAAATCTCCAACTGTAGGTCAGAGTGAAGCCTCTGATGGAGTAACTGTCCTTGTAGAGAAAGAATTTGAGGCTATAAAATAGAACAGAGTATAGATTCAAGTTAGCTGAGTCTATTGTTTCTTGTAAACTGGGATGATAAAACCTATTCTGGAATTGCCTATTTCAACCAAGGTTCTAATAACAGACCTTCTTTGGGTAGACAAAGATGCTCAGGATTTTGTTCCCTATTATAATGGCAAGGTATGAGAAGGCTTATCCTTTTAAAAGAGCTTTAGCAAATGCAGCCTCAGATACTTACTAACTGTGTGACACTGGACAAGTCACTTAACCTTGATTGACTCCAAAAGGAAGAAGTGATGGGGTGGCTAGGTGGCACAGTGAGTAGAGCACTGGCCCTGGAGTCAGAAAGACCTGAGTTCAAATCCAGCCTCAGACACTTAACACTTACTAGCCATGTGACCTTGGGCAAGTCACTTAACCCCAATCGCCCTGTGTTCCCCCCTCCAAAAAGCAAAAAGCAAAAAAAAAAAAAAAGTGAAAAAGAGCTGTGGCAAAACACTTTTAGAATTTAAAGCTAAAAGAGATATGGCAGAGCTACTCTTCTAATGGGGAAGCTGTGGTTTCTAGATGAGAACTACACCTGAAGACAGATGCCATAAAGAGAAACTCCACAATCTAATGGCCAGGCCCTTGTGGTGACCAGTAGAACACTCTTATGAGTTAGACAAGGAAGACATGCAACTAAATATTTTATTTTATATTTTTTTTGGAGGGTTGAAGGCAGGGCAATTGGAGTTAAGTGACTTGTCCAAGTCACATGGCTAGTAAGTGTTAAGTGTCTGAGGCCAGATTTGAACTCAGGTCTTCCTGACTCCAGGGATGGTGCTCTATTCACTGTGCCACGTAGCCGCCCCATCAACTAGATATTTTAGATCAGCAGTGGCAGGCCTGGTGGGAACAGAATTATGGCATCATCAGAAGCTATTTATAGCTTTGATGCATTAGGGACATAAGTTGTTCTATACACACCTTTCCTAAGTGCATACCCCTCTGTGGATATGTGTCTTGGTCAAACATTCCTAATATGTGTGTGCCCTTGCAGGGTTAAACTGGAAACTCTTATTCCCTACATGTTCATGAGTTTTCCTTACATGTGTCCACTCTTCCATAGATGGTGTATATTTGTGAGAGGTGGGGTGCTAGGTTTAGGAGGGAATTTGTTACTTTTCTTATTTTGCTTATTTGTGTAGATGTTGTCTCCTCTGGAAGAATGTAAGTTCCTTAGGGTAGGGACTGTCTCATTTTTTTTTATTTCCAGCATCCAGCATAGTAGTTGGCATGTAACAGGTGCTATATATATATATATTTATAGATTATTTGAGTGATTAATATACTATTTCATTAAAAGCATTTCCTTTGAGCTAATAATGCCCAATGGCTGCATCATAGAACTAAACGTCATCAGTTTGTTGTTGTTCAGTCATCTTAGTAGTGTCCAACTCTTCATGACCCCATTTGAGATTTTCTTGGCAATGATACTGGAATTATTTGCTATTGCTTCTCCAGTTCATTTTATAGATGAAGAAATTGAGGCAAACAGTGTGAAATAACTTGCCCAGGGCCACTCAGTGTCTAAGGCCAGATCTGAATTCATGAAGAAGAGTCTTCCTGACCCCAGACCTGGTGCTGCCTCCACTGCACCACCTATGGACCCATGGCATATCTATAGGGACTTGTAAATACAGAAGCTAGAAACAGAAAGTGCATCTATGGGGACTTATGAACTATGCGATGGAAGACCCATCAAATCCTAGAACCCAAGATTGCTTTTTCTGTAGGATCTGCATGGTGAATAGTGGAAGGGGAGGGGGGTGAACCAAGGAGCTATACATGCTTATTCATCAAATCAGATTTTATGTACCATAAAGGGCCTATAGTACTGTTAGAGAAATAAGATTTTTCACATGTGAATATAATAGAAATCAGTAAGTATATATCCAGGTGTTACGATGGATGGGGCAGCTGACAAGAGCTATTATAGATCAGAGACAAGTACAATCAAAGTGGGCAGAAGTCATCAACAGAGTCTTTGTGAAGGATTTAGGATGGGATATGAGCCTTTAGGGATAGGAAGAATTTGGCTAAGTTAAGAGAACGGGGATGGGGGAGATACACACAGAAACAGAGACAGAGACAAACAGACAGACACAGAGAAACAGAGACAGACAAAGGAGAGACAGAAAGAAACAGAGACAGAGACACAAAGAGACAGAATCAAAGAGACAGAGAAGCCTAAGGAATACTATTGTGAAGGGAATAGAGGCAAAAATAACCATGATATGTATGGGAGGCAGAAAATATCCCTGATTTTTTTTGGCTCTGAAGTTTTCTGTTGAGGAGATAAGGTTGGAAAGATAACAATATTATCGAAAGCTTTGAGTACTAGACTGTAGAATCATAGAATTTCACACTTCAAAGGGACCTTGGATGTTGTCTAGTTCAGCCCATAATTAAAAATATAATGCAATGAGCATTTTTAATAGTCTGATAAGTACTAGGTACTGGGGTAGGATTTAGGAGATTAAGTCACATGAGTTTGTTCCAGCTCTTGGAGGGCTTACATTTTACTGGGGGCGGGAGGGGGGGAGGGAACGATATGTGAACGGACAAAGAAATACAGAATGTATACAAACTGAATACAAAGCTATTAATGTGGTGGGAGAAGGTATGAGGCTAGAGAGCACTAACCAGTGGGGAAATAGGAAAGGCCTCTGGTAGGATATCGCTCTTTGGGGGAGTCTTGAAGGGAGTCATAAAGGTCAAAAGTCAGTGGTGAGCAGGGTGAGCAGTACAGGCATGAGCAAAGGTGTGGACACGGGAGATGAAATGGCATGTTTGGGCAATAACAAAGAGTACAGTTTGGTTGGAACAGAGTTCATGAAGAATAGAGATAGAGGGGGTGGTAGATCTTTTTGTGAAACTGGAGCCAGATTGTGAAATGACAAATAGAGGAGTTCATATTTTATCTTAGAGCCAATAGGGAGCCAGTGAAGCTTGCAGGAGAATAACATGATTAGACCTGGGAAAATCAATTTGGCAGGTGTGTGGAGAATGGACTGAAGAGGAGAAAGACTGAAGGCAAGGAAATCAGTCAAGAGATGATGTCAATGGGCTAGGGGTATGAAGGTGATGGAGGTAATTGCCATGTGAGCAGAGAAAAGGGAATGGATATGAGAGATGTAGAAACTGAATCAATAAGAATTGGCAACTGATTGGATGCGGGGAGGGTGGGGAAGGAGAATGCTTTCTTCAGTATTCCTTCAATGAAGGTGCAAGAATGACTCTGAGTTTGTACACCTGGGAGGATGAATGAATCATGCTACTGTGACAGAAGTAGTGGCATTAGGAAGAGGGGAAAATATAGAGGAAGAGCTTATCTATCTATCTTTCCCAGCTTTACCATTTGACAGGCATTCTATCTTTGCCTTTTTCTCTGTCATTGATAAGAATGGTAAACAGCACGAGACCAAACACAGATCCCTGAAGTTATTCTGTTAGAGACTTCCTTTCAGGTGAACCTTGTTCTATTTGTGATTACTCTTGATACTGCTGTGCAGCAATTCTTAATCTGTTAAATTGTATATAGTTCATATCTCCTTGTCTTTTTCATGAGAATGGCACCAAGGACTTTATCAATTGCCTTGCTAAGATCAGGCAAATTATAGTTACAATATTCCTCAATCAACCAGGTTAGTAACCCTGTCAAAAAAGGAAATAAGGTTTGTCTGGTATTACCTGTTCTTGATGAAGCCAAGCTAGCTCCTTGTGTCCACCAGTACCTCTTCTATTGTTGAATCATTTTTATCATATCTGACTCTTCATGAGATACTGGAGTGGTTGTCCATTTCCTTCTCCATTTCATTTTATAGATGAGGAGCTAAGGCAAACAGGGTTAAGTGACTTGACCAGAATGACCCAGCTAGTAAATGCCTGAGGCCAGATTTGAACTCATGAAGATGAATCTTCCTCATTCCAAGCCCAGTGCTCTATCCATTGTGCCATCTAGATGCCCAGATCCTCTTCTAGATATTCACTAACCATCTGTTTAACACATTTTAGAATTTTGCCAGATTTCCAAGTCAAGCCCACCAAACCTTAGTTTGCAGACCCCTTTGTTTTCCCTTTTTGGAAATAAGGTCATTCTTCTTCCAGTCTTGAGATATTTTTCCCATTTTCCACAAGCAAATTTGATCTTAATATAGGAGGAGGAAGTAACAATATTGTAGGAAACTAAAACCAAGCAAGATGGTATGGAATAAGGAGAGGCTAGAAAATATAGCCCTTATAGTCTCTCTAACCTCTTTCTGTGGCTGTTGCAGTTAATTCAGTCACAAAGGTTGGACAAAGTTGTTGATAATAAGAATGAAGAAGGGATAAATAAGAGACATTGAGAAAAAAATCAGAAGAATTAGGTAACTAATTATGAGTGGCAAAGGAGATAGAAAATTTAAAGATGAATAAAATTCTGAGCTTAGTATATTAATCAGATGGTGGTACTGTTGATAGGAAAAAATCTTGGTGTGATAACTACATAAGAAATCACTTGTGGGGGGATGGGGAAAATAGAGTGCCATGTGGACCATGTAGGCAGACTCCAAAGAGATGCCTTGACTTTCAGATTGCTAGGGATTTTTTAAAAACTACATAATCTATATTATCATAGGCTCATAATATTATAGATTTAGAACTGGAAGGACCTGTAGAGTTCCTTGAATCTAACTCTTAATTTTACAGATGAGAAAAGTGAGGTCCATGGAGATTCAGGGGTAGGGAAACTGTGGCCTTGAGGTCACATGTGGCCTTCTAGGTCCTTGGGTATGGCCTTTTGACTAAATCCGAGTTTTATAGAACAAAGATTTGTAAAGCTTGTCCACCTTCTAGAGATGGCCACATATGGCCTTGAGGTAGCAGGTTCTCCATCCCTGAATTAAGTGGTCAATTTCGTCTTTTGTTGTTGTTAAGTCTCTGACCTAAAGACCATTTAAGAAGGTTCCCAAGCTTTCATTTCTCATTTCACTCCTATTAGTCAGTTAATAAACATTTATTAAATATCTGTTGGGTACTAGTCAGTGCTAGGGGTTAGGGGTTAAAAAAAAAAAAAAGAAAAAGAAAAAGAGTCCCCACCCTCAAGGAGCTTACAATGTAAGGGGGAAGACAATATACAAAAGGAAGCTGAAAAACCAGGGAAGCAGACATGATGTTTGTAGAGTTGAAACCAAGCAGAGCTATTGATGGAAAATGAAGTTACCTGGAAAGCTCTGAGCCCTCTGTGAAGGAAGGCTTTAGGAGGATATATTACTCTACTCTCCAACCCTTTAATCAGAGAGGAGGGGCAACTGGGGGTGTGGAGATGTTGAATGTTAAAGATGAGTCAGTCTGTGAGATGATGAGATTTTAGGTCCTGAGCTTATCCTTGGAGGGGCATGATGCTTGTTAATAGAATCAAAACCAAGCAGAAGAGCTAAAGGAAAATGGCTCTACTTCTGACTCCCTAGACTTTTCCTTCTAGCCAGTGGTGGTTTTTTGTTTTTTTTTTTTTTTTTTTATACCTTAGAGACACCTCTGCCCATCCTTGCTCTGGTGATTATCTGGTCTGGACCACCATATCAAGGAGTGACCAAGCCATGCATGCTTTTTTCACTCCTAGATCCACTCCTGAGTCTCATAACTTTTCTGCCTTGCTCCCTCCCAGTTCTCTCCTTGTCCATTTCCCATTTAGATGCTGTCTTCTCTCTTTAGAATGTAGGCTTCTTTAGGGTAATGATAGTCTTTTTTTGCTTCTGTTTTCATTCCCATTACTTAGCACAGTGCCTTTCACATAGTAAGCACTTAACAAATGTTCTCTCTCTCTCCCTCCCCCCCCCCCTCTCATGTCTATTTATCTATCTATCTATCCATCTATCTGTCTGTCTATCTATCTCAGGGTCACACAGTTAGCAAATATGAGATGAGATCAAACCCACAGGCCTTCATGCCTCTAAGTTTAGCACTTCATCCACCACATCACATTGCCTCTAAAATTTCCTAAAAATGCTTAAATAGTGATGCAAAGATTCACATAATTGAATTAGGAAGGAGGTTCAGTCCAGGTAAAAGTTTAAGCCCTCTAAAAGGGGCACATTGTGCTTTCTTGTTCACTTAATTTATTGATTTCTAAAGTATAAAAAAGATAGTCTAGAGCTTGATTGCTCATACTTTTCAGTTTCCCTAATGTCTTTTCAGTAGGGCAGTATTAAGCTGGCAAATGTTCCGAAGTGGAATGGAAAGGGTGGTATAGGGCTAGGAATATTCAGGCCACATTTGGATCTATTGAAGGAACTGGAAGTGTAACTAATAACTGAAGAAGAAAAGTCTTGAGTGTATGGAACATAACAGGTACCTTCAATTATTTTAAGGGCTGTCACTTGAAAAATGAGTGATATTTGGTTTGCATGGCCGCTTTGCAGAGGGCAGAATTGAACTAAAAGTAATAGATGGATGGAAGACACAATGAGATAAATTTAGGTGTGATACCAGAGGGAAAAAATGTCCTAAACCACATAGTGGTTTCCCTGTTCTTGAAGATTTTCTAGCAAAGGCTGGATATTTTCGATAGGTTGTAGATTCTTTTTTCAGGTATGGGTTGGACAAGATGGCCCTGGAGGTCCTTTTTAACTTTGAGGTTCTATGATACTTCTCCTATTCTTTCCTCCCAATTCCATAAAGGCATGAAGGCTAAAGAAATTTTGATCATTCATAAAGATATTGACTGACTTATTTCTTTCAGAATTCAGCTTTTCCCAATTAAATATGCAGTTGAAGTTTTGGGGAAAATGTGAAAATGCTTTAGTGGAAAGAGTTGTACAATATTTTTTTTATCTAAAATGGGACAAATTATTATTATGCTATTTTATAAAGAGACATACATTTTCAGACATGATCAGTGTGTGGATTTTATGTGCTTGACTATGCTTATTTGTTACAAGGGAACTTTTTTTTGAGGGAACCAAGAAACCAGTAATAGTAATGGCAAAAAAAAAGGGAAAAAAGAAAAGAAAGTCAAGAATGACAATGAAACTTTTTGCAAAGGCACAGAGAACAGAAGGAAGTTCAGAGGGAAATATAGACATGTAGAATAAGTTTGGAACTGTCTTCTTGCATTTATTTTTGAATAGAAAGTGAAATAGTGATTTCATTGGTAGAGAACTGCCAGATGATGAAACTTTCTTTACCTTTGGAGGTTGGCATATTCTCTACAAATAACAGTCTTGAAGAGTTACTTAAAGCACTGTAAGGTAAAATTGGCTTGCTGAGGAACTCAGCATTACATAGCCAGTATTTGTCAGAGGCAAGACTTGAACCCAGGCCTTCATGGTTAACTCTCTATCCACCACACCATCTTCCTTCTCCTTGAATTTGTGATGTGAGAGCAATCGGACCATGACGCGTATTAGTTATTGATTTATTGATGCCAGGGTTGATTCAGCTGATACAGCTTGCTAGATGGATATCCCCTTCCTATCTAAATACTCTGTGTGCTTCTGTCCCAAGCTGCACTCAATGGAAGTGAAAATGCAATAGATAGATGTGTTATGGGTATGTTAGTAAATATTTAACAACTAGATCTCTGGAAAAATGTATGCATGATAATTTTTTAAAATTTAATCTTCATTATTAATATTTTATCTATCACTTAAGTGTCAATAACCAACAAAACAAAAAAATCAAGCCTGATTTGAAATGTTTGCCAATTTCCAAGATGTAAATACTCACATTGAAAATTTAACAACCAGCTCTTCAAGCCAGTACAAGCTGGCTTCAACACATTGCTGGATGCTTATCATTTTTTTATCAAGAATTTATGAGTAGGAAAATTCCGCTGATAAAACATGTTTAATTTTTTGTTTATTAAAATAAAGTACATACACACAAACCCAAACTACATATATATATATTATTCTTTTTCTATCTTTTGCACATGGAAATGTTCATGTCTGTTAAGTTCAGAATAACAAAAAATCTTTCAAAAATGTTTGAAGGAGGGGCAGCTATGTGGCACAGTGAATAGAACACTGGCCCTGGAGTCAGGAGGACCTGAGTTCAAATCTTGCCTCAGACACTTAACACTTACTAGCCCTGTGACCTTGGGCAAGTCACTTAACCCCAATTTTCTTCCCCCCTCCAAAAAAATGTTCGAAGAAAGGAGTTAGGGACATGAAGCAGGATGTAGTCATTTGGAAATAATGATACAAATACAAATTGCATTAATAAAATTTGTTTTAAAATAAAAAAAAATACACAAGCATCCTTCAAGCCATCATAAATTACCAGAGATGACCTAATGCAGTGGTGTCAAGCTCAGGGCCTGCAAAACTCTTGAGTGGGTTCTGAACCAGATCAAAATGTAATTGGGAAATATTTAACAAAATAAATAATAATACTATACAGTATAGATAATGTTAACTTGTGCTTTTCTAAATTATTCTGCCACTGATGTAGAGATACCTACTCTGCATAGGCCTTAGTGAATAAGGATTTTAGGAAGACTAAATGGTTTCTAAAGGGGAATATTGTAATTATTTCAGTGACATGGAGTCAGAAACATATGGGCTTGTTGCTTCTTTGTGTGGAGGTGATACCAACTTGAAAAATTATGATTGGCTCCAGATGTTCCATTCTTGCTACACTTTCAGATGCTTAGCTTAAATTTTCATGTTGTCCAAATGATATGCCAGGAGAAAAAGCATGCCCACAGAGCAAAATTTCTCATGCCTCAGGTGTTTGTGTTGGTTGCTCCATGTTTCTGCTGAAGTTTCTCATCTTCTACATTCAAAAGGGATTGAGGTCCAGAATTCATACAGGCAAGAGAAGCTAACTTAGCTCAGAGGGCCAGTGTGATATCCTGCATGGAGTGCTTGACACCTGAATTAGGAAGCCCTGCATTCGAATTCTGCTTCTGACATTTGCTGGCTCTGTCACCACAAAGTCACAGCTTTTCTTGGCCTGGGAATTATAATAATACATGTAGTATATATTTCACAGAGTTGGTTGAAATCTGAACGAGAGAATATTGTTAAGTGGTTTGTAAATGTTGAAAAGTTGTATAAATGTCAATTATTATTAATCGTATTTAGGGATATAACATTCCATGTCTTACTTTGATTCCCATCCACAAAATGTGTGTGGTGACCTCATTTTGCTTCCTTGGGGATGTAAGAAGCTGACTGCTCATCTGATTTCATCTTTGAAATCCTAAGTGAATTCTAAATGGAGTCAGAGGGTAAACTCACTTGCATAACTAGAAATGGGTTTGAGCATTGTTCCAACCAGAACTTTCAGTTAATCAACAGTGTGTCCATCAATATACGAATGCGTAAGAATCTACTTCTTCCAGATGTCTCCTGATGACACATCCACCTTTATTGACTGTTGATTGAATTTGATTGAAAATTAGGGTGATAAAAGGTCTCAGAGCCAGTCAGCTTTGGAATAAATGGATGGTTCTAACTATATGTTCAGCATAGTTGGAGATACAGAAAATTGTGGGGAAATGCAGAGTAAACAGGCACTATGAAAGGAAACTTTCCCAGGTTTAATTATTCATGCCCCTATAGCCCTCTCAGATGGCTTAATAATTTGGAGGGAGATGAAAAGAAGATAGTTTGAATGCTTTTCTCAATAAGCCCCACTAGGGACTGTTGGGGTGGGGGTGGGGGCAGAGAGAAGAATGGCCATTTTTTATTTGCTTGACAAAAACAGTAACAAAAAGTCTCTTCTGGAACAGATAAATATAGACATAAATACCATTAAAAAACCATGCTTAAGATTTATCAGTGTAAGGAACCCCTAGTGAGGAAGTTATTGTGTCTGTATAGGTAAACTCCATTTATAGGTTCAGAGAATTCCCTGACCACTGATGATTTAGGGGACTTATCAGGAGCCACCAAGCCAAGCCAGTAAGTATTAGAATCAAACACTTGAAGCCAAGTTCTGACTCTAAGGCTAGCTTTCTACTCTCTCTCTGTCTTTGTTTCTCTCTGTTATATACACATTATATATTTAATATACACACAAATATACATCATATACCTATAGTTGGTTGGTTGTTGTCCTCTGTTCTTGAAGAGGACCAGAATGATATCACTTGACTTTAGCATCTCTGTTATGTTCACATTATATATTTAATATACACACAAATATACAAATATACATCATTTACCTATAGTACAGATAGACAAGACGCAGTGTGGTATAATAGAGACCTTACCTTGAAATTAAGATTTAAATTCAAATACTGTGTCAGACTGTAACATAACATAACATAACATAACATAACATAACATAACATAACATAACATAACATAACATAACGTAACATAACATAACCCAACATAACATGACATGATATGACATGGCATGACATAACATAACATATATATGTTTATAAGAGATCCATAAGGACAGAATGTTTACTTTTTATATATGTAAAATGTATGTTTAAGACTTTTATAAATAATTGGGTAGCTCTTAAGAAAGATTGGGGTAAACCTGAGTGTGATATGAATTTAAAAAGTAAAATCATTTAGGAACAGTTTAAAAGAGTAATTATTTTATACAAGTGAGGTACACGAGGAAGAATTGAAGCAGAGGAATTAGATGGGGGAGGAGGGCTGGTAGTTCTGGTAACTTACCTTGAGTGGGGATGGCTTTAAGAGGGAACTATATATGTGTGTGTATATATATAAGTATAAAGTTTTCTAAATTCAGAAGAAATAAAACAGTAGGGGCATAGAAAGGGGGGGAGGACAAGGAAGGGATCTTTAGAGGGGAGGGTGAGGGAATGGATAAAATAGGGTTATAGAAGGGTGTTTAGATTTATGGGAATGGGAGGATAGGGGAGGGATCCTTGGAGGGGGATAGGCAAGTCTTAGGAAGGCAAGGTAGTGGGTAGAAGTAAAGTAGAGGAGTCAGGATGAATAGAAAACAAGATATATGCACCTATATAAAAACAAAGATCAGGAGTAGAATGGGTTTGGGAAAGTGTAAGTCTATATATGTATGTATATATGTATATGTGTATGTGTATATCTATAGCTATAGAGAAACATATCTAAATTTTATTGTAGCCTTCTGGGGGAGGGAAAAAAGAAACAAGGTAAAAAAGTGCCCAGCAGAGAACAAAAGAAAACTCACAAGGAAGCAAAGAAAAGATAGATAATTCTTAACACAAGGAGTATTATTTATCATATAGGCTTTCTTGAAATGAAAATTTATTGTTACATATTTTGAATCTTCTCTTATGTTCTACTATGCACACATGATTTTTTTTCTTTCTAATTTTGTATTTAAGTTTATGATATGTTTTTGTTTCTTTTCTCTATTCTATATTTGTGTTCTGGTGCATGAGTCTAAAATAAAATTTTGGAAAAAATAACATAACATAATATGAGTATAATATAATACGATCAATGTAATGTAATTACTATAATGCAATACAATATAATACAACACAACACAATATAACATCATATAATGCAACACAATATAACACAACATAACACAACATAATATAATATATAATATGATATACTACAGTATTATATTATAGGTGGGTGATGGTTACCAAGTATATTAACCTCTGGATGTACCAAGAAACTGACTGGAAGTTACAATGAGTTGCTGATCTCCCCTGGTGAAGGGACTTCCTGTACTCAGAGATCCCTACATGGATGAAACCATAGGTTTAAAGCAACAACAACTGAAAAATAAGGCTAGATATTGTGTATATCCAGGTGTACTGCGAAAAATGAATCTACCCAAAAAACTACACAACAGACTTGCTTGTGTCCTATGAGGTTCTTTATCTTGCCTTAAGCCCCAGAAACAGATCAAGCCCAAACTAGTTGTGTCTTCAAGTAAAGCTGCTTCTGATTTTGCTAGTTTTGCTTAACTTTATGTCTGCTTTTAGCCTGGAGGAGCAGGCCTCAGACTGCATTTAATTTCTCCACCCTCCCTTTGGCCTGGTCCCAGAAATTCACCTCCCCAAGCAAGGAATTAAATTTCACATTGGGTGTGTCTGGCGCAGCTACCAAAGGAATCCAGAGGCAGGAAAATGCATTTACTTGAACTCCAAGTTATAACATGGCAGCAGTTGGCAGAAGAGTTTAATATGCCTGTCAGACAAATGATGATTCAGTTGGGTTGTTTTTAAGGTCTTGAGTCATTTTCTAAGGTACTCTTACATTGGCAATAGCATTTACCCCTTAGCTATAACATTTAAATGAAGACAACTGTGGTTTGTAATGTTGTGGATAAAGAATAGGTGTTTAGTGATTACTGGCTGATTGATTGTGGCTAAAAGATCCTGTCCATCTCTAACAGTGTATGTAAAGACAATGCTATAATAGATCATAAAAGATAATATGGGAAAATGCTTTATAAATCTTATAATACTATATAAATTTTAACCATTAACTGACACAAAAAAATTAGTTTGTCCCAATAATGGATACAGTGTGGTTCGTTGCATGGGATTCTGATATAATCACTATGATTCTTGTTTATCAAAACTTAATTGTCACTTCAATACATATTTCTTCTTATATGTTGAGTATTTGTCTCCTTACTGAATTTGTATCCCTAATATAAATCATCCCCAGTCCCTTTGTTTAGTCTAGCAGAGGGTGCCATTTGGTATATAAATTGTTAGAATACTTTGATCCTTTGATGTATCTGTGACCTCATTATTTGTCTTATGGAGTCATGGCCAGTCATTGTACTGATCATAGTTCTTAAGTCTTTTATAGTTATTATCCTTTACAATATTGTCATTACTGTTTAAGGGCAGCTAGGTGGAATAATGAATGGAGTGGTGGGCCTGAAGTCAGGAAGACTCACCCCCCTAAGTTTAGATCTGGCCTGAGACACTCCTTAGTTGTGTGACCCTGGGCAAGTCACTTAACTATGTTGTATCAGTTCCTCATCTGTGAAATGAAATGGCAAACCATTCCAGTATCTTTGCCAAGAAAACTCCAAATGGGGCCATGAAGAGTTGGAAAGGACTGAACAACACCAATAGTCATTGTATAATTGATTCCCCCAGTTTTGCTCACATTATTCCATATAAGTTCATACAAGTCATTCCAAGTTATGTTATATCTATATCTTGTCAAGCCCTTTTCAGAGCTGCTTTGGTATTCATCTTTACCCAAATCCCACCTGTGTCTCTAAGAAGCCGTAGCAGGCACAGAGGCCACATCTTGGTAAAACTGTTTTGGCAGACAGGCTAAACCAAGTTGAGTATACCTGACAAGCCTTAAACCTGTAGGTGAGTTAGGATGATGTCTACCTCAAGCATGTGAAGACTTTCCCTGGCAGAATGGGAGGATGAGAACAATTTGTTTCAAAGGTCACAAAGGTGTCTGAAGCAGGCGCTGTGGAGTGTTTAGAGCTTGGTCAGGCATCGAAGATAACAAGGTCATCCATTGCATCCTGGGCCATTGCCAGTCTTGACTTTTGTCCTGCCACAGGACCTCAATGATTCAGGAAGAGAGAGTAAGGCTGATGACTTTGTGTGTATAGTTCTGCTTCACTTAAATTCAATTCACATGCAAGTTGAGACATCACCTATGATGTCACTGGTCTTCTTCTAAAACAAAGGATGAACAACAATCTCTCATCATGTCTTAAGGTTCATTAATATTCTATTATATTCATGTACCATAAATTGTTCAGCCATTCCCCAACCGGTGGACATTAAATTTTATTTCCGCTTCTTTTGTACAACAAATAATGCTGCTATAAATATTTTTGTCCAAATAGGACCTTGCTCCCTTTTTAAAAATCTTTTTGGATTGTAAGTCTAGTAGTATCATTGGGTAAAAGAGCATGTATACTTTAGTGACTTTTTATGTGTAGTTGAAGAGGTTACCCACTAAGAGAGTTAGGGTTGCTCTGGAGACTCCAAAATACTAACACGCCAAGTCCTGCCGAATGAATTCGACTCAAGTCTTCTCAGCAAAAGAAAAGTAAAATTTATTAAAAGTTTGCTTGCATTAGACACAGAGTAAGTCTGTGCTAGGTCATTCTATGGCACTCTCACTATTCTATGGAGCTCACCCACAAGGCATTCTGTGGTGCTCTCACTATTCTTTAGAGCTCACCCACATAGCATTCTATGGCGCTCTCACTATTCTATGGCGTTCTCACTGTTCTATGGAGTTCCCACTATTCTATAGCTCTCTCACAAACATGAAGACAGGTCTTATAAGTCTTATATACAGAAGTTTGTGGGAGGAATCTAGGGGAGAAATTTGGGGAGGGTCTTCAGGAGGAGTGAATGAGGTCAATGAATGATTAAGGGTGGGAAATCTCTGGAGGCTATAGACAATGGTGGGCTAGGCCAGTTCAAGGGTGGATAGATAAGTAGATGAACAATGGAGGGCTAGGCTAGTAACTAGGCTAGAGTTAGTAGTTAGTAGTTAGTAACTAGGCCAGAAGTCTGGGCCCAGCCACAATGTAAGGCTTATTGCCTCATGCAAATGCCTCATCAAATGGGATGATTTAATCAAGAGTCCAAGGGAGCTTCCCAGAGCCTGTACCTCAAGAACTCAAGGAGAGCTCAGAGGGGGCTCCCAGAGCCCATATCTCATCATAGTTTCATCAAATTGATTTCTAGAATGGATCAATCACTTTACAATTACACCAGCAGTACATTAAGTATACCTATCTTCCTATAGAACATCCCAAAATTTTAATTTTCCATTTTTACCATTTTAACTAATGTGATAGGTGTGACTATAAACTTTAGAGTTGTTCTCATGTGCATTTCTCATATTATTAGTATAACAATCATACCCTGAACCCTTCCCCTTCCCCCCTCTACCTCCCATCACTGCATTAAGGCCAGATATTTTACATTTTACATTATATTTTACATTTTTCTCCCTCTCCCAGGGTTTGTAAATTTGTTGTCACTGGTTCCACCCTCTACTGATGGTGTTTTCTTAAGTGCAGGTATATGCAGGTGTATGTTCCTACACACTGAAGTCCAGGTCCATTTAGCTACTAACAGAAGATTAGCTTTTCCAAAGAAATATTTACTTTAAAGCTATAATCACAAATAAGCAAATTTACTCTCCCAATATGTGGGAAGCATAATTCCTCTTCCCTCCATACCCCCTCAGTCTCTGGGGAGGGAAGGGATTAGGTTGATAGTTTAGCTCAGTTCCTATAGAACATAGCTCCAAATTCACTCTTCCCTTCCCACTCCCCTCCACCTTCCCTCACTTCTGCCTTGAGTATCAGGCATCCTGGTTTCTCTAGCTTCCATGCTGGGCTGACTGGCTCCTTGAAATCCTAGCCCTACTGTTGCCATGACTTCAGTTTCCAATCAGGTGAAACCATTGCCATTAGCACCTAAAACTGAAAAGGAGAAATGATACAAAACACCCCAGGCCAATTTCTCAGAGCCCAGGTTAAAGTGAGGGGAATTATGCACAGTACCTTTCCTGGATGAGCTCACATTCTAATAGGGTAGACATGTAAATAGTTAGGTACATACAAGTTATATACATTGAAAATGGAAGGTAATCTGAAGGGAAGGGCACTAGAGGTGGTGGGTGGGAGGGACTGGAAAATAATTTCTGCATAAAGTGGTAATTGGGCTAAGTCCTGAAGTATAGTTTGAGGTCTGTTACTGATAGGCCTCCTTCCTTCCCATCATTTCCTTCCAGCCTTTATTTTTATTGTTGTTGTCGTTATTATGTCCCTTGAGATTACTGACTTTTGTTTTTCCAGAGGATTGTTTTTTTGTTTCCTAGATTTATAAAGTAACTTTTTGGTAGTTTAATTGTTATGGTTCTGAATCTGTAAATTAATGTAGGTAAAGTAATTTTAATTATAGAGGCACATAGCAATTAATATCTTTCTAATTTTAATAGTCCATATCTATTTCTTTAAAGGGTATTTTATACTTGTATTCTTATAATTCCATTGTGTGTCTTGGAAGCTGGACTCTCAGATTTTTATATATATTCTGTAGCTAAATTGGCTGAAATTTCTTTTTAAAAAATCTCTTCCTGCTGTATTTTTCTGGTAATATACAAAAGGACTAATGATTTTGTGGCTTTGTTTATATCCTATTACTTTACTGAAGTTGCTTAATTCATTTTTAGGTGAATATCAAATATTCTCTAAGTAAACTATCGTGTCATCTACAAAAGGTAAGAATGTTGGTTCCTCTTTGTCTATACTTATTCTCAGTTTCTCTTTTCTTTTTGCTATAGCTAGCATTTCTAGGATAATATCAAATGCTGCCCAATTTTATCATTTTACAGATGAGTAGACTCAGATTCAGGGAGATTGACTCACTATGGTCATAAAAGTAGTAAGTGCTATAGACAGGATTTGAATTTAGGTCCTTTGACTCCAGATATAGTTTTACTTCCATTGGACAATGGGTTTGATTGACACTGGGCCTATTTTTACCTGGTTAAACATAAAATGCCTCATCACTACAGGAATGACCAACAACCATGAAACTATCTACTAAAATTTTAAGGATTTGTGATCAGTCAATCTAATTGATGAAATCACAGATCATTCAAATGGTTAAAAGTCCACAGTGTTAAGTTTTGAGCAGTGTTAAATCTTTTGTCAACATGAGCTTTCAGTTTATGAGATTCAAAGGCTATTTCTGCATGAGCAAAGTAAAGCTGGAAATTAAATACATGATTCAGGCCTTGAGCTATTTTGTCCTCTGATATATCCAAATAATGATTTTGATATGAGACTTTAAGACTAGAAGCAACTCAGTTTTTTACTTCATTTTCAGCATCTAGAAATTGCTTGAAAGTGTTAATTTAAAATAAATGAAAAAAAATCAAGAAAGCCTTTAATAGATTTTTTTCAATATCCATAGTATTTCCAGTAGCTTATTCAGACTGTAATTTTTAAAGTTTTTATACTTCCTTGAGATACTTGCTTTTTTAAAGAGGATATAAGTTTACTAGATGCATATTGAAATAATGTAATATATTTGATTAAATGTATCTTTTGATAATCTTATTACTATTTGCCCAAGCTCTTATATAACGAAGTGAATTAGATTCATTGTGGTCTACTGAAGCTTTTATTTAGGAAATTTTACTAAGTAGCAAGCATTGGGCAGGGACAAAATGTGAAATTTTGCCTAATTCAGTAATCTTCTAACACATCGATAATATAATTTGTAATTTTGCATATTATCTAGATTTGTGATTTGGGTCACTGGATGGTATATAACAATAAAAGGCAAACTTCTAGCCCAGATATTTAATTATGGAGCATTATCATTTCTATCCTTAGTTCCTTAATCAAAGCAGCTATTAGAAATGCAAATAAAAAAGGAAATTGGATTAGGAAAAAAATAGATTGGTGATGCTCAGATCAGATAGCTGATATTAGATAATCAGCTTGAAATTGGACCCTGTTTAACAATAGAAATAAATAATGCCGGTACCTTATCATAAACCTTTTCAATTTCAGGGATGAGATGCAAAATTATTTCTGTCTTTATATTCAGCTTTCATGTTTTCTGTTATCCTGAAATAGCTATTAGCAATTAAAATATATATATTTTAAATTTTAGCTGACATTACTGCATGGAAAATACCTGGAGCTTCTGAGATATTTTCCGCTTAGTTATCTGTGTGTTTTAGAAGTCATATTTGTCATCCAGCACTTACCAACCTCTCAAAAAGAGCCTATTATTTTCTGTTGAATATACTAAAGATAATAATTTGCAATTTTTTTTTTTCAATTTTAAGTGTTTCCCATTCTTCTTGTTGGATATGAAGTCTCCTCCATCACTTCTAACTTAGCAAATGCCTGTGTATTCAGAGTTCTAACTTTGATTTTTTAAAATTTGAATTTAAAGACCGAAAGAAATAGTCTTCATGGAAAGTTGCACAAACTGTGTTGAATAGTAATTGGTTAATAGATTTAGCTTACTTCCAATTTTAATACCTTACATTTTTGTAAAACATGTTACAGTTTTCAAAGCACTTAATGTATATTATTGTGGTGTGACCTTGTGGAAAGAAGACTGGAGTTGAACAGGGAGACCTGGGCTTATATTTCACCTTAGATATTTTCTGGTTGGACAACCATGGACAAACTCTCAGCTTCGGTTTCCTTGTTTGTGAAATGATGATAATATGATAATTACCTTACACAGTTGTTGTGAGTGAAAACCTTGCGAACCTTCAAGTGCTATAGAAATGTGAGTTGTTCTTACTATTACTGTTAACATTCATAACAACTCTGTGAAGTAGGGTAGGTAGGTATTATGATTATTATTTTCAATTTACTGATGGCTAGAGTGTTGTGCCAGGCACTATTCTGAAAGGGAGATACAAAAACAAAGTAATCCTAACCTTTGAGAAACTCATCCTCTAATTATGGGAAGGGAAATGAATAAAAAAAGACCTAGATGGTGAAAATTGTGTGTCTGGAAAGTGAGTTGAGGCATGAGAGGTAAAACAAGGCTGGAGTCATTCCAGAAACAGTGGTCCCATTGAGGGAATCATCAGTTGGGAAAGTGGAGTCCTAGGCTGAAAGTTTCTTCTGGATGAGAAAGTTAGTTTTCAAAGGGGAGCAATCTGGGATGTGCTTGAGTCTAAAGAAACTGGTGACTTGAGAAATCAAGAGATTTCCCCAGGTCACACAGCCAATTAATTGCAAAGCCACAGCCAGAGGCCAAGCCTTCTGACTCAGGTATACATTCCACTATATCATCCCACAAGATACCTCCTCTAAGAGAAATATTAGAAATCATATGGATTGATTTGATTGAGCTAACCAACCATTTTTCCCCACTGTAGCGGCAAGCACCCTAGCATCCCCAGAGTGGCTGCCAACACAGGTTCTTAGATCTGCTTTTCAAAAGGAAAGCACCTCAAAATGGGTTAACAAGCTTACTTTAATCAAACAAACATACATTACCTAGTTCAGGGGAAAAAGGTCAGCACCCCAAACTTCAGAGTTACAGAACTTACAGATCAAACAGACAGGCTTCCAAACTGTCCAACCATTATATCAATACCAAATCACAGTTACCAGAGAGGGAAGCATCAACATCTGGGTTTTCAAAGCCGGGGGGCTCTCAACAACGGCTTCCCAGAGCCTCATCTGGTCAAATCACACAACACTTCTCAAAGTGAGCCCCAAAGCAAAGCCTCTCCTCAGGGTTTATATAGCCTTCTCCTGGCTCAGAGAATGTAACAACCTTCTGGACCCACTGCCCAATCACAAAGTATCAAGGTATGGGCTTTCCTGAAAAACAAGCCTCCCACCACAGACTCCAGGTGCACTTAAGCTAGGGGCAGGGAAGATCTTTAAATTTGCATTTCCATTACACCCACCAATACAAATATGTATAGTCAAGTAAAACAAATTCCTTCCCTGTCTATGTCTCACCATGATATACTTCCATTTGCATTCTATCAGCTCTCTATCAGGAGGTGGATAGTATGTTTCATCATGATTCCTCTGGGATTGTAATTGGTTATTGTGTAGATTAGTAAGTCTTTCAAAGTTTGTCTTTACAATACTGTGGTTATTGTATAAATTATTCTCCTGATTCTATTCACTTTACTTTGCATCAATTCATACAAGCCTTCTCAGGTTTCTCTAAAACCATCCCTTTTTCATTATTTCTTACAGTGCAGTAATATTCTGTCATAGGAGATCATCTCCAGTCATCCTGATCTATATCTTGCCACTGAACCCAGACGGCTCTGGAGGAGAAAATGAGGCTGATTGCCTTGCACAATCCTGCCTCACTTAGGTCCAATTCACTTGCAATTCATGGCATCATTTTTCTGATGTCATGGTCCTCTTTGAGAATGAAGGACAAACAGCATTCCATCATAGTAATAAAACAACATATTCAGCTATTCCCCAATTCATGGGGATGTGATGATGCCATCACAAAGAGAGCTGCTATGAATATATTTGTCCCTATGTAATATATACTTTTTAATGGTCACTTAGAAAACAAAAGCTTTACCCTCTCTGAGACAAGTTTAAATGCTAGGCTCTAGCAGGACTAAACAGGATAGCATTCCCACATATTTCCCTGACTTCTCCAGAGAAGTCAGATGGGTCTTCTAGCAGGTCTGGTAACTGGTTCTTGTAAGATTTGACCTGATAAGATGTCACTGGAAGTAAAATAGATAATTTCGATTACATGAAATTAAAAAAGCTTTTGTACAAACAAAACGAATGCACTCAAAATTAGAAGAAAAACAGTAAACAAAAAATATTTTCAGCAAGTTTCTCTGACAAAGGCCTCATTTCTCAAATATATATGGAACTGAGCCAAACTTATAAACATAAGAGCCAGTTCCAGTTGTTAAATGGTCAAAGGAGATGAACAGGCAATTTTCAGAGGAAGAAATTAAAGCTATCAGTAGTCACATGAAAAAATGCTCTAATAAATCACACCTATTATGACAGAAAAGGAAAATAACAGTGCTAGAGGGGATGTGGAAAAATTGGGACACTAATACATCATTGGTGGAGTTGTGGACTACTCCAACCATTCTGGAAAGCAATCTGGAACTATGCACAAAGGGTTATAAAACTGTGCATAACCTTTGACCAACAATATCACTACCAGGTCTGTATCCCAAAGAGATTTTTTAAAGAGGAAAAAGCTCTTGTAGGAATTCTTGTTAGGCTTGTGTCTAATTCATATTTTTTGATGCTTTGTTTATAGCTGTTTTGACTTCATTGTCTTTTTCTGAGTTTGTCACCATGGTAATCTTTTTCTCATTTTCCCACCCTATTTCTTGATTTGAAACTTTATGTTAAAGTTGGGCACTGTTCCAAGGGAGTGTGGGGGAAAGAGGAGCTCTTTCTTAAGGTTCATGTTTTTTCACACTACTGTTTTCAGAGCTGGTTCTAGGGGTTTGACGTTTTCAGTGCTTCCAAGGTAGTGTGATCTGGGAGAGGTTTGATTACTACTCTCAAAGTGCACTCTGGTTCTTTCCCAGGAAGGGTCCTTGATCCCTTGGGATTACAATTGTTATGGTTTCTCAGGGCCCCTCTTCCCTTGGGACCAGAACAACATTTTCTTCATGGTCCCTAATCCCTTGGGGCCACAAGTGATACTGCCCATCAGGCTTCTACTCCCACTTGACCAAAAGTGCTCCTCTCTGCCTTTGAACTATGACCCAGAAGTGAACATAGGTAATGGAGCTGCCAAACAGCATCTGGTACTATGTCCAGTGCTAGCACAAGGATACCTTGAGATCTCTTCCTGACCAGTTGTCATATGCCTTTACTGTCTATGATTTGCAACATCCCTAAGCAGAAGCTGCTGCTTCTTTCACCATCACTTAGTCCCACCACTGGTGTTTCATCCACATGGACTCCTGGCCACTTTCCTTCTCTGTGTCACAGATCTCTCTTTCTCACCTCCTATGTTATTTTGGGTCAGAAGGATGTTTCATTCTGACCTCTGTTAACTCTGCCACTCCAAAATTCAATTTGAGACAGTATTTTAAAGTTCTTTGAAGGGAAATGTTGGGAGAGCCCAGGTGAGTGCTTTACTACTCCACCATCTTGGCTTCAGCCACAAGGATATCATTGATAAGGAATGCTTAGGATTGATAATTGATAGAATAATCATCAATAAACTAGGTCATAGATAACCATGGAGGAGCAGGACAGGGTCTTATATTTCTAGGTGGTTGATTACACAGCTTGGTAAGAAAATGTATAATTGGAAACCTTTAGGCTCTGTTAGTGTGATATTTTTAACTTCTTTGCCTTGAGCATTTTCTAAGTGGAAGGCAAGTAGGAGAGAAGGACATCTTCAAAGTAACTAGAAGGTTTTATAGGCCCTCTGGATCTTGTTCCCATCATATTCTTAGGGCTCTGTTGTCAAATTTTTTCTAAGGAGTAAGATTTAATTTTAAGATTTCATATTATACTCATTTCTGAATAAATACCTTCCTCCCAATTAGTCTTCCCTTCTAAGAAAGATGAAAACAACATAAATTTGACAGTTTATCAGAATCAACACATCAGCTGTGTCTGATATCATATGGGGCATTCCATAGCCATAGTCCCACAACTCTTCAGTGAAAGGGGGGAGGTGCATTTTCTCTTCTCTTCTGTGGGACCAACCTTGATTAATATATTTTTTGGCCTTTTGAAGGGCAATTGGGGTTAAGTGACTTGCCCAAATTCACAGAGCCAGTAAGTGTGTCAAAAGTCTGAGGCTGGATCTGAACTCAGGTCTTTCTAACTCCAGGGCCGGTGCTCTATTCACTGCACCACCTAGCTGCCCCAACCTTGGTTAATATTAATTGTATATTGTTTAGTTTCATTTTAGTGTTCCTTCTATTTATGGTATTGTAGAGTCAGTGTGCATATTGCTCTCCTGGTTCTTTTTACTTTTCTCTATATCGCTTCACATAAGCTTTCCTGTATTTCTATTCGTCATTTCTTTGGGTGCAATATTTCAGTGCATTCATGTATCACAATCTGTCTGCCTATTTGTGGTGGGTTCTTGCCTATGCTAAAGTTCTACTATAATCTTTCTTCTCTTCATGACATAGAAACCTAGGTCATATAGGCAGCCAGGAGGTGAGGTAGATAGATCACTAGACCTGGAGTCAAAATAGATCCGGCTTCAGATCTCACCTCAGACACTTACGAACTGTGTAACCCTGGATATGTTACTTAACTGCTCCTAACCTCTATTTCCTCATCTGTAAAATGGGATTAATAATAGGACTTACCTCTCAGCATTAATGGGAGGAAAAAATAAAATATTTGCATGCCTTGAAGTGCCATACTATCATTCTCATTCTGAAAGTCTGTCAGTACCCTGTAAGCTCTGACGAGTTCTACCAAGTCAAAAAAGTCAAAAGTGTGAATGGCAAGTAGCAAGTTGCAAGGACCAGGCTTAGTTAAGTTCAAAGTGACTCATCACTAGAAGGTAAATCAGCAGGTGAGGATATTTTTCACCCATTGCAATTTACAGGTCCCTATGAGGCTATGAAGCAATTGGGGTCTATATTGGTGAAACCAGGAGCACACTGATCGAATACTTGGTATATTAGGTCAAGGGTTGGGAAGCTGCAACCTCAAGGCCACATGTAGCCCTTTGGGTCCTCAAGTGTGGCCCTTTGACTGAATCCAAACTTCACAGAAACATGAAGTTTGGATTCAGTCAAAGAATTGCACTTGAGGTCCTGGTGGGCCACACATGGCCTTGAGGTTGCAGGTTCCCCACTCCTGTTTTAGGTAATAAAATAAAGAGGTCTTGAGAGGGGTTAAAGGAAACCAGGGTTCTACATTACCCAAGAAAATCTTTATAAAGGCTGGCAGTACCTTTGACCAGTTCAGTTCTAGGCTCATAGTAAGGCTTAATAAATGCTTGTTGATTGACCTACTGGCCTTAGGGGCTCCCTCTTTTTCACTAGGGTTATTTGGATGGTGGCTGTGCCTATACTCACATTAACATGAGAAAATATGATCCCCCTTTTGCTGGCCAGACAAGCAATCAAAGAATCCCAGATTGTACATATTAGATATATAAATATTAATAATAACTTTCTGCCCTTAAATATTACATGTCAAAGCTAATATTCTGCTCTCTTTGTCTATATATCTGTTTTTCAATATTTGCCACTAGAACTTTATTAATAAATGTTAAGCTCCTTTTTTCCCCATGTGTGTTTAATCTAGATCATCCTGCTCAAAATACCAAAAAAATCCCCACTGTCCACTTATTTATTGATGGGAGATAGTACTGTAGTACGTGCCCTACATTTTTAGTGACAGGAGATGTTATTGGGATGAATGTAATTTTACGAGCTAAATATTTTACATTGTATTCCACAAGAAATAAGGGTATTTAAGAGCACTGTATTTGAGTCCTCCTATCTGACAGAGCTAGGATTTGGATTCCTATCTTCTGACTCTAAATCCTTTGCTCTTTCTGCTGCACTTTTCTGCCTTCCCTGTGCCCAGCTTTGTCTTGAAATTACCAGGTGCTAAGTCATATACTGACATGGTTTGGAGGGTCTTGACAAGTTCTTCAAAATATTTGTCTGTTTCTTCATCTTCCATTACAGGACCTGCCACGTGGGCTTTCTCATATATTCATTTTTTTTTGGTTTTACTTCCACATTTTTTTACATTTTATTTTTCCAAATAAATGTAAAAACAATTTAAATATTTGTTTTTGAAAAATTTTTGAGTTCCAGATGCTCTCCTTCTCTCTCTCCCTTTACCCCTTTCTGATATGGCAAGTAATTTGATATACGTTACACATAGACGGTAATGTGAAATATTTCCATATTATCATGTTGTAAAAGAAAAGTATGAAAAAAATTAAGAAGAAATAAAGACAGTAAAAAATAGTATGCTTTGATCTGCATTCAGACTCTGTAAGTTCTTTCTCTGGAGGTGAACGGTATATTTCATCATAAATCCTTCAGAATTGTCTTGGATCCATTCCTCAATTGCTGGATTTTCTTTCAATCTCCAATTCTCTGCATACTATATATTAGTGTCCCAATTTTCCCCATATCCTTTTCAAAATATTTTTCCTTTTCTGTCATATTAAACAATCTGATAGGTGTGAAGTAGTACATTAGAGCTGTTTTAATTAGCATTTTTTGAGGGGGGAAGGTAAGGCAATTGGGGTTAAGTGACTTGCCCAACGTCACACAGCTAGTAAGTATGTCAAGTGTCTGAGGCCCAATTTGAATTCAGATCCTTCTGACTCCAGTGCGGGTGGTCTATTCACTGCACCACCTAGCTGCCCCTAATTAGCGTTTTTCTAATCAGTGGTGATTTTCCTGTTGACCTTCAAAGTTTCCTGGGTTGGAAAATTGCTTCACCCTACCCTTTTGGCATACTTTCTCCCTCTGATGATCCTCTTTACCTTGTGGTTCTTTAGTGAACTTGACCGCTTCCACGATCAATTCAGGAAGAAAGCATACCACCTCTAGTTATTAGTCTGACAAGGGAGGAGATATTTCCCTTCCAAGTTTGCATTCTGGGACAAAGACATGATTGCCTAGTGTTAGTTATGACTCGATTAAAGGTCATACATTATTACTTTTTTTTGTTTATGAGTCACCATGACCAAAGAATTGGTTAGCTGGTGGTCAAAGTATTTCAGATGAGTCCATCCATACTTAGCTTCAGTTTGACTTTGAAAACCTGTCCTGAGCCTCTTTTTAACCTTACTCCACTTTTCATACTCTATGGCACAAATTATCCTTAGTTTTTCATCACATAAGAAACTCCACCTCTTTGCTTTTGTATTGTCTTTGTACTCTCACCTCACCTTTACTCTTGAAATTTCTAATTTCCTTTAAGACTAGTATATTAAATGTCATTTGAATGAAGCCTTTTCTGCTGCTTCCCTAAGTTTCTGGTGCCCCCTCTCAATAATTCCATTGTATTTATTTTGCATGAGAGTCAATATAGTAATATGTTGAGAGTCATCCTTGGAACTAATAAGATTTGAATTCTAGTATTTCCCATGACACATACTAGCTATATGACTCTGGACAAGTCACTAAATCTCTTGGTGCTCTAGAACAATGGACTTGAAGATGGGGGCCATGCCTTGGCCGCAGAGATCACGTGGCCAACAAATCAGAGGGAAGGAAGAGGGGGTGGCATCCTGTGCTTCTTATGATGGCCAGTTGTGGGGCTTGTTTTTTAAATATGACCTTGTTCCCTAAAATACTCTACCTCTCAGTCCCTCCCTCTGCTGTCTAAGTCCCAGTTTCCCATATATGGACTAGATAAGATAGAATGAGTCACAAGCAATAAAAATAGGGATGGATGGATTATGATTTGAATTGCAGATATAACCTTATCTTTCCCCCTAAATCTACCCATCTTTAAAAATTTCTCTATTAATTAATTTCAATAAACACTTATTAAATACCTACTATGTGCCAGGCATTCTGCTAAGTACTATTACTATTAAAGATACCATCATTCTCCCAGTCACCCAGATTCTCACAGTCTCTCTTTTTAAAAAAAAATAATTTACTTTTAGTTTTCAACATTTATTTCTATAAATTTTAAATTTCCCCCTTCCCTTCCTTCACTCTTTCCCTTTCCTCCCCAAGATGACCTGCAATCTGATATAAGCTTTACATACACATTTCTATTAAAAAGTATTTTCCCTTTCACATTAGTTATATTGGATAAAAGAATTACGAAGAATGGGAGAAACCATGAGAAAGAATAAAACAACAACAAAAAGGAAATAGTCTGCTTCACTCTGTATTCTGACTCCGTGGTTCTCTCCCTGGATGTGGATGGCACTTTCCATCATGAGTGCTTTGGAAATGTTTTAGGTCCTTGCATTGCTGAGAAAGGCTAAGTCTATCAAAATCAGTCACTGGACAATGTGGCTGTTACTGTGTACAATGTTCTCCAGGTTCTATGCACTCTACTCAGAATCAGTTCATATAAATCTTTCAGGTTTTTCTGAAGTCCTCCTATTCATCATTTCTTATAGCATAATAGAATTCCATTACGTCCATATACTACAACTTGTTCAGCCATTCCTCAATTGACGAGCATCCCCTTAATTTCCAGTTCATGGCCACCACAAAGAGATCTGCTATAAATATTTTTGTACATGTGGGTCCTTTTCCCATTTTTATGCTCCCTTTGGGATATAGCCCTAGAGGTGGTATTGCTGGGTCAAAGGGTATACACATTTTTATAGCCCTTTGGGCATGGCTCCAAATTGCTCTCCAAAATGGTTGAATCATCTCACAGCTCCACTAACAATGAATTAGTGTTCCAACTTTCCCACATCTTCTCCAACATTTATCATTTTTCTGTTTTGTCATGTTAGCCAATCTGATAGATGTGATGTGGTACCCCAGGGTTGTTTTGATTTGCATCTCTCTAATCAATAGTGATTTAGAACTTTTTTTTTCATATGACTATAGATAGGTTAATTTCTTATTCTGAAAACTGCTTGTTCATATCCTTTGACCACTTATCAATTGGGGAATGACTTGTATTCTTGTAAATTTGACTCAGTTCTCTAAATATTTTAGAAATGAGGCCTTTATCAGAGACACTAATTGTAAAATTTCTTTCCCAGTTTTCTGCTTCCCTTCTAATCTTGCTTGCATTGCCTTTGTTAGTACAAAAATTTTTAAATTTAATGTAATCAAAATTATCCATTTTGTGTTTCATAATGTTCTCTACATCTTGTTTGGTCATAAATTCCTCCATTCTCCATAAATCTGACAGATCAACTATTCTTTGCTTCCCTGATTTGTTTGTAGTATTAGCCTTTATATCTAAATCATGTACCCAATTTAACTTGATCTTAGTATAGGGTCTATGCCTAGGTTCTGCCATACTATTTTTTCCCAGCCGTTTTTGTTAAATAGTGAGTACTTATCCCAAAAGCTGGAGTCTTTAGGTTTATCAAATATGCTATAACAATACATTGCTATAATCATTGACTACTGTATCTTGTGTACCTAACCTATTCCGCTGGTCTACCTGCCTATTTCTTAGGCAGTACCAAGTGGTTTTGATGATTGCTTCTATATATATGGGTAGCTGCCCTATTTGCTGTATGTTGTACATAGTTGTCAAATTTTGTCAGTTCTACCTCTAAATCTCTCACAACTATACTCATCTTTCTGCTTCTTATCACTTCTTACTTAGGCTATTGCAATAGTCTCCTAGTTGATCTCCCTGCCTCGTCTTCTTCTTAATTTTTTTTTTCTGAACATAGCTGCTAAAGTGATTTTCTTAAGGTGAAAATCTAACTGTGTCACTCTGTTACTCAAAAAACTCCAGTGGTTTTCTAATGGCTCAAATAGGATCAAAGTCTGAAATATAATTTGTTTTTGTCCCATCATTTTTTGTTTCTGTTTATATATAATTTTTATACTGAACAAAATTGTTCTATAATACCTGTAGATTGTTGTTATTGTATATAATTTACTAATCAATATATACATATTAAGATGTGTGCCGAAAATTCTTACTGATAGGGATATGTTCAAAATTTTATATTGGTAGTTTTGTACAATCAAAAAATTTAGAGACTGCACTTTGAGGCAACTCTCTAAGACTATGAGTCCCAAAGAAGATGCCAACTTACATTAGTAGAGGGAGTTTCCTCATTTGGGAATTCAGTATCAGTGAAATCCCTCATTCAGTCCTTATCTCTTGTCCCTATATTTTGTATACTTATTTATGAAAATATTTCCCTGGAAGAATGTAAACACTTCAAGATCAGGGATAGGATGCTTTTTATTTTGTATTTTTATGTCTTGCAACAGTATTACTGTTTCTCACACATGGCAGGTGCAAATGTTTAATGACTGGTTGACTACATTTGTCCTTGGAGAGGACACAATATTTTGCCCCCACCCGACTTGGAAGGCTTTCTAGCTTGGAAGAACATGGAAGTGATTACTTTTGAGAACCCAGGGTCACCCTCACGCCTTGAAGCATTGGAGTTGTTCATACTTTATTTTCAAAGAGGCCCGATGACATCAGGAAGACGCTGTTTTGACTCAAACATGAATTGGATTCCATTGAGGCAAAGTTGCCCAAAGCCATCAGCCCTACTCTCTTCCATAGTCACTGACGTCCAGTAGCAGGACAAAAGTCAAGATTACTGGCAGTGGCCTGGGAGGTAGTGGATGACCTTGCCATTTTTGATGTTTGACCAAGATCTGAGTACTCCACAGCACCTGCTTCTGCCACTGTTATGATTTAGGACTTAGATGGAGAACAAAAAACAGCTGCTAAGATTTTTTTTTAATGCCTTCTCTGTTAACATCATCAGTACTTGTGCTCAGTGCTCATTCTATAGCAGTACAAAAAGCCAAGCAGATGTTCATTGTGAGTCAAGTATCCTTTGAAGACAAGCAAAGGGATCCCAGGGGCCCCACTTGAAAGGGACTCTAGAATTTTCCAAGATTCATGGGTAGCACTGAAGTTTTTCCCTGGCAATTGTCATGTAATCGTCTTTCTGAAGAAATAAATCCCATTTCCTTATCTGACAGCAAACTCTATTTCGTGAGTTTGACTCTGAGCCTAGGTTTATTAATGAATCAGAGTTCAAATGTGGTTACAAAGAGCAATCTTAGGACTGGTCACTAATTAATCAAACACTCAAATTGCTGAAAGGCAAATTACTAACTTATTGGAAGGAAGATATATTCAAGGACAAAAACTTCCATTAGTTTAAGGGATTTTAAAAGTGTTAATAAAATATAATCTAAATGGAATGTCATTTAGTTTAATTAGAGAAAAATGAAAAATAATTGTGTATTCTATGCCCATGAGGGTCACCTTGTTGAAAGCTTAATGCATAATTATAAGAAGGTCAGTCTAAATCCAGAATTAGGATTCTTTGCTCTTGGGATAAAGAGGTAATAATCTATCACAGCAATAGCCTCAGGTTTGGAATCTATTATAGATAGAATGTTTACAGGACCACATCTCTTGCCTGTATCTCTCCTGTCTGTATCTTCTGTTTGTTCTATCACGCATGTAGTACAGAAATCAAGGGGGTAGCAATGCAAACAGTGGATGCAGCCAACAGTAGATTCTGCCCTTACCCAAAGGGCTCTGAGGGACTGATGAATATTTTCAGCTCCATTTGTCCATAGGCAAAGTGAGAGCAAGCACATAATTATCTGAGTATAAAGGATGATGATGTGTATGAGTCTATCAGAGTGGTAGCTAACAATTTTGTCACCTGAGGCAATTCATTTGGGAGGGGGGAGGTTGCTTGCTACTGGGATTGGAGTTGGGGAGCAGGTCTGGGCAGGCCAGGAGGAACTCACCTTGATCGTCGTATGATGGGGAAGAAGTATAAATTCTGTTACCTTGGGGTAAAACCCGTCCTCATTATAGCATTGGTGTATGTACACTTAGGGATATATAAATGCCTGCATATAATATATAGCTGCATGTGAGCATTTGCATGAATGCATGTGTAAAATGATTCTGTAGAATAGTTTGTAGGGGTCTTTTTCTTTCACAGGATCATAGACTTCCTGAGTTGGAAGAAACTTTAGCAACCAGATAGTCCAATCTATATTTGAAGAAGAATCCTACTAAATATACCTAATGAATGGTCATCCAAACCCTGCTCGAAGACCTCCATTAAAGGGTAGGTCCCCATCTTCTGAGGCTGCCCACTTTTGGATAGCTCTAGTCGTTAGGAAGTTTATCCTCTTGGCAGGCCTGAATTTACTTCTTTGTAGCATTATTCCTAGTTCTTTCCTCAAAGAAACAAGCCTAATAACTATTCCATACTGAAGCACTTTAGTTACTGGAAAGCAGACATCATATCCCCACAGGATTCTAATGGACAAAGACCCACATTCTCCTTGCTACATATCAAAAGATATTTCATTGAGTCATTGTGGTCAAGCGAAGCAGGCACCTTCACCAAGTGTGCCTGGAGTTGCAGGTGAAGTACAAGGTCCATCAGCTATAAGGTTGGTATAGTAGAAAGGATGCTTAACTTGGAGTCAGGAGCAATGAGTGCAGTCTTAGCTCAACTGTTTAGTAGCTAAGTTAACTAATGTTTTTGGTTCTCAGTTTCTTTATTTCTTTTGGAGGGGGGAAGACAATTAAGTCACATGGCTAGTAAGTGTTAAGTATCTGAAGCTGGATTTGAACTCAGGCCCTCCTGACTCCAGGGCTAATGCTCTATTTACTGTGCCACCTAGCTGCCCCAGTTTCTTCATTTTTAAAATGGGAACAATAACACCTCACAATATCTCATAGGATTGTAATCATGAAAGTGATGTGTGAGTCATTATTTTTCTGTCCCTCCTATTTTACATGAAAGTATAGGATATTAAAGCTGTAAGAGCACTTCCAATCATCTAGCTATTTTATAGATGAGTAAACAGAGCTTTCCAGAATAGAACAACAGAGGGAGGTAGAAGTGGATAGAGCATTGGACCTGGATGCAGAAAGACCTGAGTTTAAACTCCAGCCTCAGATATTTATTAATTATGTGACCCAATCCATGCGTGCCTCAGGCTTCTCATTTGTAAAAATGGAGATTATAATACGTTTGTTGTGAGGATAAAATGAAGTAATATTTGTAAAGCATTTTGTAAATAATAAAATGTCATATAAAAGTTATGTTTCATTGTGCTCAAAGATTGTATAAGAAGTAGTGGAAATGGTACTTGAACTCAGGTCTCCTGACCATGGCCTTATCCCTTTTTACACATTTTCCCCATTCTTTACACTCTTTGCTACTGTTTTCCATTTTCCACTCTCTCTCTCTTTTTTTTTTTTGGAGTGGGGAGGGCAGGGCAATTGGGGTTAAATGACTTGCCCAAGGTCACACAGCTAGTAAGTGTTAAGTGTCTGTGGCTAGACTTGAACTCAGGTCCTCCTGACTCCAGGGCTGGTGCTTTATTCACTGCACCACCTTGCCACCTCCCATTTTCCTCTCTTTCCTTCCTTTTTAGAGACCCTTACTCACAGAAGCTATATGAGCTGACAGTTGAGAAATATACTGATGGGAGAGTGACTTCCTGTACCTTTGTGGATTCCCCCATGGTGCTTTTGGCTATGGCAAGCAGGCATAGCAATCATTTTTCTCCAGCTCCCTCATTTTACAGATGAAGAATATGAGGCCCAGAAGATTCAAAGGCCTTGTCAAGGTCACACAGAGTAAAGAGCTGAGCTAAGACTAAAAGCATGACCTTTTGACTCTAGTAGAAAATAAGCTCCTTGAGAAGAAGAGCAGTTTGATTTTTATCTCTGGGTCCCTGGCACATAGTGGGTGCTTAATTGAGTTGGATTGTCTTTCAATTGGATACTCTTTCCATTACATCCCTCTAAAATCAGTAGTTGCTGTTCAGTTGTTTTCAGTTGTATCTGATTCTTCCTAATCCCATTATGGTTTTCTTGGCAAAGATACTGGAAAGGTTTGCCATTTCCTTCTCCATTTTCCTTCTCCATTTTCCTTTACAGTTGAGGAACTGAGGCAAATAGGATTAAATGCCTTGCCAGCATTATAGCCCCATCCTCTGTCCACTGCACCACCCTGCTGCCTAGACAATTCATAGAGAAGATGTTATAAAGGGTTTATCTCAAGTGTTTTCCAACATATATATTAGATTTAGACATTTATTTTTGTTCTAGTTTGAGATTTATTAGTAGGGGCACACTAAAAGGACAAAAATGCAAAGTGGAATGATATGGGCAGCAAAATATGATACGGTTGTGAACTTAGTGGGGAGCACACAATGGAGGACTAATGTCAAAAAGACTACAGAAGGGTGGTGAGCTCATAAGATCAAAGCATCTGGGTTAATTATGCTATTGAGTAGGGTAAAGCCACGCACAACTTCCAGGTTTGGATTATGAGCATAGCAAACTCCATTTATTCAGTGACAGACCAAGGCATAACATTCACAGAAAATCAAAATACAGCATTCACCATGTGTAACCCAATAATTTAGTTAGTCCTCAACTCAATCACAAAGCACCAAGGTCCAAGTACTCCACCCCTGGGCAGTACATTCATTTAGTCAATCACAAAGTCCTCTCTGTATTCAACTGGAAATTAGTTTCCAATCACAAACAAAGTACATTCATTTGGTAAATCACAAAGCACAAAAATCAAAGGACTCCACCCCTGGATCACAACTGAATTACAATTATCATCAGTTAACCCCAAGCACCTTCTCAAAAGGGGCAGTGGAGAGTAGATGGCACAAAGGAGTAGATGGCACAGAGCAGTAGATGGCACAAAGGAGAGTAGATGGCACAGAGCAGTAGATGGCACAAAGGCCATCTACCCCTAAGCCACAATAAGGTTATGATATTATCACAGCATTCAATACCCAAAGAGAGGTCTTTTCTTGAACCAAGGCAAGTTCTCAGCAATTTCTGTTCCTGAGAAGACAATGCTTAACAAAGCCACAATATACACTGCCAGTGTCCTCATCACTTTCTGCCTTCAGAACAGTCTCAGGACCCCTGAAAACATCAGCAAGACCCTCCTCCAGGATTTCTGTAAACATACAACAAGAAAATTCTTCTTCAGGGCTTCTGAACTAACAGCAAGGATCCAGGACCTCTGCAACAACAGCACTGTCCTTTACCAACAGACAAATCTGGCAAAATAATATCAAAACGGACAGAAAAAATACTGGCACCACAGTCATGCCTCCTCAGTTCACAGCAGTTTCGGGTGGCAGTTCTTGAAAGTCCTGGACAGGACCAACTGGCCCTCAGCAGTCTGGATGACTTCAGCTGGCAGTTCTCTCTCAGCAACTTTGGCCCCTGGCAATTCTTTCTCTCTCTCTCTGCCTACATAATGCTGTGCCCAAAAGTTCTTCTGACCTCTCTCTGCTTGGACCTATCTACCACACCAGCTGCTCCCAGTTCAGCCCCCTCTCCTCAATATCAACAAGTCCATTCCACAAGTGGGATTCACTAGCTCTGGGTTTCAACACAACCAGAAAACCAAGCCAATACAAGGGAATCTCCAAATTCCACTACCATAACAAGTAGCTACTCAACAGGTTCTTTAAGTGAACTGAACCAAGGACTGAACTTCCATATTAACAGGAGAGAAGGAAAATACGTTTTGTATCAACTGGTAGTGCAATGGATCAAGTGTTGGACCTGGGGTCAGGAATAGTCATCTTTCTGAGTTCAGATATGGCCCCAGACATTAGCTGTGTGACCCTGGGCAAGTCACTTATCCTTTTTTGCCTCTGTTTCCTCATTTCTAAAATGAGTTGGATAAGGAATGGCAAACTTCTCTAGTATCTTTGCCAAGAAAACCCCAAATGGACTCACGAGGAGTCCAAAGACTGAAAATGACTGAACAATGAAGAAGAGATGTTAACACCTGTTCTATTCCCAGTTTCTGAGGAGGGAAGCCATGTATACTGTCCTTCATAATGTCCACCATGTGATCTTTATAAATTTTTTAAATTGATTTTTATAATGTTGCCGTAATTTCTAGATGTAGTTTTTCTCCCCTCCCTCCTTATGTCCCTCCATTTGAACCCTTTTATGTAATGAAAAAGTTAAACAAAACCAATAGATAAAAGTGATATGACTGACATATGTAACATGCATTATTTCTTCTCTGGAAATCAGATCAATTTCTAGGATTACTCAGTTTAGTTTATTTTTGATATTCAAAATTTTCATTTACATTATTATAAATGTTCTGGTTTTACTTATTTTACTCTGTATCAGTTCATACAAATCTTTCCATGTTTTTTGAGTGCCTCACATTTGCCATATCTAATAGAATAATAATACTCTGTGAATCTACAATTTGTTTGGTCCTTAATTAATGGACACCAAATTTGTTTCCAGTTCTTTGAAAGTGCTACTGGATAAGTTTTGCAGGACTTCACATGTATAATCAATATTATTTTGCTTGCCTTCTCAAGGGGTGGAGAAGGGGGAAGGAAGGAGGGAGAAAATTTGGAAGTCAAAATTTTTAAAAATGCCTTTACTTATAATTGGGAAATATTTAATGAAATAAAAATACATTTTTAAAATTTGTTTATTTTTAGTTTACAAGATTCAATTCCATAGTTCCTTGAGTTTCAAATTTCTCTTCCCTCCCTCCCCCCCCATGACAGCATATAGTCCAGTATAGGATCTGCAAATACTTTCATGTTAGACATTAGTCAAGTTACAAAAGCGAATTGTACTAGGTGGGATGAAAAATGGTAAAGAAGAAATAAAAGCAAACAATGAAAAGAAAAAAATCAATTAGTTTTCTTCCATCAGGATTTAAGCTCAGTTCTTTCTAGTTATATCTCTGGATGTTGCATCTCTCTCCTTCATGAGTTTTTTGGGATTGACTTATATCATTGTATTGCTGAGAAGAGTCCAGTCTGTCATAGTTGGTCATCACACATATGTTGTGTCTGTGATTGTATACAGATTTCTCTTGGTTCCACTCTTCTCACTCAGCATCAGTTTGTATAAGCCTCTCCAGGTAAATATGAAAACCATCTCCTCCTCATTTCTTTTAGCACAATAATATCCCATTACATGCATATACCACAACTTGTTTAGCCGTTTCCCAATTGATGGGCACCCCTTTAATTTCCAATTCTTTGCAACCATGAAAAGAGCTGCTATAAATATTTTTCTACATATGGGTCTTCCTCCCACTTCTATGATCTCTTTGGGATATAACCCTAGAGGTGGTATTGCTGGGTCAAAGGGACAAAAATACATTTTAAGAAAGAAAGTGCTACAGAAAATATTTTTGGTATATATAGGACTTGTCTGTCTCTTATATCCTTGGAATATATTCCTAATAGTGCTATCACTGGGTCAGAGAATGAAAACTATTCATCTTTCTCCCATAATTGTATGGTGGTGGTGGTAGTTTGCACAACAGAACAGTTGTGCAGAGCTCCAGCAATAGTGTATTAGTGTGCATGTCTTTGCATAGCACTTCCAATGACTGTTTTCACTTTTTAGGTCATCTTTGTCAATTGGCTGAGTATGATGTGAAGCTTATGTGGTATCTAAATATGTCAGAAGTAATTTAAATGCTGGTTAGCAGAGAGGAAGATGGTCAACACAGAAAACTGAAACAAAGGGAAAGACTCAGGAGAGGATTTTCTGTTCTTGGTTTGCCCTCATTACAACATCATTTTCCAGCTCAGCAGTGAAAGCAAAAAGCTTCTTTACTTAATACTTTGGATTTTCCCTAATGTGTCTATTCCTCTGATGTTATCTTAAGATGTCTCTGGCCTGCCCAGGGCTTGGGCTTATAGAAAATGGATTGATTCCTGAATATAACTGGGTTGTTCAGGAGTTCAATGGCTTATAAATGAGGAGCCTAAAGAGAGCATAAAGGTCATCTTGACCAACTCCCTAATTTTATAGGTAAGGAAATAGTGACCTAATGAGGTTGTAACTCCTACAAAGGTAGTAAGTAGGAAAGCAAAGAATTAAACCCAAATCCTTTGACTTTTGATTCAGTGTTTTTACTGATGTACATTCATTCCTTTAATGAGTAGGTACTAGCTCCCACCTCACTTTTATAATCATTCCCTCTGGGTGGAAATGACAACTTTGGTTCAAATCAGCAAGCAGAAGTAGAAGACTGGCTAACCTGAGCACAAAAATGCCCATGTTTGACCTTAGCTCTTACTTGCCCTTCCTCCTAGAGCCTCGAGAACATCCATTGCTCAGTTTATCCCTGGTCCTGTGGGTTCACAAGCCAAGATTGAGAGACTGGTGGTATTTGAAATGCTATAAACACAGTTTGGCAAATAAAGGACATAACTGTTTGCCCATTAATCACTTGGGGGCCACTAGTCAAAACATTTTCTCTGTGAAAATGCCTCTCCTATTTTGTATCAATTAATATTGGATGGAACTCCAGAGCTATACTTAATCTGTTGTAAGACTTTTATTTGCTGTCAGGAATATATACATGAAAAATGCTCTACGCAATATTTTAATTAATAAAAAATATGCTGAGGAGCACATTTTTTTCCTAAAGCATATTTTATTATACTTCATTACATCTCCCAATTTAATAGACACATATATTATGTCCTATTGCCATGGGAACTACATAGGGACAGTCTGTTTATGGGCTGTCAGTCGTAGTTATAAAACTCTCAGAAAGACGAAATTGTTTCTTACAAGCTTAAAAGGAGCTGTGCTTCACTTACAGTATGGATAATTTACCCCTGGGCTTGGAGCCATGGAGAAGGGTCTTTGCTTGATTTAGATACTGGTACTTCCTATTATGAAGCTCTCCAATTTTAATTATTTTGAGCCCAAGTTCATGCTGGTATAACTCCAACTATATTGAGAGTAAATATAAAAATGCCTGATCTTCAATCTCATAGCAAATGAGAATCTTTAACACTGGAGTGAGTGAAGACTGATGAATTTTTTAAGCTTATAAGAGAAAAACCATTAGCAAAAACCTGTATAAGTTTTCCACTAAAGAAGGCAGAGTCACAGATAAGCGCTGGATTGTAGAGTGAAAAAAAAACCCCACAACATGTCCTTAATGGTTAGGCCCTGCCTCAATGGTCTGCTAAAGCTTCAGATGAACACTACAGGCTTCATCTTGATAATAAAAAGTAATTTGGTTTTTTATTCATGTATTTTCCACGTGTTAAATTCATATTTTCCCCCTGAAAGACATCTACTCATTCTGTCTGATTTATTTTTTCCATATTAAAACTAAGGACTGGGTCTGATTTTCACATCAAAATGCTGTTTGAAAACATTTTTTTCCTTGACTTTTTCCAACTGTTTAATTCCCAGTGAAAGGTTTACACTCTCTTGCCATAAGCCCCCTGACTGGCAGGAGAGAGGAGCTCAGTTTCACCCCAGTGCAAATTGTTTTTCCAATCAGTTCCTGATTTCATGTCTAAAGCAGAGATGCTACTTTTCAATTAAGCAGGCAGGGCAATATGAATTCCTTTCTGAAACCTCTTCTCCCAGACTTTGTCTCCCTTCTGCTCACAATCCTCTGAATCACACTTCTTGACTGGAATGAATGAGATTGCTCAGGGTGAAGAGAAAACTCTCCCACTGGTTCAGTTATTGCTTTGAAAAGTGCATGAATTCTCAAGCTGCTACAATAAAACCTTGCTAATGAACCTTCAGAAACAGAAGGCTTCTGGTTAATTTAACTTTTGTTTATGAGATCCCTAAGATTTTTTACGTTCATTGTTGAAAATCTTTCTTAAATAAATACATTAGCCCATTTTTTCCCGGTTTTATACATGATTACATTATACAGGACTAGAATCTTTCTTTCTTTGATGAATGAAGCTGTTACAACACCTCATGGTCAGAAGAAATCTCATTTGACAGCAAAAGGGACAGTTAACTGCCTCAGATTGGTAGGGGAGGGGTTGAGAAGGAAAAAAAGGAAAAAAAAAGAAATTTGCATGATAATTGTATTATATATTTAAAAGGAGTAGCAAGTAATAGATAATAGATTACAAAATGTTAATAATACAAAGCTGTAAACAAAACAAGACCATGGAAATCCTACAGGTCCTGGAGTAATCTCCCTCGGAGGCTTAATACTTGTGTGATATCCTGCAATTTTTAAAAACTCTCTAGGCTTCCATTTCCTCATCTACAGAATAATCCAAATCTGGATTAGAACACCTCTTTGGCCCCTTTGAGCTTTTGATCTTTGATCCTATTTTCAATGCTTATTTAGTAGAGCAGCTCATCTGTAATCAAGAACTGTGTAAATCTAGAATTAGAAGTGCTTTTGGAAGCCATCTAGTCCAGCCTACTGATTTTACAGCTGAGGTAAGATTTGAACACAGGTCTTCTAACTCTAGACATGATAGTTCTATTCTACCAGAGAGCTCACAGTGGACCTCAGACCTGATAGCATTCAGGGACATGGAGTACTATCCTATCATTTTTGTACTCAGTCTGGATTAATCTGCTTTGCCTGTCTGGAATATGGAGCACCACCCCTAATTTAGGTTAGAGTTAAAGGAGGTAGCAACAATGGTACCAAATTAGCTCTGTTAAGAGAAAGGGATTGAAGGTCATTATAACTCGTCAGCAGGCATTTTCAAAGTGCTTACCAGACACTATGCTAAGTGGTGGAGATACAAATAAAGACTAAAACAGTCGCTGTTTTTAAGGAGTTTAGATTCTAGTGTGGGAGACAACATATAAATATGACTTCTTGTTTAGTCATTTAATTTGTGTCTAACTCTTTGTGACCCCATTTTTGGTTTTCCTGGCAAAGATAGTGGAATGGCTTACCATTTCCTTCTCTAGCTCATATTACAAATGGGGAACTGAAGCAAACAGCGTTAAGTAACTTACCCAGGGTCACACAGTCAGTAAGTGTCTGAGGTCAAATTGCAATTATGTGTGTACATATATTTGCTTTTTGGAGGGGGGAAGGTAGGGCAAATGGGGTTGTGACTTGCCCAAGGTCACACGGCTAGTTTTGTGTTAATTGTCTGTGGCTGTATTTGAACTTGGGTCCTCCTGACTCCAGGGCTGGTACTGTATTCACTGAGCCACCTAGCTGCCCTCAACTTATATTTTGTAAGACATTTTGGGGTTTGGGGGCTAGATTTAAAAAAACTTAATTTCTATTTATTTACATTTTTTTTCTTTTTCCAAAAGCTAGGACAATTTACTTTTTGTCTTGTGCATTTTTCATTTATGGTTTCTTAAATCACTCTGGTTCTCTCTTTGAATGGTCAATAACAGCCCCCAACCCAAGCCTCCATTGGCTCATTGTTTAGGTTCTGATGACTTAGAATTAGTGTAAATAGCAACTGTTTATTGTTCTGCCCAGATGCTCTAAGGGTCTTCTGGGCCATCTTTTTTCTTAGCTAGTCCTTAGTCATAGAAAGGGCATTGCCTCAGACAAACTGAGACTGGCAAAAGAACTTAATTTACAGAGGCTAAGGTTATCCACTACATCCTGGACCATCACCAGTCCATATACACACAATATAGTGCATACATAAAACTCACACACATGCATATATGTATATATGTGTGCATACACATGTATACACACATACATGCATGTATATGCATATGTTGAGATACCAGGGAAGCACTCAGCTTGTCAATCCCTCAAGCTGACCCAACCCATTTTACAGTTATGCTTACCCTTGATATATTTGATATAACTTCATATACACAAGTATCTGTTAGTAATATATGGTAGACTTATTTCTATCTACTGATATCTTTCTATTGGCCTTCAGGTCATCTGTGATTATGATTTTTCTGAGATAGTGGTGTTCTATGATTTAAAGTAATACATCATCACTGGGGAATTAAAAATTGGTCTGTTGTGGCAATAACCTACTTGAGTCCTCTGAAAATAGCATCCCAAATATGATTCAAAGTAATATCTATCCATTATCTAGGCAAGGGGAAGAGAATGTAGAGATTATGGCTACTGGGCTCTAGTTTCAGTGGAGCCTATGGGTGGGAAGGGAGTCTTGGCTCCTGTGTTCTGTTGAGCTAGTCCCCTCAATGCTGGAATGGGGAAAATAGGTGGAATTAGTAAGTGTACAGGCGGTATAGTCCCTACAATCTATCCCACTGTAATTAGATTCTGGCCTGCCACAGCTCCCCCCTGGAAGAGGCTACTGGTCTGCCTTCCTTTTGAGTAGAAGAGCTTGGGACTAAGGTAAACCTAGGAAGGAATGAGGAACTCTTTTCTCCCTCATCTTAAGATCTAAAACCAGGACTTTATGTTGCCTTCCCCAAACAAGTCATATCATAGAAGATCCCATTTTAACAACCTAGCTGAAAGAGCACGAAGCTGAGGGTTAGGAGACCTTGGTTGTAATCCCTGGACTAGATTTTCCTTGGTACTATATTCCCACCCCCATAAAAAAGAGCAGATTGGACAAGATCTCTAAGGTCTCTGTCAGCTTTAACAGTCTATTTATCTGTGAGATTTGAACTCCATTTGACTCCAATTCAGTCTCAATATTATTTAGAGTTGAATGAGTGTTCCTTAGTGATCATGTGAAAGTCAGCTACCTCTTTAAAGCCTCAGTCTCCTTCTTTGGAAAATGAACCATTTATACTAAATTATCCGCAAGTACTCTTCTAGCTCCAGCATTTTGTCATGGAACTGCTTGTGTGATCTCAAGCAAGTCATAACTTCTCTGGTCTTTATAGGTTCACAGTTCATAGTTCCATAGGGATGGAAGAGGTAATCTTTTTCAATAACCCTCATTCTATTGATGAAGAAAGTGTGGACCAGGGAGGTTGAGTGACTTGCCGAAAGTCACACTGGAAGTAAATGAGGGAGTGGGAATTTAAACCAACATTTTCTGACTCCAAATTCAGCTCTCTTTCTGACAAACCTATCCTAGTTTCTTCAATTGTAAGATGAGGGAGTTGGATGACCTTTAAGGTCATCCTATGAACTTTAAAGGTTTTTTGGAGAGGGCAAGAAATTGGTTTTAAGTCATTTGTCAGATCCTTCCTTCAAACTGTTTGCTATTGGGTTACCATTCCATTCCTACTTTCTAATAATCAGACTACTTGCATGCTAAATGTGAATAAACAACTGATTTTAATTCTAGTTGTCAGGCATAATTAGTTAACTGCATAATTTAAGTGACAAGGTGTAATGTTAATGGGAATTGAAGATCTTCCCCACCCATTAATAGACTTCATGTGGAGACCAAGACAAACTTGATTAGGGGAGGCTTGTTTTTCCAGGAAGGCCCACGCCTTTTGCTATTTTGTAATTAGGCAATGAGTGTTGTGATACCTTCTGACTCTGAAGAAGGATTTGAGGTGAGATTTTGCTTTGGGGCTCGTTCATTGGAAGAGTGTTCCTGTGATTTGGCTAGATGAGACTCTGGGTAGCTGTTAAGGAGCCCCCAGATTTGAAAACCCAGGTGTTGGTGGTTCTCTCTCTGGTAAGTATGTAAGTATAGCTTTGGTCAGACAACTAGAAGTCCTATCTGTTGATTTGTGTTATTTTCTCTCTTTGTATTTTTTCTGCTTGTAATTTCTGTTTGTATTTTCTCTGAAATTCAGGTTGCTGACATTTTCCCCTGAACAAAGTGAAATTATATATATATATATTTATGGAATTACAGTAAGATTATTTACCCTTTAAAGTTGCTTTCCTTTAGAAAAGCAGATCAAAGAACCTGTGTTAGCAGCCATCCTGGGTATACTAGGATGCTTGTGGTTACACAAGACTTAGACTCAAAATGAGTTGAGAAAGTACACCTCCCTTCTCTCTTTTTTAGAATTAGGGAGTTAGGGATGCAGAATGCTGTATTTACTGTCAGATGTTATTATATACTTAATATTTTGTTTGTTTGTATTAAACTATTAAAAAATTAAATAAAAATCTCAAGAGGATTGGCTCAATTTGTGAAGGAGGGAGAAGGACATATTTGGAAATGAGGGTGATGTAAAAATAACAAAATAAAAGTAAAAATAAATAATTAAAATAGCAAGCTACTAGATGATATGGTTCCTTTTCCTAGGGATGGCCTCCCCACCAACAGAGTTGTGGCGTTCCTTTCTTCAAATGGTAATGTCCTCTGTACACTTCTTCCCTCCACAATAAACACTTGGAAGTTGTTTTTCAAGCCACTTGCTCTGGTTGTGGCTTTCAGTATTTACTGAAGAAACAAAAGGTCCTAATTATGTTTCTGTTCAGTTACCTCTAACTAGGAACATCTGGGTATCTTCAGTGTCCTTAGGGGAACAATCTCCTCTTCTATGATGCTACAACTTCAGTGACCTCATGTCTCCCTAACTTAGCTCTCATTTAATTTTAACACTGAGTTTAACTTTGACCAAAGCTCTCCATGGCAAATCCATTTAAACAATATTGTATGATTTTAATGGTATGAGACATATGTTTAAGGAGTCTGCCTAAAGCCACATTTTTCATTAGTAAGAAGAGTGTTTCTTAAAATCATGAACAGAAATTAGAATTTGATCTGTTTTCTCTACGTAGGCAGCTGATAACTGTGAAGATGTGGTCTATTGTAGAAATTCACCTATAAAAACATATCTATTGCTTTCTCATATTTTAATCATGGATACCCTTGATGCAAGAACAGACTATCCTCGTTAATAATTTATTGAGATTTAAAAGTAGAAATATGCCTCTGCAGTTGCTGATCTTCCTTCCTTCCTTCCTTCCTTCCTTCCTTCCTTCCTTCCTTCCTTCCTTCCTTCCTTCCTTCCTTCCTTCCCTCCCTCCTACTATTGGATTAAAAAAACTATTGAAATTTCCCTTTTTGCTTTCATGAAAATCACTTGCAAGGGCTTTTAAGATTTGTATCAATTCATTTATTTCAGTCAGTCAATAAACATTTATTAAGCACTTACTATATGCCAGGCAATATGCTATATAGTGGGGATACAAAGAAAGTTAGAATACATTTTCTGTCTTTGTACAACTCAAAATCTAATGAGGGAGACAATATACAAATAACTATGTATAACCAACTATATGCATCTGACACATCTAGTCAGTAAGTATTTATGAGGCACTTATGATGTGTCATGCACTGGTTCACATTTTAGAATTCTTTTGAGGATAAAATGAGATAATATTTATAAAGCATTTTGTAAACCTTGTTTTATATACATAACTCAAATTTGAAAGTCTACTGATATGAGAGTCTCTCCATTAGTGAGATCAATGCTCTGTGCCTACATGAAGGGTGTGGAAGAATTGGCAAGAGGCAGAGAGAAGAGAACTTCCAGTCTCTTCTTTATGATTTTTGATTCTTCAGGCTCTGGGTTCTGCAGTTACTTCAGAGGTTTCTGGTTTCAAGAGAAGATGGAAGATGCCAACCCCACTTCATGTTGCTGAAAGGAAAAGATTGTAGGAAGAAGCCAACATGAGAGGAGCTAACAGTCTCCATCATGTCTCTGTCCTGTGCTTCTACTCTGGAGATCTAGAGTTGTTCTCTTAGCCTAGAATTCCCTTCTATATTTCCCCCTAATGAATTACTGTTTGCTCTTTAACTTCCAACTCAAATGCTAACTCTTACTTTGATTTCTTCCCTCATCCTTTGGTGATAATGAACTCCACTCTCAGACTTTACACAATACTTTGTCACATAACTCTCCAAGGTAATTTGTTGTATTTGTTGAGTCTCTATTTTATCTTTCCCCTTCCCTAGAATGTAAGCTTCTTGAGAGCATGTTGTGTCTCAGATCAACTTTGTATTTCTCCCAACAAAAAGAACCATCCTCTCTATAAGGAGTCATTTACTGGTTGTATTTGTATTTTAAAATCCACTTATATTTGTTTGTTAATCTGCTTCCTATTTCAACTTCAAATGTTCTTGCAGTGATATAACTCAGTGTATATCAGTACCAAGATCTTTGCAGGCTTATTTTCACCACACTACTTTTCACTATTTGGTGGAGACAATACAATACAATCTTCCATCATCTTTTTCAGTAATATTTTGCAAATGAACTCTTAATAAGTGTCATTCTTGGATGTTCTGACTGGCAAAAATATTATTAAATGATTCCTAAATAAGTAATTTTCTGAGCACTTTTAGCCTCCTTGGTATGGCCAGCATTTGGCGTGGGTTAAAAGTCTCTAAAATTTTGCTAGCGTGGATATCTTTATTTTGTCCAAATTTCCTATTTTTTTGAGTGTTATCCAGGTTCATAGCTTTAGCAACACCCATTAGCCTTTTTCATTAGTCCCCACATCCTATGAATTTCCTTGTTAATCCTACCCTTTTTTTCTCTCATCTTTCCTCCCTTTTCTTTATTCACCAAGCCATCACCCTAGATCAGGCCTTAATCATCTCTGACCTCCACTATTAGGATCACCACCTAATAAATCTTCCCTGCATTTCCTCTCACCCTTCCCCAGTCTGTCATAGACATAGATGCCAAAACAATCTTTATAAGGCATAGATCAGTATTTGTCATTCTTCTGAAAAATGCTGATTTGTTTCCACTTGCCTCTGATAAAATACAAATGACTAAGCCTTTGTGGCATATGATTTAAGATGTTACACTTATTATTTCAGATATTAAAATAGCAAAAAAAAGCCCCCTAATCCAAAACACCAAAAACAATACCAAAATACCCAAAATAGCAAGTTTTAAGATGAGAGAAAGAGGCATAGGAGGTCGTATGTCTAAGTAGCACAAAATGCTTATTGTGATGTTTTGAGTTGTACAATGTTAGGATTTAGACTGATATGTGGCTTATTAGCTAGACTCTTTCCTTACATTATATAAGAATATGCTTTTACTCTTCAAGTTGTCCTGAATCAATCTTCTTAAAAGTCAAGCATTTGGCTTTTCCTTCTTGGGTCTGGAAACAAATAGATGTGATGAATATGTAATGGGGCCCTTCTGGGGAGCTATAGGGTAGTTTTGGGGGAATGCTTCTGGTCATATAGTATCCCAGGGCCATAAGGACATGGATGTAATGTGGTAGGCCCCTGAGTCCCTTCTCTATTCCCAATATGAGCACTGGGGGTAGATATGAGGTGTTCTAAAAATAAAGAAAATCTACCTCTGTAGACAAAGAGATCCCCTTCGTGAAGGCTATATTCTAGTGAAAATAGACTTATTATTTGTTCTCTGAAGTACGTACCCCTAGAGGCCTGAATTTGAATTCTGCTTGAAAGCTTTACTAACTGTGTGACTGCGGGCAAATCACTCAATTTCCCTGAGTCTCAGTTTCCTCATTTGTAAATTTGGGAAATACTCATAGCACCTTCCTCATAAGATTATCATGCGGATGAGATGAATATATATATATATATATATATACATATTATATATACATACATACATATGCACATATATATGTGTATATGCATATGTATAGGTATGTATGTATGTATCTATACACACAATACACATATAAAGTGATTTGCAAACCTTACAGAGTCATAGAAATTTTAGCTATTTTTGTTATTAGTATAGTAAGGGTCAGTGTGGCAGAGAGGATAGGAAGGTGGAAGCCAGGGACACTTAGGTTCAGGGAGAGTCTCTGACACATACTAGCTGTATGACTCTGGAAGGTCATTTAAACCCCTACTAGTCTTGGCAACTCACAAAGACTGCAAATTGAAAATAATAATAGCAATGATAGCTAACCTTTATTTATATAGCACTTTCTATGTGGGAGGAACGGTGATGGATATTTTATTATTGTTATCTCATTTAATCCTCACCATAACCCTGGCAGATGGATGACATTATCCTCACCTCTCCCCTGAGAAAACTGAGGCAAACACAGTAGGTATCTGAGGTCGGATTTAAGGTCAGGTCTTCCTGATTCCCAGCTAAGTGATCTATCTTCTCCACCACCTAGGTGTTAACTGAGAGAGGGAGTTTCCTTACCTGGAATTTCCCTATATCAACGGAATCATAGGATAAGTCTCTATATGATAGTATACCCATGAGAGTGCTGACAGATTGAGGAATATGTGTAGATCATCAAGGAATTGGCATTTTTAGTACCTTCCCCTTCCTTTTGTGTCACACTTCTACTATTGTGCAAACAGAAGAGGGCTAAAAGAGAACGTGGACCATTTTGTGTTCTTTGTCTCTTTCCTGGTTCATCTGAGCTCAGACCTCCATACTTGGTGGTAGCCATTGAATGGCTAGCCTCTCTTCTAGACAGCAACAAGCTTGGTAGTCAGTGGTACTAGGGACGCAACATCATAGATGGCATGTGAGGAATGAGTGTGGCAGATAGTACATGACTTAGATTTTTAAAGGAAGAAGATTTCACAATAAATGGGGGTAGTTAGAAAAGGAGGACCTTGAGCAAAACATTGAAGAATTGGTTGGATAGGCAGAAAATGGCAATGGTGGTTATGGGGGTTATTATGGGTGGGATGGGGAGGAAAGTCACATAGGCAAATGCATAGAATCTGGAAAATGCAGAGCTCCTTTGGGTGGAGAGTGATTGATTATACACTAATTAGATTGAAGAAGAAGATTCGTATAGGAGAGTAGTGAGAGATAAAGCTGAAAATGGAGATTGAGGTTCAATTCTGGCAAACAATACGGGGAGAGACACAATGGAAAAAGGAGATTTAGGGAGATTAAATCTGTTAACAATATACCCTAGAAGTTAGAATGAATGATCTATTCCTGATATTAACTTTGCATGTCTGTATTTAAAAAAAAATCAATGTGTTGATTTTGTGTATGTGTGTGTGTGTGTATGAGAGGGAGAGGGAGAGGGAGAGGGAGAGGGAGAGAGAGAGAGAGAGAGAGAGAGAGAGAGAGAGAGAGAGAGAGAGAGAGAGAGGGAGAGAGAGAGAGAGAGAGAAGAGAGGAGAGAGAGATTGAAATTTCCTGACTGTAAAAATGGGTAGCAAAAAACAAAAAACAAAAGCTGTTCTGATTAACTGAAGTATCGAGCGAATTTTCCTTAATTTAGGAGACAGTGTAATCCAATGGAAAAGGTTCTAGATTTAGAATCAGAAGACCTGGGTTTGAGTCCCAGATTTGTCATTTATAACCTGTGCAATTGTGGTCAAGTCATTTCAGTCTCCTGGACCTTAATTTTCTCATCCGTGAAAAAGGGGGTTGGGCCAAATGGTTTCAAAAGTCCTTCAACTCTAAGTATTCTCTTTTTCCCTTTGAAAGTGATGCTGTTGAAGTTTTATTTCTCTGTAGAGGCGTGTCTGCTAAGTTCTACTCATGAACCACATCTTTTGCCCAGGGAATGGGAGAACAGCCTTTGGGCTGGTCAGCAGCTGTATTCATTTCTTGGAAGGGTGCATTGCTGTTTCTGGCTCAGCCTCATTTCATCAATGCTGCAGGCCTGGCTCTGCTCCAGGTCCACATTGGTGGGGAATCCATCTGGCTGTTTCATGCTATAGCTTGCACATAGATGGCATTAATAGCTAACTAATGGGGATCATCTTCAATCTGTCTTCCATTTTATCCAATCCTTGGGGATGGTGCCTGTCAAAGTTAGTGATAACATTTTTTCCATCTATGCTGCAGTTTATGATCATGGATTATTCCATTATACCTTTTGTAAATATAACTCACAGGGCACCGTCCCCATCTGGTGGTCTTCCTAGGCCTTTGGCCACTCTTTAACTGGCTTCTTTTTTGTTTGCTGGGTTTTTTAAATACATTTTTATTAGTAATCTTTTTTTTAAATCAGATATACTTTCCAAAGTATCTCTTCCTTTCCCCTCTCTGAGATACAAATATCTTATAATAAAGAAGAAAAAGAAAAATAGTTTGTTAAAAATTATTTGAAAAGAAAGTTTGTTAAAATTAATCATCATTTTGAAAAAAATCTGATATTATATGTAATGTTTCATAGCCATGGTTGCCCATCTCTGCAACAAAGGGAACGAGATGATTTTTAGCTTGGTCATTATAATTTCATAATCTTTAGGGTTGATTGCTTATCGGGGTGGGGAACCTGGGGCCTCAGGTCACATGTGACCCTCTTGGTTCTCAAGTGGAGCCTTTTTAATTGAATCCAAACTCTACAGAACAGATCAGCATTAGGCCACAGGTTCCCTACCCCTGTTAATTGTTATTGTTCTTTCCATTTACACTATTGTAGTGATGGTGTATATTGTTTAAAGTATCTGTGAAGAGCGTTCTTACCAACTGAATTTCAATTGACCTAGGGAGGTTGGGTGGAGGCAACCTTTGCTCATCATATGTAACAGCATCCTGCCTAAGGTGACTTAGTGAAATCAACAAAATAAACCAGTTAATAAGCTAGGTGGCGCCATAGTGCATAGAGTTCTAGTCTGGGAGTCAAGGAGACTCATCTTCCCAAGCTGAAATCTGACCTCAGAAATTTATTAGCTGTGTAAACATGGGCAAGTCACTGAATCTTGTTTGCCTCAGTTTCTTCATCTGTAAAATGAGCTGGAGAAGAAATTGACAAACCACTCTAGTATCTTTGCCAAGAAAACCCCAAATGGGGTCACAAAGAGTCAGGTATGACTGAAACGACTGAACAAAATTAATGAAGCATTTCTTAATTATTAGCTATTAATCACCTAGTGTCTTAGCTTCTTCATTTGAGATATGAAGGATTGGACTGGATGGTGTCTAAAGTGACTTTTAGTATGTTCCAAGCATTGTTGGGGATATGAAACAGCCTATGTCCTAATGTCTCTCAGTGGAGCCATATAAGTATATAGAAAATATACACCCAAAATAAAAAGTCAAAATTTAATTGGTGAGGGAGGGGAAAGCAGAAACTATTTCGGGTAGCAGAGACAAACCACATGTAGAAGGTGATGCTTGAGTTGAACTTCTGTAATTTTTAGCAGCAGAGTGAGATATTTTACATATCTATTCTTCATCTAAATTATTTTTCCAACCTCCTTTTAATATATATGCCTCTTCTACTTTACTTACCCAGGTGGTTATAACTGGGAATAGAGAGCTACTTTTGGAGAGATGACCTTGTTTTCAAAGGCCTCACAAGGTCATGGGCATATTAAAAAAAAATCCTAACTTCTATCAATCAGTCAGTCAAAGTGCATTAATTAAGCTTTGTGACAGGCAGAGTGCTAAGAGCTGGGGATACAAAGAAAGGTAAAAACACAGTTTCTGTCTTTTAGGAGCCTGCCTTCAAATAGAGGATGCAGTGTGTAGATAACTATATAAATACGAGAAGATACAATGGTAATGGGAGATCCTAGGGAAGGTATTAGTCCTCCTAGAGAAAGTAGGATTTGAACTGAGTCTTGAAGAAAGCTAGGGAAACCAGGAGGAGGAAGTGAAGAGGGGAGGCATTCCAAACATGGTGCCTGACCAATGAAAAGACCCTAAATCAGAGATGGAATATCATGTTCAAGGAAGACCAAGTGGGTCAGCATAGCCAGGTCAAAGAGTACAGAGAGGGTAGTAAAGTGTAAGAAGACTGGAAAAGTAGGAGGAGGCAGACTGTAAGGGACTTTAAAGTCAGAGTACTTTTATTAGATCCTGAAGGTAATAGGAAGCCACTGGAGCTATTGAGTACTCGGGTGTAGGTGAGGTGACATGGTCAAACCCATGTCTCTTCAAGGCATTTCTCATATTAATTTTCTATGCAATAATGATAACGATTGTCATTTACATACTGTGTCAATGTTTGCAAGGTGCTTAATATACATTATTTCACTGGAGCCTTAGAAAAACCCCACTAGGCAAATACAATAGATATTAACACCTTTTGTTTGAAGATGAGGACCCTGAACCCCACCTCAGAGAAATTAAGTGACTTGGTGATCCTTGCCCAGTTCCTAAGTGGCAAAGATAGGATTTGATCCTAGTTATTCCTGACTCTAGGTTCCACGCTCACCCTCCTAAGTTATATGAACCTCGATGACTATGCTTCTCTCTAATCCAATATGAACCACTTTAACAAATATAATTTTATGAGTTTGTGTCATAGGCTTTGCCAAAGGCCAATTATAAAACATCTATTTCATTTCCTAGAACCATTGATTTTCTAATTCATTGGCAAAAATCTATTATTTCAGCCTGACAGAATATTTTCTTTATAAATCTGTCTTATCTTTTGTATATGATCTTATTGTGTTCTATCTGTTTAAAGATTTTTCATCTTATTATACTTCTTTCATTATTTTACCGAGGCAGTGTTCCTGAATTAAAATAGCTGGGCTCAGCCTTCTTACCTTCTCTGAAGAATGATATCACATCTGCTTTTCTACTAATCTTATAATATGTCTTGAGTGCTATGTTTGAAAACAATTATAACCAATTCAGTAGACACTTGCTAATTCCCTTATTAGCTTAGGATGCATATCATCCAGACCAAATTGTTTATGTTCCCATTAATTCTAAGTATTCCCTCACCTGCATTTTGCCAATAGTTATTTTGCAATGTCTCCATTACTTTCTTATTGTGCAAATTTATTTTTCTAATTTGACTTGGTAAACACGGGTTGAAAAATGAGTACAATTGCTCAGCCAAGTTTAGAGCCATAATAATTTAGTGCCCCATCTTCATTATTAGCAGGCTTATTTTCTGTAGAGTCTATATTTCTCCCCTGGTAGGATTGTGAAAACTCTTTATCTTTCATTTTTTTCCCTTTGCTTCTGACTAGCATTAATTCTTTTCTGAATTTTCATTGACTAGATCAATTCCTGCTATACCTTTATGGATGGAGTAGGTGTTTTTGTCATTTCTTTCTCAGCCCCTCCTTATGGGACCATAAAATAAATTATGGACATTCATTTTCATGTCTTAGAAATCAAACCATTGAAAATTGTTAACAGGAATTTAATAAATGACTGATCATTGGCCTTGATAAGAACTTAAACCTTTTAATACTCACACTTTTCAATCCTGTCATCCCCTATGAAAGATCTTCTCCTGGTCTTAACTGGTCATTATAAACACTAGTTAGTTTATATCACATGCAGGAGTGTGGGATAGGAGAAGAGAACCTGTCTGTGAATCTCACCACTGACATCAAGTCTAGTCCAATGATCTAAAGCTTAGAGAGGTAGTTGTGTGATTGGAATCCTGTAGAGAGGTTTCTGGTAAACATAGTAATTAGTGATATTAATAATCCTCCAAAAATCCTCTCTCTTTTCTCTCTCTCTCTCTCTCTCTCTCTCTCTCTCTCTCTCTCTCTCTCTCTGACTTTTCATAGGATTGTTGTGAGGATCATAAGGAATAAACTTTCTGCAGTCCTTTATAAATCATAAAGTGCTCTAAAACATCAGTTATTTTGTTACTATTGCTTTTCTTTTCTCATCACTACAAGAGAAGGTGCTGATGAAGTAGTAGCATGGCATAGGGACCAGGTTGGCATATATTTTACATTGATCATGTTGTGTTATGCTGTTGTTCTAGAGAAAAAAGGATGCTGCTTCCTAAGACACAGAAACAATTTCCAAGGCAAGGAATAAATATAAATGATGCCTTTGTTTTTTGTTTCAGGGTTATCTTCCCTTCAGTGAGGATATCTTCCAAGTTGTATCCCCTCCCTCTTTATTCTTTCTATCCTCTTGCTCCCTTCTTTTCTCTTTCAGGATATCTTCATTTGGATCCCCTTGCCAATTTGCCCCATAAATATTGTTTCTTTTTTCTCTTAATGACTCTCAGATATGTTGAGGCTTCTGAAAAATAGTAGCCTCATCTCCATCTTGAAGCATATAGACATTGATTTATCTGTTTGGTCTTTCTATGCTATATGTATTTGTTTGCCTTCCCTAACTTTATTTTGTCTTATAAATTTGCATTCAAAATTCTGTAACTTCCATCTCAAATTTTCTTAATAGGAACCAAGGAAATCAAAATTTAAAGTCCTCAATCCTATTATAAATCCATTTCCCCCTTGACATTTGAACTCACCTTTAAGGAATATGTTATTTTGGCATGTGAACTAGTATTCTCTGCTTTTCAGAATATCATATTGTGAGCTAGTCTTTCATTTCTTGTGGTCAATGAATAGTCTTAATTAATTTTTTTTCTTTTTGGAGGGCAATTAGGGTTAAGTGACTTGCCCAATGTCACACAGCTAGTTTTTTTGTATTAAGTGTCTGAGGCTGAATTTGAACTTGGGTCCTCCTGAATCCAGGGCCAGTACTCTATTTGCTGTGCCACCTAGCCACCCCTGAATAGTCTTAATTAAGACTGCTGTGAAGGTCCTTGGGTGAATACTCCTGGAGGTTGTTTGCAAGAATCTTTCTTTAATATAGTAGTTTTGGGACTTCTTTACTGTGATTCTCAGGGAGTAAATATGGGGATTCTCCACCTTGTATTCTATGGATTCAATCAATATGTATTTTGTCTTCTGCTTCCTATACTACTGGGCAATTTCCTTGCATAATTTTATGAATTATGATATTCAGTCTTTTGCATTTCACAATTGACTGAAATATGTTGAGAATATAAGACCCCACTAGGCTTATTTTCTTTATGAAAAACTATTTGACTTATAAGAGCAAAACATTGCCATTCAGTCTTTTTTATAAGAAGGTCTCTCCCACCTATACATCAGAACAATTTAGGATTCATTGATTCATTGAAAGATGCATCAATAGAAATAATACTTCCCAAAGAACCTGTGATTATAAAGACAAGATGAAGCATGAAATAGGGAGAGGTATGCTCTCCAAAGGTGTTCATCAGGGTGATGGAGGAAATCCAGTTGAGACTCCAAGTTGAAGAGGGGTTCCTTATGATTAATGAAGTTCTCCAAATACTTCTTTTTATGGATAACATTGTGATGATTTCATTAAGCCCTGGAAGACTGGACAGCCTCCTAGGAGATACTTATAATCACAAGCGAGTTTGACTTGGAACAAGAAAGCTTAAGTAGATAAAGAGTATCTTCTTCTCTTGCCTAGATTACAACACAGGCCCATGGATTTAAGACTGGAAGAGACCTTAGAAGCTATCTAGTCTAATTTTACATATTTTATATATGAGACAACTGGAGCCTGGAGAGGTTTTTGTCTTATCCAAGGATGCATAGGTAGTAAGTGGCAAAGCTAGAATATGAATCCATTTTTTCTGGCTTCAAAGGCAGCACTTTTTATGTGCCACTATTTGTGTGGACAATCTATAGAACTTGTTCATCAACACACATATATTTGGCAGACAATAGAGAGGGAAAATAAGTTGGATCTAGATTTGAACCAGAGGAGGAGAATAGGCCAAATTGCCTTTAGGAATTTGCAAGCCTCCTCTGACCATGTTTCCTAGGGCAAGGAAGGTCTATTAAAATTTCTAGGGGCAGCTAGGTTGCACAGTGAGTAGAGCACCGGCCCTGAAGTCAGGAGGATGTGGGCTTGGATCCAGCCTCAGACACTTGACACACACAAAAAAACTAGCCATGTGACCTTGGGCAAGTCACTTAACCCCAATTGCCCTACCCTTCCCCCTCCAAAAAGAAAACAAAATTCTAGTTTCTACCATTGTTGCTGTAGGATAGCAATATGTAGAATAAGAAAAATTCTTAAGAATTAGAAGCTTAGCAGGTGCCAGCAGAATGGCAATGAATGGCCAAGAAGATTAGTATTAAAGATGTCATCAAGAAATGTGATCAAGAAATTGGATGATGGGGGCAGCTAGGTGGCACAGCAAATGGAGTACCGTCTAGGCAAGTCACTTAACCCCAATTGCCCTCCAAAAAGCAAAAAAAGAAAAAAAGAAATTGGATGATATAAATAAGGTAGGTGCTGCGCATGTGGTAAGAGCAAGAGATTACAGCTGGTTAGCCATGGGGCTCCTCTGGTACCTTAGTAACATAGAGAGATATAGTAGGACGCCAGCATTTTGGACTAGACTGCTGTGGCATTTTATTTATCTTTCAAAATATTTAATACTTTATTTCAACATTCATTTTAAAAATTTCAAATTCCCAATTCTCTTCCTTCCTCCAGCCTCTCTCTCACTCATGGAGAAAGCAAACAAAATGATGCTGGTTAGGTATGCAAAGTCATGAAAAGCTTATGTCCATATTAACCATGTTGCAAAGAAAAAGAGCAAGAAACATAGAGAAAGTGGAAAAAAGTTCTTCAATCTGCACTCAGAGTTCATCAGTTCTTTCTTTGGAGGTGGATAGGATTTTTCATCATGAGTCCTTTAGCATTGCTGTGGGTCATTGTCTTGATTAGAGTGGCTAATTTGATCATTATTATGACATTTCTATTGCTGTGTGCAATTTCTCCTGGTTCTATTCCCTTCATTTCGCATCAATTCATACAAGGCTTCCCAGGTTTTTCTGAAATGATTCTTCTCATCATTTCTTAAAGCATGATAGGATTACATCACAGTTATATACCACAACTTGTCCTGTCATTCCTCAATTGATGAGCATCTCCTCAATTTCTTAGTCCTTGCCATTACAAAAAGAATGGCTAGAAATATTTTTGAACATATAGGACCTAGTAGTGATATCACTGGGTCAGAGGTTATGGATAGTTTTATTGTGTTTTGGACATAGTTCAAAATTGTTCTCCAGAATGGTTGGACAAATTCACAATTTTACCAATAGTGCTTTAATGTGCCCATTTTTCCACATCCCCTCTAGCAATGACCTTTTCTTTTTCTCTTGTTAGCAATCTGATGAGTATGAAGTGATGTCTTAGAGCTGTTTTAATTTGCATTTCTCTAATAAATAGTGACTCAGCATTTTTTCATGTTGTTATTGTTAATAAGTTTGATTTCTTCTTCTGAAAACTGCCCATTTGTATCCTTTGACCGTTTAGCAATTGGGGAATGACTTGTATTATAAATTTTGCTCCCTTCTCTATATATTAGAGAAATGAGACCTTTATTAGAGAAACTTCCTGTAAAAATTCTTTCCCAGATCCCAGCTTTCTTTTTAATCTTGGCTGCATTAGTTTTGTTTGTGCAGGATTTATTTTTAAATTTCATGCAATTAAAATTATTCATTTTACTTCCTGTAATCCTTTCTATTGCTAGCTTGGTCATAAACTCTTCACTTATTCATAGATCTACAAGTGAATTATTCCATGCTCTGTTAATTTGCTTATATCACCCTTTATATCTAAATCATGTACTCATTTTTGCCTTATCTTGATCTACCATGTGAAATGTTGGTATATGTATGCTTTCTGCCAAATAGCTTTCAAGTTTTCCCAGAAAAATTTGTGAGATAGTGAGTTCTTGACCTAAAAGCTTGGATCTTTAGGTTTATAAAACACTGGACTGCTATGATCATTTACTACTGTATACTGTATAAGCTAGTCTATTTCCCTTATCCACCACCTTATATCTAACCAGTACCAGATTGTTTTGATGGTTACTGTTTGTTATATAGTTTCAAATTGGTACTGCTATGCAACCTGCCTTCACATCTTTTTTCATTGACTCCCTTGATATTTTTGACCTTTTCTTCTTCTAGATGAATTTTCATATTATTTTTTGTAGCTCTGTAAAACTAAATATTGTTTGATTATCATGGCACTGAATAAGTAAACTAATTTAAGAAAAATTGTCTTCTTTATTGTATTGGTTCTGTCTACCCACAAACAATCAATATTTCTCTAGTTGTATAGATATGTTTTTATTTGTGTGAAAAATATTTTTGAATTATCTTCATATAGTTCCAGAGTTTGTCTTGGTAGACTATTCCCAACTATTTTATATTGTCTGCAGTTATTTGGATTTTCTCTTTCTCTCTTTTCCTACTAAGTCTATGACATTTTTTTTTGGCAGTTTAAAGAGATAATGATTATTTATGTGGGTTTATTTATCCTGCAATTTTGCTAAAGTTGTTAACTGGTTTAACTAATTTTTAACTGATTCTCTAGAATTTTCTAAGTATATTATCCTATCATCTACAAAGAGTGATAGTTTTCTTTGTTGACTATTTTTATTCCTTCAATTTCTTTTTCTTGTTTTATTACCATAGCTAGCATTTCTATTACAGTATTGACTAATAGATATGATAATGGATGTCCTTGTTTTCACCTTAACTGCTATGACAAAATTATTATTATTTTTTTCTTTTTGGAGGGCAACTGGGGTTAAGTAACTTGCCCAAGGTCACATGGCTAGGTTTTTATTTGTGTGTGCGTTAAGTGTCTGAGGCCGGAACCAAACTCAGGTCCTTCTGACTCCAGGGCTGATGCTCACTGCGCCACCTAGCCGCCCCTATCACAAAATTATTAAAGAACATAGATGAAGGTCATTAAGGAGAGGCATCATGGTTGAGTTATAATTTGCAATTTTGGGGGAAAGTTCCAAATAAATGATATCATTGAGTATTTGAGGATGTTTGTATGGGAGACCAATAATTCTCATTATCTCATTGCTTGGGGTCTTCAAGGTCAAATACTTTGGCTTGTAGCATTTTAAGGGTCCTTCCAATTCTGCCGATTGTTGATTACTTTGGTATTCTTTTCCCCCCTTCTCTCTACACTTTTCAGTTCTGACACTGCCAGCTCTTTTTAGAGTATCCATTTCTTTAGTTAGATTTCTCAACATTTATTCTAAAAAAGTTTTTAATTTGCCTTTTAAAATTCTTTTTTGAGGATGATAATTTCTGTCCTACTTTCCATTTTATTTCTTCTTTTTCTCTGCCTTTATTGACCTTTTAAACCCATTTGGAGGATCTAACCTGTGTGGCACTTCTGGAGTGCTGGTTGTTGTTGCAGTATTATAATGACAGATAGCTACATTATTATTGTCCAAAGTGTATGCTTAATAAATGTTTTATGACTATTTTATTCCTCTCTTCTGGGTGTTTCATCTCACTTTCTTTTGCACTGTAATTTCTATTCAATGAAATAGGATCTCATTTGGAAAGCTTTCTGATGATTATTCGGTTTTCATTTTACTTTTCCCCTCTTTCTTGTTTTTCTTTTCTGTTTTGAGGTGACAACAGGGAGTAATAAATCTTAGATGTGAATTTTTATCTTGCTTGAAGTTTTTCTCTCCCTTTTCCCTCTTTAACTCATTCCTTTGGTTTACTTTGTTTCATGTTTTATTTTATTTTGACAACTGTCAGTGAGACAATAAACATTTATTAATCATGTCCTATGTGCCAGGCACTGTGTTAAGCACTGGGGATACATATAAAAATAGATAGTCCCTGCTCTCATGGAGGTTACAGCTCAATGGGAGAAGACAACACAGAAAAGAAAGCTGGAAAATAGAATGTCACGGGAGAAGATACCTGGTGTCGGCACGAAAAAGGAACCCAAAGAATTCCAAAAACAGTGTAGCTGGTGAGAAAGGAGGTCCTGATTGTACTTGGCCTTTTCCTTCGGTGGAGATTTTGAAGCTCATGGCTTCTGTCTGAGGGGCAAAGGGTACATTGAGGTATGAATACCAAGGCTGATTCAATTTTGCAAAACATGTGATTCCTGGGACAAGATGGTATGATGAAAAGTCCAGAGTCCAAAAGTCTTGTAGCTGGTGGGAAGTGAAGAGTGTACATAAATTTGTAAGTTAGATAACCATTGGATGACCCAAGTAAATAGAGTTATAGAATTTCAGATTTAGAAAGTACCTGTAAAACCACTTAGACCAACCTTAACCTGAACAAGTACCTGCCCCCCCATGTCATCTTTTTTTTCCTTTCCTTTCTTTCTTTTTTTGCTTTTTGGAGGGCAATTGGGGTTAAGTAACTTGCCCAAGGTGACAGCTAGTTTTTGTGTTAAGTGCCTGAGGCTGAATTTGAACTCAAGTCCTCCTGACTCCAGGTCCAGTGCTCTATTCACTGTGCCACCTAGCCAACCTTGTCATCTTAAACTAGTGATCATATATTATCTTCTACTTAAAGTCTTAACAGTGAGGGATTGCCCACTGGCTCTCCTAGTTCTTAGGAATTTTTTCCTTATGTCAAGCCTAAATTTGCCTCTTTGCAACTAAAGCCCATTGTTCCTGGTTCTGCCCTCTGTGACTATGCTGAACAAATTTAATCCTCCTTTAGAATGAGTGTTTTGCAGACACTTGAAGAGCATTTGCATGTCTCCCTAAATTTTCCCATCTCCTGGCTAAACAAGTCCAAATTCATTAAACTGAAGGAAATGTTAACTAGACTCTAAGGTTAACCATTATTCACAACTGCCTTAATATAGTTTGAATGAAGAGGGAAAGCACCTTAAGACAGAGCATAGCATGAGATAAGAGTCAGTAGAGAGTAAAGAAAGCTTCCTAGGACATGGGAGTGGAGCCAAGATGGCAGAATAAAAGCACAAACTTGGCATGGGCTCCCACTCTAATCACTTCCAGAACACGTAAAAAATGACTCTAAACAAACTGTAGAGCTATAGAACCCAGAGTGACAGAGAGAAATCTCCAACTGAAGGAAGCCCAGCAGTAGGACAGGAAGGGTCTATCGCATGGAACTGGGAGCTGAGCACAGTCCAGTGTGAGCCCTGCGGTTCCAGCCCCAGGGTGGCCCCAACCAGTGGCTGCCAGAGCAAACTTCAGGAAAGTGAATCATCAGTAGCTGTGGTGGGTTCCAGACTCCTCAGCCCACAAACCCCAAAGACAAAGTAAAAGGTCAGTGCAGAAATCTGTTTGAACAGGGGGGACTGAAGAGTTTGCTCCGGCCCCTACCCCCAGGACAAGAAGCAGCAAGGCTCCCACAGCCACAGCCTAGCTGCCTCAGGAGCTCTTGGCCTGCAGATCTTAGGGGAACCAAGTGACCATTCAGAGGGTAATCACTCTTGCTTTAACCTACTTGGATCTGGATCATGGTCTTGGGTGGTGGATCTGGGGTATGTGACCAGTGAGCCAGAACTTGTGGGGGTTGTAGAGAGGGAGCCCAACTAATAGCTCCAGCAGCTGCAAAAATCCCAGTGATTTGAGACATAGCTCTCTCCTCTCTGGAAGCAGAGTTCTACCATGGCAAAGAGCTTGAAAGCCAAGCAATTGGCTGGCAAAATGAGCAAGCAAAGAAGCACAAACGGACCATAGAATCTTTTTTGGGGGGGACAAAAAGAATCAAGGCATGGAGGAGGAGGAAGACATTGAAGTCAGAACTCCTGCATCAAAAGCCTCCAAGAAAAATATGAACTGGTTACAGGCCATGGAGGAGCTCAAGAAGGATTTTGAAAATCAAGTAAGAGAAGTGGAGGAAAAATTGGGAAGAGAAATGAGAATAAGGCAAGAAAATCATGAAAAGTGAGTCAACAGCCTGCTAAAGGAGACCAAAAAATGCACTTAAGAAAATAACACCTTAAAAAATAGACTAACTTAAATGGCAGTAGAGGCCCTAAAAGCCAATGAGGAGAGGAATGCCTTAAAAAGCCAAATTTGCTAGATGAAAAAGGAATGTCAAAAACTCACTGAAGAGAATAACTCTTTCAAAATTAGATTGGAGCAGCTGGAAGCTAATGACTTTAGGAGAAATCAAGATACTATAAGACAGACCCAAACAAATAAAAAAAAAATAGGAGGCAATGTGAAATATCTTATTGGAAAAACCATTGGCCTGGAAAATAGATCCAGGAGAGATAATTTAAAAATTATTGTACTACCTGAAAGCCATGATAAAAAAAGAGCCTAAACATCATCTTTCAAGACATTATCAAGCAAAATTGCCCTGATATTCTAGAACCAGAGAGCAAAATAGAAATTGAAGGAATTTACCGATTACCTCTTGAAAAAGATGCCCAAAAGGGAACTCCTAGGAATATTATAGCCAAATGCCAGAGTTCCCAGGTCAAGGAGAAAATACTGCAAACAGTCAGGAAGAAACAATTTGAGTATTGTGGAAACAAAATCAGGATAACACAAGACCCAGCAGCTTCAACATTAAGGGATTGAGGGGCTTGGAATATGAAATTCTGGAGGTCAAAGGACCTAGGACTAAAACCAAGAATCACCTACTCAGCAAAACTGAGTAAAATGCTACAGGGGAAAATATGGTCATTCAATGAAATAGAGGATTTTCAAACATTCTTGATGAAAAAACCTGAGATGAACAGAAAATTTGGCTTTCAAATACAAGAAGCAAGTGAAGCATGAGAAGGTAAACAGGAAAAAGAAATCATAAGGAATTTATTAAAGTTGAACTGTTTATATTCCTACATGGAAAAGCAATAATTATAACTCATAAGACTGTTTTCAGTATGAAAAGGGAATATATGTGTATATATGTATATATACATGTATGTATATTAGGGTATATATATATGTGAGTGTGGGCATATGTATATTCATGTATACATAGACAGAGGGCACAGGATGAGTTGAATATGAAGGGATGATATCTAAAAAATAAAACTGAGAGGTGAGAGAGGAATTTATTGGGAGAAGGAGAAAGGGAGAGATTAGGGTAAATTATCTCACGTAAAAGAGGCAAAATAAAACTGTTACAATGGAGGGGAAGAGCAGGAAGGTGAAAGAGAGTAGAACAATTTGATTCTCATTAATTTGGCTTAAGGAGGGAATAACATACACACTCAATCGGTATATTACCCTACAGGAAAATAGGGGGGTAGGGGATAAGAGGGGGGATGATAGAAGGGAGGGCAGATTGGAAGAGAGGGTAGTTAGAAGCAAACATTTTTGAAAAGGGATAGGGTCAAAGAGAAAATAGGATAAGTGGGGGGCGGGATAGGATGGAGGGAAATATGATTAGTCTTTCACAATATAAATGATTTGAGAAACTACACATGTACAAACTATATTGAATTGCTTATCTTCTCAATGTGGGTGGGTGAGAAGGAAAGAAGGGAAAAAATCTGGAACTCAAAGTTTTAAAAATACAAATGTTTAAAAATTTGATTTTTACATGCAACTTGGAAATAAGATATACAGGTACTGGGGTATAGAAACCCATTTTTTCCTACTAGCAAGTTAGGGGAGTTAAGGGGCAGGATATAAGAGAGAACAGAGTGGGGGAAGGAATATTTAGTAGGCTTGCTGTTTTGGGGTGGGAGGTAGGGGAAAGATGGGGAGAGAAAAAATTGTAACTCAAAATCTTGTGGAAATGAATGCTGCGAACTAAAAATAATTAAAAAAAGAAAAAATGCTGCCTTTATTGAGGCACAATATAAAGGGCAGTCAAGGAGGGTGGACCTAGGTCAGATCCTGCTGGATTGCCCAGGCAAAAGAGGTACCCAAATTGGGAAAGTCTGCTGGTGTTTTATAGGATTTGGGGAGGTTCAAGAAGAACCAGAAATTGAGAGAGGTGAGCAAGAAACTATACCTGATGTGCCATTCAGGATTTGGAGAATGGTATGAATTCATGGTGGGGAAATAAATGCTTGTAGAATTGGCAATCTAGTTGATATTCAAACATTTCATTGGCAGGATAAGGGAATTTCAGCTATTATTGCAGACCTCACTTTGACCAGATAGAAGATGGGATTTGAGCTTTCTTGGGGCTTCCTTGTTTATTGAATTGGGAAGGCTACTGAGGTCCTTATAACTACCTAGAAAATACTGGCACCCTTCTCCCAAATGACTACTAGGCCATATTTACCTTGAAAAACCTAGGTAATATCCAAATACTGAGGGTTCTCTTCCCCCCAAGACAAAGTGCCTTAGTTCTTTAGTTTTTGGGAACCAGAAACATGGCATCCTACAGTACTTATTTTTAATCTCTGCAGCAGAGACCATAATTCTACTGTGATATTTCGTGAGTGATATTAGAAAGAGGGAATGGGGCAAAACGTACATGCATTTCCTGGCAGGAAAACAGTACTTCTCATCTTGATGTGTGTAGCAATAGAAGCTATATTGAACAGTGTAGAGAAATCCAAGACCTCACTTTTCATTAGTATGAAAACTAACAGGGTTTTGCCGTCAGCAATATTTATGGAGAGGAGATTTTCCATGAATACTGCTTTGCCACAAAGAAACTACCTGCAGTGCTATGGAATATCCTATACTAGAGATTTAGAATTGTCACCAACTCTTGCTTCACCATCCTCCCAATAATCTCTCAGAAGCTGATTCAAATGAATGAAACCAACAAGCAATCTCCCTCATTTTTGGTCTTCACAAAGTCAGTATTCTCTTGTAGGATCAAATGAGGTAATATTTGTAAAGTGCTTGACACAATGGTTGGCATATATTTCCTTGTTAGACACTGGGGATTCTAAAGCCAAAATGAAACAGTCCCTGCCCTCAAGAAGCTTATATTGTATTGAGGTATTGTATATGAGGTAACATGTACACATATAAAACCATGAAAACCAAATACAAGATAATTTTTTGAAGAGAACTGTTAGCTGAGAAATCAAAAGGTATCATTAAGCTGAGCATAGAAGAAATCATTTTTGTTCAGTTGTTTCAGTCATGTCTGACTCTTTGTGACTCTGTTTGGGGTTTTCTTGGCAAATATACTGTAGTGATTCACCTTTTTCTTCTCCAGCTCATTTTACATATGAGGAAACTGAAGCAAACACAGTTAAGTGACTTTCCCAGGTCACACAGCTAGTAAATATTTGAGGTGGGATTTGAACTCAGGTCTTCCAGACTTCAGGTCCAGTGCTCTATCTACTACACTACCCACCTGCCCCAATTGAAGGAATCAAGGGAATCCAAATGGCAAAGGTACACTCCTGGTATGAGGGGATATCACAGAGACAGATCAAATGTCATGTGTAAGGAAACAGCATCAAGACCAGTTTGAATAAGGGGTATAATATGCAATGAGTTTGGAAAGGCATCTTGAACATAGGTTTGAAGGGCTTTAAATACCAAAAAAGAAGAATCTGTACTTTATCCTAGAGGCACTAGGAAGTTGGTAGAAATTATTGAGATGGGGGAATACCAAACTTGTGCTATAAGAATATTAATTTGGCTACTGTGTAGATTAGAAATGGAAGAGAGTTGAATCACAGAAACCAACTAAGAGGTAACTGCAATAGTTCTAGGGAATTTTTTGATAGAACTAAAATTGTGGTCATGTGATTTGGGGATAAGGGAACTGATGTGGACATAGAATCTTTAAGACTTGGCAATTGAATGGATATGTGGGATGAGGTAGAATGAAGATGACTCCAATGTTGTGAACCTCAATGCCTGGAAGAATGGTGGTGTGCTTTAAAGAAATGGGGATGTTTGGAAAAGGGGCAAGTTTAGGGGGAAAGAGAATAAGTTCTAGTTTTAGACATGGTAAATTTGAGATGCCCATGGGTTTTCCACTTCATAATGCCTTATAGGCATTTGTTGATGTAGAAGTAGACCTCAGAAGACAGACCAAGGCTAGATACATAGATCTGTGAATCAACAACAGAGAATTGATAATTTAATTGATGGTAACTGGTTTCCTTCTATTTCCTTCTATTCTCTGGCTCAAGTGCCTTTTGCATGTGGAATTTCTTAGTGTCCCCCTTCCCTGGTTCCTAGTGCTTTCCTTCCCTGTAAGTACCTATACAAATGTATATTATGTATGTACCTAACAAATGTATATTATTTCCCCATTAGAATGTAAGCCCCTTGAGGTTAGGAACCAATTTGATTTTTCTTCTATAGCTTCAGAGCATAACACAATGCCTGACCCAAAACAGAAACTTAAGGAATGTATGCTGATTGATTGATGAGGTAACCGAGACAGAAGATAGAGGGGAAGAGAGGGATCAGGACAGTCAATTGATGTATACTCAGATTTTGAGAGTGGGATATAGATGTTAATACAGCAATGGGAACCTAGAAGTGGTCAAATAAATAGGTCATTCAAAAGAGAAAAACTTAATGAATCAGAGAGGAGATAATATTTAGCTTCTAATGCCCAAGAGGATCCTCAGAGTTTGAGCTGGTTCCTCTCCATCAACCTGATTATGTTCTTCCATTCCCTTTTACTTTGAAGATGAGGAAGAGGAGGCAGAAAGGGAAGGAAGATGAAAAAGAAAAGAAGGAGAGAGGAGAGATAAATGAGAGGGCCAGATGGGAGAATAGGGAGAAAAAGAAGGAACTTGAGGACTTCTGCTACATGTTCTTTCCAGTCAGGGCTATAACCTGGCAACTGGCCAACACAAGTTGGGCTATTGAAACCAGGCTATACTCAAAATGATTTTCCATCATATCATGCTAATGATCATTCAGCCTCTGCTTTAATAAGTCCAAGATGGGGAAAGCCACCATCCTTCAAGGCTTTCCATTACACTTATGGACACCTCTAATTGTTATGAAGTTGTTGTCATTGTTTTTCTCACATCAAGTCTAAAGTTACCTCATTGCAACTTTCAGCCATTTCCCCTGGCTCCATACTCTGAAGCCAAACAAAACAAAGTCCTTCTCAAGACAGCCCTACTTTGAAGTGGAGAGCAAAACTGAAGCCTATCAAAAGGTGAGTGGAAAAATGGCAGAATGGATTAGTAACTGGGTATTTTTGGATCACCCAAATCCAAAGAGATTGATGAGAATAAAGTAATTACTAACATTAATATAGTGCTTACCATGTGCTAGGAACTGTGCTAAGCACTTTTATTATCTCATTTAATCTTCCCAAATTACTGGGAAGATAATGCACAGGTAAAGAAATTTAGGCCAGCATGTTAATACTGCACACAGGGAGTGGCAGGGGGAACTGACCACTTTTCTGCCTCAACTTGTAATGCTAAAACTTTGATCTTTTCAGGATGGTTGTTTGCATTACCCTTTCCTGATGTGCTGGTGTGGTCATGAATGGAATTTGTCAATCTCTTCCTGTCTCAGTCTCACTCATCTGATTGTATTCTTGTTTAACCTGGAACATTTTGTTCCTGCTTCAAAGAATGGAGTAGGATTACATTTGACCTAAGTGCTTGAACATCATTCGTCTATGTATATTAGGGAGTTCAGAGACCATAGTCTTTTCTCTATGCTTTCTGGGGGTATTAGAAACTGTGAAATGCATTGTTAGCTTGTATTCATGAATAAGGACATCATTTCTCTTTTCAAAAATTTCTTTTAGCTGTTTATGACATTATCTCCTTCCATTTTCCTTAGGAGACCTGGCCTCAAGGAAGAAACACCTTTAATCAGGTATGCATGTCACACAGAAACAACACAGCTGGGGGGCCCACCTGTGAGTGTGATACAGATCAGCATATGCCCACATCCCTTAATTGCCATCTGTTGTTCTGGGATAACTCTGATAAACCTTTATGCCCAGGAAAGCCATGGCCGCCTGTCCTGTGGCAACCATTTATCATCATTAGCAGAAATGCAAAGGCTGGTGCTTGGAAAATCATCTGTAAAATGATCTAAGAAATTTATCAGTTCAGGGGACTCTAACTTCAAGAAGCCTATTTTTAAACTTTTGAAAACAAATGTGTTTCCCTGGCTTTATTATTTTTCAAGGCGTCATACCTTCCCCCATTTCCTCTTGTCTTTTTCCTATGTGGTCTAGCTTGCTCTTTTGGTGGTGAAACTTTTAAACATTTGTAATACAACAGAATGGAACAAATAATAGAAATATATAAAAATATGGTGTTTTATATTTTGACTCTTCCTAGGTGAGCATTGTGTATTCTGTTTTATTCTTGTTTGGGCACTCTTAGCTGGATCTGAAGAAAACCATCTATTCAAGATGAAAACCAAAAAGAACAGGGGAAAAAAAACTTTCAAAAATCCAGATGTGTTATCTGTACTGCTGCAGGCCTTGGGACATTTGGAAACACCTGGACTCTTTGGATTACATTTTTCAATTTTTATTGGTCTATCTTGACTCTTATAAACATAGCAAGGCCAAGTTCTCGCTTCCCCAAGCTCTTTCCATGGCATATAGCCATATCATTACTGCCCTCACCAGCTCCCTGTCACAAAGAAAAACACACTATGCTGTAATGAGTGAAAAGGAAAATGGGTTCTTCTGTCTTCCTAAAAATAATTTTCTTTACAAAATTCTGGTTATTTCTCTCTCTCTCCTCACACTCTCAGGTAAATGCATGATGCATTTTTGCTTCAGGGATGTGTCTTCACGGCTCTATTAAGCAATTAGTGATAATTTGTCATGAGCATTTAAAAATTTATTTTACACTTCCCTTTGGGCTTGTGCATTCTTTTAGTCTTAATAAAACAGAAAAGGAAGATGAAAGGATATTTGATAAATATTCAGCTTTCCAAGGCAAAAGATAATTTTCCCCAAAATGCACAATAGATGGGCTGCGCTCCTTAGTGGATACAGAAATGGCTTTAGAAAGAGGAAAAACTGGTTTTAGCCCCTCTCCCCTTCCCCAAAATACCACTACCAAAAACAGAACCAGAACCCTTCAGTCTCTCAATTACTTTTACCTGACAAGTCATCAAAAAATGTTATCAAAGGAAGGACTTGAACACTGTCTTACTCATTCCAGCTTTTCCCATAGCAACCTGATGGTATGCTTTTATAAAGTAAAAAGGAAATGGATTTTCCCCATGCCCCCTGAAAATATCATCATATATACATAGATATATTATTTGGATGAACCATAATGATTAGAACTAAATTATAAGGAAGCCATTGCTGTTAAATTTCCAAGCCTCTAGGGTGGATTAGTTTCCGCCCTTCCCTCCCTTCCTTTCCCCTCCCTTCTTTTTCTCCTCTTTTCCCCCTCCTCTTCCTTTCCCCTTCCCTCCCTTCCACTCCCCTTCCTGAAGGGCACTAAGATATGTTTTGTAAGTAGTGGTAACAACCGATTTTGCATGTAAAAATGTATTTTTCACATGACAATACTTAAGTAATCTTTTTTAAGGTCACAAACCCTTCTAGATGCCTGATCATTTCTTTAAAACTCTTCCATTTCCCAAAACACTGAGACACATGGAACATTTATCAAATAGTGGATAATATTGACTCCAAGTGTTGTGTGAATTTTTAAAATTTTCTAGTGGGTAAGTGGTCACTATCAAACCTGGCCATAGTAACTTTCTAAATACTGAAGTTCCTTATAATAAAGCAGTCTGTAATATAATATAGGAAATATCTTAAAGGAAAGACTGGATGTAAATATCAAAGGACTTGGGTTTGTATCTTGACTCCGACACCTGTATGACTTTTGATAAGTCACTTAACCTCCATTGGCATTTCATTTATAAAAGGAGAATTTGGTCTAATTGACTTCAAGTTTCCATTCATTTGTACCGAGTACCTTAACCATGATACTAGAAGATTGAAGAAAAGGGGAGAGCCTACAATGTCAGTTCCTGAAAGAAGAAAGCAAAGAAGTGATATAGCTGACCAGACAGAACTAGGAAAGACAGAGAAGTTCCAAGAATTTGAAGGTGAGGGTTGAGACAGAACAGGTAAGATCATGATCAAGACAAAGAATCTTGCTCTAAATATGGATTGTCTCATCTACAGGCTTCTACTCCACAGAATAACACTAAGTTGGGAGGAGCACAGGGCTTTATTTGTCTTGATGCTGTGAGTGGAACATAATTTGACAACTGTATTTTATTTCCTACATCCCTTTGCTTGACCCTTGGAGAGTTTGGGGGTAGAGTAGGTGGTATGAAACAAACTTGAATTTTATTTTGTTTTCTCCTAGAAAGGAGTGCTGATGCAGCACATTTGGGTTTTGGACCATGATTATAAACTCATTAAATCCTACCAAGGTGTGAGAGATGTTGTAGCTATACAATGGATGTTGTCTCATGCAATGTTTTGTTCCTTTTATGATTTCTATTCCAGGAGTAAAAACACTGCATATAGTTAAGTATAAGTCTGTTTATCCATGTGGCAGATGCTATGATTATATTTCTTTGTTGACGTTCAGCAGATTCAGGGAGAGAGTAGAGTTTCCTGATGAAATCAAGACACAAAATAATTCTAATTTGTCAAACTCTTGATAACTTTATCCTTTAGATTAAGTAAAAAAAAATTACACAAAGAGGTGGAATTCACCACTGAAAATCGCTCACTCTCTGAGAATTACAAAAAAAAACTTGTAACTTCTCCATAGTTGTTTTGTGCTAAGTGAAATACACAACAGCCATTGTGTGCAGGGTACTTCCCAGGACTTTGTGCTCTTGGTGATTTGGATGAGGTTGGTGGCTAGCAGTACCACTTATAGTTGAATATAAATCTATGATCCTCTGAATGATACTTGATTTAAGGGAGACATGGAAAAGAAAGGAATGACACTGAGACACGTGATGCAAGTAGTGGTAACTAATTTTTGTATGTAAAAATGCATTTTTCACATGAGAATGTTTAGTGCTATCTTTTAAGGTCACAAACCCCTCTAGATCTGGAATTATGCCTCATAATTTCTTTGAAACTCTTCCATGTCCCAGTACACTGATCTCTGCACATGGAACACTTAGTAAATAGTGGATAATATTGACTCCAAGAGTTGTGTGAATTAAAAAAATGTTTTCCAGTGGGTAAGTTGTCAATATATATATATATATATATATATATATATATATCTATATATCTATATATCTTTGTTATCTATGTGGGGAAATGGAGTCACAGATTAAGTAGGTATCTTGTCCGATGTGTGTCACATCACACAGGTACTCACTGAGAATCAATAGATCAACAAGCACTTGTTATTAAAAACTATGTACCAGGCCACTAGGGTAGGTTCTGGGCATGTAAATACAAAAATGAAAAGTCTTTTCCTTCAACGGACTTCTATTCTGCAAGGGGAAGGCAACAGAAAATAGCATTTATCTTTTCTTCTTTCCCCAAGTCAAGTTGTCTCAAGATCTAGACATGGTTCATGTTTTCCTTTGGAATTTCCTGGTTCTCTCTCTGCCTTCTTGTTATATATCACAAAAAGTCTTCCAATATGCAGGCTTATGAAAGAAACATGATAAGTACAGAACATGCTCATTCCTTCTTAATTGCCTCAACTTCCATCTGTTGGTCTTGGATAATATTGATAAAGTAATTAGAGAGGCAATGCCATCTCCTGCATGAAATGAGGACAATCATCCTCAAATTACAAAGTATGACATTTTTATATTTTGTAACATAAAAGGGAAAGATCATTTAATTTATTTTAATGTGGCTAATTTAAAACAAGATTGGATCATCTAGTTAACTTTCAGGTTCTTGACTTTTAAGACCAAACAGTGTAGCATCTCATTTCCACAGTGGCACAGGCTGCTGTTAATACTGGTTCATGTCTAATCAAGTGGGAAGTTAACCTTGAATACCAAACATAAAATCTATAAACCAAGAGCTAGAACTAACATGATTTGAAGGGGAGAGCAGAGTCTAAATAAAAGTCAGAGCTTCATGGTGCCTCATGAAAACTGTCTTTGTTGCCATTTGTCTAAAGCTTGGATGCATTCATTCAGAGCTGTAACTATCATGAAACGAACAAGGCTTTGTCCCAGGTTGCCAACATCCAGGAAGACATGTTTCTTCTTTGGTTTGGTGTACTTCTTTCTTGGTGGTGGGGATGCGGGTGGCTCCATACTTCTTTTCTCTGGTGATTGCTACTTTCCTGACAGTTAAATGGTGAAATAGATAAAGCCCTGTGCCTGGAGTTCAGGGAGATCTGAATTCAAATTTGGGCTCAGACACTTAGTAGCTGTTTGACCCTGGACAAGTCACTTGGTCTTTTTTTGCCTCAGTTTCCTCAACTATGACATGGGGATAATAAGCAGCGCTTACTTCACAGGTAGTTTATGAGGATTAAATGAGATATTTGTAAAGCACTTAGCACAGTTCCTGGCACATAGTGAGCAACCTAGAAATCCTTATTCCCTTCCCTTCCCCTACTGTCCTTGCATGTCACTTAGCATTTGTCCTCTGGCCCATGATGAAGTGTAGTACAACCTCCATTATTCCACTGCCAAATTCCTGTTCCTGTGCTATGTGCCCACCCACTTCTTGCAAAATATCTCTCCTCTCATCTCAGCTCCACTTGATTATTTTTGCCCCAGATGAAATATTCCTAGGTATAACTCTGTTTTTATCCATCTTCATAAATGGAGAGTACCTTTCACTGTAATGCCTAAGTGTTTTTATTCCTGTGGAGGGAAGAAGAGAAAAAAGGAAGCATGAAAAAAATAAAAATAGAAATGAAGACAATATCATCCATATTGGTCAGAACCTTTGCTCATAAGGCTGGCCAGCCTAGTTACTGCTACAATTACTTGGTTCTGAGATGGGAGACTTGTCTATACTCCATATATATATATATTTTTTTTGCCCTTTTTTTTTTTTTGGAGTGCAATTGGGGTTAAGTGACTTGCCCAAGATCACACAGCTAGTTTTTGTGTTAAGTGTCTGAGACCATATTTGAACTCAGGTCCTCCTGACTCCAGGGCTAGTGCTCTATTTACTGCGCCACCTAGCTGCCCCTCCATATATTTTTAAAGATTCATGGAGTATTAACATTGGATGTATCCTCTGTGATAATCTAGCCTGAATCATTCCTATATGAGTCAGTAAACCAGATTTACATTGACCAAAACCAATTTACTTAAAGTGGTCCAGTGGGAAAAATGTGTCTATTTGTTTGAATTTGAAACTATGATCTCAACTGTTCTTTATCAAAGTCTTATTCTGATGACATTGTTGGCATGGAAATGCCATCAGATGATGATGTTGGCATGGAAATGAAAAATATTCTTGAAGGCTGCAGCAATAGCATACAAAGTGACTTGGGTTCTACTAAACTTGAAAGGGTTAGAATGTAGACTTGGTAATGGACAGCTCTCTGAGGACTGAGGCTTCATTAATGGAATTCATGAATTAATCCACCAAGTATTCATCAAACATCTATTGTGTGCAAGCCCAGTATTTGATGCTGGTGGAGATACAGAGTGTAAATCACAGGTAAGACTATAGATTCACAGATTTATAGCTAGAAGAAAACTTGGAGGCTGACTAGTCCATGTATATTCCCGGCCCTCATGGAGCTTATAGTAGAAGGACAAGATATACAAAGAAAGTTATAATTAGATAACTTTCATGGAGCACTTTGACATCTTGCAAAGTACTTTGCATACATTATTTCAGTTAAGTCTCAGAATAAACCTGCATTATAGACACTACATTGATTTTGCTTTTTGCTTTTTTTTGACACTACAGTTACTTTTGTCCTTGATAATTGATCAGATGAGGATACCGACACTCAGATTTTAAATGACTTGCTTATATCACAGAGATAGTAAATGGTGGAGATAAGATTTGATGTTGGGTTCTCTAGGATATTTTCCATTATACTGTGTACCTACTACATGACTTGCTACAGTAAGTGAAGCAAACAGTACTGAAAACAAAATACTCTATAAGTTAAGTAGAAAGAAGGACATTTTCATGAGTTTGGCTGCTAGGTTTCTGTCTCTTTCTCTCTCTCTGTCTTTGTCTCTTTCTTTCCTTTGTCTATATCTGTAGATATAGAATTTATATCTATGTTTATTTATATCATCTCTATATCCATATCCATACCTATCTGGATGTGACATACATAGAGATGATATAGAGATTCATAGTGACAGCAATTCATGAAATTATCTATGAAACCACTGACAAGATAGAATCTGCCTCACTGACACTCGTACTTAAAAAATAAAACATTTTCTGGAACATATAAGTAATAACAGGCTCTATGGCTTGGGGGAAAAAGAGGCTGTGTAGTCTAAGTAATTTGTGGGCTAGTTAATTGGGAGCATTTACCTGGAGGGCAGGTTTTTTGTCCTTCATTTTTTTGAAGAGGATCAATGACATCAGGTGGAGGTGAAGTCTTGACTTGCCCATGAATTGGATTTAAGTGAGGCAGAGTTGCACAAAGTCAGCCTCACTTTCTCTTCCAAAGCTATAGAAATTCAGTAGCAAAGACAAAAGTCAGGATGATTAGCTATACAAAGCTACAATAAAGAGGCACCCTGCTGTCAGGGTCTGCATTCCACTTTCTTTGTTAACTCACCCTGAGGTGCTTTTCACACATAAAGCCTTTTTACCTGGGCCCTGCATAGTATTTCTTCTTCAAATTTAGTCACATTCTGGATTTCATTTCCCAAGTCCATCTTTCATTTGAAGACCAAATATTGACAGATCTTCATAAGGTGACCAACTTCCCTGGGGATCCTCCATCTCTGCTTAATTTCCCTTGCTGTCTTCCCATCCCTTCCTTTGATTTTAGCTGCATCTGTCTCTTTTAGTTCTGATTCATTTGAATATATACATATAAAACTGTATAACTATATATATATTTGATGTAGGGGAGGGATAGGAATTAATTTTTACTAAGCTTGTAGTAATCACGGAGTGAAAAATATCATCCTTCCTTCACCTTTCCTATCCTTTAGGGACACTTGAAAGATGGATCTCTGTAATTTCTGTTTCCCCCAGACTGGACTGGTATCTTTATTTGAGTTGCTGTTATATCTTACTAGTTGATGCTTATAAAATGCAATTAAATGTATCTGATATCATTTAACTCTTATTTAATATTTTATAGTTTTGCAATAAGTTTTAAAATTTCTTTGGTTACTACTCCCCATATCCAACACCTATTACTATGTAAAGCCAAGCATGAGCAGCTTTCCAGAGGACTGCTGCTGTGAACAGCTTCAAGGTTCTGATTACATAGTATAGTGAACTCTCTATTCAGCAGTAAATTAAAGAATAACATTCTCAGAAATCGAAGTATAGCATTCAGAATGTTATGACATAACTTATCAATAAAATGGCCACATAATTTTCACCAAAGTGGCCCCATAGTTTTAAATACAGTACATTAATTTAGTAACTCAATCATTTAGTAACATAATCATTTAGTAAGTCCTTAATTCAATCATCTTTAAGGAGGTTTGTCTCCTTAATGGACACAAAGTACAAAGGTCAAAGTTCCCCACTCCTAGGTCACAGTAAATCATAATCTTTTTAGTCAGCATCACCTACCCAAGAAGAGATCTTTTCATCTTGACTCGAGGCTGACTCTCAGCTTCCATGGTTCCTCTTCCATGGTCCCAGCTCCTGCCCAAATCTATACAACTGTCACCTGGGTTCAAAGTCAGGCAGGTCCCAGTTCCTTGTCCAGCTCCTTGTCCAGTTCCCATTCCATATTGAAGCTCACAGTGTCCAGTCCACTTCAATTCCTTTACAGTTTCTGCTTCTGCGAAGACAAAGCTTAGCAATAAGGAATTGGACAAGTCATTTAAATTCTGTTTTGCTCATCTCTAAAATGGGGACAATAATAGCATCTGTCTCCCAGAGTTGTTGTGAGGCTCAAATGAGATAAAATTTGTAAAGAGATTAGCATGATTCCTGGCACATAATAAACATTATATAAATGCTAGTTATTATCATTATTTTTTAAGATAACTGACACATTTTAATTAATCACACTTTTTAAAGAAGAAAAATACAAGAGCTTTAGGAATATAACAAATGTTCTTATAAGTATTTTCCCCTACAGTATGTGACATCAGAGGGTATATTTGCAGTTTTTCCACTTCCACAGTATTTTAATTGGAATATTGTATTTACCATTCCTAACTGTCAAGGAATTTGGAAAAAAATTCAAGGGCAAAAATGTTATTTAGGGGGGGGAAAACATGTAACTCTACAGAATTATTATCTACTTTTAATTTTATTTTTGCAAATAGCAAGAGTCCTAGTGCTCACCCCTTCTACATCACAAAAACCACCCTGAAATGGGCACTTTTACGATGAGAAAGTTAGAAAACAGTCTGAACCACAAAGAAACATATGTAATTTACCCCAAAACCTCTTGATTTAAAAATAATCAAATGTCACTTGCTAGGATATCTAGTTGCTTCTTTCCCATGTTCCTCACTTTGATAATTTATTAACCTGTTTGCAGCATGCCAGCAGCACTTCTATCTCAAAAGTCTTCTGGTATCCCTGGTTCCAATCGTCTCTCCTCAGCTACAAGAAGCCTCTCTATATATTCTGATAAATTTCTCTATATTCTACTTCACTGATTGTCACAACTCTCAGGATCAAATTCACCAAAGTTTTAATGCATAGCCCTTATTATTGCCATTTCATTTTGCAAAATAAGACTACAAAAGTAGTATTTGGTCCACTATTGTTTTCTTCTTTACTAATGAAAATGTTCATACCATATACTCTTACTTTTATTGGATCATACAGATATCTCATTCATTACAGATGTCCTTTGCAGAAGATCAGTAAAATAATGTCAATCCTCAATTAACCATGTCAGGGCAGCAGAGGCAAGGAAAATCCAAGATACTTATACCTGACTCTGGAAGAGATTACTAAATTTTTTTTGTGTAGAAGCACACAATCATATTAATTCCTAATTGATTTTATTCTTGATTTTGTTTTATTTGGCTTCATATCTAAATTAGTTTGCACTCCATGAGCACAGCTAGATTTTGGGAAGGAAATAATTGAAGGAAGATAGAAGAGGATTAAAAAGTCACTCTGGATCATCTAACAAAATGAAAAACTAAAAGCTAACTAATTTTCTTCATTTATTGAAGAGTGAGGATGAACTGATAAAATGGAATGAATTAGACCTTTAGAGTACCCTGCACATCAAAGAATCTGGGATTCCAATTGACTTGTTTAAGGTTAAATGGCTAATCAATGGAATTACTGACTAGATAATCTCAGATATAAAACTTTAGGGAATACAGATGGTTACAGTGAACTTCTTGAGCAATATCTACCCAGATATCATTTTTATACTCTGTTAAGTGATGGCAAAATGATCCAACTCTGTGAGACTTAGGAGCACCCAGGAAAACACAAAGCACTAAGCCATTTGGAAAGCTAATTTTTTCTAAAGTAAACTTGAATGCAATGATTATGCAGAGTTCGATATACCATTCTAGAAATGGTCATAGTGAAAAATTGTCATTATCTTATTTTTCTCCCCTGGTGCTAAACTTGATAATATATGCCCTTTCTCAAAACAAAACAAAACTGATGCAATCAGAGGAAGCTGATAATAACCCTTCAATTTGATTTTGATACTGAACACCAAGAAAGAGAATACCAAGTCAAACCAAGTCATTCTATGACCAGATCACAGTTGTAGAACACATGTTAATGCCCTCTTGTTGCTTTTCAGGAAAGCATTACCCTAAATACACATTTAAAAAACAAAATTCATATTTATTACAGTTTCTCTTATTTACCCCTATTTTGGATAGTAAACATGCTTGAGTAAAAGAGTGCTGACTGGGTCTCTGGCTCTGCCATTTACTAACCATGCTATCTGAGATTCAAAAACCTTTCGGAGTGTGTTTCCTTATATTTAAAATGAGAATAGTATCCTGTCCTTATGGAGTTGTTGTGGGGGGATGTTACATAAATATGAGAAAAACATTTCATAAAGCACAAAGTGCTCTACATATAGAGTATGATTAATATCCTTAAAAGGACTATTTTTGATAGTTCATGCTAGTATCAATTTTCATATTAGTGTTATATGAAAATTAAGTCATTAGTGTTATGACTTAACTAAAATCTGCATAACGAATATAAACAATCCAAATCTATTTAATATTGCATAAATTTGGATATAGGAAACACTGCAAGTTTAAGTAACCTGACATAGTTGTGTTAATATGATAGCACTATTGTGCACCATTCTGCATGTGATCTGAAAATTTTTAGATTTCATTTTGGGGCAAAAAATATGCTATGAGATTAAATGGTTCACCAGAAACCATAATTTTTAAGGGAACAACAAAAATAGATTATAATAATTTCCCGAAGCTAATCTGGTGGTAGGACAAAATAATGGCATTCTGTTATTTAAAGTATCAGTGGCATAGGAGAAACTTAAGAAAGACTGTATCTTAACAGTTTCAGGCCAAATACAATAGGGAGTTAACCTGTTGCCACCTCAGGGAAGTAAAAGTAAACTGCAACTACTTTTAAAGGTTGGCAACCTTTAGAAGCATGCCAGCTAATATGTGGTAACAGTAGGAGTGAAAAAATAAAAGATATTGGGAAAACCAGAACCTCAGAATGTAAGTCTGGTCTTACTCCATCTCTAGATCAGCAGCAACTAGATCAATGGATGTTCGAACTAACAGGCTTTTCTCAATTTCTAGGCACTTGGTCTGAGGAAGAACCAGACTACAGTAGATATTCCGCCACTCTATAAGCGCTTCTTCAAATTCTTTCAGCAAAAGGGTAGCCCTTTTTTGCCAATTTTCTTCCTTTTCCAAGCAGTGTTGATACACACTTTTCAAAGGTTGTAGCTGTTGCTTTTCTTGCATTACCTGTGCACGCTCCTGTTCTAGAAGTTTCTTTCTTCTAATTTTCAACCCTGAGAGATGAGGGCTTCACGCTAGCTAGTTGTTCTGTTATGTTCCTTTTCAAGTTCCACAGACAAATGAGCCACTGCACGATGGTTTTCTGAGATAATATCACAGTATTTAGCTTCAAGGTCCTGTTGGAATGCAATTGTTTTTTGCTGGTAGGCTTTCCTTTCTTTTTCTTTTTCTTTTTGAGACTCTCTAGACCAAATCCAACGAAAAGCTGCCAATCCCAGCATGGGAACCAGTAGAGCATAATTCCATCTGCTTCCATCACCACGCTCTGCCCTGGAATTAGGCCGGATATTCCAATTTGGAGGGTCATTTAAGTTATTCATTGAGATAAACCCAGGCAGCGAGGATCCTGGATCGCAGCTCACGCTCGCCACCGCCGCCGCCGCCGGGATCGCCCGAGCTTCGGAGGAAGCTCGCGAGCGAAACCATCCCGGCGGGGTCTAGGCGGCGGCCTATTATCATTATTAATAGTAGTACAGATGAGGTAATTAAAACAGTGTTTCCCCATACTAGTCAAGGATATCAAATGTGAGTTGCTACAAAATCTTTTTTTTCCCCAACTTGATTTTGCTTGCATCCAAGCCGCATAAAGTAATAAGATGAGGAGTGGTTTCTTTGACAGCAAATGCCTTACTCATAAAATGCTTAAGAATGGTTCTTCCAACAGTATTGCTCTAGCAGCATTTGATTTAAGATCCATTGCTCAAAAATCCAGCAGAATACTGCTTTTGAACCAGTAGCCAAAAGTAACCAGCATCATAAGGATGATAGCTAGAAGGGACTTTGAGATACTCCATTTTTCATCTTCATTTTTACAGGAAACTGAGGCCTACAGGGTAGAAGTGAGTTGACCAAGGTCCCATATGTAGTCAGAAACAGTTGAGATTTGAACCATGTCTTCAGAATCCCAATCCCATGATGATCTTTCCACCAAACCACAAAATTGAGACTGGATGAAATTTATACTTCTTTCTTCAATGGCTCAAAAGAAGCCACAGTTCTCTTTGAACCTTATTAAAATTATTAAATTAATTGATTAAATTGATTAAAAGAACAGTGGGTTTGAAGTCTGGACCCAAGAACTTAATTTAAATACCACTTCTGCCACTTTCTATATGAGTGGCCTTGGGTAAATGACTATCTTTTTGGACCCCAGTTTCCTCCCCTGTAAAATAAGAAATTTGAACCTAAATGATAGACTTTAATGAACTTTCTACCCTAAACCTCTAATCCTATAATCTTAATCATCTCTGGCTCCTCCTCTTTGGAATAGTTGAGGATGATTATGAGAAATTCTATTATTATTATTATTATTATTATTATTTTGCTTTTTGGAGGGCAATTGGGGTTAAGTAACTTGCCCAAGGCCACACGGCTAGGTTTTTATTTGTGTGTGCATTAAGTGTCTGAGGCCGGATCTGAACTCAGGACCTTCTGACTCCAGGGCCGATGCTCTACTCACTGTGCCACCTAGCTGCCCCAGAAATTCTCTTTTTTTACTTTTAGTTGACTCATCATTGCTATTGGAAGGGAAATTTTTTTTGTGTATAATTTGAAAGCTGTGAAGTAATGGGAATTTGAAGATCTATAGGATAAATGTAATCACAAGGAGCCTGTGGTGAGAGGAGTTTGCTGAAGGGTGGAGCAGAGGCCAGAGGAAGGTGAGAGAGCAGTTAGAGCTGGGGGAGAGAGGATGCAGGCAAGGACACAGGCTTGTGTTTGTTTTTGGGAAGGCTTTGGGATAGTGTTGCTCCCTGCTGTGTTACAGTGTAGTAACTTCTTTGTTGCTATGATGGATTCAGTTTTCTGGTGTTTGCATTTGGCTTTCTGGTGTCTAAATAAATGTTTTGCTTCTGTCTTCTATGTGGAGAGTTGGTTGTATTTTGTGACTCAGAGTTATGCCAGTATATTCACACTGTTGGTGCTGTGGATATTGCCTTGGTGATACAGAAGCTTAAATAATCCCCAAATTGACTGCATTTGATTATATATTACACTTAATATTACACCACATGTTATGACTTCTTTGGAAGTAGCTTATATCCTTCCTTATTTATGTTTTACTTTGTGCAATATTAAAATGTGTTTGTTTTCTGAACACATGCCTACCAATAGTAGGGAAAGAAAGGTCAGAATAAAATATTTACTGCAGGTACTGAGATAATCCAAAGCTCCAGAATAGACAACATTTATGGGATCTTTGCAAATTTCTGTGAAGCCCAGCTAAGCCTCAGAAATGTATTACAAACAGTGGACAGGGAGGGACAAAACCCATATTCCCAGGGCACTAAGAATTCAAATGGCATAGTCTATTAGGGTTTATAAAGCATTTTTCTCAAGTAAATTTTGTGAAGTTGTAATCCAGCTATTATTTTCCCATTTTGCAGATAAGTAAATTGAGGCTCAGAGTGGATAAATGGTTTACTGGGGATATGTCTAATAAGTGTTGGAGTTTTTTTTTTTTAATCTATGTCTCCAGTCTCTAGGTGTAGTGTTATTTCCACTATAGAATGTTTCATCAGCAAGAGAGAGTTCATATCCTTTGATCACTGATCTAGTGGGGTGTAGATCTGCCCTATGTATCTTGATATCAGAATTTCATCAGTGACGTGTGATTTAGAAATTGCCTACCACTAAATGATTTTTCTTTTTATTCTTTTAAAATAGAGTTTGTTCATGAAAAAGTTTTTAAATTTAATGTAATCAAAAGTATCTGCTTTATTTTTTATGATCACCTCTGTCCCTTTTTTGGTTAAGAATTCTCCTATTGAGGGCTGCTAGGTGGCACGGTGAATAGAGGGCTGGCCCTGGAGTCAGGAGGACCTGAGTTCAAATTCGGCCTCAGACATTTCACACACACACACACACACACACACACACACACACACACACACACACAGTCTCTCTCTCTCTCACAAACCTAGCCATGTGACCTTGGGTAAGTCACTTAACGCCAATTGCCCTACCTTTCCCCCTCAAAAAAACAAAACAAAACAAAGAATTCTCCTATTATCTGCTGTTGTAGAAGCTACCACCTCTTTTCCTTTAACATTTTTTTTTTTTGCTTTTTGGAGGGCATTTGGGGTTAAGTAACTTGCCCAAGGTCACACGGCTAGTTTTTTGTTTGTGTGTGCGTTAAGTGTCTGAGGCCAGATCTGAACTCAGGTCCTTCTGATTCCAGGGCCGAGGCTCTACTCACTGAGCCACCTAGCCGCCCCTCCTTTAACATTTTAAAAAGTGTCATCTTATATATTAAGGTAGCATCACTATTTGCAACTTATATAGTGTAAGGTACTGGTCTAAACCTACTTTCTGACAAACTGTTTTTCACTTTTTGCAAACCTTGAAGTGCTATAGAAACATTAATTATTATTAAAATTATTTAAGTGTAAAAATTATTAATACTATCAAATAATGGTGATGGCATAATGGATAGAGCACCTGACTTGGATTCAGGAAGACCTGAATTCAAATCCAACCCCAGAAACTTACTAGCAGTCTGACTCTGAGCCAGTCACTAAAGTCTGTCTGCCTCAGTTTCCTATAAAAATGCAGCTAATAATACCACCTACCTCCCAGGATTGTTGTGAGGACAAAATGATGTAACATTTGTAAAGTGCTTTGTAAACCTTAAAGAACTACATAAATACTAGCCTTCCTTTCCTTTCCCTTCCTTTCCTTTTTTCTCTCCCCTCCCCTCCCCTCCCCTCCTCTTCTTTCCAGAAGGTCCAATGAGAGAATGGATATAATGTACTTTTAAAATTCTATATACTTGTCTATATCATCATCATCATCATCGTCAGCAGTAGAAGTGGTGGTAGTAATAGTAGTGGTTGTAGTCGTGGTGGTGGTAGTGTTAATAATAGTAGTGGTGGTGCTGGTAGTATTAGTAGTAATGGTAGTAGTAATAGTGGTGGTGGCAGTAGTAGTAGCAGCAGCAGCAGCAATAGTAATATAAATCATGGCGTTAGGCATTTACTGTAGCTAGAGAAAGAAAAGAAAGTATAAATTCTGATGCTAGGTAGGGGACAGATTGGCATGGGGAAGTTCATAATGGGACTCCATTTCATGAACTTCTAAACTTGTTGCCTCTGCTGACCAAAGAGCATATTCTGGAAGGAAGATAGCATTTGAGCTCTTGAGAAGATTTACTTCAGAGGAGACTATTTTGTGGTGCAGTGGAAAGAGAACTGGATTCTAGGTAGGAATCCTGGCTCTAACCATTTATTGCCCGTGCAACTTAACCTTGATGGCTCTCAGTTTCCTCACCTGTAAAATGAGCAAGTTGGACTGACTTCAAAAGTTCTTTCCCGCCCTCAATCTGTGATCCTATGATCCTATTCCCAGCTTCCAATGATGCCTTAAAACATCGTTGACACTAGGGATGCTTTCTGTACCATTCACTTTTCTAACAGGATCAGAGGCCAAACAGAAAGTTCTGTGAGTCTGTTCAAGGTCCACCTCTATTTCAGACAGTGGTTTCATTCATGCTACTCCACTGTATTTCCCCTGGTATCAAAAGAGGATGTAGCAATTTTCAACTCCTAAGGATAGCCATAGTATTCTTTTCAGAAGAATGGAATCAAGCTGAGCTCCATCCTCTCTTCTCCTCTCCTATCCCCTGGAACAAAAAACCACTCTTAAATGATAGATTGCATAGGAGAAAATCAGCAGCAGCTGCTTACACCAAAATGAAAGTGGAATTTGGCCCAGGTTCAGCAGCTTTATTTCACACTGCTTTTAGTACTCACAGACAAATGTGATAATGGTAATTTAATTCCTAGAGTTGTGCCATCAGCTCTTTATTATACCTTGGATTTTTAAAATCCAATGGAGCCTCAGTTTCAGTGACTGTAGAGTAATCTTATGGTATTTATTCCCTCAGGGTGGAAAAAAGCATAAGGTACCCATTTAACCCTTGCTGAATTTCTCTAGACTTGAGCTGATATAACTATTGACGTTATGAAGTGAGGTGAAGAGAACCATAGGAAACTGAAGAGGATCATAGACTTCAGAGCAGAAAGGGAACTATCCCAGATGTTCTTGACCATTATTGTGTCATGGAGCCCTTTGCCAGCCTGGTGAAGTTTCTAGAGTCATTCTCAGAATCACGTTTTTAAATAATTGAAGGAAATTTTAAGTTTCAGTGAGTGGTTAATGAACATAAGTACTTTTTTCCATCCCAGTTCACTGACCCCATGAAATCTATCTATAGATACGAGAGTTTGGTGTCCCATCTCCTCATTGTATAGGTCAAGGAAACTAAGGCCCAGAGAGGAAAAAGGACTTGCCCAAACTTATATAGAGAGAAGGAATCCCTGGTCAATTAATTTTCTTCTAATACAGTTAATGAAATTATAGAACAAAAAAGGCAGGTAAAAGACAATGAGGTGTTATGGTCTTCAAGAAATATTTTCACTGTTTTCATTTTATGAGGAGTTAAGTACTTCATGAGCCAAGAGGGTCTCTAGCTTATTGGCTCAGACATACCCAAGGGTCTTTTTACAAAGCTAGACACACTCTAGGAAGTCATTCTAGGCAGGAGACAGCTGGGAGAACTGTGAGCTTTGACAATGAAGAAGAGAGTCAGCTATGGAAGAAGAAGCTAGCCCTTGAGAGGGAATTATCCCTGGCTTCTGGTGAAGGGATTTTATCTCTCCTTTAGTACCCATAGATCATGATAGTTTTCAGCAGAACTATTTACTCATCAAATAAGAGATGCCAGTCTCAGGAGGGAGCAGACCGAGTCAGTCAAGGCATGATCCTAGAATTACTGAATTTGAAAACTAGAAGGGACTTCAGAGGTCATCAAACCCAATCCACACATGAAAGTAATTCCCACTAGACAGGAGAAGTTTCATGAGTTTAGTATTTGCCTCACTCTTAAGATTTGAGTCTCATTTAGGATCAGCCAAGGAAATTAAAAAGAAGTACAGAGAGTGGGGAGAGAGCAGTAGGAGGACCCCATGAGAAAGGAAAGGACATGCCAGCCCTGTGATGCCAGGGGCCACCTATGCCCCCACCTGTGTGAGCCCATGCTGATGAATTTTATTCATATGCATATTCTTTCCACTGACACTGATTGAACAAATGAGATAGTGTTCTCTAGGTTTATGGCAGTTTAGGGAGGGAGGGAAGAATACTTTGTTACTATTGTTATTCTGAGGTCATTTCAGAAAATGACATTGCTATAAGCTAATTCTGTCTACTGGCTGACTAATAAAGGTAATTACACTGATGGGGGCCCCTGAGCTATAGTTATAGAAGTGTGAACCCATAGACTACCTCAAACCTGGAGTATCTCACACTGGTCGATGGAGTTTTTCAGTTCATATTGGGGCATAGTGGTAAATTAAAAGCAGTAGAGCCAGGATTGGAGCCTAGGTCTTCTGGTTCCAAGTTTGCTGATCTTTCCACTGTATTACACTGCTTTACTTTCCTATTCCTCCTAAAATTCTCATTTTAGAGAGTTTAAAACCTTGCAGCTCAGAGTACATGCATTCTCTAGCCCTAGTTTTCAACTGAGTCTCTAGATTTTTCTGATTCTCATTTAGAAAGACATTACACTCCTTTAGAAAAAAGCAGGGTCTTTCATGCTTTTCTTCTTCATTTCTTTATACTTTCTCCTTTTTCCAAATTACTAGGATCCATGTTTCCCTTCCTCTTTTTTTTTGCCAGGTAATCATCTATTTTTTTTCTGTCTGTACTCTTCTCTAGTCCCAGATTTAACCCTTTGCTAAGACAGTTCAACTCCACACTATCTGTACTCTTGAATCCTTTGCCTCCATGTCCTATCACTGATCATGCCTTACCAAACCCAAACTCTATTCTGACTTCTGTGTTCTCTGCTCCTCACCACATACTGCTTAATGGGTCTGGAGGAAACTGCAACCATGCTGATTCCACTAGGAGTTTCTTATCTAATCTCAGTTGTGCATTCTCCAAAGGAAAAAAAAAATTCAACTCTTCTTTAGTTGATTATTGATATCACTCACTATAGTAGCCATTCCAAACCCTAACTTTTTTACTTAAACCTCTGAAAGCACTCTCTACCTCCACACTCTCACCTTGCCTCATACTTCAGTGAAAATTCTCTTCCAATGTGCCATAACCATAAATCTCTGATGAAGAGATGACCCTTCTTTTCAGGACCAGTTCTTCTAAAAGCATCTTTGATTCCACTATCTCTTCATCTTCTCCAGCTAATGGCTTTCACTATCAATCCTCCCCTCTGATTTTTAATCTTTCCCTATCTACAGGGAAAGGCTTCTCTATCTCCCATCCCAATGCCCTTGGACAGGCTGTACTTGATACCTGGACCAGTTTTCCTTCTCAGCTCTACTTTTTACAATCTCTGGCTTATTTTTAAGACCTGTCAACCACCATCTTCTGCAAGAGGTTTTTCCCAGTTCACCAAGATGCTAGTGCCTTCTTTTCTAAGGCCATCTTATATCTACTCTGTATGTTTCTTAGATATACCTATTTAAATACATGTTGTCTCCCCTATTAGAATGTATGTTTCTTGAAGTCAGGAGCTACTTTTGTTTTCTCTTTGTATCCCTGTTAGTCTGGTACCTTGCATGTAGTAAGTGCTTAATAAATGACTATTGATTAATTATTAGTACGGATGATCACTGTAGTAGTTATTGAAATTATAAATTCAAAATCCTTTCCCTCAGCAGTCATTGAAAACCAACTCATACCCAAGAGGAGACCCCACTGTAGTATTCTCCCAAGTGGTTATTTGACCTCTATTTGAAGATCTTCGGTGAGGAAGAATACACTGCCTCCTGAGGCAGTTCATTCCATTTCTGAACAGCTCTAATTTTAAAGAAGTTTTTCTAATTCTAACAACCAAGTGTAAATTTACCTTCTTTCAACTTTCATTATTTTTTCTGGTTCTGCCTTTGGGGACAAGGTGCCATAACCTTGGTAGATTTATCTAAATATATAATTATTTGGGATGGTATGTCCTCCAACATCTCCCAAATATAGATCCCATTCATGGTAGCCCTATGTTTCCATTTCAGTCCTACCATGGTTGGGGGAGTTTCCTAGAAGAATAGGATTGTTACTATGGAAGCCTATCTTGAGGAATTCTGCTGGGTACATTGCTTAGCTTTCCTTTATTTCTGACTAGGATTTTTCCTGCACACATCTATTTGAGTATTGTACCATAATAGCATAAGAATTATCACACACAAGAATGATCATTCCGAAGAAACAGTATTCTCTCTCTGACAAAGGCAAGTCCTTAGGTTTTAGTAGAATAGTAGCCCTCCTCCACATCAACCATAAAGGTTATATATATAATAACTCATATTTCTCCGGCACTTTAAGACTTACAAAGTACTTTCCTCAGGAGAGACTGAAAATTGGTATATGGGACAGGGAGTGGTAATGAAAGCCATTAGCTGGAGATGATGAGGTAGAAGAATCAAAGGCACCTTTAGAAGAGCTGGTCCTGAATGGAAGGATTATCTCTTCATTGGAGACTGGAGGGAAGTAAGGGGAAGTGGGGAGGGGGTGTGTGATGTCAGAGTAATGGCAGTAGGAAGAGAATATTTTCTGTGAAGCAGAGGAAAACCTTGTAAGGTCATTAGTATAAGTGTTATCATTTCCTTTTTATAGGTAAAGAAACTCAGATTTGAAATGGTAAAGTGACTTTTCTACAATCACTCCACTAGTAAGAATCAGAATCAAGATTTCAACCCAAGACTCTTGAATACAAGTCAAATGTACTTTTTTTTTTACTATTCCATGATATTCTCTCTCTCTCTCTCTCTCTCTCTCTCTCTCTCTCTCTCTCTCTCTCTCGCTTTCTCGCTTTTTGGAGGGGGAGGGAGAGGCAATTGGGGTTAAGTGACTTGCTCAAGGTCACATGGCTATTTTTTTGTGTTAAGTGTCTGAGGCCGGATTTGAACTCAGGTCCTCCTGACTCCAGGGCTGGTGCTCTATTCACTGCCACCACCTAGCTGCCCCTCTTCATTTTCTAAAGAGCACTGCCTTCTTTGTCATTTCAGAGAGCCTGGGTTCTGCGCTTGCCCTGACGTTTATTACCTGTGTGATCTTGGATAAGTTACTTTACCCCTCTGCTCCCCAGCTTTTTCATCTGTAAAACGAAATGGTTGGACTACAGAATCTCTAGGCTCTCTTCCAGCTCTACATCTAAGATGTTAATTTTTAAAGAAACCAACAGATTTATAACCCACCATGACTTTATCTAACCCTATTGTGAAACCCATTTATATTTAATGTTTTGCAGTGGACAGATTCCATAAGTTGATGACCCCTCCCTTCCTCATGTACTCAGTACTTCCCATTTGTTTTTAACTGGTCTGTCTCCAGTTAATTATCTTTGGGATTTGTTATTTAACTTGTTCATGCAGCAGTCTATTAAACATTGTCAAGAGAACAACTCTGGGTAGAGGTAACTAAAGGACAGTTATGTTGTAAACTCTTCAGGGTAGAGACTATTTCATTTCTGTCTTTATATCCCCAGCACCTAGTACAGTGCCTGAAACATAGTAAATGTTTAATAAATACTTGCTGATTGATGGATGGCAGAAGAAGAATGGAGGAGGAAATATTTCCTCTATAATAAGGAGGAAAAGTTGGTAAAGTCCCACATTTAATATAAAGATAATTCTAGATGTGGAAGGAACACAATCAAAGGTCATTTAAAAAGGGTTATTTCAGGTTTTTCTTTTTCCTCTTTTCTTCATCAACTTCCTCTGCTTGTTCTCCACTCTGCCGACCTCCCTCCAGTTCTCTCTCTAGGTCTGGAACATGTCACATCCCCATGAAAGCAAAAGTCAGGGAGTTCTTGTTATATAAAGGACCACATGGGAATGAAGTAATTTTCCTTCCAAGTCCATTGACCTGGAAGAAGGATTCCTGCCAGAGGGGATAAAATTTTCTTTCTAAACACTGAGAGGGCAGTCCAGAGCAGCTGCAACACATTCAAGATGAATTTAATGTACAACAAAAGAACAGGTGACAAAAAAGACTACTAGCAATAAAGATGTAGAGTAATAATATAATAATTTTAGAAATACTAATAAAAGCTAGCATTTATATAGCACTTTAATATTTGTAAAGTGCCTAACATATACAATATCATTTGATACTGACAAAATTATTAATAAAAAGACAAATATTGTTAATACCAAATGTAATGTAGTGATAGGTAATCACTCCCTGAATGATCAGAATGATAGTGTCAGAATATCAGTGGCATTCCCAGCAATATAGTATTGATTAGGTTGAGCTGAGTCAGATCTTAAGTCCCATCTTGGGATCTTGTGGGGGAGCTGGTCTCAAGCTGGATCTAGGTCTCTAATGTCCTTGCCCCTTTGCACTGGGATTCATGGCATGAAGAGTCAAACAGCCAGAATGTAGTGGTTTTCCTTGCTCAGATTGCTGAAAGTGCCTGGGATCTCATGACCAGGATCTCATGACCTGTCTCACAATACCTCCTTCCCTCCTGCTACCTTTCTCCTAAAACTACAAAAACTTTTCCATAGGTCTCTTTGGTTGGGGAATCCACTGATTATCCCCCAGGAGTGCAAATTTGCTACTTGTTTATCTCAGTTAAGACACTTTATTCCTCAACTCATAGCTTTGATTAATTTAGCATGTGACAACACTTAAAACTCTGCAATGTACCTTCTATCATTATTATAATTTTACAGATAAGGAAGCTGAAGTTAAGAAAGGTTGAGTTGCCTCTGAGGCAGAATTTGAACTCAAGCCTTCCTGATTCTCTAAGTCCTATGCTCTAGCCAGTATGATACAGGTGTAAGAATTTAACATTGGAGGGATAGATGTACAAATTTGTGATCATTTAGAATTAGTGGGGGTTCACAAGCTAAGGGAGCTAAGATCTAGTCTCAATTTCAAATGGGTCATTGTATCTTTGGATGTCTCAGGAAGAAAATGATATGGGGTGTTTTTTTGGGGAAAAATTTTTCTGCACCCTTGGCCATCTGGTTGGTTGTTGTCAGAATAGCAGTGCAGATAATTTGTATTCATGTGTCATGGAAATTTAACAGCCTTACTTTATTTCCATGTAGGTTGAAGACCCATGTAGTCAGAAACACTAACGCTACCAGTATTTGCCTTCTGCATAGACTTGAAAAGTGTTAAAAAAAAAAAAAAGGCATTGTTGATTTATGGATCCAATCCTCCTGGGTGAATACATTATTCCATGGTGGTAAGTTATATCCTTGGGGAATATAATAAATTTAGGCCACTCTAGCACTGTTTATTATATCTTGGCACCCTCAATTAATAGTAGCCTAATGGATACTAAGATTCATGCATTCAACGGTTATTTAGATCCTACTGTGCTCAAAGCACTGGACAGGGTTGAATAGGAAATACCAAGGCACAATCCCTGATTTTGAGGGATTTTACTTAGGGGAAGTTATACCTTGCAGGAGGATTAATAGGGTAGTACTGAGGCCTTATGACTGAGAAATTAGTAGTTATAGCTCTGTGGAAAGACAACTTCCCTTCTGCTTTCCGTTCCTGGAGATGTAGGGCAAACATTGGACCCCTATTTTAAGGTGTGCCAAGAAAGAGTAATTAAGAAAACTTTCCTTGAGATTCAAGGTGCAAAATACAGAGTAATGGGAAGTCGGAGAGCCCTAGTGCTATTCCTAACTTTGTCACTCACTGTATTAATCACTTTGTAGCTCTGGGCAGCAGTTTCTGCATCTATAATATGAGAGAGTTAAACTAGATGATTCCTATATCATTTAAACTCTAATATTCTGTGATGCTTATTCCATAGCAAATGGCCTCAGGAAAAAGAATCTTGAAATCATATATGTCTTTGATAAGGGTATTTAAGTTACGTAAGAGAATTTTAAAATATGACTGTATTACTGACATTTCCTTAAGAGAACAAGTTACATAACTAGCGATCAATAAATATTTATTGAGCATCTACAATGTGTCAGGCATTGTGTTGTGTATATCATTTCCCTAATATTAATGAGCCTGGGTTGAGGCAAAGGAAAAAGACAGAAGGGACCAGAAGGCTATAGGTACAGTCACCCCAGGAGGGGAGGAAAATCGGCTCTCATCCCCATGAATGTTGGTGAAAAGAAATGACTCCTTGAGATATAATGATGGGAACCAGGTGGAAGTAGAGAGAGTCTGAGAATGTTGGTTATACCATAAGATAGACTGGTCCAGGGAGGAATGGGAGGCAAACTGTAGGAATAGAGGTCACCTTGGAAATGGCTTTCCTCAACAAAGAAGACTCTTTCCATCCTCCAAACCCAAGTATTAAAGAGCTAGGGCAAGACCCCAGTAGTCCAAAGATAGTAATAGGTCTAGGTTCAGTTCTGGATGATGGGGAGAAATTCATAATTTGGAAAATGGAGTTTAGTTTTATTTTTATGCAAAGCAATATAACCAAATCAGACAGTAACGACAAATATCAAATAAGTGATATAGATAACTTTGGCAATTCTTAGGAAAAAGAGGTCACCATGGGATGACTCTCAAAATTATGGTCTAGGGAGAATTTATTGATCAAGTGGGAACTGAACTGGGTGAGGAAGAGTGGATGGAATTTGAATAGACAAAGAAGAGGGAGGTAGGGAGAGGGTATTCTAGGTGTTGTGGGGAAAGAAACATGATAGTGGGGGAAGCACTTGGGTTTAAGTTCAGGAATTGTATAGCATATGGAAAAGGCATCTTTTCTATATGAAAAACAGATCTTTCCATAGTACCTAACCTACTGCATATGAACCAATAGGGATAATAGCATGCAGCTCCCTGATTATAGAAGAACCTATCTCATATTTCCCTTGTAAGTACTTGTAAGTACCTTTCATGCTCCCCCCCAGTCCCTATCCCAGGCTTCCTTAAGAGTGAGTGTAGGACAATTTCTTCCAGTTAAACCACTGGCTATTAGTCTGTCTTTGGACTTCCCATTGGGGTGGAGTTCTGACTCAGTCTAATTCTGTCGTTTTGCACTGAAGGATTTCTAGAAGGCCAATGTGGGTCAGAACTAATATGAAGCTTCTAGTCTGCTCTAGGGTGAATTCCAGAGTTCAGATGTATTTAGCCTGCAGACACAGAAGGCCTGACTTGGAATAGAACAAAACTTCTGTGTCAATTCACAATCTTCCCCTAGCTTCCTGACTTTTGATTTGAAAGTGGTGTAGGTCTGCCATAGATACAAGATGATACCCAGATCTTCTCTGAGATAGGTTTTACATCCAGACTTGACCTAGGTAAAAATTATTGTTTAAGAAAAGTTTGTCTTGGGAACCCCCTCTCATTCTTTTGGCACATCTGTTACCTCTTGAATATGTAGGGCATCCTCTGTAATGTTCCCTTTGGGCCTATATTTTCTAGGTAATTATCCATGCTGTAGAACCTTCAATCAGTAAAACGAGGGAACTGTACTAGACCAAATCCTTGATGTTTATATTCATGCATTTACTTCATTGTAGCATGGGCAGGTAGTAGTTTCTATTAACAGGTAGTAGTTTCACCTCTAAGAAAATGAGGTAATTTTTGCTTCTAGGAGATAATGTGTCAGAAACATATGAAATATACATACCACAGAATCCATGCTTGTAGAGTTTAAGCCCGTAGCTGTGTTGTCTCTAGTTGAGATGGGTGATTAGGAACATGATTCCATAAAATATCTTTGCCTTAGGCCAGTGGGTGGTACAGTGGAAAAAATATTAAATTTGGAATAAGAGGATTGGGTTCTAATACTGATTCTGATATATTCTCCCTGTGTGATGTTGAGAAAATCATTTAACCTTTCTTGGATTGAGTTTAACATCTGTAAAATGGGGAAGTGGGAGGACTCTAAAATGTCTTCCATTCTGAATCTATGAACCTATGTGTACTTGTAGGTATAAATGTATTATATACATTGATATTGCCATTAGTTGTTGTTTAGTCATGTCCAACTCTTTGTGACTCTGTGGACTATATCACATCAATGCTATCCACTGAATTTTCTTGGCAAAGATATTGGAGTGGTTTGTCATTTTCTTCTCCAGTGGGTTAAGGCAAACAGAGGTGAAGTAACCATGCCCAGGGTCTCACAGCTAGAAAGTGGCCGAAGCCAGACTTGAACTCAAGTCTTCCTGACTTCAGGCCCAGTGCTTTAGCCATGGAGACACCTAGTTGCCACCAAAGTAAACAGAGGTTAAGTGACATGCCCAGGGTAACAGGTCTAGTAAGTGTCTGAGGTCAGATTTGAATTCAGGTCTTCCTAACTCCAGACTTAGTACTCCATCCTCTAAGTAACTTAGCTGCCTCTGGTATTATCACACACATATATGATTATACATGTAAATACACAATGTTGTTTTATACACACACACACACACACACACACACCCACTGTTCACACTCACCTGGTAATCATCTGCTAATTTCAGTACATGTTGAGTCCTCTTACTATCACTTCCAGCCACTACAACAAAATATTCTGGAAGTTTAAGTCTCAGGGCAACATGACAGGCAGCCAGCAATGCACTATACAGACCACCAAACAAAATCACCAAAATATACATGAATCTCTTTAGGGTAAGTATAGCCATTGTATTGGGAAGCAATAAACAGACAAGGACAAACATGACTTCAATGTGATGATTCTTTATTACTGGAAAAATAGCAAGAGTCTACTCTCTACTCTAAAGGAATAGTGAAACTTGGGAGCAAAGCAAACGCTAACCTTATATCACAGATGTCATGGACATAAGTACTCCCTCCGATAGGGCAAAGGTGATTAGCCCATTAAGTGCCTGAAGGAACATTTGAATTTATGTTTCCTTAAGCTCTATACTTGTCCCATAAATTCAACCCTCGAGGGGGTTGGGGGGGCACTCAATATTCTAGGGACATTTTTTTTAGTTCTCTGGGAATTGCATGGATAACAAAGATAATTTATAGACCTTCCATTAATTACCCCCCATGGTCATTACATGATCAGCCAATCTTTTCCTCAGTCAGGTTGAGAGCATCCTTTGTTCCATGTCTCCAATACATTTGTTGTTTGTTTCTGGTGGGCCCCAGGATGCTCCCACTCACCACCTGTGTTTCCAGGGCTCTTTGTTTGTCCTCTAGCTTTAGTTCTTTAGGGACTTGTATTTTGGGTCTTGTGGCCACTCAAGATTATATTGACATGAAGAAAGCCGGGCTTTTTTGCTGGAAGAAGCTTGGGATCTATAAAAGAACTACCCAATTTCCCAAAGAAAATTGCTTTGGAGAAGACGGAGAGAAGTTCTAAGTTTTGTTTTCCCTTTCTAGGTTTGTCTAATCTGATGGAGAACTTGAATGAGTCAGATTCTTGCAAGTAGCCCTTGCAACTTGGGTTGGATGTGTATCTGCCTATCAATTATCAAACATTTATTAAACACTCACTATGTACAAGACATTATACTAAGTGTTAGGGATACAAAGAAAAACCAAAAAATGTCCCTGCTTTCAAGGAGCATACAATCTAATGGGGAGAAAGCATGCACATAAATATATTTCAGATACATGTAGAGTAGAGATAAAGTATCCTTATAGAATGGAATAAACATTTTTAAGTACCTACTATGTGGCAGATGCTATGCAATTATTCCCAGCTAATGGAACTGAGACAAAGGTTAAATGACTTGTCCAAGGTCACACATACTAAGTTTCCGAGCCTAGATTTAAACTCATTGTTTCGGGAAATAATCCTGGAGATCTGGGTTCAATAAGTTGATCTTTCTTTTCTGAATCAAGAATAGAAGATTAATACTCATCTTAATAATACATTTGTTGGAATGCATGTTTGGTGAAAGGTGGGGCATCCATGTTTCCACTTACCCCCAAAAGAATAAAATAAAAAGTTAGTAGTCATTCTTAGCAGGATAAGTAATAGTGTTAGGCAGGCATTTGTTGCAATCCACTGGTTAAGCAATTATTTTTGGCTCTGTGAGTGATACCATGTCTCTAAGGCCTCAGAGTGTTTTGTTTGGGGTCTTTGTTTATCTGGGGAGTATAGGGACCAGCATTTTGTGGTTCCCAGGATGTAAAGGAAATTTACCATTAGGTTTGTTTTTATATTGAAATGAACTTTCTAAAGGGGTTTTTATTCAATATGCTTCCTGTTTACCTGATTTGAATCCCTCTTATATGTATTGATTATAATCTATGACTCAGCACCATAAAAAAACAATAAAAGCCTGACCAAGTTGCATTTATTCAAATGAATGAAAGTTAGCACTCTTCAGAATAATATTAAGATTAGGTTTTCTATGCATTTGCCAGAGAATACTTACTAAGCTACAAGTTTTCCTTTATAAACTTTTTTTAAACACACATTACAAGTTTGTAGTAATCTTAATTTTAAATGAGTTTACTGATCACATTGATTTTGATACTGTGAACCCTTTCCTACAAAAATGCAAACAAAGCCTCCAACAAAGTCCTTCCAGAAAATAATCAAAAGTGCACAATAACATTGTTCTATCATTTTCTGTTTTTATAATTTGTTGATTTAAAAAATATTCTCAACTCAAACACCAGACAAGAGCATTTCCATACATAAGGCAGAACACAGAAAGAATTTTACGTGAAACCATGCATTCCCATTTCATACTACTTGCCTTAAATACATGCACATATGTATATGTAATGAATATGAAATGAATTCTATATTTTACTTTTAAAACTGCCATTTTTGTCTGTGTTTAATTTTGCACCTCCTTTTCTCCTTAGGCATTTAAAAAATGATGCTTTAAGAACCCAAGACCTCAAATAGTGTTTGTATCTTGCTGATATGCTTTTAAAAGATTTTGTATTATACCTATCTATGTTGGTACATTATCCTTCTATAAGAAAGGAAGCTCCATGAGATCAGGGACTAGATTTCTGTCCTTGTTGTTCACTCTTTGTTGTTGAAGAAGACCAATGACATCACGAGGGTAATGTCTTGACTTGTACATGGGTTGTTGGTCATGAGCGGGGGCAAAACTATGCAAAGTCATCAGTCTTAATCCATCCTCCTGAGTCATCAAAGTTCAGTGGCCACTAGATTTTTTTTTAATTTTTGGAGGGCATTTGGGGTTAAGTGACTTGCCCAAGGTCACACAGCTAGTAAGTGTTAAGTGTCTGAGGCTGGATTTGAATTCAGGTCCTCCTGACTACAGGGCTGGTGCTCTATTCACTGCTCCACTTAGCCACCCTGGCCACTAGATTTGTATATAACTTTTAAAATCCCTCTTCCTCCAAAGCCTAGCACAGTGTTCTCTACACAGTAGTTGCTTGATGAATATTAGTTGAATTTTTTGAAAATGTATAGAAGAGGTAACTGTTACATCAGGGTCATAGATGGAATTGACAATTTGATATGAAATACAATACTATTTGCATAGATATTTGCAAATTCAAAAAGTTAGTTTTTTTTTTCCAAATGCTTTATTCACTTCTGGTTTACATCATTTGTTTCCATCAGACTTTGAGTTACAATTTTTTTTCCCCGTTTTTCCCCTACCCACTACCCCAAAATAGCAGTCACACAGGATATCCCCTCCTCCAATCTGCTCTCTCCCATATATTCTCCCATAAACAAGTTAGTTTTTACTCACATCTTTTCCCTCCCAGGTATTTACTTCCCTCTGATTCTGTCCTCCATAAACACTTGTTTTCTTTTTTAGTATGATGTAATATTACCTGATGTAATTGAGTAATGATGTAATATTACATTAAACTCTGTGCATATTCAATTTTCCTTTGTTCATTTCAGATGAGAGTGAGGTTTATTTGATGCTACCTCCCTCTTTGCCTATATCTTTTGTTCTATATTCTTCTTTCACATCAATTATGGGAAACAGCAGGTACTGTCTGCTTCTTCCTCTTTTCTATATTATTGCATCCTTCCTTTTACTCTCCCTTCACTTTCACGTCTTCAAAACCTAGCACCAGAACCAATTAAATTCTAGGACCTCTATTTTTTTTTTATTAAACTGTGGCAACATATTTTATGACATTAGGGATCTGAAGGGATATTTGTTTTTTTATCCTCAATTAGAATATTAGCACTACATCATCATATAGTTCTTTACAACTACTCAAATAAATGAACATTTATAGGTATCACTAGACTGGTGTTTTTATTTCAAAGTTCCTACTTGCCTCTGGTCTTTTCAACAGATATGCTTGAAAGTCCTCTATTCCAGTCATATTGCCTATTTCCTATTTCATTAAAGGTTCATCCCTCCTTTCCTACCTCCACTTTTGGATTACACTTTAGCAAGATAAGTCATTTTTGCTTGTAAGCCTATACTCTTTACATTTTGGGATATTGCATTCTGAGATCTCTCCTTGTATGCTACAGACTGTAGTCTCTTGATGGTTGAACTGCTTGTTTCTGGATGCTTACAATACATTTCATTGAATGTAAGAGTGCTGTATTTCCATTATCACATTCATTTCAGGGGGGTGATTGATAGATTCTTTCTATCTTTACCTTGCCCTCTGGTTCCATTCTTTGAAATATAGTGTCCAGGTTGTTTTGTTTTTTATTCATGGTTTTCGAGGAGTCCAATGATACTTAAATTATTCCTCCCTAATCTGTTTTCCAAGTTAATTTTTAAAAAATATAATATGTCATGTTTTCTATGTTTGATTTTTAAAAATATTTTTTCTAATATTTATTGTTATTTCATGGTGTCATGGAGTCATTGATTTTGTTTGGCCTATTCTGATTTTCAGATGGTCCATTTTTAAAAGTATGATTTGTTTCTCTTTTATGATATTTATTTCCTTCCAATTTTTTCCCCTAAGAAACTATATTTCAATTTTTAAAATCTCTTGCTTTATTTTTCTCAGTATTCTTATAGTTATTGTGGGAAATTCATTTTTCCCTCTGAGTTTCAGCTTACAGCTGGTACAGTGTTAGATTTGCAATTTTAAAATTTAAAATTTATCTTTAATCAATGAAAATCATTAATTAAAATTAATGAAATTTTTACTTAATGAAAATCTCTGGAAAGAGAGAAAATAAAAACATTGTAATAAATATGTATAGACAAGTAAAATGAATTCCCACATTGGCCATGTTAAAAAAATACCCATGTCTTAATCTGTCTAATGAGTCTATCATCTTTCTTTCAGGAGTTAGGTAGCATATTTCAACAAAGGCCTCTGGAATTATGGCATTGATCAGTAATGTTAATTACTTAAAAATTGTTTGTCTTTAAAATGCTGTTGTTATTATACAGATTTTTCTCCAGAGTCTACTCACTTTATTTACTCTATATCAATTCATATGTCTACCCTGATTTTTCTGAAACTGTCCCCTTATTATTTCTTATAACACAAATGTATTCTATTATCTTCATATGCCATAATTTGTTCAGCCATTCTCTGATTGATGGGCAATCTCTTAGTTCCCAGTTCTTTTATACCACGAAAACAACTGCTATAGACATTTTTAAAATGTGAATCTCCTGCTCTTCTAAAAAATCTCTTTGGATCATAAGCCTAGTTAAGAGTATTGCTGGATCACAAGGTTCATATGCTCTTAGTAACTTTTTGGATATAGTTCCAAACTGTTTTCCAAGAATGACTAGATGAATTCCCAGTTCCATCAACAGTGCCCTGGTGTGCTTGTTTGCTTCTGCCCCCTCAACTTTACAAATCTGATAAGTGTGGAGTAGAGATTTGTTTTAATTTGCTTTTCTCTTATTATTGGTAGTTTAGAATATTTTTTTCACATGACTATTTATAGTGTGGATTTCTTCCTTTGAAAACTGCCTGTTTATATCCATTTATCATTTATTGATTAGGGCATGTTTCTAATTTTTATAAATTTGGATCATTTCCTTATATACTTGGAAATGAGACCCTCATCAGAAAAAAAAAAACCAACTTTTCTCTACTTCCTTTATAATTTTAACTGGATTGGCTTTGATAGTAAGGTTGAAAAATACATTTGGGTTACTTAGCCATTTGAAATTTATTGCAATATATTGTATAAGACACTTTTTTTGCCAAAATACTTTCTAGTTTTCCCTGTGACTCTTATGACTCAATTGCACCTTTCCTAGAAGTTTTTATTCTTCATTTTTTTTTGTCAAATGTGCTTTACCCATTTACTTATTTAGTTGATTCCATGAATCTACTTTTCTATTTATCTCATATCAGATAATTTTGATAATGACTGCTTTGCAAAATGTTATGTAAAAAATTATGATCTAGTAAGACCATGATTATTTTCTTTCTACTCCCCCTCCCCATTATTTCTCTTGATAACCTTGGCTTTTATTTTTTACTTTTTTAACCTAGTTTTTCTAATTGTTTAAAGTATTTCCCTGATAATCTTTTTGGAATGATAGTAATCTGTAGATTGATTTAGGTAGTATTGTAATTTTGTTGATATTATTGTGTCCAAGTCACAAATACGATCTCTCTAATTATTTATAATCAGTACTATTACTAATTAGTAATACTAGTAATTAGCAACTAATTAATAATAATGATATCAATTACTAGCATGTACATTATGGTTAAGGTTTACAAAGAAATATTATCCTATTTTGTTCACTCAAAAATCCTGGGAGGTAACTAATGTTATTATCCTTATCTTATAGATGAGGAAACTGAGGTAGACTTAAGTGACTTGCCCAGGGTCACACAACTAATAAGTATCTGCAGTCAGATTTTTATCTTTACTTCTATAGAAAATAATTTTGAAGTTACACTTATATTCATCCACTGTGTTTCCTCATAGATTAACTCTCAGATATTTAAGGACATATTATTTCTGATAGAATTTCTCTTGCTATCTTTTCCTCTCATTTTTCCCCCTTTTCATTTTGTTAGACTTTTTGTGCTTGGCCTCATAAGGCAGAATTAGGAATTATTGGTGGAAATTGTAAGAAATATAACCTTAATACAAGGGGGAAATTCTCTACAATTAGAGATATCCATAAATGAAATGAGCTACCTTGGAAGGTTGTGGGTTCCCTTTTACTGGAAGTCTTCGAAAGAAAATTAGATGACTCTTTGTCTGATAAGTTGTAGAAAAATCTTTCTTTTTTTTTGGTATGAATTGTGGTAGACGACCTCTGAGATCTGTTCCAAGTTTGAAATTTTGTGATTTTATGTGATTCTGACTTGCAGGTTAGTATGAAGTATGGGGCTGTAGCTAGACACGGTAGCTATGGAAACAGGGATCAGGTCAGGCAGGATAGCTTTGGTGCTCAGGAACTAATGAATTCATTTGAGTTGATTCAGGTTAACAGAAAAAAAACCCAAAAAACCCTTTGACATAAGATGGGATAAGCTTGTGGGGTAGGCTTAGGAGGAGGTTGTCTTTCTGAACCACTAATGTTTATGCTTCTATTGTTGGTAGTTTGAAAAAATGAAGATCAGTGTTCCCCCCCTGCCCCCACATCTCTGTCCCCCAACACACACCTTTTATTGTTTTGGAAAACAAAAATAAAATGAATGTAAAGGGAAAGAGGAACCAGCTTCAGGCTTTGAGCATTCCCTATATAACCCTGCCCCCCCAAATAATTAATCCCATGTCTCAGATTGTTCACACATTGATTCATTGAAAATTTATTAAGTGACTGCTGTATCAATCCTTCCCTAAAGTTCTACTCTGATGCCTCATTATAGTGTGGTGACTGAGGTTCTTGAAGGCTTTGCTAATAGAATATGAGCTCTGGCAGGCTCTACAAAGCTGGAAAGAGTTTGAGTACAGACAGGCTAAATGACAGATCAAATACTTTTCATACTTGGCCCAGACTAGTGAAATTTGGAGACTTGTCTTTCATGTTGCTGTTTATATAAGAAGAACTTTAAATATGCTTGTTAGATTAAATTAAATTGGTTGTAGAGTGGTCAGTCAGTCAGTAAACATTTATTAATTTCCTAGTATGTGCCAGGCATTATGCTAAGTGCTAGGTTCTACAAAAAAAAAAGCAAAAAGGCAGTTCCTACCCTCAAGGACCTTACAATCTAATGGAGGAGACAACCTGCAGACAGCATACAGAGACTTAATAAATCATGGAAGAATTTTGATCAGTATTGGTAGACATACTAATAAATAGTGATGTTTAAGGTTTACAAACTGCTTTACATAAATTAACTTCATTTGAGTCTCACCACAATCCTGTGAAGTGGGTACTTTAATTTTCTCCATTTTTGCAAATGTCAGAAGGTTCAAAATGGGCCTATCTATCAGGAAGAATTTGGATATCATTAAAAAGAACTGGATAATTCCCCAAAGGCAAACCGGTCTTCTGCCTTCCTCTTTAATTTTGTGCCCAACTCAGTTCATTTGGGGTGTCAAAGCATGGGAAGCTTATTGTTGGTTCCATATACAGACTAAGTGCAAAAATGTGGACCAGAAAGAATGGCCTTGTCCTCTTGTGTTAATTTGTGTGATTTGCTACTTTATTTTGTTTGGTGATACCCAAAGAATTTTGGGTCACTTAAACACACACACACACACACACACACACACACACACACATGGCCTCAGACCCAAAAAACTCTTACAATATTCCTTTGTCTGTGGTTTCCTCACAAATTAGCTTTGATGGTATAAGATCACCCATAAAGGACTTAAATAGCATTACAAGGCTTTCTGACCTTAAATCAGATGGAAGCATGGGAAAGGTATATGGATCCTCCCAACAGGGAAAAGGAAATTCAAAAACAGATTAAATGCCCATGTGCTTTACTTAGCTGGCTAGGTACTTTGTGTTCTAAATTATCTTGGTTCCTACTCCTTCTAGAGAGAGAAGAGGTATATAGTTAAGACATCAGGAAATGAGAGGTTCATCTTATGGAGGAAAAGGGGCTAAGGTTTTCTCCGATTTGATAGTTGGTATATGAAGGGTCTGCCTTCCTTGCTTATAAATCTGAAATTTAAGATTCTAAGTCCAAGGTAAAACAGAGAGAGTAAAGAATATTCCTCTATGGGGCGACTAGGTGGTGCAGTGAGTAGAGCAGTGGCCCTGGAGGCAGGAGGACCTGAGTTCAAATTCAGCCTCAGACACTTAACACAAAAAAATTAGCCGTGTGACCCTGAGCAAGTCACTTAACCCCAGTTGCCCTCCAAAAAGCAAAACAAAACAAAACAAAACAAGAATGTTCCTCTACTTACTAGGTTAGAGATGGCATGTTAGCTGAAGATTTCAACTTAAGCCAGGGCTCAAATAATAAAAAAGTGCTACAATCACATACTCTACCAAAGAAACTAGGAACAGCCCCAAGGGCTATGGAGCAACACTCAGAAGCAACTTTGATAATAACCAATTGTATATAACCAATAGCCAATAATAATCAATGTTTGTACATTATATATTGTAATCCTATGTGCTCCATTCTATGCATTTAAGAACATTAATCTGAGGAGGGATCCATTTACTATATGCCAGGCATTATGCCAAGAGCTTTAACATGTATTATCTCATTTTATTGTCACAACAATCCTGAAAGAGAGGTGCTATTATTATCATCCCCATTTTACAGATGAGGAAATTGAGGCAGTCAGAACTTAAGTGATTTATCCAAGTCATATAGCTAGTAAGTGTATGAGGATGGATTTGAGCTCAAGTCTTCTTGATTCTGGGCCTAGCACTGTAGTCACTGAAAAGCAGTGCACCCACAGAGACTAGCAGACACTACCCTAGCTATAGTATCTACTGGTGTACTCCCAGGCTCTCTTAATTCTAGTGGCTTCTTCCTGTTACTCATCTCCTATTTATCCTGCATTGACCTTGTTTGTACATATTTGTTTACATATTGTCTTCTCCATTAGATAGTAAGCTCCTTGAGGGCAGGGACAGTCTTTGGACTCTTTTTGTATTTCCAGTGTCTGGCACATGGTAGGTGCTTTAATAATTGCTTATCGACTTACTGGCTGTATGATAAATATGGTATAGTCCTAGCAAGAGCAGTGTGATAATGCCATGGGATGCCATTGATGACCTTGCAGGGGCATGAGTTGGCTTTCTTCACATGTGTGTTCATTGCATATGTATGCCTCTTCCCTATGTGCCCTGGTCATACATGTTTTTATGTGTTTTACTATACATTTACCTTGGCCACATCACATGGTTACCTATGTGCATTTACATTCCTTTTCAAATATATTCCCTGTCTGCATCTTCCCTGCTATTGTTCTACTTTGTGCATGTTTCAGGCCATACGTGTTCCCTAATTTCATGTTCCTTACTGATTGTGCACTAATTACAGATACTTGAGTTTTCTACATGTGTTCATTCTTCAGATTGAAAGTATGCATAGCTGTGGGAGAGTATGTCTCAAGTTTATGGACAAAATATTCTACATATATTACAATGATATTTCACTAAATGACTTTTTTTTTCAAATTATATTCTCTGGCTGACTATTAAAAGTAAACACATTGGTTGGGGCTCCTGAGCTATGGTATTTCTGAGAATGTCTTTAACATGAGATAGCTTTTATAAGAGTTCCACATATGAGAAGAGGATTCTCCAAGTGTTTTCTAGATGAGATTTGAGTGATTTACCCAGGATCATAAAGCTAGTAAGTGTTTGAGGAAGGATTTGAACCCAAGTTGGCCAGACTTTGGGGCAGCTAGGTAGTACAGCAGATAGAGTGCTGATCTGTAGTCTGAGTTTAAATCTTGCCTCAGACATTTACTAGCAGTGTGACCCTGAGCAAATCACTTAACTCTGTTTGCCTCAGTCCTTCATCTATAAAATGAGCTGGAGAAGGAAATGGCAAACCACTGCAGTATCTTTGCCAAGAAAACCCCAAGTAGCCATGAAGAGTCTGAAATGACTGAACAACAATAATAACTTCCTGACTTTAGGTATAGCACTCTTTGCCCTACCCTAAAGCCTTTGGAGGACTGAGGTATTTATTTCATCCAATGATCTATTCTAGGCACTATGGAAGATACAAAGATAAGTAAGTCATAGTCTTTACCCTCAAGGGGCTTGTGAATTTTTAGCAGTGATAAAATACCGGCACAAAATAACTACAATACAAATTGTAACATGACAAATACGAGTAGAGATACTAGGTCCTATGAGTTGTAGTTAGTTAGAGTTACTTGAGAGTGTCAAAAGGTCCCAAATATTAATTCTAGGCCACTGGGGTTCAGGCATCCCTAATTATATAGCACAAACTCAATTTACTTCTTTGTTATGTCACCAGCAGAATATGAAGAGGCATGGGGAATTTTGAGGAGAGGGAAATTCACAAATTCAGGTCTTCGTGGGATACATGATTCATGTTAAAAATGACAGCATTTATACTCCTGGTTAAAACTTCATTTTCCCCTTAGGCACAGATTGGCACTCAAAGATGACTCAGCCAACTTTGCAAATATTTCTTAAAAACCATTCAACCTGCAGAAAATCTGTTTAGCCTGCAAACCTCACGTTGACCCCTTTTTTCTAGTTCCCAAGTATTGGCAGCATTTTTTAAAGGCTCCTCATGTCAGTGGGCAGCAGACTGTAGCTCACATAGACACATCCAGACACAGGTTCAGTCGAAGAGAAAGGAGAGAAAAACGGTGTTTGGATTTTTCAGTTGCCAATCTTCATTAGATGTGTTATTTAACAGAAGCATTGGAAGTCAGGTTTGGGAAGGACTTTAAAGAGCATGTTATCCCTACCCATTATTTTACAGAAAGATTTATGGACTAGGAATCAGAGGACCTAGATGCAAATCTAGGATCTGCCATTTACTACAGATGTGATTTGGGGCATGTCACTTAATCCTGATGGACTTCAGTTTTCTTAATTGCAAAATAAAGCAATTAACTAAATTAGTGCTTCCTAACTCTTCTTAACTGTTGGGTCCATGAACTTTTTTTTTGCCTTTTGGAGGAGGGAAGGTAGGGCAATTGGTGTTAAGTGACTTGCCCAAGGTCACACATTTTGTGTTAGGTGTCTGAGGCTGAATTTTAACTCAAGTCCTCCTGACTCCAGGGCCAGTGCTCTATTCACTGTGTCACATAGCTGCCCCCCCCCCCCCACCACGAACTTTTTAAAAGTACATTTTGGTAACTCCATTGGTTTCCTTTGTAATCCTACATATTCTATTTGATGTATTTAAAAACATTATTTTGACAAGGGGTCCATAGATTTCACCAAGCTCTCAAAGGAGTCCAGGACATTCAAGGAACATTACAGTTTTCAATTTTTAATTCTATGATCCAAAGATCCTTTGAGAAATCCAGATAGCCTATCTCTCATTTCAGTGATCTTTAATAATGCCTTATATTGGTAAAGTTTTTAAAAAATAAATTCAATTGATATCTTTGGCTCTTACATTACTGCTCCCTTTCCTCTTCCTAGGAGACCCCTCAAAACGAATAATTGTAAAAGAAAAAAAAAAGAAGAGGAAGAAAAGAAAAACTGGCACTGAAAATCTGATATGGTATGTGATGTTCCAAATCTGTGGAGCACAACTCCCTCTCCCCTGGCCCCTGGAGTTGTCTTCTCAGCAGCTAAGCTTGTCTCTTATAATTTCCCAAAGCTCACCTTGGATTATTTTATGGTAGCTGTTTTTTTCCATTCACATTGATGTGGTTATTGTATATGTTGTTTTCCTGGCTCTGCTTACTTCACTTTGCATCATATAAAGTATGTTTAATTTTGCAATTCAAGAAACATTTCTTTGTTACATACTGTGTGCAGAGGACTATGCTAGAGACTGGAAGGCAGAAATTTTAGGTAAGATATAGTTCCTGTCTCTATGGATCTTATGTGCCAGTAGTGGAATAAGATGTATAGTGGCCCAGTCTTGGGCTGAAAACGTCCTGTGTTCAATTCCTGCCTCTCAAACACTAGTTATGTGACCATGGTCAAGTCACTGTAATTCTACCCAATAAACACTTGTGTAGTAGATATTCAATAAAAGCTCTAAGAGTAAAACAAAAAAACTCTATGAGATTAGAGTATTGAGATCAGATTAAATTGCTGGTCTTCATCAGTATCAGCCACTAGGTGGTGTAACAGATAAACAACTGTGAATAAAACAATAACAAAATTAGTACCATAAATTACTGCAATGGGAATTTCCACAGGTGGATGAACTCGAAAATATGGGAAATAAAAAAGACAAAAGAGACAAATAGAACAAAGTGCTTTGTGAGGCCAACAGGTAAAGAATTCATGAGTAACAGTAAGGATCATGGAGGAATTCCTGGAGGAGGTGGCATTTCAGTTAGGTTCTTTTTTTTTTTTTTGGTTAAGAAACCAATGTTTATTTTCAATCAGCATTTTTCCAACACTATTAGAGCATTTGGGTTTTAAGACCACTCTGTAGTAGTTCCTACCCACTCAGTGGCCTGAGCAGTAGGAGCCGCAGACCAGTCCTCAGTAGCCGGCTGAACACTCCAATCTTCCGTGGGGAACTGCTGAATGGGCACAGATGGCACCTGTACTCCCTCGGACCAATCAGCCACCTCTGGTTGAGTAGCAGTGAATTCTGGGGCGGGTGCAGTCCATTCACCCTGAAACTCCTCCTTTGTCACTGCCTTCTCAGCTGCGGCCTGCTCTTCCTTTTCAATCTCCTCTGGATCCCTGTAGAAGTAAAGATCAGGCATAACCTCCCATGGGTGTTCCCGGGAGATGGTACCACGCATCCGCAGGACTTCACGTGCCAGCATCCACCACATCAGACCCACGGAGTGAACTCCCTTGTTGTTACATGGAACGGCAATGTCCACATAGTGAAGTGGGGAGTCTGTGTTGCACAGGGCAATGGTTGGGAGGTTAACATACGATGCTTCAGTCAGAGGCTGGTGATCTGCCCGAGGATCAGTGACCACCAAGAGGCGAGGCTCCCTGAAAGCTGCCTGGATCTGGTTGGTGAAGGTGCCCGGTGTGAAACGTCCAGCAATAGGTGTAGCGCCAGTGGCAGCAGCGAATTTCAGAGCAGCTCTCTGGCCAGTGTTCCTGGATGAGATGACACTAACATCGGCTGGGTTTTAAATGGCTACAATGGCACGTGCTGCCAGCAGAAGTTTTTCCCAAGTTCTCTTCAGATTAATGATGTAGATGCCATCATTCTTTCTCTTGTAAATATATTGTTCCATCTGGAAGTCCAGATTGGTGCCACCCAGATGGGTTCCTGCAGCCAGGAACTTGAGGACATCCTCCTCCTTCATCTGCAGGACATCTAGGGCTTCAGATATTGTTGAAAGTTTCCCTTTAAAGTTATGACGGAAACCAAGAACAACGCCGTATGGAACCCTCTTCGGGGCAGTGCGGAAAGGCTTCAATTAGGCTTTAATGGATGAATAGAAATATAACAGGCAAAATGCAGAAGGTAGGCCACTCTAGCATAAGAAATCAAGTGAGAAAAGTAAAGGTCTGTACTAGGAGCAGGGGGTAAACGGGGCTGGGAAAAAGGGGTGGTTGTGGTAGTGCGGTGGCCACTCCCTAGTTAGAGTTTTGAGTACATGAATGAGAGTAATTCAAGTTAAGGCTGGAAAGGCAGAAGGGGAGGGTGGCATCAGATTGTATAGGGCATTGAATCTTATAAAAAGTAAAACAATAAAAATAAAAAATAAAAAGGAAAACAAAAGGAAGCCATTGAAGATTTTTGGTAAGAGAGGGTTCATGACTATCAGATCTATGTCTAAAGAATATTAGTCTGGCATTGTAGGCAAGGATAGATTCATCCAAAGCACTCACATATCTGTTATATCCATTAAGATCATGGACAATCATAGAATGTCAGAGCTGGAAGGGACCTTAGGTAATAATAATAATACATCCACTAAAGCACTGCTTTGATGTGTAATGTCTCAGTATCAAGGTGACCCCAGATTCTTAATGACTGTGTCAGCAAAATGCCAACAAAGAAAGACCCTGCCAAACTTGGAAAATTTAATTTAGTGATCTAAGATTAGACTACATATCTCTTTTTTGAGGACCAGATTAATAAAATATAGAGTGTCTTCACCAGCTTAACTGCATGGTGACCAATTTTTCAGCCACAGTAATTTTTGGAGATCATTTACTAAGTTAGACAGGGGTTGTAATTCCTGACGGTGAAGAGAATTTTCCCCACCAATAAAACCACAAATTATTTGATAATGATAATTTAAAAAGTACTTTAAGGTTTACAGAACATCCTCACACAGCAGTCTTGTGAAGTAAGTACTATCCCTAAAACACAGGTGGTCTAATGTGGTATAATCAAAAAAGTATTAGACTTGGAGTCAGAAGTCAGTGGTTTAACACCTAAATCTGCCATATTCTGCCCATAAGTGACTTTTTTGTAAATCGCTCCAATTGCACAATCTAATGAGCCCAAATTTCCTCAGCTGTAAAATGAGGTAATTTAGTCTAGCTCTTTTATTTTATAAATGAAGTGACTTGGACCCAGAAAGGAGAAGTAGTATATCCAATTTAGTGTAGCTATTCCATAACTAAACTGGAATTCAATCTCATGTCTTCTGACTTCAATAATAACAATTCACATTTACATAGTGCTTTAAGGTTTACAAATATATTATGCTGTATTTTAATGATTGCTATTATAAAGTATATATCACATAATTTTATGCAGATTTAAGTAGGTTTTATGGATGAATACCCCCATATGTATGCTACTATATGGGACAGCCAATTCTTTCTAACAGCTATCACTTCATGTCTTTACTAATTTTCATCCAGAGTTTAAAGGAAACGATAATTAAGGGCTATCTTCTGATATTTCCTTATAATAGAAAATCACAATCTTTCTCATTATTTAATTAGCTCTGAGTCCCTATCCCAGTATATAAACTAAAGAAACTTAATTTTTCCCACGTTTTCTCCCTCTCAGTCTTATAGACTTAAACATCAATATACCCACCATTAAAATATTTCAACAATGTATCAGCTGTGAGAAGGATTAAAGCCAGAATCAGAGCAAATCATCATCATCATCTCTAGCATTTTTATAGCACTTTAAATTTTTTCCAAATATTATCTCATTTGGTCCTCAAAACAACTCTAGAATGTAGGTGGCATTATTATACCCACTTTACTTTTTTTTTCTATTTTTGGAAGGGGGAAGGCAAGGCAATTGGGATTAAGTGTCTCGCCCAAGATCACACAACTAGTAAGTGTGTCAAGTGTCTAAGGTTGGATTTGAACTCAGGTCCTCTTGACTGCAGGGCCAGTATTCTATTCACTGTGCAAACTAGCTGCTCCCCACTTTACTTTTTCCCTGTTTTTGTCCCCACTTTACTTTTAGGGAAACTGAGACTGTTAAGTAATTTTCCCAGGGTCACATAACTAGCAAGTATCTAAAGCCAGATTTGAACTCATCTTCATGAATACAGGGATAGCTCTCTTTACACTGTGTTATTTAGCTGTTTCATCAGATGCAAATGCTAATTCCTCAACTCTGGAAACACAGTCCTACCATTTAGCTCTCAGAAAAACAGTTGAAATTTCTTAAGAATTCCCTTTAGGTTACCTTTTACACCACAGAAAAATTTAACTTCTGTTGGGAAATGTGTCTTCAGACTTTAAAATACTAACAAATTAGTGTCATCTCTGAAGGAAAGCCATTTTCTTAGTCCTTTCTCTCTGAACCTCCTGCAGTTTCTCTTTAGCTATTATAGTTAATTATCTCTAGATAACAGTTAAATTGCTCCTCTCCCCAAATATTATTTCCTATTAAATATACACTGGCAGTATCCATAGTTTCATTGGGAGGAGTTATTGAAGCTGAAGTTAAGATGAAAGGGATCCCAGGGTCTAGCTAGTGCAATCCATGTCCAAATAAGAAGCCTCTCTTCAACACACCTAAGAAATCTTTATCCAGTCTTTACTTGAAAATCTATGATAAAGGGAAGCCTACTATTTCTTGAATCTGCCCATTCCACTTTTGGATGGCTTTCATTTTATTTTTTAAATTTAAAAAATTTTATTAATTTTTTTTAGTTTCCCATTCACTCTCATAAATTTTAAATTTTCTCTGCCTCCCTACCCTCCCACCTCCTCAAGATGGCATGAAGTCTGATATAGACTCTATATAAACATTCTTATTAAACATATTTTCACATTAGTCATGTTATATAAAAGAATTTGAATGGAAGGAACCATGAAAAAAGAAGAAACAAGACAAAACAAAACAAAAAGAAATAGAGCAAACAGTATGCTTCAATCTTCATTTAGACTCCACAATTCTTTTTCTGGATGTGGATGGTGATGGCTTTCATTTTCAAGGAGTTTTTCCTGACATCAAACGTACTTATCTCTTTGCATCTTCTGCCCATTGCTTATATGTGACATTGGGGCCAAATAACTATTAAAGTTTTCCAAGGAAGTTTTTATGTTCCTACCCTATGTTCTCTTTTCTAAGCTAAGCGTCCTTAGCACCTTAAACTGATAACCATAAGGCATTCACTCAAGGCCCTTAGCTAAATTGGTGACCTTCCTTTGGGTACTCTTCAACTTATCAAATAGTTTTAAAAATGTGATGCTTAGAAGTAAATGTGATACTCTGAACTCATAGGTCAGTTAAGAATGGAACTGTCATTTCCCCTGTGCTAAATGCTATGCATCTCTCAATGTAGCCTAAGATGTAATTAGGTTCTTTGGTTGTCATATCATGTGGTTGACTCATATTGAGTTTGGAGTTCATTGAAAACTCTGTATCTTTGTAGCTTTGACTTCCTATCTCATACTGGTGATGCTATTTTTTTGTAACTCCAAATAACCTCATCCAACTTAATATTTTTCAGTGAACTGTAACACCAAGCATGGTAGCACACATGAGGATTGCTGCTGTGAATAATTTCAAGGGTGTAATCACAAAATATTATGAGCTCTTTAATCATTCAGCAATAAACTAAAGCATAACACTCACAACAACATAACATAACAACTTATTACTAAGGTGGTCACATAGCCTTAAAGAAAACATTCCGATCAGTATATCTTATAGCATTCCTCAGAATCCCCACACAGCATATATTATTGCTTTCCAAAAATCAGGGGGTCCCAGGTTAGGGTCTCCCCTAGTACAACACAATCTTACAAGCAACATCCACCACTAGTTCACAGTAAGTGACAATCCCCTCAATTAATACACTATGTCCAAGTAAAGTCCCCTCTCATCTTGACTCAAGGCTGACTTCCAAACCTCATTGCTCTTCCTCTGTGGGCTGACCACTTCTGACTCTTGCCAGGATTCACACATAGGCAGCTCTCTGTTCCTGCTCCGTATCTCAGCTCATGGGAGCTGCTCCACTCTAAGCTCCAGTCCAACAGAAGGCTTCAGGGGCTCCTGCCTGCACCTTTTGTTTCTAGGAAAATAAAGCTTAACAGGGTTACAACAATATTTATACACATTACCAGCACCATCATCTCAATTGACTTTAATAGCTCTTAAAAGGAACTTGAGTTAAACCTCTTTCCCATGGGTGGATCTTTGCTCTTCAGCACCTCAATTCACTCATAAAGACCAACAGACAGGGCTTCTATCTGAGGAATCAACACAGATAAATAGATGTGACTTCTGTCTGAGAAATTAACACAGACCAACAGACTGAACACCAACATCACAAGCATTCTTTCTATTAGGCTCCCCACAAATAAGTCCCTCTAACTTGCACATGCTTGTTTCTCTCTCTCTCTCTCAGCTCTGCTCCCCTTTACTCCGTCCTTTCCCTCTAAGAGATATAATATATACTGTTTACTACCAAAAACTCTTGATTCAATCAAAGGTAAGACTCAACCAAAGGCACTTGATTGGCTAAAACTCAAGCCAGAAAAACAACAAAAAAATCCTGCTTTGCTTGCCATTACATAAACCAGTGCTGACAAGATATTCTTGGATCAGGTTCAGTCATCCAAAGTGTTCACTATCCTTCCAAGCTTTGTGTCATCTAAAAATTTAATAAGCATGCCATCTATCTGTTTCTAAAAAGGCATTAATTAAAATATTAAATACCACAGGGTCAAGCATAGATCTCTGACACATTCTAATAGAGACCTCCTTCCAAGTTGACTTTGAGTCATTTGTGATTGCTCTTTGGATCTAGTGATTCAAAGAGTTCTAGGTCTACCCCTAATCAAGCCACATTTTCCCTCTTTTTCACAAGTATTATTTCAGGAATTTCTCAATTTTTTTTTGCTAAAATCTAGGTATGCTATATACACTTCTCAAGACCTACCTTTTTGTCAGAAGAGGAAACGAGCTAGTTTGACTTCTTCTCGATGATGTGATCCCTCTTTCTTTTTCTAGATACTCATTAATCATCACTTTAGTAATAATTTCTAGAATTTTGCCCATAACCAAAGTGAAGTAAATAGTTTGCATCCTCAATTTTGCTCTGTTTAAAAACATTTTGATAACATTTGTCCTCCATTCCTATGGTACCTCTTTGATTCTTCATGATATTTCTAAGTTTGCTGGCCGTGTCTCAGCTATAACATATGTATGCTTGATTCTTATCCAGGGCTTTTTTCGTTATTGCTACCTGATATAGTTCTTGAAGTAAACCCAATTTCACAGGGCTCCTCTTGAGAGTATTTAAAAAAGGCTCTGGAAGCAGGTCATCATTTCTGTACAATGAACCACGGTCAATCTAAGAATTGTTAGAATTGGAAGTTTCCATAAAGTTCATCTAGTATAATATCCTTGCCAATATAGGATTCTCCTCCATAATTTCTTTGAAAGGTGGCCATTCTGCCTCATCTTGAACACTTAGTGATATGAAGCTCTTTGCTCATAAGTAGCTTTGTTTCACTACTGCACATGTATTGTCTCAGTGGCTGTGAAAGCTATGTGGCATTATCAAAAGTAAAAGACTATGTGGTAGGCATATAAGAATATAGTTTGAAGTGAGTAAAAAGGGAGAATGGACTAATCACTAGAAACTATGCCCCCTTACAAATTTCAATTAATACTTGTCTTTGATTCATTTGTCTTGGACCCCAACTTAATTCTCTGGTGACAAATCCTGGACTTCACCACTAGCAGACATACTTTGGTTTTTCCTTGCTCTCTTAGTTCAAGATGTTTCCTTAAAGTTTTAACTAACTTTAAGTTTCACTCTATCTCAGTATATTAGTTGAACCACATTGGATGCTTTTGGTAATGCACATAGCCTTTACTCTATGGTCCTTGGGTGGTTCACAAAAGAACATCTTTAATTAATAGAAATTCCTTATGTTCAGGAAGGCCTCATCTTTGTAGCTCCCATCCAATGGTACCCCCTGGAACAATGTAGAGTTATTTTTTTATCCTGTCACATTTAATCTTTAAAATATTCCAAGATAGCTATCATATCCTTTAATCATATCCCCCAACCCCTAACTCTTATGAAATCTTTTCTTCTTTAGGCTAAACATCTGCAATTCTCCCAACTGTTGCTCATTTGACATGGTCCTCAGATCTTTTGCCATCCTGGTCCCTCTCCATTGGATAGACACCAATTTATCAATGTCTTGCTTAAAGTATGGAGCCAAGAACTAGATGCAGTATTTTAAATGTGGTTCGGCCATCACAGAGGAGAGTAGAACTATAATCACCATCTTTGATCTTGACATTACCTTATAATTAATGTCACATCTCACTGTCACCTCTTTTAGAATTTGTGGTAAACTAGAAATTCAGGTCTTTTCATAAGAACTCATGTGAAGCCAAGTCTTCCTGTATCTTATAATTATGAAATTTACTTTTGACTTAAATTTGGGAATTTATATTTATACCACTTAACCTTTATATTATTGGTTTTGGTACATTATCCCAGCCTATTTAGACTCCTAGCTATTCCCATCAATTGCAAAAGAACTGCTACCCATTGATCAAATGACCCACACTAATTGAAACAACATGGCCTCCTCAGGGTGAGACAAGAACTGGCATATCAAAGCACCACCCCTACTTCAACTATGATCTCTCCTCACACTCTAATGGAGATAGGTCAGGATACTGAGCCAAGAGCCCTTGAGATAGCAGTGCCTCTCACTCCTGAGACTACTGGCCCTTGATTTCCCCCTGTTGTTGTTGAGTCATTTTCCAGTCATGTCTGACTCTTCATGATCCCATTTGATGTTTTCTGACAATGATGCTGGAGTGGTTTGCAATTTTATTTGCAATTTTCAGTTCATTTTATAGATGAAGAAACTGAGGTAAGCAAAGTTAAATGACTTGCCCAGAGTTAGATTTGAGGCTAGATTTGAACTCAGGTCTTTATGACTCCAAGTCTTCACTTTATCCACTGCACCACTTAACTGCCCTTCATAAGTCATCTTTAAAGGGAGAGATCCCTGTAAAGAGCAGATCTGTCATCCTTGATATCATGAACACAAACTGCCATCAACAGGCATGTAATCCCCAAAGCTGTAAGAATAACAGTACTCCCTGACCACAGACTTAGATTCTATCTCAGTCACTGTAACCTCATTTGGGGAAGAATCCCTTTGGAGAATGGGTCAACCATCCCTACCAAATTCTGGCTAATGGCCACCCCTTGGGCATCTGAGTAAACTTAACTAAAGCAGCAAAGCACCCTGAGTGAAAGACAGGTGACTGTGAAATTTGTCAAATGTGTCCAATTCAATCTAATCCAATAAACATTTATTAAGCACCTACTATGTAGCAGGTATTTTGCTAAGAGCTGAGGATACAATCAGTAAAAAGAAAAAATCCCCTCCCCTTAAAGAACTTACAACCTAAAAGGGGAGACAACATATGGAAGGAGGTAGGAAAGTAGAGGAGGGGGGAGGCATCAGGGGATATATTGTTCTGTGGAGCTGGAACCGGGGCTGCAGACAAAAAAATGGAGTAATAAGCTGAGGATCCACTTTCTGCCCCATATAAAAGAAGGCATTGTGAGGAATTTGGTACCCCACCCCTAACTCTCCAATCATAGGGGAGAGGAGGCTGAGGGAGGTGGTCTCAGTAAGGTTTGAGTTAGCAGCATGGTGGTGAGTTTAGAAATGAAGAGCTTATCCTGGGAGAAGCTTCTTGATGAAATCAGGAGTTGAAACTAGGCAGAGTAGTAAACCACTATCATCATTTCTACTTCTATCTCCTCTCTGATCACAATAAGGGCAACCCAGAATCTGAGTCCAAGAACCCCAGGAATAGCACTGCTTTTCAGATCAACACCCATATTTATAGTCTGTCCTTCACTCCCATCATCCATAACTAGATGTCATAGCCTGGAATTCACAGATCTCAAAAAGATCATGGATAAATGGAGAAGTCCATGAATCTGGGTAGAAAAAAGTCTTATTTTCACTAACCTCTAATTGAAATTTAGCATTTCCTTCATTATGAATTTTTTTAAAATTCTGAGAAGAGACCCCAAAGAGGTTTATAAACATGCTTAATAACCCCTTATCCAAGGAATCAACTCTTGTGGAAATACAACCTGGCCACTGCTTCTGCAGACACTATAGCCCTTTCTTCCTTAGCAGCCACAGCTATTGAAGATCTGGAAAAGAAAGTTCTCACCACCAAAGTCTTTGGCACTGTCAATCAGGTCAACATTAGATAAAGATATGGAAATAATATTAAAGAAGATTCATTACTATCTTCTTTGCCACTGCTTTATGAGTACCATGGGGCCATTCCCTCTGACTTGCAGCTTAAATGTCCTATATATGTTGTCTCCCTCAATTAAAATGAATTAAATTGTTGTCTCCCTCAATTAAAATGAATTCTTTGAGAGCAAAGGACCACCTTACTTTTCTAGGTGCATCCTCATTTCTTAGTAGGTGATTTGTATGTAGTGAGTACTTAATAAATGATCTTCCTTCTCTGTTCCTTCCTTCCTTCCTCCCTTCCTTCCTTCTTTCCTTCCTTCCTTTTTTCTTCCTTCTTCTCTCCATCCATTCTTTCCTTTTTCTTTCCTTCCTCCTCTTTATGAATCCTGATTTTGTCATCCAAAGGACAGATTTAAATCCTTCTGCTGCCTTTTACAATTTATATGACCATGGAGGAATCAATCTCTCTGAATCTTGGTTTCCTAATCTGTAAACAGAAGATAATTATACCTGAAGTACTTAACTTACAAGATCATTGTGAAAATGAGCATGTGTAAAACATTTTGAGAAACTCACCATGTTATATTATTATTATCTTGCATAGCTCCTATCCTTCTAAGTGTTGTCATTAACACATTTATATAAGCACATATCTGTCATTATCAAAGTTAAGTCATTGATGTATATGTTGAACAAAAAAGGATGAAATACAGTGTCTTGTGTCATCAGACTAAACACCTGCCTCTAGGTCAATATCAGTCTATTAATCAACAATCCTTGTTCACCAATCCATAAAGGCTCCAATTTCCTTCATTCAGTTCAATCAAATAATTCCACACAATTCACAAGGATATCATGAATGATTTGTTAAATGCCTCCTTGAAATCAACATGTACTATGTTTACAGCATGTACTGATCAACACTCCTATAATTCTACCCCAAAAGAAAACAAATTAGTTTTGCAATTCATAATACCTCCTAATGATTACCTCTTTCTCCCCTAAGTGCTTATTCATTCTAGAATTTTGTCAAGGGTTGATGAATAGATTACAGGTCTAAGGTTTACGAAATCTACTTTTTCAAAAATCAGGAAACCATTTATCTACCACTAATCTTCTAATACCTCCCTCTTTTATTGGGATATCTCAGAGCCTGGTGATGGTGGCAGTCAATGACAATACCTATAAATTATTTGGGTATTCTTGGATGTAATTCTTCTCTGTATAAGGGCTTGGACCCATCTAAAGTGGTTAGATGTACTTTATCTCTTTCTTTTTTGTTATTGTACACTATAGTTTTCTTTTGTTGAAGTTGTTTTTACCTTTTCTAATTTGCACAACAGAATGGGGTGGGGGGTTGAATTTTTTTCCTTCTCTTTGTCATTTCTTACCTCTAACTCAACATGTCTACAAAACAAGCTCATCATCTTTCTCCCTATACCTGAATCTCCTTCTGACTTTCTTATTTCTGCAACTGGCATTATTATTCTCTAAGTTACCCAGGCTTGAAATTTGAAAGGAATCTTTGATCCCACTTTTACCTGATATTCTCTGTCCAAGCTGCTGTTAAATCCTAAAATGGTCTGCTAATTCTTTCTAGAGCATGTTCTTCATTCTTTCTGCTCCAAACATCATCACTATTCTATTCCTTAGAATACTCTCCCTTTTCCAACTTTGTGTGATAAGATCCTTTCAGTTATTTAAAGCTAAACTCAAATTCCATTTCCTCCCTGTTTCTCCCAAAGTGATTTCTCCCTCCTCTGAACCTATAATACAATGCATACAAACTATTTAAATTGATTTAAATTACAGGATTCTTGTGAGAAAAGGGGCTATGTGAAACTTCAAGCACTATATAAGTCTGAGTTGTTTATTTTTGATAGGCAGTGTAATGTAGTGCATTGGGAGCTGGCATAGGGCCAGGAAGACCTGGGTTCAAGTCCTACTTTTTATTCAAACTGGTTATATGAGGCTTAGCAAGTTGCTTAATCTCTCAGTACCCTAGATAGCTAAGAGCAAATTTACAGAGGAGCTCTCTGATCTGAATTAGGTGGAGGAAGTTTTTACATTGGAAATGAATACCAATGAAATCACAGGCCTATTATCTATCTCTATTATCATTTTCATCATCATTTTTATCAAGAAGTATCTTGGCATAGTGGATAGGGAGTTGGCCTTTGAGTCAGAAAGATCTGGTCTCAAGACCTGCCTCTGTTGCAGACTAGTTGTATGATCATGGGCAGTTGACTTAACTCCTCAAGTCCCAGGTGCCTCACTAAGACCAAAACTAATGTAGATCAATGTCATCTGCATTAGCAGATTTTTTCCCAAAGAGAATTTCCCACACTGATGAAACCGCAGGTCCAGACCAAAAGTATCTATCTTTCCCCTTAGGTACTTGTCACATTTACTTTTGGATGATGTTTTTTTCCTTTGTGTCATCTCTCCTACATGACTGTAGCTTTCTTGAGGTTAAAGAGGGTACCTGATTTGCCTTTATATTTCTCTTAGCAGTTAACATAATGTTTTCATATAATAAATACCTGACAAATTTAAAAGAAAATAGAATTGATTAAAATCACACTATAGCTGGCATTTGTATAGGGCTTTAAGGCTTGCAAGCACATTGCACATTTTATCTCATTTGATTCTCACAACAACCCTGGGAAGTAGGTTCTCTTATTGTCCCCACAATACAGATGAAAAAAATTGAGGGAGATGGGCATTGAACAACTTGTTCCCTGGTCATAGCTAGTAAGGGTCTGAGGATCGATTCGAACTTGAGTCTTCCCAACTCCAGGGCTAACATTCTATCTACTAGGCTACATTGCTGCCACTATCTTTCCTAAATATTGAGTCCACTTGTTTCAAGTCATCTTTCTTTTGGTATACTAGAAACAACAAATCCCCCTCCCCTTCCCTCCCATGTAATTAAAAAACCTTTAGTATTGCTCATAGTTAATTTAAAAATTTTCATTACTGCTTTTTATATGCCTCAGATCATTTGAAGTTATATTAATATTATATTTAGAGGTAGCTTCCCTCATATTCATTCTTGATTTGTACCCCCATTCCATCTTTTTGTACATTTCGTTTTAAGAATTTGGGCTAATCAGGTTACACATTAGTTCCTTTTAGGTTGTCCTATACTCCTTTATCCCTTCTTCCTGTCATTTTTGGAAATATTTTATTGAAGGAATTAAAAAAGTAATGATGATCACTTCTCAATAACATATCCCCTTTCCTTATAACAAAGAAGTACAACTAAGCAAAACAAATTAACATGTTGACCATTTCAGACAGTATATGTCGATTCTGCAACCAAGGTCTATCATTTCTCTGCCAAGAGAGAAAGTTCTGTTAGTCTCCTGAACTTATGACTGGTTATTGAATTGATCTGAGCTTTGAAGCCTTTAAGAGTTGTTTTCATATGTTGTGTTTTGATCTTCATGTAAATTGTTACCTTTGAACCAAATGATTCAGGTTTCTTTGAATTGTACACATTTGTTATTTCTTCCAGTAAAGCCATATACTGCTAAAATCAGAGACAATTCTACTAAAATTTGTTTGGCCATTTTCCAACTGGTACTCACTCTCCTTCCAGTTCTATGCTATTACAAAAACAGTTGTAAGTATCCTTTTATACTCTTTGTCCTTGAGATTATAGAAGTTAGCAAGTCATTACAAAGCATTTATTAAGTGCCTAATATCTTCCAGACACTGTGCTAAACATTGGGGACACTAAGAAAGGTAAAAACTGTCCTAGCCTTCAAGGGCCTCACAATCTAATGGAGCAGATAACACATAAAACTATGTAGAAATAAGATATACATATGCATATACATATATATGATCATTTGCAGGTAACCTCAGAAGGAAAGCACTAGTATTAAGGAAGGAGCAGGAAAGATTTCTTGTAAAAGGTGAGATTTTTTTTCCTGGAATTTTGTAATCTTTCATAAACAGAGGTAGTATACTTGTCTTGCTCTGTCTAACATATCCTTCCTTTGCTATTACAAATTTCATTGTGTAATAACATGTGGATTTCTCTCTAGTTTCCCACCACTTCCATATCACCAACCAAGTTTTTTTCTTCTTTTGGAAAAAAATTACATTCAAATGAGTATTTCTTCTAATTTCTTCCTTTACCTCCCAATGAAACTTGCCGGTCAATAAGTTATAAGATGTTCTACTTTTTAGCAGAATTAGATTTTTCTGGATTCCAGGAGGGCAACAATGCCCCATCATTATCATAATGCTTCTATGCCAATTTTATAATACATGTCATTATCCCTAGCCTCTCTTTGGTCAATAAATCAATCAATAATGATTTATTAAGTACCTACTGTGTGCCAGGCACTATTCTAAGCACTGGGAAAACAAAAAGAGACAAAACACTGTCCCTGACCTCAAGGAGCTTACAAACTAATAGGGGAGACAACATGCAAACTAATATATTTTATGTATTACACTTTTTTTTAAACAAATGCTTTATTAACTTCTGTTTTACATCATTCATTTCCGCCAGATTTTGAGTTACAATTATTTTCCCCCCATTATTCCCCTACTCAACCTCCCAGAATAGCAGTCCCGCAAGATATCGCTTCCTCCAATCTGCTCTCTCCCATACCTTCTCCCATACCCCCTTCGACTTTTCCATTGGAGGAAGGTGAATCTTTGTGTCCCAATGCCTGCACATCTTATCTCCCAATTACAAGCAAAAGAGTATTAATAATAGTATTTATATATATTTGAAACATTTAATCTTAAGACCTCGAATTTCAGATCCATTTCCTTCCTCCCTTGTCACCCATTCCCTCTGGGGAGATAAGTAATTCAGTATATGTTGTACATATCTAGCTATGCAAAACATTATCATAGTAGATATATTGTACAAGGCTGCTTATAATTCCCTCCCACTCATCCCACCCCCCACCTGGTCCATTCCCTACATGATCCTGTCCCTCTTCTATAGTGGGTACTTCCAACCTCCCCTCCCCCCAAGGATGCCCCTCCCATCCAACATCCCTCCTCTCATCCCCCTTCCCACTATTCTGCTGCAGGTTGAGATATCCCATTTAGTATGTATGTCATTCTCTCCCTGAACCAAATTCAATGAGAATGTGGATTTGCCTTTTTTTTCCTTCCTATTCTCCCCTCCCTTGCAACCACTTCCCCTTGCTTCTTCTACATGAGATAGTTTACCCTACCCTGTCTTTCCCCATCTCCTCTTGCCACTTTCCTCTCTCACTTCAAAATTTCATCCCTTGAGTATTCTCCCTTCCCAACCAATTCAACCTATGCCCTCTATCCATAGACATACAAATTCACATATGTATTCATATGACCACACACCATTCTTCCATTATTTTCATAGTGAGAAAGATATCATCGCTCACAGTTATTGTTTTTCCATATAGGAATGTAAATAGTTCAACTTTGATAAGTTCCTTTTGATTTCTTTTCCCTGATTACCTTCTCAGGCATCTCTTCCTTCTTGTGTCTGGATGTCAAATTTTCTATTCAATTCTGGTTTTTTCCTCAAGAATGCTTGAAAGTCCTCTATTCCACTGAATGGCCATATTTTCCCCTGAAACAAAATACTCAGTTTTGCTGGGTAGGTGACCCTTGGGTTCATTCCCAGTTCTTTTGCCCTCTGGAATATCATATTCCATGCTCTTCGATCCCTCAGTGTAGAAGCTGCCAGGTCCTGGGCTATTCTGATTGTGTTTCCACAATATTGAAATTGTTTCTTCCTGGCTGCTTGTAGTATTTTCTCCTTGATCTGGGGATTCTGGAACCTGGTTATAATATTCCTGGGAGTTTTCTTTTTGGGATCTTTTTCAGGAGGTGATCTGTGGATTCTTTCAACCTCTATTTTGCCCTCTGGATCTAAAACATCAGGGCAGTTTTCCTTGAGAATTTCTTGAAGGGTGATTTCTAGGTTCTTTCTTTGATCATGGCTTTCAGGTAGTCCAATAATTTTTAAATTGTCTCTCCTGGATCTATTTTCCAGGTCAGTGGTTTTTCCCATGAGATATTTCACATTGCCTTCTAATCTTTCATTTGTTTGGATCTGCTTAACAGCATCTTGATTTCTCATAAAGTCATTAGCTTCCATTTGCTCCAGTCTAACTCTGAAGGAATGAATCTCCTCAGTGAACTTTTGAGATTCTTTTTCCATCTGGCAAATTCGACTTTTTAAGGCATTCTTCTCCTCATTGCCCTTTTGGGCCTCCTTTGCCATTTGAGTTAGTCTATTTTTTAAGGTGTTGTTTTCCTCAGTCAGGCTGTTGACCCTCATTTCATGCTTTTCCTGCATCCTTCTCATTTCTCTTTCCAATTTTTCCTCCACTTCTCTTATTTGATTTTTAAAGTCCTTCTTAAGGTCCTCTATGTCCTGCAACCCGCTCATGTTTTCCCCTGGGACTTTTGGAGCAGGACTTCTGACTTCACAGTCCTTTTCCCGCTCTATGCCCCCAAAATAGGAGTCTAGGATTGCATTTTTCTGTTTCCTTTGCCTTGGCATGTTGCCACTTGATTATCTGACTTTTGGGCTTGTTGCCACACTATGGCTTTAAGGCCAGATAGAGGAATTTTCGTCCCAAACCTGTGGGGGGCAACTTCCGTTTCTGGCAAGCTGTAAACCCACCCACGACTTCCACCCTAGATCACAATCCAGATCTAGGGAGGTTAAAGCAAGAGCGATTACCCCCCAAGACTGATCGCTGGATCTCCCTACAATTAATTCGCAGGCCGGGAGCTGGAGCTGCCTCTGAAAACTACAAAATGGCATGTCTCCTCAGCGGCTTCTAGCCCCCAGGGGAGGGAGCCGACGCATTTCCCCAAATACAGGTCCCAAAGTCCATAGAACACTAACCTCTTACTTTGCCCTAGGCATGTCTATGTTGATAATTCTGGAGTCGCCACAGCTGCTGGTGTTCTGGGGTTCCTCCAGCCGACTGCTGGCCCTGCCGCCCTCGGGCTAAAACCTCGGCTCGAGCAGGGCTCTGCTTCCTGCGCTCTGCGAGCTGCCAGCTCCCAGACCTTCCTGCAGGGTGCTGGGCTGTCCTCAGCGGGAGGTTAGCTTCTCTGTGTCGTTCTGTGGGTGCTGGGGCTCCAGAAGTTGTTCAGAGTCCCCTTTTACATAGTTTTGGGGGAATCTGGGGGCAGAGTGGCTTGGGTGAGCTGTTTCTACTCCGCCATCTTGGCCTGTATTACACTTTCACAAGAATACCACTTCAATTTCCCCTTTTCTCCTCGCCATTGCTTTCCATTTTGTCATTAGATTCATGGATGATTTCATTAAATGTCCCTGCTTCTCAACATAGAGGACAAGAAGAATTTATCTCAATCTTCTACCTAGTAGCTTCATATTTTGACTTACTTTTTGATTTAAATTGATAATTGTCCTTGACAACTAGGTCCTAAGTTCCTTTTCCCCCTAATTGCTTGCAAACTATACATGAACTATAAACTAGTTGTCCTCTAAGTCTGGTATCCTTTAAATATATTGCCTCTCCAAGCCTGGTGGCATAAACCTGTAATCCCTGCTACTGGGAAGGCTAAGGCTGGTGTTTTGCTTAATCTTGGAAGTTCTGATCTACAATAGGCCAAGCTGATTGTGTGTCTGTACTAAGTTGCTTGTACCAATTTGATGAGCTACTGGTCCAGGTGCCCAAAGGATGGGCAAACTTACCTAGTTCATAAATGGAGTGGGCCAAAACTCTTGTCCTTATCAGAGAAGGTATTAGACCTGAACGTGGTCACTGTACATCTTTTCTCACTTTTGTAAATCCTGCCTGGGCAAGTTAGGAAAACACAGATTCAAAACAAATCAGTTCCCTGGACCAAAGTTCTACTCTAATTACTGAATCTAAACCCCAGTAGAGGTGAGGGAGCAGGTGTACTGAATCATGTTTAGAGATGATGTTTAGCAGGGGCACTTCAAGAAAAGGGAGAGTGCTAATTACTGATACTTTTGCATTTGGGTAGAGATGGCTACTGAGTGGAGAAAGGATCTGACACAGAAAAGAGGTGGTGATGTAATCTGAGAGGGAATTTGGGAGAATCTTTTTTTGCAAGAACATTTCCATGTTCTCTGTCCGCACAATGATGCACAAGGAATGCAACCTCTGCTGTGCAGTGAGACAGGTACAATGGTGGGATGTCATCTGGGTTTCCTCCTCCTCCTTCACAGGTATTGTCTTCTGAAGCTTTGCTTTGTATTCACCAAGACTAGCATAAAAGATTTGGAACTGATTCTAGAGGTCATTTAGTTGAAACTTTGAATTTGACAGATGAGGAAACTTAAGCAAACTAGGTGACTTTCCTATGGTCATGAAGGAAAAAAGTAGAAGAATAAATCAACAAGCACTTTTTAGGGTGCTTATTATGTACTAGGCACTGTGTTGGGTGTTTGTGAAGCAAAGAAAGGGAAACAAATAACACAGTTCCTATTTTCAGGGAAATCAAGATTTGAACCAAAGTCCTTTGGCTCCACATCTCATGCTTTTTCCACTGCACTTTGCATGATCTATTTACTGGAAGGACATTATTTAACCATTCCTGCTTCCTCCCCTAGCTCACTACTATTGTCTAACCCCAAACTTCTGTTTGTGTACTTAAGAGCCCCATTTGTTGAAACAGTTTGCTTTAGAGGCACCCTAAGCTGTGGGCATTCTTTTTAGCCAACTTGAGATAGGAAAAAATTTTAAATTAGCATGTTTATGGGTACTGATCAGGTCCTGGCTCAAGGACATCAAGGGTCTTTTGCTTTTAGGGCCAAGGTTTAAAAAAAAATTAATGCAGATTGAAGAATTGTAAGTGATGCCATTCTCTGTTTATTGCCTACTTGACTGCACATATGAATATTTATAATGACCCAACACATTTCATATCATTTCAGGGTCCCATTTCTGTAGGCCCTCAGGGAGCTGATATTATTTGGTCTTTCAATTCCTCTTCAAGATCTAAGCCCTCTTTTATAATACCAGTGCCTGAACACCTTACTTACTGATGAGTTTCTGTAGAAATCTTTATAGACTGGCTCCTAAGAGACATGTTGATGTAATTTTATAATGTTACATCACAAAAGCTTGGAAGATTTTATTTTTCTAATTGTACTGTCTTTTATTTAGCTGCATATTTCTTGCTTTGATCTTTTTTTTTTTGTTCATAACATACTTCTTGATAATAAGCTAAAAGCAACAGGCTTTGAGGTATAGCAGGAAGAATATCATACTCATAATCTGAAGTTTTAAGTTCAAATCCTGGTTCTCACATTTACTAGGTACCTGACCTTGAGCCAAATCACTTCATTTCTCAATGTAAATTTCCTCATCTTTAAGAGAAGAAACTGATACAAATGCTATTGCATAGCAATCGTAGGGTGCAATGGTGAAGAGGGTTGTTTTTCTACTCATATTTTCTCCCCCACCCCATTATACTATACTCATTGTCAAGATGGGGCTTGCCTATTGCTCTTTCTATGGAAAGTTATATCAAACAATCTGCATCTCTATCTTTTGTAGCTCTAAGCCCCCAGCCAGAGGTACCCTGGTGAAATGTTAGATCGATCTCTCCTTCTTCTCTGGACATGCACCTGCTTCAGTTGACTTCTTATTTCTAAAAAGCATACCCAGACTAATGAAGTCTGATGTTTAACACTGTGTACAAAGAAAAAGCAGACATTTAAAACAAGGAAAGATGAATAGACTTTCCTGGGCCTAGAATGAAAGCAGAGCACTGGAGAAGTAAAGATACACTCTGAAAATGTAGTCCAGTGGGATTTTAGCAAGACGATTTCTGTCCCAACACCCCTTATGACCAACCTGACCAGTAGTTTTGCTCCCTTTCTTTATAGTAGTGACTTATGCCTGTGCTAAGGTCCCCTTTCTCCAGCTCCATGTATCTCCATACATCTCATCAGGGGCTGGGTTCTACTTGGAATCTGTCTAGTGTACTCAGTTGAATGAATTTTAAAGTTCACTCTGAAGACAAGGTCTATCATTCTTCATTCAACCATGTTGTTTCCTTTCCGATTAACTCAATGTATTCATTTGTACCTCTGCAGCAAAGGGGTCACCCATATCATCTGCCTCTTTTCCCTATAGTTTAATGTCTTATTGTCTTCTATTTCTGTGATTAGGTCTTGGGCTTTTAAAGACCACACTCACTCATCCTACATACTTTATACTATTGCTGTAAAGAAAGTGCATTTGTAAACCTTAAAGGTTATATAGATTTGTGCTTTTAAGAGGCCTTGGCAGTGTTGGCTTCCCCTATTTACTGATTCAATTCCTTTTTCTTGTTCAGGATTAGAATGGTTCCCTTTTTAATCTCTGGGCATTTTTCCATGGGTTTCCCAAAAGAAGCAGACTCAAGGCACTCACTGACCTTCACCCTCTACCCACCTCTTCTCTCTCCATAGCCCAGGCTGGTCAGACTGGAGGTGGAACAGTAAGGCAATTGAGTTTGTCCTAGGTTCATTTATATCTCAGAGGAAAGATTGGACTATAAATCTCCATCCCCAATGCTCCTTATTTTACTCAAGAAGGTCATAAGATCACAGATTTAAAAAGAAAGACTGGAAAGACTGAGAGGCAATATAGTCCTATCCCCTCATTTTACCTCATGAAGAAACACTGAGGCCAAGGAGGTTGTCACTCACCTGAAGGAACATAGGTAGCAGATGACCAAGCATAGATTCAAACTCAGATCTGACAAAAGCAGATTATTGCCTCACAAAATCATATTCACCTACACTCATTTCTATTTATTCTTCCAGTAGCAACTTTTTTTTTCATTTTATACATTGAGCTTTACATGTGAAGTTTATTTTCATTTCATGCTGTTTCATGTAACTATTAAATATCTCGATTTTCTGGATATGTTCAAAGAACAACTATTTTGTGTAGTTCTAAATTTTTACTTTCTCCTGGAGCTTTATAGATATTTCTTGGAAGTGGCCTGGGATTAAAGCCCCCTTAAGAACTAAAGAGACTCAGTACTTTTACTTGTTGCTGGGCTTGAGTGTCCCTATGATTTTATGGATCTCTGGGAAACAGTTTTATTCAAGATTTAGCCATTTAGCTTTTGAAAAGGTCTTCTACAAGTTATCCATTCACAATTATGTCATACAAGATCCCTTTCTTTTACTAAAGAACTAAGTGGCAATACACAAGAAGTCAGAATTGGTTTACAGTAATTGGAATTATATAGTTTGACAAAGCATTTGGGGATTTGGTTGGTAATGGAAAAAGGCCTACCATGAGAAAAGCTGGCTTGTCTTTATGATGAGGGTGAGCTCAGATAACCTTTTCTTCAACATGATTCTTATTCTTGATTATTGTGGAACATGGTAAAAAATGAGAGCCTGGGTATTAGAGAATTGGTCTGGAAACCTAACCTTTTCTCTGGCCTTTCTCCCTTAAAGGGACCATTTACTCTCCTCATCTTAAAAGTTCTATAAAGCTAATGTTAGAATCCCCCCAAAACTACATCTTCTGTTAAATAATTTTCCATTTCCATATCATCTTTGGATTCACAAGGCATGTATGCATTGTTAGCATCAGTGAAGTTTGTCCAGTATTCAGAAGAAAGGTATTTAGAGTGGTCAAGAGGTTAGTAGCAGATAATCTCATTTGTCATTAAGATGGATCATAGATTTAGAACTGGAAGAGACCTTCAAAAGCACCTAGTCTAACCCCTAAATTGTATAGTTGTCAAATGAGACCCACAGAGAAATGACTGTTTTCAAGGTCACATAGTAAATAGAAGATAGCATTTGAAGCTTGCCTTCCTGATCTGAAATCTGATGTTCTTTCTACTGGGTCACTCTCCTTATTGCTCAGTTGATACTCAACTGTAATCAATAAAGTTCTTTCTTTAATTTATTTCATTTTCTTCAGATCTGTGAAATATTTTCAGGCACTTAAATGGACTTTTGTAGAGACTTAATCACTTACTTCTGAGGGGAAAATGTTTTCCCAGCAACTCCCATTTTGATCTTGACCATGTTAGTGCAATCAAGTATGCACTGTAATATCAGATTTCAGCCAGGAGATGGCAGGAATACCCCACGATGGTCATGGGCTTCTGACATTAGGAGAACATGAATTTACCCTGTTATGAGAAGGAAAGGGGTCTGTGATAAGCCTTCTTATGTAAGAAAGCAGGCAGAAGTACCTGTGGTAAAAAGAATCTCTGTCCAGGCACCACTATTAGTCTGTGAATTTGGCCTTGAACCTGAAGATATTCTTAGCTTGCAAAGGAAACATAGCTGAGTGCAAAATCGCCTTAAGCAAACCTGTCAGAATGAGCTATGAGGTGAGCACCACAAGGCCTTGGTCTTATTCTGGGCTTTTTTTATTGGTGTGTAGATCAATGTAATTGTGATAAAAAAAAACTTGGAATAAAAGCATACAAGCTTAAAGCATAAAACTAGAAACTGTAAAAATAGTCCTTGCTATGTTCAGACAGATAAATTGAGTTCTGTGTGACTGCATTTGGTTTGGCTGAAGGGTAAGGAGGGAGTTTTTTTAAATGAGGAGGTGGGAAAAGACCCTGAATTTTGAATATGAGTCATTTAAAAAATACATTTCAGAATTTATTTTAAAGCTGAGCATCCAAAGCAGAGCTTTTAGGAAGAGTGGGGATTTCTCTTTGGACGACATGGCCACATCTCTATCATTCCAGCTTCTATTTCACTGTTTTAAGTTTCTTGTTGCTACAATTGAGTTTGCTGCTGGTCACTGGCTTTTAGATTTGATTTTATTGGTGAGGTGGCCATATTTCCCCAGTGAAACTGCACAGACATTGAGACCTCCATTGGGATTAGGTCACATTAAAGAAACCTTTCAGTTTTACCTTTACCACTGCTATTTCTGGATTTGAACAAAAGACAATGAGTTTATTCCCAATCCTGATTTTCACAGAATCTCAAAGTTGGAATGAAATCTCAGAGACCATCAGTAATCCAACCTATACTTGAGAAATAGCTCCTTTACAGAATGGGACCCCAAATGGTCATCCAGCCCCTACTCAGAGATCTCCAGTGATGGGGGAGGGGCAGTACTTCTGTACATAGTAGACACTTAAATGCTTGTTGACTAAGAGGAGGCAGCCTATTTTCTGTTCAGATAGCTCTTTTTGGTGTTTACTTTTTCATTAAAAAGAAACTAAATCTGCCTCTTTGCAACTTTTTTACAGTGCTAAAAATTCTGCCCCCTTATGCTAAGCAGAACAAATCACTCCTAGTCACTTAAGAACATGCAGACAGAAGACATGCTGTTCCTAAATCATCTCTTTTCTAGGACAAACATCCCTTGTTCCTTCATCTGATCTCAGGGCCTTTTATCTCATTAGGTTCTTTAGATGTGGGCTGACCAGGGCAGAGAATAATGAGACTATCATGCGTCTAGTGCAGAATCTTGTGCTTTTCTTGATCTAGAGGGAAATACACAAACTCTGGAGTCAGAAGAAGCAGCTTCAAATCCTGCCTCTTATGTTTTCTACACATGTGACCTTGGCAAAGTCTTTCTTTCCCCAAATGCTTCACCTTCAAGCAATTCATAATATAGTAGAGTAATTAATACAGGAGCACCTGAACTCTGATGTGAACACAATATGTATCTATCCATCAATCTTTCAATCTATTTGCATCCTGCCTAATATACATGTGTATATGTGTGTATGGAATACATGCATATATGCATACTATGTACATATGCATACATATATGCATACTATGGTATTAACAACATATGTGTGTGTTTGTGTATCAGAAAAGATGGAATCAATTATACCCTCTGGACCAGTTATGAAAATGCGCCTGCAGTGACCATCCCATTGAGTGTGTGAGACACTCCCCCAGCAACTTTTGGGGCATAAGAACTAGTACTGAACATATTGAAATTTTGATATGGTGCAGCAGTCTTGGGTCAAATGTTAACATCTATGATAAAGAAGAACATATTGAGTCTCTGTTTCTCTGTCTCTGACTTTCTCTCTCCTTCCCTCTTTCTCCCCCCCACCAATTCTCCAAATGTGGCAAATAGTTCTCTCTTCCTGGGCTTCTGGAGAGGGGTAAACATGCTTTTCCCCAACATTGGCACTTTGGAGGCTATAGGCAAATGATGACAAGAAAAGCACATTTATTGACTTAGGTAAGCCTCAGCTTGTGCCTGGAGTTCCTGACTATCTTTTCTGTGTTGCGTTCCTTCCCTTGTGACCAATGTTTATTTTAAAATATTTATGACCAATATTTATTTTAAAATATTTATGGAGGCAGTCTTGTGAGTCTCAGGGACCTGGACATCTTGGGTACTCTCAGGTGAAGCTAAATCAATGCAGGAAGAGTGTTCTATAACTACATCCTTTTTGGAAAATATGTTAACCAACAGGATAATGAACCCAAACCATGAGCTGGTTTGCCAGAAGACATGTGCTTAGAGAAAATTGTTTGGACAGTACAGAACTGAGGTGAAATGTCAAAAGTTGATTGAGTGTTTCTACAAACTACTTCATGTTTTAGTGGTTGTCGTAATTTCTCATTTATAAGTATAATAAATTACTTCTATTTGTTTAAATCTTTGTTAATGTGTTCTTGTGAGTTTTTTTTTAAATTAAGTATCTCTCACATACAGGACATAAATAGTTGTCCTTTTCCTAATTTACATTGTACATGGATTATCTTTTTTTTTTTCTCATTTTTAGGGAGAACTCCTAAACATGATTCAGACTAAACTTTAAGAGATTCTCCTCTGGATTCTGGAATGGGAGTGTAAGGAGCCAAAGGGTGTGAGGAAAAAGGGACTGAACCCTCTGTTTAAGGGCCAGTCTCCCTAGAAACTAAACTCAATGCATATGCATGGGTCTGATACTAAGGGCCAGTAGGCTTCACAGTACTTGGTTTTATTGTTTTTTTTTTCCTTTAAACAAATGCTTTATTAACTTCTGTTTTACATCATTCATTTCCACCAGATTTTGAGTTACAATCATTTTCCCCCCATTATTCCCCTACCCAACCTCCCAGAATAGCAGTCCCACAAGATATCGCTTCCTCCAATCTGCTCTCTCCCATACCTTCTCCCATACCCCCTTCGACTTTTCCATTGGAGGAAGGTGAATCTTTGTGTCCCAATGCCTGCACATCTTATCTCCCAATTACAAGCAAAAGAGTATTAATAATAGTATTTATATATATTTGAAACATTTAATGTTAAGACCTTGAATTTCAGATCCATTTCTTTCCTCCCTTGTCACCCATTCCCTCTGGGGAGATAAGTAATTCAGTATATGTTGTACATGTCTAGCTATGCAAAACATTATCATAGTAGATATATTGTACAAGGCTGCTTATAATTCCCTCCCACTCATCCCACCCCCCACCTGGTCCATTCCCTACATGATCCTGTCCCTCTTCTATAGTGGGTACTTCCAACCTCCCCTCCCCCAAGGATGCCCTCCCATCCATCATCCCTCCTCTCATCCCCCTTCCCCCTATTCTGCTGCAGGTTGAGATATCCCATTTAGTATGTATGTCATTCTCTCCCTGAACCAAATTCAATGAGAATGTGGTTTTGCCTTTTTTGCCTTCCTATTCTCCCCCTCCCTTGCAACCACTTCCCCTTGCTTCTTCTACATGAGATAGTTTACCCTACCCTGTCTCTCCCCATCTCCTCTTGCCACTTTCCTCTCTCACCTCATAATTTCACCCCTTGAGTATCCTCCCTTCCCAACAAATTCAACCTATGCCCTCTATCCATATATAACCGTAACCACATACACACACATTCACATATGTATTCATATGTCCATATACCCCTCTTCAATTATTTTCATAGTGAGAAAGATTTCATCAGTCACAGTTATTGTTTTTCTATATAGGAATGTAAATAGTTCAACTTTGATAAGTTCCTTTTGATTTCTTTTCCCTGATTACCTTCTCAGGCATCTCTTGCTTCTTGTGTCTGGATGTCAAATTTTCTATTCAATTCTGGTTTTTTCCTCAAGAATGCTTGAAAGTCCTCTATTCCACTGAATGGCCATATTTTCCCCTGAAACAAAATACTCAGTTTTGCTGGGTAGGTGACCCTTGGGTTCATTCCCAGTTCTTTTGCCCTCTGGAATATCATATTCCATGCCCTTCGATCCCTCAGTGTAGAAGCTGCCAGGTCCTGGGCTATTCTGATTGTGTTTCCACAATATTGAAATTGTTTCTTCCTGGCTGCTTGTAGTATTTTCTCCTTGATCTGGGGATTCTGGAACCTGGCTATAATATTCCTGGGAGTTTTCTTTTTGGGATCTTTTTCAGGAGGTGATCGGTGGATTCTTTCAACCTCTATTTTGCCCTCTGGATCTAAAACATCAGGGCAGTTTTCCTTGAGAATTTCTTGAAGGGTGATTTCTAGGTTCTTTCTTTGATCATGGCTTTCAGGTAGTCCAATAATTTTTAAATTGTCTCTCCTGGATCTATTTTCCAGGTCAGTGGTTTTTCCCATGAGATATTTCACATTGCCTTCTAATCTTTCATTTGTTTGGATCTGCTTAACAGCATCTTGATTTCTCATAAAGTCATTAGCTTCCATTTGCTCCAGTCTAACTCTGAAGGAATGAATCTCCTTAGTGAACTTTTGAGATTCTTTTTCCATCTGGCAAATTCGACTTTTTAAGGCATTCTTCTCCTCATTGCCCTTTTGGGCCTCCTTTGCCATTTGAGTTAGTCTATTTTTTAAGGTGTTGTTTTCCTCAGTCAGGCTGTTGACCCTCATTTCATACTTTTCCTGCATCCTTCTCATTTCTCTTTCCAATTTTTCCTCCACTTCTCTTATTTGATTTTTAAAGTCCTTCTTAAGGTCCTCTATGTCCTGCAACCCGCTCATGTTTTCCCCTGGGGCTTTTGGAGCAGGACTTCTGACCTCACAGTCCTTTTCCCGCTCTATGCCCCCAAAATAGGAGTCTAGGGTTGCATTTTTCTGTTTCCTTTGCCTTGGCATGTTGCCACTTAATTACTTGACTTTTGGGCTTTTTCCCACAGTATGGCTCTGCTGCCATCCCGGAATTTTCATCCCGAACGTGTGGGGGACAGCTTCTGTTTCTGGAAACTGCAAATCTACCCACGACCTCCACCCCAGATCACAATCCAGATCCAGGGAGGTTAAAGCAAGAGCGATTACCCCCCCAAGACTGATTGCTAGATCTCCCTACAGTTCGCAGGCCAGGAGCTGGAGCTGCCTCTGAAAACTACAAAATGGCGTGTCTCCTCAGTGGCTTCTAGCCCCAAGGAGAGGAAGCCGACGCATTCCCCAAATACTGGTCCCAAAGTCCATAGGGCACCAACCTCTCACTTTGTCCTAGGCATGTCTATGTTGATAATTCTGGAATTGCCACAGCTGCGGGTGTTCTGGGGTCTCACCAGCCGGCTGCTGGCCCTGCCGCCTTGGGGCTAAAACCTCGGCTCGTGGGGACCTGGGCTCAGCTCGACTCCGCTCAGCTCCCCACACTCTGCGCGATGCTGGCTCCCAGAGTGCTGCACTGGCTGCTCCCTGCAGGGCTACTGGGCTATCCTCTGCGGAAGGTTAGCTTCTCTGTGTCGTTCTGTGGGTGCTGAGGCTCCAGAAGTTGTTCAGAGTTCCCTTTTACATAGTTTGGGGGGAATCTGGGGACAGAGTGGCTTGGATGAGCTGTTTCTACTCTGCCATCTTGGCTCCGCCCTCCTGCTTTTATTGTATATAAATATAAATTAAAACCTAAGTGCCTAGTTGAGGTACAAATTGTTATATAACATATGGGAAAAGAACTATGACTTCTAGAGGAGAGGACTGAAGAAGGCTTTTTGAAGGAAATGGAGATTAAGTTGTGCTTTAAAGGATGGATAAAATTTCAATAGGCAGAGGAGGGGAGGATCTTCCAGTCTTATGGGACATGCTCCATAGAACAACATTATATTTTCCCTCAGAGGCACAATATCAAATCTCTGTCCATTGACTGTTCTTTGGTGTTTTCCTTCCCTTTCTGCTATATATCTAATTTCTTTCAAACCTTCCCTGATTGTACAGTTTAGCCAAACAAGCCTACTTCTTATGCCTCCCACACAACTTTCCAACCCTAATTTCTATGTATTAGCACACAATATTCAACATGTATAGAATATACTTCCTCCTCAATTCATTAGTTTCCTTAAAATTATATATTATGTATAATTTATACATTATATCTGCATACTATATATTAAGTATAATATATTACATATAATATATCATTATATAAGATGTACATATCATATATGTAAACAAAAGGTAGTTTCAGTGGCAGGAGGCACTAACTAATAGCTGAGTAGGTTGGGAAAGGCTTCATTAGGAGGTGGATTTGCACTGAACTTTGAAGGAAGCTAATGATTCTAGGAGGAGTTGAGAAGGAATTACATTCCAGACATAGTAAATAGTGTGTACAGATACATGGAGGATGGAGTTGGAATTTTTTGTAGGAGGCACAGGATTCAGGCCTGTTTAACTACCAGGGGTGGGAAACCAGGCCACATGTGACCCTCTAAGTCCTCAAGTGCAGCCGTTCGACTGTATCTAAACTTTACAGAATGAATCCCCTGTGGCCTTGAGGTCTTATCTTCCCCACCCTTGGAAACTATAGAATGAGGGAAAGCATTAAAGTACAACAAGCCTCAAAATATAAGTTGGGACCATATTATGAAGAACTTTTAAATGCTCAACAGAGTATCTTAGTATTTGATTTTAGGAGGAATAGGGAGACTCTGGAGCTTCTTGAACAGGGGAAATTAAACCTGTGCCCTAGAAATATAATTTTTTCATCTGTGAATAGAACGGATTAGAGAGGGGAGATTCCGTTGTGTCCAACTCTTCATTGACTCCATTTAGGGTTTACTTGGCAAAGATACTGAAGTGGTTTTCCATTTTCTTCTCCAGCTCATGTTACAGATGAGGAAACTGAGGCTAATGGGGTTAAGTGACTCACCCAGGGACACACAACTATTATGTGTCTGAGGCCAGAGTTGAACTCAGGAGGATGAGTCTTCCTGAGTCTAGGCCCAGTGCTTTATACACTGTGCCACCTAGCTGCATGAGATAGGGAGTCCAGTTAGGATGTTATTCAACAGTACAGATCACAGTGAACCATGTGGCTCATTTTCCAATCAGAATCAAAATTCAACTTAAGTACTTTGATAGCCAAAGTAGTATTATCCCTCTTTCTAATTTCTTTCTTTCTAATAAATGCTAGCCTCTGAGGTTACTTCTAGCTTTAGACCCTATAGTCATGATCATAGCACTAGAAGCTGTGGGAAGTAAGGAAAAAGAAAGATGATGAAGGACTTTGAAAATGGGTTAAAATGAACTTTGCTGATTAGTTCCTTGACTTGCTCTCCCAGGGATGTGGGCTGCTGGGTCAGATTCAAACAGTCTTGAGCAATTGCAGGATCATAGATTGATAGCCAGGGGTGAACTTTGAGGCCAGCAAGTCCATCCTCCTCCTTTTAGAGATGATGGGAAGTCATTTGTGCATGATGACTACCTCCCAGGAACCAAGAGGAGCAGAATGGAACTTAGTGATTCCCCAGGAAGAAATTGTGATTCATGAATGGGCCACAAGCCAAGCAAATACCAGTGCTCAGTGACGACCCACTTCTAACATTACCTCTTCACCACTGTCTCTCATCTGGCACATTGGGAAGAGGAACAATGGTCTGTTCCCTTCTCCTTTGTCTCCCCCGGACTTTCCATGTCTTGGGTTGCTCAGCTGGTTGGCATGTCTGCGGATCAGGAAAAATGCCTTCTTCAAAGGAGTCAATTTTGGTAGCCGCAATTCTGGGTGGTTTGGGTAGATGTTGGCTAATTATTTATGAAATTCTCCTTCTTCTTCGAAGTTCCCATCAAATGTACAAAGTTATAGGGAGTTGCTACCTTTTACAAAGTTGTGGCATGAGAAGAAACCACATAACACCATCCTATAGAGAAGCCATATGGTATGCCAAAGCTCAGCAGTTTAATTACAGGAATTAAGAAGTAAAGTTCCTTTACATTTAGAGTGAAAATGTTAAGTTTGGGTGTGAGTATGGGAAAGTCAATCTTTTCCTCCTCCATGCTTTACCAGTTGAAATTCCTCCTTTTACTTTAAAATAAAAACCTACTAAGAATTAGAACTGTCCTAAAGTGAAATGCACCGCCTTGAAAGGTAGTGAATTACTCCTCCCTGGTGGTCTTCATACAGAGGTTAAATGATCACTTGTTGAGTGTGTTATACTGTGGACATGCTACAGATCCCTTGTAACTCTCAAATTCTGGCTTCTGCGAAATATTCCCTTTGATTATAACCTTTCTTTTCAATAAATGACCATGAAACAGGAAAATAGTGTTATAGACTTAAATGATAAAGATTCACATAGAGCTCTATGTTTACTGATGGGACATTTATTTTCTAGGCCCAACATAGCATTAGTGGAATAAGGGAATAAAACTAAATTGACCCATATGTCTCTGATCCAGGTGTTTTGTCTGGCTGTCACAGAATTATAGGGTTTCAGAGCTGGAAGGGACATCAGCAGACATTTAGCACAACCTATACTTAAAAAAATTATCTATTATGACACAGATGGTAAATGGTCATCCACTTAAAGACCTTACTTGAAGACCTCTAGAGAAAAGCCTCTACCAAGGGGGAACCCACTGCTTCCTGTGGTTGTCCATTTCATTTTTGAGTAGCACTAATTTTTAAAAGAGTAGTTAGGTGACACAATTAATGTAGTGCTGGACCTGAGTTCAAATCTAGCCTCAGATATTACTTGCTGTGTGACCTGGGTGAGTCACTTAACCCTATTTGCCTCAGTTTCCTCATCTGAAAAATGAGCTGGATAAGGAAATGGCAAGCCACTCCAGTATCTTTGCCAAGAAAACCTCAAATGGGGTCGTAAAGAGTAGGACATGGCTGAAAACGACTGAACAATTGTTTGAAAGTTTGTCTACATGTTAAGCCTTCATTAGCTTAATTGTACTCATTATCCTTCATTCTGGCCAATGGTTCCAGAAAGAACAAGGCTTTTCCCACAAGATAGCCTTGTGTTTACCAGTTCCTGAGGTATATAAGGGCATGGGATTATCCCAGATTCTGCCATTTTGGGGGGCCCACAGGCTTCCATGAAGACTAGATTACTGTACAGGATAGAGTAGGTAGGAAAAGAAGGTGATGGCTGACCCATTAATATGTGTGTATTTATATATATATACATAAATGTATATTTACATATGTACAGGCACACAAATACATACATATATACATATATACATACACACACACACATATATATATGTATATATATATATACAGACACACACATGTATGGACATACAAGTAATCAAGGCCATAGTGGATCTATTTGCCTGGTAACTATGGCTTCTTCTCTTCCCCCATTCAGTTCCCTCAGGTTCCATGTTGCATTTTGGTTACATCCTCTCCCATTATTTGCTATTCAGGCCTATACTTGGTATTGATTTATTTTTGTTTGAAATTTAAAATTTATTTTTTAGTTTCATTGATAAGTTGGTTAGTAAGACAAATGTTTCCCCCCTAAGATACTTTTTCAGCTGATTTGATCTTCTTGATGTAGCAGTATATTTGCAACGATTAAATTTTGTAAAAAATGATTTTTATTGGTATCCATGTCATTTATGATGTTCATTTTCCATTTCTTATTGTTGATTACTTGTTTAAGTTATTTAGTATTGAGTTTTTTTTTTCAATGAGTACACTTTACTCTTATCATTATTCTTATTTCTTCTTGCTCTTTACTAATTCTGATTGTTGCACTGACAAGTTGGTGAACTGACTGTGTACAGATAGTGAACAGAGGGAAAACTCCTGCATCAGCAACAAATCTTTTCATGTCTATTAAAATATAATCTATTAATTTTTTTTTACCTCACAATCATGTCCTAATATCCTCCCCAATCCAACATATATCCTGTAACAAAGGAAATGTTGTTTTTTTTTTTTTGCTTTTTTGAGGGTAATTAGGGTTGTGACTTGCCCAAGGTCACATGGCTAGTTTTTGTGTTAAGTGTCTGAGGCTGGATTTGAACTCAGGTCCTCCTGACTCCAGGGCTGGGGTTCTATTCACCGCACCACCTAGCTGCCCCTCAAAGAAAACATTTAAGCAAAGCTAATGAACATAGCAACTATGTAGGAAAATATGTGAAGTATTTTACACTCATAGCCTTCCCCTCGACCATCCCACACTGGATAAAATGGTACATTTCAACTCTTGTTTTCTGGGACTAAGTTTGGTCATTGCAATTAATTTAAGTTTGGTGATCTTTAGGTGTTGTTTCTATTTACATTAGGTGGCACAATTGGGAGAATGCTAGCCCTGGAGTCAGGAAAACCTGAGTTCAAATCCTGTCTCAGACACTAGATTATGTAATCCTGAGGAAATCATTTTACCTTTCTTTGCCTCAGTTTCCTCAGTTGTAAAATGGGGATATAATAACACCTACTTCCCACAGTTGTTGTGAGGATCAGATGGGATAATTGTAAGGTGCTTTGTACAGGGCCTGGCAATAGTAGGAACTAAATAAATGTTTGTTTCCTTTCTATCTTCTTACATTATTATTGTACATATTATTCTTCTGACTTTGCTTATTTCATTCTGCATTAATTCATACAAGCCTTTGGATATTTCTCTGGATTCTTCATATTTGAATTTTTCTTAAGGTACAAGATTGTTTCATTACATTCATACTTTATTCAGTCATTTCCCTTTTGGTGATAAAGCCACTTTTTTCCTAACTTTTTTTTTCTACTGCAAAAACACTGCTACTAATATCCAATACTTGGGGCAGCTAGGTGGTACAATGGAAATAGTACTGGGCCTGGAGTCAGGAAGACCTGAGTTCAAATCCAGCCTCAGAAACTTACTAGCCGTGTGACCCTGGCAAGTCACTTAACCCTGTTTGCCTCAGTTTCCTCATCTGCAAAATGAGTTGGAGAAGGAAATGGCTAATCACTCCAATATCTTTGCCAATAAAACCCCAAAATGGAGTCATGAAGAGTCAGCCATGACTGAAAATGACTGAACAACAGCAGTCCAACACAGTACAATGTCTTATAGATAGCAGGCACTTAATACATGTATACTGATTGACTGATTGATTAATAGAAACTTTCATTCTGTTTTTGTCCTACTTTGGGTGATATGCCAAATAATGGGATAACCTACTCGAAGGTATGAAGACTTTAATCAATTTATCATATAGTTCTAAATTGTTTTCCAGAATGTCAGACCAATTCAGAACTCTGGAAAAAAGTATATTAGTGTGCACATATTCTGAGAACTCTTTCAGAATCAATCATTCCTTACTTTTATCATGTTTATCAATTTGATCAGCATGCTTATAGTTGCATTTGCTCTTTTGGGAATGATTATTGATACTTGCTATTCAGTTTAGCCAGATCTTCTAAGGTTCTATATCTTCTTTGCAATGGTGCTGGTTCTAGGCATGATAGGAGTATGTCTTAGAAACACTACACATCATTCTGATTCATTTGGAATGGTAGAAAGTTACACCTGAGAAAAAGAAATAGTAAAATAAATAATTAAGTATTGAGGAGAGGTGCCTTTAAGGCAACATATAAAAATAGTAAATTATTTATTTATCCCATATTTTTAAATTAAATAAATAAATAAAATAAAAAATAAAATAAATAAAAATTTATTTTTATCCTATTATTTATAGGATAATAGATATGTAATTCAGTATTTCAATATATCTGTGATTATATTGCTGTAGGTGCTCTCCAGCTTTATAGATGAAAATTATCTCATAATTTCTCATTCTGTGTACATGCATGTATATATACATATATGCACAAGTATGCATATCATTTGTATATTTGCACAAAACATGTCAGGTATTTAATGCAGCTAATTTAAGAATGCATGACCTATGGAGGTGTGACTCAGTGGAAAGGTTCTAGATTTGGAATTAGAGTTGCTGGGTATGATTCCTCTAAGACTAACTACTATCATGGATAAAACCCCCAAGAGACACTTTCCAGGTAATTAATAAAAAAATTATTAATCAGGCTAGCTAATAATCATTAAATTAATGGTCAGCAACTTCAGTAAAAAAGATGCTAAGGAAAACCTTAAAACACTTAAAATCAGGTGTGTATCCTTTGATAAGGAAATCCTCTGACAAGTGAAACTCAATCCTGATTGGTGGATATTTAATGTGGAGGTGGGTTAAAATCTTCAGCTCTTCCTGCTCAAACTGTGCCTTGATCATAAGACTCTGCAGCCTCCAGAAATCTGGGGAGGGGAAGCCATTTCCATCCTAATGTGTTTGGCTAGTTTTCTCCTTCTTGAGCTGGTTCACCCTAAATTCTAATGGACAGGATTGGGGACAGGTGTTCCTTCCCCCATGGTAAAGGCTCTGCCAGATTGGATTCTGTTAATACTCTAAACAGAAATTCGGTTTCTCAGTTCAGTGGGGTCCTTCCTAACCTAGTCAAGGAACTTTTGCCTTGTGGGCTAGGAGTAATCTTATTACTCAATCATACCATTCAGAGACTGACTGACCTTTTTAGGAGTCTTAACAGAAATAGGAAGAAAAAGATGGATCACAAATTAATAATTAGTTACTAATACAATACTATAATATTAATTTCTCTCACAACTTTTGTGAACTTGAGTAGTTTACTTCAACTTTTTGGGACTCAATTTTCTTATCTATTTAAAAGGGGCTTAGACCAGATCACTAAAGTTTCTTCTGACTGTAAATTTAGGTTCTTTCTGTGATCTTAGAACCTATTACCTTTTCTGCATTTGGAAAATGAAGGTGTTAAGGTAGATGATATCTCAGGTCTCTTTTAGCTCAAAAATTCTATGTTCTGTGACCTTGGCAAGATTCTCCCAAAGTGTGGAAGTATAGACGGCACCTAGAAAGTTTTCAGTTTCTCTATTCTTCCCGAACCAAACCTTTGCTTTTACGCTTATTGCAGCATTTGACACAAGCCCAAATGTAAGCCTAAGAGACTTGTAATACTCATGTTGTTCATGCTAAACATTTAGATATGGCCTTGGGGAATTTTGTCATTTTGTTGGAAATCATTTTTATGGAGGTTTGTTATCAGGAAGGATTGGTGTGGTAACCAGCTCTAGAGTGGTACTATATCAAATTACCTTTCTAGCCAAGGAAAACCAATTATCAGCAATCACTAAAAGTCAAGTCATTAAAATGGAAAATCTGAAAGGGAAGTAATTGTTCTTGCCTCAAAGTATCAGGATTGTGTAAAGGGGCTTTCAGAACACATATAGTTACTATAATATGCACATATGTAACATATACATAATAGTAACTAATAGTAACTAAGTAATTTATATAGCATTTAAAGTTTTTAAAACATCTTACATACATTATCTCATTTTATCCTCACAACAACCTGTGAGGTTGCTATTATTATTGTGCAAACTCGCAAGCCTTATTTTCTCCTTCCGAGCCATCTGGGTCCAGTGGCAAGATAAGTCAATCTCTACTTCACAGCCATATACCTGCAGGTATTTCTAAAACCAGGATATATCCAGACAGTATACAGGATATTCCGAAAGTCTTAGTCCTGCTATTATTATCTTCATTTTGAAGATGGGGATGAGATAGGTGAAATGACTTGTATAGAGTATTACAGCTAATATGTTGCTGAGGCAGGATTTGAACTCAGGTCTTCTTGACTTTCAGGAATCTGGAAACTGGTCACAGAGTTGTATGATAAAAAGATGATAAGGTTAATTATTCACTTGATACAGATGACACCCCTCATCTTCAAGTCTCCCATTTACACAAATTGTTACTGTTCAGTTGTATAGTCATGCCTAACTCTTTGTGATCCCATGGACCATATTATGATAGTATTGTCTGTAGGGTTCTATTGACAAAGATACTGGCATGATTTGCCATTTCTTTCTCCAATGAATTAAGGCAAAAAGAAGTTAAATGACTTGCCCAGGGCCACACAGATAGTAAGTAGCTGAGGCTGGATTTGAACTTATGTCTTCTTGACTCCAGGCCAACGGATCTATCCACTGAGCCACCTAGTTGCCTCCTACAAAGATTACAAGGTGGTAAAAATGTAAATAAGTTTTACTGAGGATGAGTTTAAGAGACTGAATATCAAGGCAGAAAAGTCCAGCTTCCTGCCAGACAATGAGAAAAAGGAACTTCTTATTTATTTATTTTATTTTGTTTTATTCTTTTATGGAAAAAGGAATTTCGAGAGCATTTGTGGGATTCTATGGAATCCCAAAACTTTTAAGAGTCAGAACTGGACAGAGCAAGAAGGAAGACCTTGTGATCCCAGAATGCCTCAGAGCCACCCATCCAGACTGAAGCTTCCTTCTGAGTAGGTTGTTATAATCTTACCCATTTTTTTTATGGGGCAAGACTTATTAGCAAAACAAATTCCTTTCCACAGTAGATGCAACCAGCTGCATGTTACTCTATGTCAATGCAGAAATAGACCACTGTCCAGAACTCTAGCCACCCAGCTACATTTTGTTGTTATTAAGACCCTTTGAATGAAGCAACATATTAGATAGATTACTCATTGATAATCAAGCAATAATAAAATTTAGAATATATTACATAAAAGATAGCATGATATAGTGGATAGAGTGTTATACTTAGCACCAGGAAAATCTGGTTTCAAGTCTTGCTTCTGACACATACTAGCTGTAGGACCAAGGACAAACCACTTAACCTCTCATTGTCTTCAGCTAGCTTTTATTGGCTTTACCTGACTATGCTCAATTTGATAACTGAAACAGTTTCTTGAATCAGTCTTACCTATAAAGCTAAAGGACAGAGAGAAGCTGAAGGCACAGATGGGAATCTTATGCATTCCTTGGATACTGACTTATTTCAGAGATGGGAGGGCACACTCATGGCAGCACACTTTCCTGGTCAGATTTTGGTTTTGTGTCAATTACCATTTTTCCATAGATGATGAGAAGTAGTAAGTTCTCTGTCAGTTATAGGACACCAGATGAAGAGGTATTGACTATAGGAGCTTGAATGTGCACCAGGGGGGATCTATAGAGTTTGGTGCAGATAGGGTGTTCCCAAAGCCATAGCATCACTTTACTTCTGTTGCTTAATATGTCCAAGACTTTTGGGATATCCCGTATACTATCTGAATATATCCTGGTTTTTGAAATAGCTGCAGGTATATAGCTGTGCAGTAGAGATTGAATTATTTTGCCACTGCACCCAGACTGATCCAGATTAAGGCTGGTCACTTTGCACAGTTCTCTCTCACTCAAATACAACTCACTTGCATGTCGTGGTTTCACCTCCTTGATGTCATGGTTCTCTTTAATAAGGAAGGACAAACAAACAACAAGAGATTGAATTATGTATTCTATATTCCTTTATTGATTCTATGCAAAATAGTAGGATGCTGGACATGATTGTCAGACATAGGGAATTTGTTATTATGTCCTGTTCATAGGGAGTCTATGTATTATGCCAAATGACTGGGACTCACTGAATATATCATTTCATGGAGAAGAAAGAGTTTAGAGCTGAGGACTCAGAACTATTCAGATTCAATAAAGCTATACTACTTTTACTCCTTAGGCCAATGAGATAAGTCTAGCTATCCAGGGAGATGTATAACTTGGAGTTAGCTTATTATCTACTTTCTGGGAATTGATATACAAAAACTCAAGTTCTCTGAAGTTTCAGGATTACAGAACAAAATTTAAGAGATTGCACTAATTGTAGCAGATTTTGGCAGAATTATTTAGGAACTTCTACAAGTGATTTGGAACAAGAGAAGCAGAGGCTCCTTCAGAACTGCCTTCAGAATGAGACATTTCAGAATATCCAAATGAGGATATCTGGGGACCAGACAACTACAGAAGACATCTGGGTCTCAAAATATGCTGATTTGGGGAGTGGGTTACTAGGATACAAGGAGATTTGATGTTAATTAATATTAATAATCATTATTGTAGTGCTTTGGCCTTTTGTTCCATGGCGTTTCTATTTATATTTAATTTTTCTTGTTTACTGTGGTGTTGTAAATCTCCTTTCTCAAAATTAGCTCACTGTGAACCTGCCAAGTAGTTTGATCTATAACCTGACGGAAGTATCTATGGAGGATGTAGGCTGCCCATTCCCCCATAAATCAAAAAGAGGAATTGAGGGAATTGAAGGAATTAGGGCAACAAGTGGTTAATTGTGGCACATTGACTCCATCATGTGACTCAATTCTGGAGTTAGCTCAGAGCCCTTTCTATTCAATTATGGATCTACTCCAATTTCTGTTTTGTAAGAAAATTTCATTCAGTTGTGAGAATTAGGAGAAAACTTATTGCATTGTTTGAATCTAGCCATGCATGGCTGGGAAACTGGATCACCTCTTCCTCCTTAACTAAGGCTCTAGATTATGTTCATTAGAAACTCAGTCAGATTCAGAGAATCATTGACACAAGGAGTTTTCTCACAGTTGGACATCTCAAGCAATCCATATATTTTATCTGAAAACTAGCCCCATACTGATCAATCTGTTACTATTTCCATGTTCCTTGGATTGTTTATAGATACTTGGGGGGAGTGAGGCACCTTTTTTTTTTTTTTCTGAATCCAGTGAATTACATCTATTCACTCCCCTCCTCCCCATTTAGAAAGTCCCTAATCTTTCATCCAATTAGAAATCAGATTGCCTAATGTTCCTTTTAACTAATTGGACTTTTTTGATTAATTGTTTTTAATGTATAAAAGTTTGTCTCCCCTTATATTCAGGGTCTAACCCTAAGCTGAGAAAGGGACCTGATCTACTTTGTTAGGCAATTGGTATGCGTTGCTTAATGAATAGAAATGCTCAGAGGTTTGCACCTTTCTTTCCTTAGTGATTTCATCTTTCACCTGACACAGAACCATAAAGAGTTTTGGACTTCCCCAGATTTCTCCTTCAGGATATGACCAGTGTTAACATAGGACTCAATGGGACTTGGTACATTTTTGGTGAACAGAATCATTAGTTTTCAGCTGCTCCATCTGGGGACTAAACAACACTCTAAAATTAAGTGGCTTGAATTGAGGAAATGGATTGATGAAGGGAATTTCCACACCCAAAGTTTCCTAAACTGATAAAATCATAGGTTTTGGGCAGGGGAAAGTTGCATAATTTGGGAGTACAAAGACAAAAACCCTAAGCAGATCCTGCTCTCAAGCAGCTTATTTTTACTAGGTAGATAGAACATATACAGAGGTATATAAGGAGGCATATAGTTTCTTCTGACAAGAAGGAAGAAGGATGAATTTTCATCTCTCTTCTTTGGGGCCATGCTTAATCACTATAATTTCATAACTTTCAGTTTTAAATGTTTATTTTTTGTTGTTTAAAAGCATATATGTATATGTGTCATCTTTCTATTTATTCTTTTTTTCTTACATATTTTCATATATATTTTCCCATTCTTTTATGTGTTCATATTTTTTTACAAACAAGTATAATATTACATCACTACATTCACACATCAAAATTATTTAGCTGTTCTCCAAACAATAGGTCACATAGCTCCTACCAGCAAAAGCCTGCTATCAGTTGTGTCAATTACTATGTTAATTTCATGACGATGAACACTAGGTCATGAAACTAGCTCTCTTGATAACTTGTATCAGTTCTATGACTCAGAAGGCAACTTGTCAATTTGTCTGTCATAATTGATGACCAACAATTCTGCTGAACAATGTAAACTGACTCTATCTTCTAAAAATTTCAATCATTGTGTGCTGAGTTTGTGTGGCACAGCATGGAAGACACAGTGATATTATTTGGGATACAGAGTCAGGAAGATCTGGGTTTTTTTAAAGATCTTAGCTTTAGAGTTGGAAATGAGGTGAAAATGAGTTTCACCTCCCTGATTTTATACATGAAGAAACAGAGGCCCAGTTTATACATTAATTGACCTGTCCAAGATCATACTAATGTAAGTAGTAGAGCCAAGGCTTAAATATATATTTGTAGACTCTAAGGCACATGGGTACAGCAAGCCAAGAAGCTAGCCAAGGTCAAAGGTGAACTTCTCTCAAAATGGTCAGCTGTGGGCTACCTTTTAATGTCAGAACATTCCAGGAAGCCCTACTCTGGAAGATGGGGTAGTCTGGGGTCTAATTCACTTGTAGGTTTGCTAAAGTTGCTGCTGCTTCTTTCTCAGGACAGAGAACTCTCTTCTCCCTACTTCCCCACTTAGAATCTGAATTTATTTTTATATACTTCATATTTATGTGTGGTTCCCTGGTAGAATGTAAGCTCCTTCAAGGCAGGGACGTTTTAGTTTAGAACTTTAGATTCCCAGTGCCTACCACGGTGTCTAGACCATTTGTTGTTCATATGTTTTCAGTCATTTCTGACTTTTAGTGACCCCATTTGGGGTTTTCTTGGTAAAGATATAGGAGTGATTTGTAATTTCTGTCTCCAACTCATTTTACAGATGAGGAAACTGAAGCAAACAGGGTTAAATGACTTGCCCAGGGTCACACAGCTGGCTAGAGCAAGTCTGAAGTCAAGTTTGAATTTGGGAAGATGAGACTTCCTGACTCCAGGCCTAAGCACTCTGTCCACTTTGCCATCTAGGTGCCCTCTAGCACACAGCAGGTACTCAATAAATGCTTGTTGAATTGAGTTTGACATAGAAGGCTGTGCTTAAGCCAATTCCTATGGACTCTCAAGAACTGATTATTAAACTTTCAGTGTAGAAATTGGCAAATGCTACAACCCAGGGCTTGATTTATTGTTTTGTTGATTATTTAGATTTAAGAAAGTGATAGATAAAATGTTAATAATTTAGATTAAACTTAAAAGTACCCATATTTTTGTTTGAGAGCCTGTTGTTGGAAATTTACCAGCACACTCGTATTTACAAGTGTTTATAAACAGAAATATGTATAGAATGATTTTACAAACACACACATTTGTGTTTAATGGTAGCCATCTCTAGGGTGGGGAGTGAGGAGGAAAGAAAAAAGGGGAAAAATAGAAATGACCATAACTATATTATATATTTAAAAGGAATAGTAAGTTGTACATAGCAGATTTGAAGTTTCATGTATGATCTTTTTTTAATTACTATGTTATTGAAATGCCTGTTTTATCACAGAAAATTAAAAATAAAATTAAAAATAAAAAAAATTACCAGCACACTCCTTTTTACAACCCCTTAAGTTGCTTTCCAGATTGGTGGGGTCTCATTGAGGTAATTACTACCAGATTCATTTTCCCATGATGTTTGTCCAGGGGACCTGTCAAATAGCTTTTGCCTGAGTCTGATAGGGAACAACTATTAGGAAAATTTGCAGCATGTGGGAGCTAAAGAATTCACTCTGAGTGGGAGGAGGTATGATATGTAGAAGTATCAGGGGTGACTAGAATAGAAAAAAAGGCTGAGAGACATAGAAGACAGAGGCAGCAGAAAATGAACGAACATGACAGAAGAAAAGTCATTTTTGTTGACAACCTCATCACCCTTTTTTACTGTTGTTTTTTTTTTCCTAGATGGAAAACATAGGCTTGGTTATTATGCAAAAGCACTAAAACATAAGTTAATATGGTAGCTGTTGAACAATGCATAGTAAACATACCATTTCACAGCAGGAAGAAAAGAGAAAACAAGTTGAGATACAGAGGGCAAAAGAATAAATACACTCCCATTGGACACCAGCCAATTCTATAGCTGAAAGTGCTCCAAGGCAGGCAAAGAATAACTTCAATAACCGCCATTTCTCAGGAACTCAATGTTTGCCATAAGGCAGCACAATTCCCCCTCCTCCTCCCCCTCCTCCCAATGAACTTTAACTCACTTCTGACTTAGGTGGCCCTTCCATTTGAAAGTATCTTGATTTTGCAAACATGGCATGGGGTGAAGGGAGCAATTCCAATAATGTTAGCTTATTTAGCTTCTGATAGCATATTACCCATGTTAAAAGATCTGTTCTAGAAGCATCCTTAGCACATATTACATAAAGCATAATTCCTGACCCTCTATGGTACTATTATAACAAAACAAAATATCTTGATTTGGGGAGGATGGGGGAGGAGTATAGACCTGTTATTTTATTAGTGTAGGGAATTTCTCCAGAGAGAGGCCTTTCCTCCATAGATGCACATTTGCAACTTATAGTCTAGGGAGTTTCTCATTATATAAATGACTTTCCCATGTTCACACAAGTAGTATGTGTGAGAAACAAGACTTGAGCCCAGTTCTTCCTGATTCTAAATCCAGCCCACTATTTTCTACACCGTGCAGGGATTATCTCTTTTGTTTCCTTTAGTATCCCTAGTGCTTAATAGAGTCCCTGGCACACAGTAGGCATTTAATATATGTTTATTGATTGATTGAAAACTGCATTATCATAATTTCAAATAATGAAATACTAGTTGACATACATAGAGATTAAAGTTTTGCAAAGCTTTAGTGCTTTGCATATATCTCATTTGATATTAATAGGGTTTGCAACTTTCATGAACCTGTGATTGGCAAAATGATACCAACAGATGATATGGTTGATCCCTGCTGGGAAAATAAGAGAATGAACAGCAAGGTAAAGGAGTTCATGCTGTTAACATGTGTTTCTGTCAGATTAATCAGCTATCAATATTGAGTACCTACTGTGTGTCTGTAAATATACTAGGTCCAATGGGTGATTCTGGAAAAGTATAAGACATGGTCCCTGACCTGCTAAAGTGGATAAAAACATAAAAGTCCATCTTCTTTGGAGGGTGAGGGAGAGGATTCTACTATTTATTTTATTTTTGTTATTGTTCAGTTATGGCACTCTTTATGACTCCATGGACCACAGCACTCTTTCCCTCACTGTCTCCCAAAGTTTGTCCAAGCTCATATTCATTGCTTCTTGATGCAATCTATCTATCTCATGCTCTGCCTTCCCCTTTTCCTTCTCTCTTCAATTTTCCCCAACGTCAGGGTCTTTTCCAATGAGTCCTGTCTTCTCATTATGTGACCAAAGTATGTAAGTTTCAGCTTCAGTATTTGACCTTCCAGCAAATAGTCTGAATTAATTTCTTTAAGTATTGACTGATTTCATCTCCTTGCTGTCCAAGAGACTCTCAAAAGTCTTATCATTCAACTCTCAACTTATCATACATTGCTCCTGGAAAAAAAAAACCCAACAACAATATTGAGCACCTACTGTGTGTCTATAGGTTTGACTATACCTCTGATTTTATTTAAGAGCAGAACTAGAACAATATGACTAATTCCCTTTTTTCCTTCATAGTGAAATTTCTCTTCTGGGTGCCTTTTTAGATTCCCAGAGAATCATAGAGTTGGAAAGGAACTCAGAAACCATCTAGTCCAAGTCCTACTTTTCCCCAAGAGAACTGCTTCCAGGCAGATAAAGTTATAAGCTAGGTAAAATTTGTTAACAGTCTTCTTCCCCATATTTATCCCTAGTTCTGACTCCAGGGCATCTGAGGCTTTCATATTTATCCTGTCTATCTAGTAGCTCTCCTTCCCTGTAGTGCAATGTCTTGTTTAGGTCCACAAATACTCCATATTCCAGCCTCATCCCTCACATTCAGATAAGATGGTTGCTATATCCTACCCCATTCTGTCAGGGTGCTGCTCCCAGGCAAATGATTATGGGTGCTAGTGAGTCAAGCCACTTCTTAATATATTAAGTACCTAATGTATTACACTTTGAAGTACTATGACAAAATGCTTCAGGTCATTGGTCACTAGTGTCAGAGCTGTACAGGATCATGGAAATCAGTTGGTCTAACAGCCTCATTTTACAGATATAGAGACCAAGCCCCTAAAGGAGGAGATGATTTGGCTACCTTCGCATAGCGAGTCTGCAGCAGAAGTGGTTCATCAGATTGAGAGGCCAGTGCTTTTCCCACTTCCCTGTATCACCTTAATTAGTTTAGACGAACATCTTTTTGAAGGAAGTCCTCAGGGAGTGGTGTATATGCTGAGGATTCTGAGCAAAATGGAGGGACTCTTGGAGATAAGGCAAAGCAAAAGCAAATGCCAATTATCTCAAAACATTTAACTTAAGGCAGCTACTTGGAAGGGTGAGGGTGCGTTCCTATAATTTTATAGGTGACGAATCTCTCCACCTCCTCTGAAACAACTCATCTGTGCTATAGCCTTATAGACTTAGTTGTTTAAGCAATGAAAAGTTAATTAACTTGCCCATGGTCGCACAGAAAGTTATCAGAGACAACATTTGAGCCCAGGTTATCCCAACTCCAACCTAATCCTCTACCCAGTTCTTGGGGCTGCTTTTTAGTAAAGTGGCTCTTTAATGTACCTAAATGGAAGCCTGAGTCTTTTTCCCACTTCACCTCCCCTCCCTCCCCCCTCTCCCACCACCCCCACATAATATCACCTTCTTTATATGTTTTTATTTATGCTTCATATTATTGATTATCTCCCCTCTCCTCACCTGAACAATGCAGGGGTACAAGCAATCCTTTGTGTGTTTGAAGGATAGAGGACGGAAGAGAGGACCACCCCCAGCCTCATGCCAATTGGCACCCTCATTGCAGGAGCAGTTATTTCCCCTGACCTGGGAATGACACATTTTCTCTGTGGCCCTAGGATTCAGTGTTAATCTGCTGCTACAAAAATTAAAGGCCTTGCAGGAACAGAGGTGGGAGATGAATTACCTGAATATATGGGGCAGTGATATGGTGCAGAGGGTAGAGCACTTGACCTGGAGTCAGGAAGACTTGAGTTCAGATCTGACCTCACACACTTGCAATCTGTGTGACTTTGGACAAGTCACTTAACTTGTTTGCCTCAGTTTTCCCCTCTGTAAAATGGGGATGATAATAATAGCATGAGTGGCTAGATGGCACAGTGGATAGAGCCCTGGACTTTGAATCAAGAAGATTCACTCACCTTCATGAATTAAAATTCAACCGCAGACATTTACTAGCTATGTGACCCTGGGCAAGTCATTTAACCCTGTTTGCCTCAGTTTCCTCATCTGTAAAATGAGCTGGAGAAGGAAATGGCAAACTACTCCAGTATCTTTGCCAAGAAAACCCCAAATGGGGTCAAGAAGATTTGGACATGACCAAAATGACTGAATAAAAACAACAACAACAAAAATAATAGCATTTATTTCCCAAAGTTGGTGTGACTGAAAGATAATGATTATAAAGGCTTAGGACGGTGCCTTGCACATAATTACATACTGTATCAATATTAGATAATAAAATAGTGGCAATAAGTGATAGGCCTTGGGAGATGAGGAGAATATGAAAGTTAATTTGGCATTCACCATATTATCCTCTTCTTTCTACAACCACTGGCTTAAGAGATAGAACATTAGACTTCAAGAGGAAGGGAAGAAGATAATCATGTATTAAACATCTACTACGTGCCAGCTAGGTGGTACAGTGAATGAAGTCAGGAAGACTCATCTTTCTGACCTCAGACACTTACTAGCTGTATAACCCTGGGCAAGTTACTTAACCTTTTTAACCTCAATTCCTTCATCTGTAAAGTGAACTGGAAAAGGAAATGGCAAACCACTCCAATAGCATTGCCAAGAAAACCCCAAAGAAACTCATGAAGTCAAATACAACTAAAACAACCAAACAGCAACAACAACACTTTGTGAGGTACTGTGCTAAGCACTTTGCAAATATCTCATTTGATCCTTAGAGTCAGCAAAGATCTATATTCATATTCTGCCTTTGATGCTTACTACCCATGAGGCAGTGTGAAATCATAATTTTCCTGACCCTCCGTTTCCCTGTCTGTAAGACGGGGATAATCATCCCCTCTATTGGTAGTGCCTCTCTCTAGAGGGGCAGAGATCTGCACAAAAGTTGGGGAATAATTCCTTGAGGAAATCATAGATCTTTAGAGTATCAAAGAAATAGCGACTCCTCAGTCCCCCACTGAAGTTTTGTGGTATCTGGGGCAGTAGTGATAGATGTTGGAAAGACCCAAAGGTGGCTCAAATGTGATAATTTATGCAAAGTGCTTTATAAATGCTAGGGTGTTGGATTTTTTGTTTTTGTTTTTGGTTCAGACCTATTTGGTTTAGATACTGATTCCATCAGTGTAGGGAACACTCGTGGGTAACCTTTCTCCATCATTAGCAGTTAGTAGCTTATAGCTTTGGAGACTTGCCCAGGGCAAATGTTGAGCATCATTTTTCTTATTTTTAGGCTGTCTTCTCTTTCCTTGTTCCTCAGTTTTTGGAAAATGAGATCAGCTGTGAATTCCCTAGTCTCTCACTTTTGCCAGCATTTTCAAGGGGGTTCCCTGAAGTCCTGAGCTCCAGCGATAAATGCCCTATAGGCCATACCCTAAGCATATGATAGGAAGAGATTCTTCCTAAGACTTGAGACTCAACAAAACCCCAAAGCAAAGAAAACAGGAAATGCTTAATAGATCTCATTGGGCCTTAATGGAACCAGCTTGAGAAGTAGCAACAAACAGTTCCATGACACCAGGGAGATAAATGCTGCTCACGTTCAGCCATGTCAATAGATACTGACTCCCTTATTATGTGGAGGATGGCACAAATCCACTTGTTATGCAATATTGACCTAGGAAGTGGTTTCAAATTGGTTTGGGCGCTTTTGAGATGGTTTTGGATCAGATCTTGTTATGAAAGCTAGATCCAGGCAAAGAGCACACGGTACAGAAATTCACTGTTTTCATTGGGTGGAAAATCCCCAAACCCACACTAAAATTCCATGGGGCAATTGATGTCAGAATAATAACATCAGAAGGGAAGGATAAGAGAGAGCTACTGGCAAATACAGAAATAGCACTCCCGGCCTTTGGACTGGGGACATAGAATCCAATTGCCATGTTGGTGGATAATCCTTACACTGCTAGGCTGTGGGACCTGGAAGAATTTTCTGTCAATGTCACAACAAGCACACTCCCCAGTTTTGGTGTCCCCAAGGACATGAGGGTAGGAGGGAGAGACCCTAGGCTAATTGGAGGCACACAATATGCCTGTGTGTCTTTAATCACACCTTGAGGATCGGAGAAGCTACAAACCACAAAAAATACTTGTAGATGGTGCTAGGGTGTGTGTGTGGGGGGCGGATATCAGAGAATATGGTGTAATGGCAAGCAAAGAAGTAGTTAACACCTTGTTTCAGCTATTTAATTAACACAGAAGTAGTTAACACCTTATTTCCTTTAGAAGCCCACAACTTGTGAATCTTAGAACTTGTGAACTCCTGCAATAGGAAATGGAGGAGCTAATGACCATTTATAAGGAGAGGCCTAGGCTGGAGAGAGCAGAACTGAGAAGGAAGCTCTTGTGATGGAGGAGAAAATTTGTGGTATCTCTGCACTCATGTTAGTCTGTTCTGTCTGTGTTGATGTTTGTTTGTGATACTTTGTAACAAGCCCTGGGACCTTACTGGAAGACCTGAAAGGGGATTTTCTGGTTGTCTGTTTACAGAAGTCCTGGAGGAAGGTTTTGAAGGTCCTGGGACTTTACTAATGATTTGTATTGACCTCTTGGACCTTGTTTGTGGGTCTTTGTTGACTTCTGTGTTGATGATTTGTGCTAACCTCTTGGACCTTGTTTGTGGGTCTGTGTTGATTTCTATACTGATGATTTATGTTGAGTTCTCAGACCTTGTTGGTGGGTCTGGGTTGATTTCACAGGCAGATAGTGAATTGATGATGGTGCTGGCAATGTGCATGGATGTTGTTTTGGCTCTGCTAAGCTTTGTCTTCCCAGAAACAGGAACTGTGAAGGACTTGAGATGGACTGGACACTGTAAGCTCCAATATGGAATGGGTATTAGACAAGGAACTAGACAAAGAACTGGACAAGGAGCTAGACAAGGAACTGGGAGCTGCCTGCCTTTGAACCCAGGTGACAGTTGTATAGATTTGGGCAGGAGCTAGGACCATGGAAGAGGAACCATGGAAGTTGAGAGCCAGCTTCGAGTCAAGATGAAAAGATCTCTTCTTGGGTACCTGATGCTGACTGAGAAGATTATGATTTACTGTGACCTAGGGATGGAGAACTTTGACCTTTGTACTTTGTGTCCATTAAGGAGACAAGCCTCCTTAAGGATGATTGAATTAAGGACTTACCGAATGATTAAGTTACTAAATGATTATACTTTGTTTAAAACTATGTGGCCACTTTTGTGGAAACTATGTGGCCATTTTAGTGATAAGCTGCTTATCAAAACATTGTGAATGCTGTATTTTGATTTCTGTGAATATTTTGCCTTAATTTATTGCTGAATAAATAGAGAGTTCACTATACTATGTAATCAGAACCTTGAAGCTGTTCACAGCAGCACTCCTCTGGAAAACTGCTAGTGCTTGACTTTACAGATAGTATAAGTAGTGATCAAAAGGGACACATTGTTAGAGAGCCTTTGGGTCTCTTTAACATCTATTACCACTGCCCCAGGTACCACAAGACTTCAATTGGGGACTGAGTGTCTCTTTATTTCTTTGATACTATAAGGATCTATGATTTCCTCAAGTAATTATTCCCCACCTTTTGTGTAGATCTCTGCCCAACCAGGTAACCTGAGATGACCTTTGAGATGCTGTGTTAGGGATCAACTTTACATCACAGGTTTGATGGTGGGATGAAATGAGGTATTTGCAAGTCACTAAATAGTCTTCACATAGTTGGGTTGTTTTAAGCCCTAAGGTAACTAGGAAGGGGCCAATCAAGTTCCAAGGTTTAATTAATCACTATAGTGAAAAACGGAGAACCCTGGTTCTACCATACCCTGCCACTGTTAATGCTGGTTTGCTCCTCAAATGAGCTTGTGTTTACCTAGGATCAAATGAAATATTTGTAAAGCATGTAAAGCCTGGCATACAGTAGGTGCTTCACAAATGTTTATTTCCTTTCCTTACCTCCCCTTTAGAATCATGAGATCCTAGAAGCAGAACTAGAAGGGGCCTCAGAAGCCTTCCAGTCCAACCCCTTCATTTTACTGATGAGTACACTAAGGCCCAGGAAGAATAAGTTATTTGCCCAAGGTCACATGGGCAATAATAAATTTCATAGGCAAGATTTGAACTTAGGTTCTCTAATTCAATTCTCTTTCCATTGTATTATATCATGTAAATGTTGTATTGTCCCTCCTCACTCCCTCTTCCCCAATAAAAGGCAAACTCCTTAAAGAGAGGCAATTTAAAAAATCTTTATTTCGTCAATACCTACCACAGCACCCCATGATTAATCATTCAGCATTTATTTGGTACCTACTATATGCTAAGATAGGAAAGTCATGTGTATAAGATAACTCATATGTCTGGACTACAAGTTTTGATGTCATTGATCTATTTAGGGAAATTTTGCATCACACAAAACTGCTTCTGTAATGATCCTCATTACTTTCTAGCTGGGACTAATCCTGTTTTAATTTTTTTCTTTCTGTCCTCAGTATCTAGAACAATACATAGTACATGTCTAATAAATACTGATTAATTGATTGATTGATTGGTACTCTCTACATTCCAGTGAAAGTGGTCTACCTCTGTTCTCACAAATTTCCATCTTTTTCTCTTTGCACAAGATATACTGCATGCCTGGGATGTGCTCCCTTCTCTTGGAATCCTTAGTTTACTTACTCAAATAATCTTGTACTTATTTATCTTTCTATATATTGTCTCTCTTCAGTTGAATAAGGTCATTAAGGACAGAATCTTTCTTTTTATGTTTATATACACTGTGCTCTGCATATTGTTCATGTTTAACTAACGCTTATTGAATTGAATGTACTCTATAGTTCAGCTGAACCAGACAGTTTATTGTTCTTGAATATGTACATTCTAATTCTTCCTGACTCTTTGTTTTTGTTCACAACATTTCATTTCCCCAGAATTCCTCCTCTTACTCACATCCCCATTTCTACATGTTGAAATTCTAGCTTTCCTTTAAGGCTTATCATTAACCTGTGTTGAAACTGACAGGAAATTGGACTGGTAATGAAAAGATCTGAGTTCTATTCCAGGTTTTTCCACTTATAGGTTATAAGAACCTGGACTAGTCATTTAATCGTTCTGGGTCTCAGTTTCCTCATGTAAGGAATGGGAATTTTGACTAGATGACTGCTAGAATTTTCCTGTTCTGAGTTGCTATTGTCCATGTAAATTTAGTTATCTCCTGCCCTCCACAATTAATAGCTATGTCTGCTGATTTTCTAATACACTTTCTTTTAATTTGTTTTGATCTAGTCATAAGGAAGACATCAGATATTGAGACTGAATCTCAAATGCTACAAACTTCAAGAAATAACATTTTTTGGCAATAAGTGCTTTTATGTGGATACTGTTCTGGGAAACACACACACACACACACACACACACACACACACACACACACACACACCCTCACTTGGTATCCTTTTTGTTAACTTATGGCATTGCCCTTTATGTGGAGCTCCCAGAAAGGCTGTGCTATGGGAGAAAATTGACAAGAATCAATTCAAAAGCATTATTCAGGATACTAGGTTTTCAAAATTTAGCTATTGTGTGTCATACTTATGGTCAGAAATTTCTGAAATGATTTTCCGTGTTGTAACTCTCTTTCCTGGGCATGCCTCCAGTGGGAATCTATGGGCCAGATTATAATTTGACATTTCCATCTCTGGTTCAATCTCTTACCCTTGGTTTTAGGCATTCAATTAACATAAAGGTCAGGTGGTAACTGTATATTGTTTTCTTCATCTTCTGGATGATCCACCTATAGGGAAATGAATTACCTTTGGAGATGGTGGATTTTGCCATATTGTTAGCCTTCAAGCAAATACTGGATGACTACTTGTGTATATTGTAGTAGAAATTCTTTTTAGGGTTTGAGTTAAAATAGATGGTTTCTTAGATGCCTTTCAATTTTGCAGTTCTGTGATTTCATGAAGAAAACTTCCTTAGCTTAAAGAATACACACAAGGTTCACACTTTTCTATTTCTCTTTTGGATACCTAACTCTGTGGGTTCAACTACGAATGTCATTTCCTTTTCCATCTTCTATCTGAAAAAGAACCTTGATAAGCAGATGAAAGTACTTGGGATATTTCAGCCAGACAAGAGAAGAGAGATCTAAGGCTAACATGATAGCTGTCTTCAAGTATTGAAAAACTATCATGTGGAATGAATATTAGACCATTTCCATTTGACCCTAGAGGAAGGAACAAAGAGTAATAGGTGGAAGTTTCAGTGAAGCAGGCTTTAGTTTTATTTAAGGAAAATATTCCTAACAATTAGGGATATCCCAAAGTGAAATGGGCTGGCTAAGAGTATCCTTTTACTGGATATCTTCAAGTGGAGACTTCTTTGGAATGTCATAGAATGGACCCCTGTGCAGGTGCAGGCTAGATGAGGGGCTAAGGTCTTTTTTAAATCTGAGCCTCCACAATTCTGTTATTTTGTGTCCTTAGCATCAGGAATCTCTATAATAATAGGTTTGATTCCTGGTCATATCTTCCTCCTTTATGTACTTAACTCCTAAAATCTTTCATCTTTGGTTACTATCTCTGTAGTTACAAAGAATTTTCCTGCTTTTGGTTACTTTCTTTCAGGACTTTTAGGTAGCCTTCTCCAAAACTTCCCCCAGATTACCATACTACTGAAGAGTAAGAAACAAGAGAAGAAGATAGAAGTAAAGAGTTCCCATTCTGAGTTTTGGGGATTAATCAATCATAATTTTATGTTTATTTTACAACATTAATTTCCACAGGATTTTGAGTTACAAATTCCCCCCCCCTCGTCTTTCTCCTACCCACTACCCCAGAACAGCAATCCCACTGAATACTTCCTCCCCCAATCTGCTCTCTCCTATATCCTCCCCATTCCCCCTCCAACTTTCCAGTAAGGCAAGATGGATCTCCATACCCCAGTGCCTATATGTCTTATTTCCCAGTGCATGCATATACACACACACATATGTATATATATGTATGTATGTATATATGTGTATATATACATACATATATATATATATATATATGTATTTAAACATTTGATTTTAAAACTTTGAATTCCAGATTCTTTCCCTTCTTCTCTCATCACCCACACTTACTGGGAAGATAAGCAATTCAATATAGGTTGTGCATGTGTAGTTACACAAAACATTTCCATAGTGGATATATTGTAAAAGACTGACTATATTTCCCTCCATCCTATCCTGCCCCTCACTTGATCTATTTTCTACTTTGCCTTTTACAAAAGTGTGTGCTTCTAACTACCGTTCCCCAATCCGCTGTCCCTTCCATCATCTCCCCCTCTTATCCCTTTCCCCCCTACTTTCCTGTAGGGTAAGATACCCAATTTAGTGTGTATGTTATCCCCTTCTTAAGCCAAATTCAATGAGAGTAAGGTTGACTCATTCCATTTTGCCTTCCTGTTCTTCCCCTCCATTGTAACAGCTTTCCTGTGCCTCTTTTATATGAGATTATTTACCCTATTCTGTCTCTCCTTATCTCCTCTCATTATATTCCTCTCTCACCTCTTTATTTTATTTTTTAAATATCATCCCTTCCTATTCGATTGATTCTGTGCTGTCTGTCTATGTACAACTGTACATATATATACACACACACTCATATATGTATTCATATGTACATATACCCTCCTATATAGACATATATATTATGTATACATATATGTGTGTATATATATATTATATACATTTATATTCCCTTAAACTATCCTTATACTGAGAAAAGTTTCATAAGTTATAATTATTGTTTTTCCACGTAGGAATGTACATAGTTCAACTTTGATAAGTTCCTTATGATTTCTTTTCCCTGTTTACCTTCTTATGCTTCTCTTGCTTCTTGTGTTTGAATGTCAAATTTTCTATTCAACTCTGTCTTTTTCATCAAGAATGCTTGAAAGTCCTCTATTTCATTGAATGACCATATTTTCCCCTGAAACAACATACTCAGTTTTGCTGGGTAGGTGATTCTTGGTTTTAATCCTATCTCCTTTGACATCCAGAATACATTCCAAGCCTCAGTGTAGAAGCTGCTAGATCTTGTGTTATCCTGATTGTGTTTCCACAATATTCAAATTTTTTCTTCTTGGCTGCTTGTAATATTTTCTCCTTGATCTGGGAACTTCAGTACCTGACTATAATATTCCTAGGAGTTTTCTTTTTGGGATCTTTTTTTCAAGAGGTGATCGGTGAATTCTCTCCATTTCTATTTTGCCCTCTAGTTCTTAAATATCTGGGTGATTTTCCTTGAGAATTTCTTGAAGGATGATTTCTAGGTTCTTTTTTTGGTCATGGCTTTCAGGTAGTCCAATAATTTTAAAATTATCTCTCCTGGATCTATTTTCCAGGTCAGTGGTTTTTCTAATGACATATTTCACATTGCCTTTTATTTTTTTATTTGCTTGGATCTGTTTAATAGTATCTTGATTTTTCATAAAGTCATTAGCTTCCATTTGCTCCAATCTAATTATGAAGGAATTATTATCTTCAGTGAGCTTTTGAAATTCTTTTTCCATTTGGCAAATTTGCTTTTTAAGGCATTCTTCTCCTCATTGGCTTTTAGGGCCTATATTGCCATTTGAGTTAGTCTATTTTTATAGTGTTATTTTCTTCAGTCAGGTTGTTGACTCTCTTTTCATTATTTTCTTTCATCATTTTCTTTTATCTTCCTAATTTTTCTTCCATTTCTCTTGCTTGATTTTCAAAATCCTTCTTGAGCTGCTTCATGGCCTATAACCAGTTCATATTTTTCTTGGAAGTGTTTGGTGCAGGAGTTTTGACTTTGCTGACTTTCCCCCATTGCATGCTTTGATCCTTTTTGTCCCCTCAAAAAGAATTTAAGGTTAGAGTGCTGTGCTTGCTTTGCTTCCTTTGCTTGCTCATGTTGCCACTCAATTACTTGATTTTTGAGCTTTTACCACTATAGAACTCTGCTTCCAGAGGGGAGAGTTTTGTCCAAAATCACTGGGGTTTTTGTAGCTTCTGGAGCTATTAGTTTCATGCCCTCTCTAAGGCCTCTACAGGCTCTGGCACCTGGTAACACACCCCAGGAACTCCACCCTAAACAGTGATCCAGATCCAAGCAGGTTAAAGCAAGAGCAATTACCTCTCAGACTGGTTGCTTGGTCCCCCTACAATCTGCAGGCCAGGAGCCCTGAAACAGCCACATGGTGGTGGCTGTCACACCTTGGCCACTTCTCCCTTTGGGGGCAGTGGCTAGACTGTACTCCCAGACCCCCTGTTCCCACAAAGTCCACACTGAACTCTCACTTTGTCTTTGGCATTTATGGGTTGATAATTCTGGAAACTGCCACAGCTGCTGGTGATCCACTCTACCAAAGTCCCTCCAGCCAGGGCTGGTTGTGGAATTTGCCTAAGGAGAAGCTTGTTTAGGGGGAACCTTGCCTGTAAGAAGACTTTCATATCTTTTGGCACTGAGCCAATTAGGTATTAAATCATGTGGCTTGTGATGCCTTCTGGCTCTGAGCTGATTAGTTGAAAAACTATATATACTGGGAGGTTATTTTACTTTGGGGATCACTCATGGGAGGAATGTTTCTTTGTGATTTGGTCAGATGAGACTCTGGGTAGACACTGTTAAGGACACCCCCCCCCAACTGTGCCTGAACACAGATGTTGCTACTAGGTATCATTACTCTGTTTAGACAGTTGGAACCCTGTCTATTGGGTTCTTTCTTGGAATACTTATCTGTCTGTTAATTAAATAAGATCATTAAAACCCTTACAGCTGTCTTTCCTTTAGAAAAGCAGATCAAACCTATGCCAGCAGCCTACCCTGTGTGCTAGTGTAGTTGCTAATATAACCTGAAGTGATGATTTTTGTTCCATTGCAAATTCTTAGAACAGGAAACTCCCTCTCCCAATTGAAGATTGATACCTCCTTTGCAATTTTTTGTCTTAGAGGATTTTCTAGTGTACTAAGAGTTTTAGTCTTTTCCCACTAAGGTCACAACACTATCTTGGGCCCCTTTTCTTTTAATTCTGGGTTATCTTCCTTGGTAATTTCAACTCCCATGGATCTAATTGCTATCTCTATGTGATGATTACTGGATTATATATCCAGCTCTAATCTTTCTCCTGACCTTCAGTCCCACACCATCAACTACATTTTGAATATACCAAGTTATATGTCCCACAGGAACCTCAGAGCAGGGACTTGAATAACAAATCTTCAAAAGCTGACTCTCTGATACACTACATTGCTTGTGTCTATAGATCCTATATATACAAAATGAATAAAAAATTATTTGGAGTGGGGAGCACTAATAAAAAGGGGAAGTTTTCCTAAAGGAGATGGCAGTTAAGTTAAACCTTGAAAAGAACTAGGGGTTCCAAAAGGAAAAGTAGAGGAAGAGCTGCATTTAAGGCAATATGGAAACATTCTGTGCAGAGACATTGAGGGGGCAGGTGGAATGTCATCTGAAGAAGAGAGTGAGTAGTCCTATTTGACTGACACATGGAATATATAAGAGGTGGGGTTTAGTGTGCAATCCACCTGGAAAGACAGGCTGGATTTAGATGATAAAGGATTGTAAATGCTAAATGGTGGAGTTTGTATTTTATTTTAGAGGCTGCTTTCTGAGCAGGGGAGTAACATGGTGAGAGCCATGCTTAAGGAATATTAATTTGGCAGCTGTCAAGAAGGTGAAATGAGATTGGATTCAATGAGATGGATTAGGAAACCACTGTAATAGTCCTAGACTGGGGTGGTTGTTGTAGAAATGGAGACAATAGGATTAGATGTGAGGTTTTTTGAAGAGCTAAAACTGAAAAGAACGGACTAGATGGCATCTTATTGGGAGTATAGGGCAGGGTAAGGGAGAGGGGTAAGGCTGATATAACTAGATGATTGTGAGATTGTGAATTGAGGGTCTGTCCTAGGCCCCTTTTCTTTTCACTCTTTGTTATCCTCCTCGGTTATTTCATCAGTTCCCATGGATCAAATTATTTTAATGTAGATGATTCCTGGATCTATAGATGCAGTCCTAATCTCTCTCCTGAGCTTTAGTCCCACACCATCAACTAATTTGAATATCTCAAATTATATGTCCCGTAGGCACCTCAAATTCAACATGATCAAAATAGAATTTATTCTTTCCCCCCACACCCATTTCTCTTCCTAATGTTGCTATTACTGTCTGGGGTACATCATCCTCCTAGGAACTTAGACATGAAACCTCAGTGTTCTCCTCAATTATTTACTCTCACCCTACATATCTAATAAATTATCCAGTCTTCTTATTTATACCTTCATAGCATCTCTCCAATATGTCCTCTTTACTCACACAGCCATCACCTTTGTTCAAGCCTTCATCACCTCTCATCTAAACTGCAATAGTGTTAGGACCCACCTTACAGGGCTTACGTCAAACTCATCTCTCCAGGCACCTCTGCAGCACTCCAATCGCCTTCCATGATTCCTGGCACCCCTACGACCCAGCTTGCCTCCACAAACCCTTCTCCAGCTACCCCTACAGTCTGGTTACTCTGGTTGCCCCTACAACCCAGGCTACTTCTACAACCCTCTCTCCAGCTGCCACCATAGCTCTAGTCACTCTGGTCGCCCCTACAACCCGGATTTGCCCCCATGAACCCCTCGGGGGAGCCTGCTCTTTCTCTCCTCCTGCTTTCGCCTTGCCTCCCTCCTTTTAGCTCCTTTTCCCTCCCCTGACTCTCTCCTCCCACATGACACAGCAGTAACAAACTTCTTATAGCAGGGGAGTGCTCCCCTGTTAGCAGCACATACTCAATACCCCAAAATCATGGGGGAGAATACACACCCAGGTGCCTCGAACCCTGCTTGAGTTGCTCTGTCCTTTGCCTGAGATTTCCGTGGGTTCTCAGAGTCGGGTAGAGTTTTAAAGGGCCCCAACACAATAGGTCTTTCTCATATCTACTTCCATTCCAATTCATCCTCCACACAACTGCCAAGGTGATTTTACTACATCATAGATTTAACCATGTCACCTCATCCCCCCACTTCCACTCCCCCCTCCAGTGTTCTATCAGTTCCCGGGGCTTATTATTATCTCCAGGATAAAATATAAGTTTCTCTGTCATTTAAAGCTCTTCCTGACCTGCTCCCTTCCTCCCTTTTTATTTTTTTTTTTTAATATTTTACTCCCTTCTGGGTATTCAGTGATCTAGCTACACTGGTCTTCTTGCTGATCTTCAAACATAACACTCCATCTTCCATCTCTATGCATTTGTGCAGGCTGTCCTCCATGCCTGGAACACTCTCCCTCTTCATTTCTCACCTTCACCTCATAGTTTCCCTGACTTTTTGACGATTCAACTCAAATCCCACCTTCTATAAGAATTATTTTCTGAATCTGTCTCCTTCCCTATGAACTCTTTTCCATGGTCTACCCTCTGAAATTACCTACAATCGTTTCTGTATATTTCTTATATGTACCTAGCTATTTGTATGTATTCTCCCTTATCAGAATGTAAATTCTGAGATGCAGGGTTTCTTCATTCCTATTTTTGTATCCCCAACAATTAGCATAGTGCATAGCACTGTATAAGTGCTTAATAAATGTTTGATAGACTGACTTTATGATTCTCTTGACAGAAATAAGGAGGTTTGGAGGAGAGATGTGTTTAATGGGAAAGAGCACGGATTCAGTTTTGGACATGTCGAATTTGGTATTCTACCATTACAGGGGTAATAGCATAATTTCCTCCTATTTTGTCAAGTCCAGGTCCTAAAAGGTTTCGAGCACTCATTAAGTATTCTTTGCATAATGCTATGTTGCTACTGACCCAACATTAATAAATCAAGTACTTTCAGCAATTTTTTAAAGAGGATAGATTTTTACTGAACAATTGGACTGATCACTTTGTCTTAGTTACCCATTAACAGCTGCTCCATGTACTTCCTTTGGATGAGTCCAATTTTGTTTTTCTTGCTAATTGTCTCTTTCTGAATTATTCAATAACTATACCTCTAAAAATCCTTTTGGATGAAGGTAAGGTATAAATCATAAATAAATGAATAAAAAATTTCCCTGAAGGATAGGTACTAAGTAATGGTTTTAAAATCCCCCAAAGAAGATTTAGAGGGAAAATAGACTTTGGAAAACATGCTTTCTCTCCGAAAGGATTTTCTTACAAAAGATAAAATGATTGAAAGACAATATAATCTAAATGAATTATTGGATCTTCTTAAGTAAAAGATCTCTCATTCAAATAATGCAATTTAAAATTTGAAAAATGCTTATAATGGACTTTGAACTATAAACTGAATAAATTTAGTCTTGACAATTTAAGGAAGACAGAGGCAACTGCTCTCCTCAATATGTAATAATACTAGGATGGTACCAGCTGACTAACACTAGGCCTTGCTATGTGGGATAAATATGTTGAATTAGCCATGGTCCAAAATATGGTAATATCCCTAGAGGATATAGTGGTTAAGACAAAAATGAGCACAGAATTCCTATTTATAATTCCTAGTTACAAGTGTCTGTTAATTGTAAAACTTAATCACAGTATGTTATGTGCCTAGGCGTAGATATCTATGAAAAGAGACTCAGTCATGCATAGACTCTCATTTCTTTATGCATTTGCATATAGTATGTAGCTAAGGGAAATGGGCTTGACAAGATAGAAAGCAGCCATGATGTGACTTCTGCAATGCTGGAATCCTAAACTCAATATGTCCAAAACTGAACTCATTATCCTTCTCATTAAATCTGTCTCTCCTCCAAACTTCCCAATTTCTCTCAAGATCTCCACCAGTTAGAAAATAATTACAGTAATCCTAGTTATCAGATTAACAAAAAGGGACCCAAATGCTGGGGGTATTGAGGAGAATCATAAGATCATAGACAAACATGGAACGGACCTTAAATTTAAGGTCAACAAATCCCAGATAGTATTTTAAAAAATTAATCTGTTTGTTTATTTTTAGTTTCCAAGATTCAGTTCCACAATCCCTTGAGTTTCAAATTTTCTCTTACCCTCCTTCTCCTCCCCTCCACCATGGCAGCATGCAATCAAATATAGGATCTGCAAATACCTTCACATTAAACATTAGTCAGGTTATAAAGACGGATTATAACCTATGGAACAAACAATGGGAAAAAGGAAATGAAACAAAATAAGAAAAAGAAAGAGATAGGTAGTTTGCTTCAATCTGTGTTCAAACTCTATAGTTCTTTCTCTGAATGTAGACATCTCTTTCCATCATGAGTCTTTTGGAGTTATCTTATAATCTTGCATTGTTGAGAAAAGCCCAGGCTATCAAAGTTAGTCATCACACATACGTTGTGTCTGTAATTGTAAATTTCTCTCGGTTCTGCTCTTCTCACTCAAGATCAGTTTGTATTAGTCTCTCCAGGTTATTATGAAAGTTCATTTGCTCCTCATTTCTTATAGCACAATTGTATTCCATTACATTTATATACCACAACTTATTTAGTCATTCCCCAGTTGATGGGCATCCCCTTGATTTCCAATTCTTTGCCACCACAAAAAAAAAAAGCTGCTATGAATACCAGCCACTATTTTTAAAGAAGAAGAAATGATTATTCAGAGAGATAGAGGAACTTTCCCAAATCTCAAAATAAGAAGGTATGTAAGGTAGAATTTAACCTCAGGTGTTTTTTATTTTAATCCTAGTGCTTGGTCCATTATGCCAATGCTACCTCTCAAAATAGGGACTTGCTTTTAAGTCTCAGCAACTTCTGGAATGACTTTGATAAAATCCTAAAAAGAAATCCATTTCTCAGGGCCTTTTCATACAAAACTTTCCATTTTTATTGCTCTTTTTGTATTTCTTTGATGAAAATTTTAAAAAAAGATTCAATAAGCAGAATTTAAAAAACAATATTCTATAGCAAGACCACATCTTAAGAGTCAAACAACTGGCTGAAAGATACATGTGACACAAGATTCTACTGGCTTACTGCTTTGTTAAGTACAAAAAAGAATTTCATTGAATAGAATGAAAAGGCAAGTTAAATGCTCTTCTCTAACAAGATGTCACCATACATATGTTAGAATCACAAAAGATTCCTTAAAAGATCCAACTTTAGGGATAATGATAATCCTCTAGTGATTGCCATTAAATGAAGCCCATCATGGGTAGATGTACAGGGAACCAAAGGTATTTGGCACTGTAATGGATGATGTCAAATACAAAGTCCAAATGAAATATGATTCCCTATAAAGGCTGAAATTCCCCAGATGTTCCTGTGTAGGGATCAAGCTCCAGAAACATGGTAGATTCTTCTGAAATATATAAGTAAAATATTATTATTTGACTGTCCACCCAGAGAAGATCAAACAAATGAAGAACACATTGTATGGAATATAAAATGCAATTGGATGGACAGCCATAAAAGTGATCTATTACCACATACATCTAGACAGACTCTGCATGTGAATAATGAAGTGGGCCCAGATTTGGATAGAAGAAGAAGAAAACGCTGGACTCTTTTTGAGACATTGCACAAAGTTTTCAATGACTTTAGACTCTCTGAAAGAATGATTTATATTTATGGGCCAGATAATTAGAGAAGAAATAGGGGGAATGGAAGGAATAAGTATTTATATAGTGGCTATTACATGCAGGCTCTGTGCTGAGTGCTTTACAAATAGCATCTCATTTGATCTTCACAACAGCAACTATTAGAGATAGGTAGTATTATTATTCCTATTTTACAGTTGAGGAAACAGGCAAACAGAAGTGACTTGCCCAGGGTCATGCAGCTAAGCTAATAAGTATTAGGAGTTGGATTTGAAGTCAGTTCTTGCTTGCTCCAGGCCCAGTACTCTATCCATTATAACACCTTGCTGTCTAAATGGTTAGAATTGGAGAGGATGGCCAGGATTGTGGCATGTAAAGGGGGAAAAGTCATATGTTAGTTGGTTCTAAGACATAGAAGAAAGGTAAAAGAAAGAATAGGAAGTTGAAGGACAATGGATCAACAATATAAACTTTTTATAAGCCATAGTGGGAAGGGAGGCACTGAAGAGAGGTGGGGCTGAATATAGATAAAAGTATGAGGGGAAAGGAATTAAAAAAAATAAGTGGTAGTTGGAATAATGGATATCTTAGTTCAGGAGGTTGGGATTTGGTAGCCATATGGTTGGGAGAATACCAAGGAGGCATCAAATGACCCAAATATTTTTGTTGGAATATTGGTGGTGATCTCATCTTCTGGGTGGAGGGATATATACAGGAGGAAGGGGATTGTAGTGAGGGTAGGTTATGAAATTTGAAAGGGAGCTAGAAGTCAAAGGGGGCTTTTGCCAATCTTTTCTGCCATGTTATGTGCAATGCAAGCTATATAGACAGATTTGTTTTGTTCAAGCTTATATAAGACTACAAATTTGGTGGGCCTCCTCAAGGAAATTTATAGAAAAATAGGATAAAATGTTATTCCAATTGTTTAAAAACAGGAAGAAAGTGGCATCTCTTAATTAGAGACCAGTGAATTTGCCTTTGATTTCTGGCAAAGTTTTAGAACAGATTAAATATAGGAAAGAAAACAATGGTCACAAGAACCAGATTATGCCAGATTAAATTAATTTCATTTTTTGACCAGGTTACTAGAACCATCGATGAGGAGTGGGAGGAAAAAATAAAGATTCAGTTTATCTAGTTTTTTTTTAAGCAATTGGGGTTAAGTAACTTGCTCAAGGTTACAGGGCTAGTCATTATTTATGCGTGGGTGCTCATTTTCTGAGGCCGGATCTGATCTCGGGTCATCCCAACTCCGAGGCCTGCACTCTTACTCACTGCGCCACCTAGCCGCCCCAGTTTATCTAGGTTTTAACAAAATATTTAAGTATTTCTTGCTGTCCTTGTGGAAAAGATAGAGATATGGGCTGGATAATCACACAACTGTGTGAATTCAGCAATGATTGAATGGTCAGACTGAAGTGGTAGTCACTAATGGTTTGATTTCAAATTGGAAACACATGTTTAGTGGAGTGGCCCATGGATGTTTTGGCCTTTTGCTGTGTGACATCATTAACTACCAGAAAAAGGCATAAATGATTTCTTTTTCAAATTTTCAGATAACACGAAGCTATTAAGGATAGCAAACACACTGGGCACATAGTTAGGATTAAGAAAAAAGGTCTTGAAAGGCTATAGAACTGGATTGAATCTAATAAGAGGAAATGTAAGAGTGAGAAATTACAATGCTTGGTTGTGTTTGGTTATGCTTGGTTAACAAAAATAAAACCCACACATCTAATATAGGGGAAGCATGGTTAGATAGCAGTTGTTCTGAAAACTATCAGAGGGTTTTAGTGGACCGCAAAGTCAATGACTTAACAGTATGATATGGCAATCATGAATGTCAATGCTGTCTTAAGGCTATATATTAAGAGAGCACTAAAGTATTTAATATGCTTGGTTCTGAGAAACTCATTATTAAAAGGACATTGAGAAACTAAAGAACACCCAGGGGATGGTAGTCAGGATGGTGAATTTATGTCACATAAAGATAAGTTGAGTAAAACTTTAAACTGGAAATGAAAAGGTTTAGGAAGGACATGATTTTTATCTTTGAACATTTGAAGAGTTTTTATATGGAAGAAGGAATAGACTTAAATTCTTGGTCCCAGAAGGCAGAATTTGGGGCAACAGGCAGAAGTTGTAAGGAGGGAAAGAGGTTTAGTATAAGGAAAACTTCCTCAAATTTGGCACTATCCAAAAGTGGATGGAGAGACAGAGTGGGAAGAAAGAAGAAGAGTGAGTTTCTACTCATTTCTTTAAGTCAAGCATATTATATTGTATTAAGGATTCTTTCAGGTAATGTCAGACCAGATGGTCACTGAGGGTTTCTCCATTCTGTGTTTAGTTGAACAACAAAGTCAACAAATATTTATTCACGAGTCTATAGAGAAGCAATTAGATGTTTGAACTGATAAAAAAGACCTTGATAAATTAATTGTAAAGGTTTTACCTGAATTTTTCAGCATCATACACACTCAGGCTAAATTTATTTTCCTTTTATTTTTCCTATTTTGATTTACTATACGCATTCATTTTTATTCTTTGCTTAATTTATTATTTGATTCAAATCCACACCTTCAAGGGTTAATTTGGAATGCAAGTTTCCTCCTCAGCAGAACTAATGATCCTTCCATTAAAATAATACCAAAATATTAGACACACATTTCCCGAAATACAGACCAAATTTGTTCAAACTCTGGAAACTATCCATTTAAATGAAATTAAGTTATTCAGACTGGTAAATTCCCTCCGATTACCATAGCAGGCCTCTACGGTCTGACTATGAGACAGTTCCTATTTTGAGAAAATACTGATTTTGGCAACCAACACTACCTTTCATAGACATCCTTATGAGAACCGGATAAATCAGCTAAATTCCCATCATAGCCAGGAATAAAGATTATCGGTTCTTGATGTAGGTGTATTACCAGAATCATTTTAAGTCTGGCTAAGAGCCATGTCCAAAAATGATTTATGGTTGGCATTCTTGATGTGTTTAAAATAACTTTTCTAAACATTTGTTTAAATTTCTTAGTCTTCCTTTGCACATATTATTTAAAGTCCATTTAACAAATACTCAAAGTAAGGTTAGTGTTGGCCAACCTCTATCTGAAATCCAGGAAATATTTGCCAATATTGGCTCCAGTTAGAACCCACATCATGTATATTAATGCAGTCTCCTTGCTTCAAACCACTTTTATTTTTCAGTTGTGGTCATGTTCAGGTTTTTAGTATACTTACAGCAATAAATAGAAGTTTTAAATGGAGCAAGTTCATTGCATCCAAGTAATGAAAGGGGACTGATTTAATATAACAGATTTGAATTTGCTCTCCCAGTTAATGTAGCTCCACCATATCTATGTGAAATAATAACTATCTCCCTTTTGTAATATGGTGTTAGTATATAGGTTAGTAGAAAGTATCTTTGTTTTGAGTCAGGAGATACTGCTTTGACTTCTGATGATCTCATTTTATTAGTTGTTTGACCTTAGTATTCTTTTCACCTTCTCTGGGCCTTAGTCTTTTCATCTATAAAATTAATAATAATAATAATAACCATGTAGTTAACAATGTTATTGTGAAAATCAATGGGATAATCTATGTAAGATGCCACATGAAAGTATGCATTTTTGTTTTAAGAATTATTGTTATCCACTAAAAGAGTTCTTTAGAGTTTAAATATAGACACTCATGTTTTTGGTCTGTTCTTGTAATTTTATTAATGAAGGGAGCTTCCCATGAAGAAAATTAAGCTATCAACTATTATGTTATATAAGTAATATATATTTTATTTAAATAATACATAATATATCCTGTATATTATAATCTATCAAATATATATCAACTATATAATAATATTAAGCAACTGTTCAGTTGATAGTCTCAGAGAGCTATCTGGGAATGGGAGATAAAATGAGTTGCTCATGCATGATCATCTGTGGTTAGAATGTCTGAAGCAGGATTTAAATTCAGGCTTTTCTGACTCTGAGGCTCTCCCTCTGCCTACAGTGGAACACTGGCTCTCAGTTCAGATATGCTAATGCTAATTTTGCTAGAAGTATGTAGACTTCTTCATATTTAGAAGCCCTTTTTATGATAGGCCCTTTACGGGCATGGACAGCATATTAATTTTTGATTCTCCTTATTGCATAGGTTATGAGACAAAAAGAGGAGCACATGTGTCTCATTGAGGTGTGTGCGTGTATGTGTTCATACATGCATGAGTAAGAATTTTAGGAAAGCGTGAGTAAGACCTCTTTGACACCCTCACTGTCTTGAATTTTGGAAAGGACATGAGCAATAGTTGAACAGAATGGGCTAAGAGTAAATTCCTATCTAAGTTATTAAAAGGAGATGTCCACATCAGTACAGTTACAGATAAATTTGACTATTTTGGAATATTGGAGTGCTTTTAGGGGTAGACAGATATTGAATAATAGCTTTGCCTAGTTGAGATTTGTCAGGCATCAGATCACTCTGTACTGTCCTTTTAATCTTTCAATATGCTGTGTTTCTTCATGCCTCTGAATATTTACTCATGCTGTTCTTTCTACCAAGAATGGCATTCTCTTTCCATCCATGTCATATCTATCCTTCACAGTCCAATTCAAGTCTCATCTCCATCTTTAACACATTCTGTCCTACTCTGAAATGTGTTGATCTATCCCTTTGATATCTATGTTCCTGTTTCATTATTGTCTCTAATGGGCAACTTCTGAAGCAGCATGATGTACTACAGTAGGGCCAAAATGAAATCGAATTGGGGGGGGGGCACTAATCTGTACATAAAGGTCCCTGAAAGCTGTTTATTTATTGACTTAGTTTTAAAATGTAATATCATCTATCATCTATGTTTCATTATAGTTTTTATTTATTTTTGTTAAATGTTTCCAAATTGCATTTAATCTGGTTCAGGTCTTACTCAGGAATGTTGTGGGTTGCATATGGTGCTGGGCTACATTTTTGACATGTTTGACACCTCTGCTATAGCTGATAGAAAACTAGCCTCAAAATCATGGAGAACTGGATTCAAATCTTGCTTTTAATGGATTGTGTGACCACAACCAAGTCACTTAACCTCTTAGTATTCTGATCAGTTCTAAAGACAATTAATCCCAGAAAATATAATAAACTGTATGGGTAGAGGTAATTCCCTTGCCTAAGGTTTCTTTATTCTAATGAAATCACAGTTGCCATTTTGATAATTATATACAATTTTATTATAGATTGTCCTGTTTTAAGATTATTTTGAGCGTTTAACCCTTGTGTCAAAGACTTAAGTAACATGAAGGACCCAAGGAATGATATTCTTACTCTTCTTGGCTTGGAGATCTGAGCCATTAAATTTGTGAAAATGCATATGTCGTATCCCTCATGTACTGAAATTAACAGCACACTTGTAAGCATGCAGTTCACAATTTTACAGAAGGAAGTTTTATTAAAAGTAGAAAGACAAAATAGAGACTCTTGAATGAGTAGCTATTAGTCACAAGATGTATATGAACCTGAATAGTCACTAACAGTCTCAAATATGACAGTTCTTCTATTGAGCCTTCCAACTCACTACCATCAAATTTCTAAGTTGTGACTTTGCTGTCAATTATGCCTTAGAAGGGTGTGATAATTGTTCTCTTAAGTCATTCGAACAGGAGAGTGAACAGAGAAAATTCTAGTGCTGGCCACATTTTTGTTATAACTCCTCAATGAGATTGTAAATGTCATATAGGTAGGGACTATGTCTTATACTTATTTTGGATCTTTCATTGTTTCTAGCACATTGCTAATGGATAATAGGTGCTCTGTGAATACCTATTGATTACTTGAGTGATTGATCCCACAGTGGGAGTGTTTTTCTTCCTTAATGTACAGAATCTTTATTGAATTCAGAGGCTCTGTGTTCACTGAGAAATAGGCCTTTAGGGGATAGATATATGCTCTGAGTTCCCAATATGATATGATACATGATCTATGATATGATTATCTCTCATTTTAATAATTTAAAAAGAATAATTAAACATTCAATTGGGTCATCACAAGATACTTATTTGGGGAAATAATGATTCAATTGAAGGACCTCAAGAAATTCTGGGATTTTTTTTTTCATGACCATATCTTTCTGGGTGGTCCTGGGCACATTGTTTACCCTTGGTCTTCTTAAAGTGATGATGGGGTGGCATTACCAAATAATACTCTTAAACCAAAGTTAATGAATTCCTTCTTTGAAGTGCTAACTACTAGATTCCCATTTTTATGAAATGATTATGAACCAGTAGGCCAGGTGCCAGGAAAGCATTTTGAGATTTCCAAAGTATGTGTCAGAAAGTTTTTCTTTTTAAAATGACAGAGTAAAAATCTAAAGAACAAGCATGATGTACATGTATTGAACAAACAAATAAGCAAAGAAGAAAAAAAGAAATACAACTTCATGAAAATAAACAATTCAGGTCATAGTCAGTTGCAGAGACCTAATTAGCTTGGCTGTCTTGGTGCCATTTGCAGAAGGGAAGTTGGAATTACCTGCCTGTAAATGTTTTGATTAGCTCCAAGTATATTTTCCTTGGCCTGAAGAGGAGGTTCTAAACTCTATTATGGTTTTGTTGAAAGTTAATAGCATACTTGGCTCTGGGTGAGGCATAAAAGACTCAGCATCCACCCAAGGTACCTGCAACCTTAGTTAATAAAACAAACATTTCAAACATTAGTCTCAACCCTCTTGGGCTTAAGTATCAGTGGCTCTGAATTCCAAACCATTCATATCTATGATAATTTAAGGATATTGGGGAGGAGTGTCTAGATTGGTGAAATTCTTTCTCCTTCCCATTTTTAGTCTGGCTGCTTTTCCTTCAAGACTTCAGGACTTCTTCCTGCTGGATCAACATTTATTTGGCCTCACATTATTATCTATTTGTTTTGTCATGAAAGTTATCTTTGCTTTTTGTCCTTTGCTTTAACTCTCAATTACTAATGAAAACAATCATGAACAAATGCCCTACTATGGGCTACCCTAAGTAGCAATGCAAAGAGAAGAATCTAGGACTCAATATCCTCATTTTTTAAAAAAAGAGGATTAGATTTTCTGACTTATAAATTATCATCTAGTTCTGAATCCTATAATGAATTCTTAGTTTTATGAAGAAAAGAATCTTAAGAGTTGGAAGGACCTCAGAAGTTGCCGATTCCAACTTGTACTAGAACAAAAATCTCTACAACACCTTGCCACTATTAGAGAATCCAGAAAATTCATTAGCAATCATTTCCAGTATCTGGATATATAGATATAGAATTTCTCTTCTCTCCTCCTCCTTCTCTTCCTCCTCCTCCTCTTCTTCTTCCTTCTCCTCCTCCTTTTGCTTTTTTGCAGGAGGGAAGGCAGGGAAATTGGGGTTAAATAACTTGCTCTTCTTCCTCTTCATCATCATCATCATCATCATCATCATCATCATCATCATCATCATCTTCTTCTTCTTCTTCTTCTTCTTCTTCTTCTTCTTCTTCTTCTTCTTCTTCATCTTCTTCTTCTTCTTCTCCTTCCTCTCTCTCTCTCTCTCTCTCTCTCTCTCTCTCTCTCTCTCTCTCTCTCTCTCTCTCTCTCCTTCCTTCCCTCCCTCCCATATATTTTCTATCTTTAGGACCTTGATTGTCTAGCTCTCAATTACATAGCCTTAGCTCTATTATCTATCTCTATTATTTATCTTTATAATACATGTTTCTATCTCTTTTTTTCCAAATGCTTTATTAACTTCTGGTTTACATCATTCATTTCCACCAGATTTTGAGTTACAATATTTCCCCTGTTTTTCCCCTACCCACCACCCCAGAATAGCAGTCACACAGGATATCCCCTCATCCAGTCTGCTCTTTCCCATGTCTTCTCCCATACCTCCTTTGACTTTTCCATTAGGGCAAGGTGAATCTCTGCACCCCAATGCCTGCACATCTTATCTCCCAGTTACATGTAAAATAGTATTAATAATAGTATTCATATATATTTGAAACATTTAATTTTAAAACTTTAAATCCCAGATCCATTACCTTCCTCTCTTGTCACCCACTCCTGCTGGGAAAATAAGCAATTCAGTATATGTTGTACATGTATAGCTATGCAAAACATTACCATAGTAGATATATTGTAAAAGACTAACTATATTTCCCTCCCACCCATCCCACCCCCCACCTGGTCCATTCCCTACTTGATCCTGTCCCTCTTCTATAGTGGGTACTTCCAACCTCCCCTCCCCCCAGAATGCCCTCCCCTCCATCCTCCCCGCTCTCATGCCACTCCCCCCTACTCTTCTGCAGGGTGAGATATCCCATTTAGTATGTATGTCATTCTCTCCCTGAGCCAAATTCAATGAGAATATGGTTTTGCCTTTTTGCCTTCCTGTTCTTTCCCTCCCCTGCAACTACTTCCCCTTGCCTCTTCTACATGTGATAGTTTACCCCCACCCCTGTCTCTCCCCATCTCCTCTTGCCACATTCCTCTCTCACCTCTTAACTTCACCCCTTAAGTATCATCCCTTCCCACCAAATTTGACCTGTGCCCTCTATCCATGTATACCTGTAAACATATATACACACATTCACATATGTATTCATATGCCCATCTACCATTCTTCAATTGTTTTCATAATGAGAAAGGTTTCATCAGTCACAATTATTGTTTTTCCATGTAGGAATATAAATAGTTCAACTTTGATAAGTTCCCTTTGATTTTGTTTCCCTGTTTACCTCCTCAAGTATCTCTTGCTTCTTGTGTCTGAATGTCAAATTTTCTATTCAACTCTGGTTTTTTCCTCAAGAATGCTTGAAAGTCCTCTATTCCACTGAATGACTATATTTTCCCCTGAAATAATATACTCAGTTTTGCTGGGTATGTAATTCTTGGTTTTAATCCCAGATTCTTTGCCATGTGGAATATAATATTCCATGCCCTTCGATCCCTCAATGTACAAGCTGCCAGGTCCTGTGCTATTCTGATTGTCTTCCCACAATATTGAAATTGTTTCTTCCTGGCTGCTTGTAGTATTTTCTCCTTGATCTGGGAATTCTGGAACCTGGCTATAATATTCCTAGGAGTTTTCTTTTTGAGATCTTTTTCAGGAGGTGATCTCTGGATTCTTTTGACTTCTATTTTGCCCTCTTGTTCTAAAACATCTGGGCAATTTTCCTTGAGAATTTCTTGAAGGATCATTTCTAGGTTCTTTCTTTGATCATGGCTTTCAGGTAGTCCAATAATTTTTAAATTATCTCTCCTGGATCACTTTTCCAGGCCAGTGGTTTTTCCCATGAGATATTTCACATTGCCTTCTATTCCTTCATTTGTTTTTATCTGTTTAACAGCATCTTGATTTCTCATAAAGTCACTAGCTTCCATTTACTCCAGTCTAATTCTGAAGGAATGAATCTCCTCAGTGAGCTTTTGAGATTCTTTTTCCATCTGGCAAATTTGACTTTTTAAGGCATTCTTCTCCTCATTGCCTTTTTGAGCCTCTTTTGCCACTTGAGTTAGTCTATTTTTTAAGATGTTATTTTCCTCAGTCAGGCTGTTGACTCTCATTTCATACTTTCCTTGCATCCTTCTCATTTTTCTCCCCAATTTTTCCTCCACTTCTATTATTTCATTTTTTAAAATCCTTATTAAGGTCCTCTATGGCCTATAACCAGTTCATATTTTCATTTGGGGCTTTTGGTTCAGGACTTCTGACCTCACAGTCCTCCTCCTATTCCATGGTTTGATCCTCTTTGCCCCCAAAATAGGAGTCTAATGTTGCATTTTTCTGTTTATTTTGTTTCCTTTGCCTAGGTATATTGCCACTTAATTACTTGACTTTTGGGCTTGTTGCCACAGTAGGAATCTGCCACCAGACAGGGGAGTTTCAGTCTCAAATGTTGGGGTCTTCTCAACTGCTGGAGGTATTAATTGGGTGCCCTCCCTGAAGCCCCCACACACTCTGGCAAGCTAGACACATACCCCAAGACCTCCACCTCAGACTGCAATCCAGATCCAGGGAGGTTAAAGCAAGAGAACTTACCCCCCAGACTGATCACTGGATCCCCCTACAGTTCTCAGGCCAGGACCTGAAGCTGCAACTGAAGGTGCAAAATGGTGTCTGTGCCACTTCTCCTCAGCCACTTATAGCCGCCAGGGGAAGAAACTGACGCGCTCCCAAATACTGGTCCCAGAGTCTATACGGCACTAACCTCTCACTTTGTGTTGGAAATTCTGGAAAAGCCACAGCTGCTGGTGTTCTGGGTCTCTCCAGCTGGCTGCTGGTCAGGCCACCCTGGGGCTAAAACCTTCAATTCAGGTGGTCCTGGGCTTAGCTCCCAGAGTGCTGCACTGGCCACTCCCTGCTGGGCTGCTGGGCTGTCCTCAGTGGGAGGTTAGCTTCTCTGTGTCATTCTGTGGGTGCTGGAGCTCCAGAGGTTGTTCAGAGTCCACCTTTTACATAATTTTGAAGTGGTGTGGGCTGGAGTGCTGTGGAAGTGCTGTTTCTACTCTGCCATCTTGACTCTGCCCCCCCCCCCATGTTTCTATCTCTAATATATATCTATCCATCTCTATTATTTCTCTCTCTTTATACTCTGCCTCTCTATGTCTCTGTTTTTTTCATCTCTGCCTTCACCTAATCCAACAAACAGTCCAGTAACCTTGTTTCAAAAAAAAAAAAAAAGACTTCAAGTCAGTCAAGTATGACCAAAGTCGATGAAGAGTATTGCTCTGGAAACAGAGGCCCTGGGTCCAAATCCTGTTTCTGACACTTCTTGTGTGATTTTAGGTAAATTATTTCAACTTTGTGGGCTTCACTTTCCTCATTGGTAAAATGAAGAGCCTGGGCTTGATTAAATGTCCTCTGAGTTACCTTCCTGCTCCGAATCCTCATGATCCTCTCATCTTATGTTGCAACTGTACCATCTCATAGCACTCACACTGCTTCCCATTCTAAGAGCTTATAAGAAAATCACATTTTATTTTTAAACTCCACAGTAAGGTTTCTGTGTTGCCTTGGTATGTTCAGAAACAGTGGTTGTTTAATCATTATATGGTTGGAATGATTTATGTGTGTCCATTTGTATTTAGTATATATCATAGAAACTTAACCTTTCAGGACTCCAGGTATCTCTCTGACACTATAAGTGACAGAAAAGATGTTGACCTCCATTGGCAGAGTTTCCTAATTGATGGTTTCCTCTACCAATAAAATTACAACCTCAGTCTCTATACATGTCCCTGTGATCATATTAGCCTTTTTGACTGTCACATAGCACTGATGAGTAAGATGACTAAAATATGTGGGGCTCTCCCACATGAGCTGCTTCCTAAATCACATCTTCATACTACACTTGTGCATTTGTTCTAAAAACTTAAATCGAATACTTTTCATTACCCTCTTTAAAGTCATCTGAGATTCTGCCCAACTTTCTAGTGGATCCATATCCTTTTAGGTTCTACTTCAGTCATCTAATATAATAGATATTGTTTTGCTTTTATATTATGCACTTCTTTGATAGACAAGTCATCTGTGACTTCATCCATAGTATTTAAAGAATTATTAAATAGAACAGGACCAAGGACAGAGCCTCAAGGAACTTCAATTAAGACCTTTCAGTTAGAACTCAATTTTTTGATCGATATTTTAGGGTCTGTTCACTTTGCTATTTCTTATTCATTCAATACCAGTCTTTCTATACTGTCCACAAGGAGGTCAAGTAGGATTTTTTTTTAAAGTCTAACTGAAATTTCAATATACTATATCTAGAATGTATTCCCAGTTTATGAAATCATCCAGATATACTATACCCCTGGGGTGGCCTAGAGTTAGGCTTGAACTCTTGATATCACTCTAGACCTGAGCAGAACTTCTGGCCACTCTGGTCTGGATTCAAGCCTCTGAGGCCTTCTCTGGGATCAAACAAGTCTTCATGGGATGAGGAGCAGGTCACTGGGCAAATCTCTCCTCAGAGCTTTGGTCCTGGTTTGTGTATGTTTTGGCACTGAAGGAAGACTGTAGCTTTCCTTTTGTTCTTGGCTTATGTCACAGAGGAAGTTTTGGTTTGCTTCACTATCATCTCACTGACTTGTTTAAGAGTGATTATGCCTAGTTTAGAAACATACCATGGAACTAAAGTAGGACAATGGAATCCAAACTGATATGATTTATGACAATACAGCAATGAGATTGGTGATCTTTTTATTTTATGCATTCACTGCCGATTCATCTTCACAATAAAAATGACTTGCAACATCTTTTCAATATGCCAAAAGATAAATGGACAAATCCAAGAATCTCAGAGCTGGAGGGGACCCCAAGAGTCATATAATCTGGTGTCTCTTCCCAAGCCAAAATCTCTTCTACCCAGGCTCATAGATCTACAATTGGAAGGAACCTTAGAGACTATCTACTCCAACCCACCATTAACATGTGAGGAAACAGTTCCAATACACTAAGTGACTTGCCCAAAATCACATAGGTAGTGAGCATTAAAGGTGAGATTTGAACACAGGTCCTCTGGTGCAGAGCCAGTACTCCTTGATAAGGAACTTGCTATCCTACAAGGTATACTGTTCTGTTTGTGGATGGCTATAAAACAATCCTTTCTATGCTGTTGTTGAATCATTTCAATCATTTTCAACTCTTTGTGACCCTACTTGGGGTTTTCTTGGCAAAGATTCTAAAGCGGTTTGCTATCCAGATCATTTTACAGATGAGCAAATTGAGGCAAACCGGGTTAAGTGACTTGCCAGGGTCACATAGCTAGTAAGTATCTGAGGTCAAATTTGAACTCAGCTTTTCCCAACTCTAGGCCTGGAGCTCTGTCCACTGAACCACCTAGCTCTTCAATTCCTCTTATAACTTCTACCAATTGGATCTAATTCTGCCCCCCAAAACCATGAAGCCACACAAAATTAAAGCTAATTTTGATTTCACATGACCACCCTACACTGATCTCACAGAGTAGTTTTAAGTAAAAAGCTTTGTAATCCTCAAAATACTATGTAGTTTTGAGTAATTAATAGCTACCGATCATGTCCCTTATGGCTTTTTTTCAACACAAACATCTTTAGATCTTTCAACCATTCTCTTTTATTACACAGCTGTTAGATCCTTGACCATTTGGTTGTCCTCTTCTGACTTCAGTTATCTACATCCCTTCTAAAATGTGCCTAGAAGTGAATATTCTATTCCAGATGTGGTCTGGTCAGTGATGAAGAAAAAGGGGGTGATTACTAAGTATTAAGTGACTTTTGAATATGTCATCCAGATATCAATGAAATTGTAGGCTTCTACCAAGAAAAACCAAACCAAAGTGCCTCTTCTTAGCAATCCATCAACATACATTTATTAAGTGCTTACTATGTGCCAGGCATTGTATACCCAGGCAGGCCATTGAGCAGGGAGCTCTCAGGAATGGGAAAAAATCTTGGGGTCCCTCTGATAGATTTTAAATTGCCTTTAATAATGAAAAAGTTGAAGGATGCATTCAACTGCTGCACAAATCTTGTGCTCATTGAGGAGAGTTATGGGGGATGGGAGAAGAGAGAGAAACAAGCATTTATTAAATGCCTACTATGTGCCAATCATTGTGCTAAGCACTTTACAAATATCTTATTTGATCCTTACAGCAACCCTCAGGGGTGGATACTATTATTACCCTGTTTTACAGTGGATACATGACTTGCTCAGTGTCACAGAGCAAGGTAAATGTCTGAAGTTTTATTTGAACTTAGCTCTTTCTGAATCCAGGCCCAGCATTCTATTATGTTACCCAGCTACCTCATATAAAATCATTGCCATTGTATGCCCATCTTGTCATATACTACCCTACATTACCTGTTTTCGTTGGTTTGCCTGATGATTCCCCTGGATTATTTCCTTCAGAGACAGAAATTAAAAGTCAAGATTAGCTGGGCTCATGGCATAGTGGATGGAGGACTGAATTAAGAAGTCAGGAAAGTCTGGATTCCTTACTATTTATGTGACTCTAGGGAAGTTACTTGAATGAATGGATATAGAGAAACACATTTATTAAGCACTCCATATATCATGCAGTATACTAAGCACTGAGCATACAATATGAAAGTAAACACAGCCCTGCTTACAAGGAGCTTACATTTTGACAAAGGAAACAATATGCACAGGTTAATGGTGGCCAGAGAGAGATGCTTTGGTGTATTTTGTTGATAAGGAAACTGTGGTCCAGTGAGATAATATTGTTTGCTCAAGGTCACACAAGAAGTAAATATCAGAGCCAGATTTTACACCCAAGTAATTCACTTCAAAGCACTACTCTCTCACTCTACCTTCTTTCCTTCCATGGGCTCTTGACTCTGTTGTCTATTCATTGATTACATTTCTTTGGTTATAATTCTCACTTGCTGTCATTTTGTTTTAATCTATGGTTCTTTGGACGTATATGACTATGGAACTTGACAGATTTATCTGGACAATGGGATCCTTCTTAAGGTATTTGAGCTCATCACTGAATCCTTCTTGAAGATCTTTATGAAGATCTCCATGAAGACTACTTCCCCAGCTCCAAATTTAAGCACTCCTTGGGGGCGGCTAGGTGGTGCAGTGAGTCGAGCGCCGAACCTGGAGTCAGAAGGACCTGAGTTCGGATCCGGCCTCAGACACTTAACACACACAAACAAAAAAACCTAGCCATGTGACCTTGGGCAAGTTACTTAACCCCAATTGCCCTCCAAAAAGCAAAAACAAACAAACAAAAAACTCAACAAACCCCCCCCCCCCAAAACCAAATATAAGCACTTGTTCACGCCCTCAACCAAGGATCTCATATCCTCAAAGCTATATAGCATTTGATATCTCCCATGGATAATTGAATAGAGTAATAGCTTAATTGTTTTCCTTCATATTTGAAGAGGACAAAAACGACTTCTCTTATGTCAGGATCAGTATACAATGTGTTTGATTGTGGCTGATTAGACCAATATAAGCTCAAAAAGCTCTACCATAGGTCCAGAACAAATGGTCCTTAAGGACATGGGGCACAGAGATATCTCTAAATTTGTGTATCTCACATTTCTCTTGAGTTACATATTTATATGACATTTAAGGCTGGCAGAGTATTTTGACATAACAATGCCTCCCTTGATCACAATCTGAAATTCCACCTCAAACATCACCAAAAAATTGTCCAGTCATATGTAGCTTCTCTCAGTTTCCAAAGCAAATTGACTGCCCATTCCTGATTTGTTGAAAACAGGCAGTGAGGCATCCTCATGGTGAACTGCCTGAAATGGACTAAGGTCACCTCTTGCTGGGGGGGGGGGGGGGGGGATGAATTTGGCTTTTGTTTCTGCAAAGCAACCAGTATGTGGGGAATCATGAATATTACTTGTTCCTGGCATCCTTTTGAGTTACAAGTCTAGTTACATGGGATGACTGCAAAATCTAGTATCCCAAGCTCTGAACCATTTGAATTAGCCATTCAAGGTGACAAGGAAGTAAGTTCTGCTTTCATTGTATCACTACATGGATCTGTTATGTGTCAGGTGCTGCTCTAGGCACTTACCCTTGTCCTTAAGGAACTTAACAGATAAAAGCACGTATGTAAATAAATACAAAATAATTCAGAATGATTTGGAGATAAAAAGAACAAAACCAACTGAGTCAAGGGGGCAAAGAATTTTGGTGGAGATCGTACCTAAATTGTGCTTTGAAGGAAGCTAGGGAATTAATGAAGTGAAATCCATTGTGAAAGTCCTAAAATTAGAAGGAAGTGTTTATTAAGTACCTCCTGTATACCAGGGGCAGCTAGGTGGTACAGTGGATAGAGTTCTAATCCTGGAGACAGAAAGATTCATCTTCCTGAATTAAAATCTGGCCTCAGATATGTAGTAGCTGTTGTGACCCTGGGCAAGTCACTTAACTCCAACTGCCTCAGTTTCCTCATATGTAAAATGAACTGGAAAGGGAAATGACAAACCACTCCAGTATCTTTACCAGGAAAAGTCCAAATGGGGTTATGAAGAGTCACATACAACTCAAAGAACCAAACAAAGACCACAACTTTGTTCCAGACACTGTGTGATATAGGTTTTGAATTCAGGTTTTTCTTCCTGACCCCCGCTATAACTTATAGAATTTATGCATTGCCTAAGGCATATAACTGATCCATCAATCCTAAGGAAATTACTAACTACCTACTATGTACTAAGATTTGTGCTAGGTGCTAGGAGGGAAAGAGGAAAGATAGCATCTTTGACCTCATAGACCTTAGCTTTTAATTGGGAAATGACACACATGTATATAGCTATATGTAAAACATAGAAAACAAATACAACAAATAGGAAATGAAGAAACCTTGGCCCTTAAATGGTTCTAATTATTTTTTTTATTGTTCAGTCATTTCAGTCAGGTTCACTTCTTTGTGACCTTATTTGTTCTTTTTTCTTGGTAAGGATAATGGAGTGATTTGTCATTTCCTTCTCCAGCTCATTTTACAGATGAAGAAACTAAGACCAACAGCTATAAGTGACTTGCCCAGAGTCACACAGCTAGTAAATGTGTCTGAGGCCATATTTAGACTCAGGTCTTTCTGACTCTAGGCTTGGCACTCTATCCACTGAGCCACCTAGCTATATATGTACAACTGATAGGCAACAAACACTTATTAGGCATTCACTTTGTGCTAAGCATATTCTAACTAAGTGGCAGAGATACAAAGAAAGGAAAAAAATAGCTCCTGCCCTCAGGAAAGGACATCACACTGTAATGGGGGAGATAACATGGAAAATAATTATGTACATACAAGCTATATACAGAATAACTAAAAGTAGTCTCTGAGAGGAAGGCACTAGTAGCTAGGGTATCAGCAATAAACTTTACACAGAGGGTGGTGCCTGAATTGATTCTTCTAGGAAATTAGATATTCTAAGAGGTAAAGGTGAAGGGGAAAGCATTTCTGACATAGGGGATCTGTAATAAAAAGACACACACATAGAAGATGATTATTCCACACTATTGTAGACTAGGACAGTCTGTAATAGCTGCCATGTAAGTCCTGTACTCAGGCACAGTTCTTTAAACACCAAGAAGGTTTTGGTTAAGCACCTTGGCAAGGATTCCCAGCTTATTAACACTTTCTGTTTTCTTAGCCAAATGTATGCCTGAAATATGTATTTGCAACCAGTAACTCTTTCTCTATACTCTTATGCTCACTGCATTCACTCTGACTTCCAACCCCTTCCAGGAGTCTAGTCTGTTGACACATATAATTACTACCACCCTCCCCAAGAATTTGAAACAATTCTCCCCTTTCCAACCACCACATATGCAGTATTAAGAAAGATTGAGGGGCAGCTGGGTGGCACAGTGAATAGAGCACTGGCCCTGAAGTCAGGAGGACCCGAGTTCAAATCTGGCCTCAGACACTTAAAACACTTACTAGCTGTGTGATTTCGGGCAAGTCACTTAACCTCAACTGCCCTCCAAAAAAAAAAAAAAAAGAGAGAGAGAAAGATTGAGTGAATCTTTCCCCATAAATGATAATAACAGTATGTAAATACTTGGACACTAAGGGTGGTTCAGTGGATTAGGCAGGGGGCCTTGGAATCAGGAAGACCTGAATTCAAATCTAGTCTTAGACCCTTATTAACTGTATGTCCCTGGGAAAATTACCTGACTTCTCTTTGCCTTAATCCATTGAAGAAGGAAATGGCAAACCATTCCAGTATCTTTGCCAATAAAACGTCACAGACGGTATAAGTGCACTATAGTCCCCAGGTTCATGAAGAGTCAGATGTGACTGAACAGCAATAACAAAATATCCTGTACCTCATTTGATTTTCCCTCTAGCTCCCATGGACTTAATTATCATCTCTACAAGGATGACTACTAGATCTACATACATAGCTTCAGTGTGGTAACCTCTACTCCAGCATTACTAACTGCCTATTGGACATTTCAGACCTCACCATCTCAAATCTATCATGATCCAAAGAGAACTTAGATTTTTTCCTATGTTTTTTCCCTCAATCCTCTCTTCTACTTGTCAGTTTCTGTCAAGGACATTTCCCTACTTCTGCTCACTCTGATTCTCTACCTCAGAGCCATCCTCCATTTCTTATTTTTATTCATTTCAACATATTTACTCAGTTGCCAAATTCTGCCAGTACTGTCTCTAAAATATTTCTCCCATCTGTCACCTTTTCTTCCACCAACCAGCCACCACCCAAATTTCAACCCTTCTCACCATTGCCCTAGACAATTACGACAGCCTCTTAAATGCCTTCTAGTTTCAAGTTTCTTCCCATTCTAATTCATAAAGGTAAAGCTAGAAAAAGTCCCTGCCTTCAAGGAGCACACATTCTAATATATCAATAACTAACTACATAAAAGAAATATACAGAGTAGGTGAAAGGTTATCTTAGAGAGGAAAGTATTAGTAGCCAGACAACTGGGCAACAGTTTTCACAGAAAATGATATTTGAGCTGAATTTTGAAGAAAGCCACGGTAATCAGTGGGTAAAAAACAAGAAGAGAGAGCTTTCCAGGCATGACATCCAGCAAATGAAAGGACAAAGAGATGGGAATGGAGTGACATATTAGAGGCATAAGTAGGCCGGTGTAACTGGCTGGTAGAATGCATGAAGGGGAAGAAAGTATAAGAATCCTGGAAAAGCAGGAAAACACCAGGTTGTGAAGAGGTTTAAATACCATATAAAGCAGTTAATATTTAATCCTGGAAGGAGTAGAGAGGTAATATACAAATGGTATCCCCTGAGAGAATGTAAGCTCTGTGAAGGAGGCACTGTTTGCTTTTCATTTTTGTAGGCTCGGCACTTGGCACAGTGCCAGGCATATAATAGGTGCTTAATAACCAACCAGTAAGTATTTATTAGTCACTTTTTTAGGCATCCGGTACAATTCTAGGTGCTGAAAGAGGTACTGTGAATGAAGCAAATTTATTTGCAAGGGGTTTAGAGTCTAATGGAGACACAGTGGATACACCAGCTTAAGTATATGCAAGATGAATGATTATAAATACAAAATAGTTAAATACAAGGTAGTTTGAGAAGAAAGCATTTGCTGTTGGGGGGGGGTGGGTAGGGCAAGAAAGAGATAGAAGATGATGCTTGGTCTGAATCTTGTAGGAAGGAGATTCCATTAAGGAAAAGTAAAGAGGGAATACATTCCAGACATGAGGGGTGATCTATGCAAAAGCATGGGGATGGAAGATAGACTGTTACATATGAGAAAAAGAGAGAAGGCCAATTTTTTGCTGATCAGAGTGCTAGAGGGTAAGCAATGTACAGCAAGACTGGACAGATAGAATGGGGGCATGATTGCAAAGGACTTTAAAAGGTAAACAGGAACATTTATATTTGATTCTAGTGGGAATAGGGAGTCACAAGAATTCATTGAGTAAAGGACTGACATGATTAGATCTGCAAAGAAGATAAATCACTTTGATAGTTGGTGAAGAATGGACTGAAGTAAACAGATATTTGTGGAAATGTGGAAGACATCATTACCTGAAGAAAAAAAAATAAAGTCTGTTAGTACCCCAATGGACAGCAAAATAAATTTTAAAACAGAAAAAAATCAGCAATTTTGAAGAAAGCAGATACATTTAAAGTCACCTCAGGAGTGTGGGAAGATAAGAGAAAATGTGTTTTTTTTTTTTAATGGTTAATAATGGCTAGCACACTATGCTGTGAAATGTAACATGAACCAAACAGAAAACACACAATATCATTGACACATTAGTGAACTTGAACTGATTTAGATTTATATTTGCTCACTGCTGAAAGAAATCAGAGGAGAAAAGGCAATGGTGCAAGAGAGACATTTTCTAACAAAGTCAAGGGAGAAAGAATGTCGATATGAATTAAGACTGGTATTCCTCTCTTTATTCTCTGTTCTAGATACAAGGTAAAAAGACAAGACTTTGATAGTGTGTAACTTTTAAAAAGTTTGCTGATAGGGGTGGCTATGTAGCACAGTGAGTAAGAGTGCCGGCCCCAGAGTTGAGAGGACCCAGGATGGGTTCCAGCCTCAGAAAATGAGCACCCACACATAAATAATGACTGGCTGTGTAACCTTGAGCAAGTTATTTAACCCCAATTGCTTAAAAAAAAAGTTTGCTGATACCCATCATCAATTGCTTCCTGATGTGCAAGTCTGCTTCTATTGGCTAAAAAAACAAAACAAAACTGAACTAGATTAAAGTAAAGCTAAAAAAACAAAACAAAACTGAACTAGATTAAAGCTAAAAAAGCAAAACAAAACTGAACTAGATTAAAGTAAAGCCTTGGGAAGATATGTACAATACAAGATCTTAGAATTAAAAAAAAAATACCATCATCTCAGAGACTGTTCAAGAACTGCACAAAATCCATTTACTAGTCCCAGATGCTATTCTCTAGGGATCCCAGGAACTAATAATATGGCTTAACACTTGTGAGTTTCATTGTAAAGAATGGGGAAAAATGCTTGGGCTTTCTAAACCTCAGGCAATTTACTATAGCCACCAAGGCCCCCACAGAAAATAGTTTTTCAATTTGTATGTTTATACTTTCCTTACTTAGTATTGATTCTAAATAAGGATAAACCCCATCCTTGATGGGAAGCCCATGAGTAAGAGCAGATGAATTAAAGTTTGTTTTATCTTCCCACTTTCCTTTCACTGTTGCCAAAAAAAGCTTTCCACTTTGTCATGAAAGGATGGCATTATGGACAGAACTCGGGCTGCTTTGGTGCAGCAACTGGGAGTCAGGTGACCCAGACTCTAATCCAGCCTGTAGACTTTAGGTTTTGAACAAATCAACCTCTATTGGCTTCAGTTTTCTTTGTGGAATGAGGGCGTGGACTATCAGTGTTTCTCCAAGTGTGGTCTGGGGATGCCCCTAAGACCCTTTAAGGAAGTCCATGAGATTGGATATATTTTCCTAATAATTCTTAAGTACTTTAATTTATAATGTGTTAAATATTGATAGTTATAACCAATATCAACAAAAGTTCTTGGGAGGGGGAATAGGGAGGGATAGAACAGAGGGCAGACTGGGGTAAGAGGTAATCAGTATGCTTGCCATCTTGGAGTGGGGGGATAGGGGAGAGATGGAGAGAAAATTTGGAACTCAAAATCATGTGGAAATGAATGTTGCAAACTAAAAAATATTAATTCTGGGAGACAAAAAAAGCTCTTTGGGTGATCATGGATCATTTTTAAGAAAGTAAAGGGGTCCTGAGGTCAAAAAGTTTGAGAGCCACTGGCCTAGATGATTTTAAATCTGCCCAGTTGTAACATTTTTATGAAGCAGTGCCTTCTTCCTCGAGACTGAAGTGTGGACAAGCTGCCTATATGTCTGTGGACAAGCCACCTCTTCCTTCTGGACCGTCTGGAAATTGAGAGGGTTGGACTAGATGACTTTCAGGTGTCTTCCAGCTTATGTCTGTGATCCTATGAATCTATCTCTGTCAATTAAGCTGTTAACACCTTAGGTATACAACAATCAAACTTCATTAATTCTGACTTGCTCAATAAGGAACTTTTGATGGTTCACACAAGTGTGAAGCTTAAGGTCACCCTTGCAAAAGAGAAAGTGGGCTTTTGAGACAAAATCATAGTATAAAAGGATTGCAAGGACGGCAGTTTAATTATTTCTTTTAAAAAATTCATTCAGTTTTAGTTTCCCTCTCTCCTTCTACTCCTCCTCCACCTATTGAGAAGGCAAGAAATACAAAACCTGTTACAAAAATGAAGTCATTCCAAGCATGTCATTTTACTTATAATACATAAAAGGATGCAGTGTTTTCAAATGCTTTAAAAGCACATAACTACATACTATGTAATTGAAAAAGAAATAGAGTTCAGTACTACTTTGGTTAGTTACATTCATGTGTCCATGGCAAATCATTCTGATTTTGAAAGTATTATAGGATTCACAGCTGGAAAGATGCAGAGACTTCATTTGACAAATGAGGAAAACTCTAGCCTGGGGTGGCTTCCCAAGACCCCAGTGGTGTTAGAGCTGGGGACTCAAACCTAGCTCTTCTGACTTGTCTAGTTCAGGACATCATGTTGTCTTTAAAAAAAATTAACACAGTACTTCTACCAGACAACACTTCATTGGACTTACATTATGCACATAAAAGGGACAAAATTGCATTTCTTTAAAAACTCTCCATCATTCCAACTTTTTACCAATTCTTCTTGTGTTTGATCGTTATCCCTGCTATTACTGTTGTCCTTTTTCTCTGAATTCCTACAACCTTGTGGTTTGTAAGGATTCAAGTTTTTAATTACTTGTTCTCTTACATGGTTCTCTGCCGGTTCCATCTGTAATTATGCTTTCCCCAAGCAGATAAGCTCACGGAGCACAGGGAAACAAGTGTCATACATTTTTATTGCCAACTGTTTAGCGAAAAGCTAGACATCTAGTTGATCTTATAAAGACTTGCTAGCTCTAATTAGTTCAAGTTAGTGAAGTTTTACTGTGTTGAAAAGGTATGAAAGCATGGAGTGATTTCACCTGTGTGACCTTGGGCAAATCGCTTAACCTCTCTGGGTCTCAGTTTCCTCATTTGTAAAATGAGAGGAGGTTGATCTTTAAGGTCTCTTCCAACTTGGAATTTGTGATCCTATCAACTAATCATATTTGATTACATTTTCCCATTTAATTCTTTAATCAAGTTCCTGCCCAGTTGATGACTTAATTTCTTCCAGACTTTCTCACATGGCTGAAATGATTCATTCAGACAAACACTTCTCCAAGGTGAGGGAAAGTATCAATTACTTTCCATTGTAATTCAATAGCTGTTTGAAAAGATAAAACTTGGTTGGACAAAGCAATGAAACATTTGATTATGTGTGGAACAATACTGCCCTGGCCTCCCCAGGGGAACTAGATAACCTTTTTCCTATCTCTAGTTTCTCTGATATAGATCTGCAAACAGTTTCAGAGGCTATTCAAACAACATCTCTGCTTGAACTTTGTTTCTTTCTCTGAGCTGCTCTGGAGAAAAAGTAGCAGACAGAATTAGTCTACTAGCAGAGTTGGGAGTGATGCTACCTGAACAATAGTGCTGTGGGGATAGGATAGTATGGCTCCTGAATTAGTATGAGCCCCCAAATGCTGCTTAGACAGGAGAGAGGCGGCCTGGGGTATAAGAAGAGTTCACCTGATTTGGGGTCATAACATCATAGGATCCTTTTTCTTGTTCATTCTTTTCAGTTATGTCTGACTCTTCAAGACCCCGATTGGAGTTTTCTTGGCAAATAATTTTAGGAATTATTATTATTATTAGGAATAATAAAAAATAAATAAGAGTAATTTCCTATTTCCTTCACCAACTCATTTTATAATCATATGTCTATTCAATAATCAATAAGCACTTCCTATGGGCCAGATGCTGTTCTAAGCACTGGGAATGCAAAGAAAAAGGGGAAAAAAACCCATAATGCCTGCCGGCAAGTAATTTATATTCTAATGATGGAGAAAACATATATAAATCAGAACACATTTGATAAACACAGAGTAGATGGAAGATGACCTTAAAAAGCATTAACTAGAGGGGCCCTCAGAGGTCGTCTAGTGCAACCCTCTCATTTTACAGATGAGGAAATTAAGACCCAGAGATGTAAAGTGACTTGACCAGCATCACACAGTATTCAAACTCAGGTTCTTTGACTAAAAGTTCAGTTCTTTTTCCAGAATCTGTTTGGAAGTCACTTCAAAGACCACCCCACCTCAGCCAACTCATGGGGAACAAAATGAAGCTGTTAAATCTGTACATCAAGTGGGCACAGATAGATTCTAGAGGGAGTGATCCCACCATGGCCACTGATATGCCTGGGCATCCGAGACCTATTGGGATAGAAAAGGACACTTTTAAACCCGTGTTTTCAACTCTGACTTTTTCCTTATTTTTTTTTTTAACATATGGGTATCTTCAGCCTACATGGACCCATAGTGATAGATGGGAAATAGTACTGAAATCATTAATGAACACAAAATAGTTTTACTGATTAAATGGGAATGCTTTGAGCATCACAAGTTGTAGCGGCAAGCACCCCAATATCCCCAGGGTGACTGCCAACACAGGTTCTTAGACCTGCTTTTCAAAAGGAAAGCAACTCAAAATGGGTTAACAAGCTTACTTTAATCAAACATATATTACCTAGTTCAGGGGGAAAAGGTCAGCACCCTGAACTTCAGATTATACAGACAGAACTTACAGATCAAACAGACAGGCTTTCAAACTGTCCCAACATTACGTACATCAATACCAAATCACAGTTACCAGAGAGGGAAGCATCAACATCTGGGTTTTCAAAGCCGGGAGGCTCTCAACAATGGCTTCCCAGAGTCTCATCTGGTCAAATCACACAACCCTTCTCAAAGTGAGCCCCAAAGCAAAGCCTCTCATCAGAGTTTATATAGCCTTCTCCTGGCTCAAAGATTGTAACAACCTCCTTGATCCACTGCCCAATTACAAAGTATCAAGGTGTGGGCTTTCCTGAAAAACAAGCCTCCCACCACAAGCTCCAGGTGCACTTAAGCTAGGGGCAGGGAAGATCTTTAAATTTGCATTTCCATTACACAAGTTTAAAATCTAAAAAAAAAAAAGGTACAAAAAGATACATATCTTCTCTAACATACTGAAAGTGGTTATCCATCCCTTCCACTTTTGGACAACTTTAATGTCCAGAAACTTCTGACATCCAGCCAAATTGTATCTCTTTGAAATACTCCCTCATTGTTCCTGGCTCTGCCTTTGGGGGTGAAAAAGAATACAGCTAGTCCCTCTTTTTCGTGATATCCTTTCACGTACTTGAAGACAGATTAATTAATTGATTGCTAGCCAACAGAGAGGCAGCATGGTGTGGTGACTCATGCTGGCTATTTGACTCTGGACAAACACTTCACTTCCTCTAGGCTACTTTTAAGACTGTATGTTGGAGCAGAAATCCTCCAGGGGTTGGGGAACCTGTGATCTTGAGGCCCCATGTGGCCTTCTAGGGCCTTGGGTGTGGCCTTTTGACTGAATCCAAGTTTTATAGAACAAATCCTTTTATTAAAGGGATTTGTTTTGTGAAGTTTGAATTTAGTCAAAGGTCCACACTTGAGGACCTACAGGGCCACATGTGATCTTGAGGTCACAGGTTCCCTACCCATGTAATCTGTAGTGGTAGAGGGAGTTTCCTCACCCTGGAATTTCCTATACCAAAGAAATCATAGATCTAATCCCTCTTTCTCTCCAGTTACTAGCAGAGAGAGCAAGGCCCTGAAAGAGTGAGATGCCAGATAGTTACTTTTTGAAAGAAATCCAGTGCATTGGGTTTTTATTTGGGGGACCCGAGGGCAGCCGGATGGTAGAGCAGACATCAGATAACATAGGGAGAGGGGAAAGGCCCCAAAAGGGTAAAGAAAGAGATGAGTGCTAAAGAAAGACTTTACTCTCCAAAATTCTACCTTAAACTTGCTCTGTTGGTCTTTGATATGTGTCCCTCTCTACTTACTTGCCTGGTAACTGAGAAAGCACATGCGGAGTATGACAAAAGGGCTTAGATATATCATGATGGAAATACCCCCAGAAGGTAAATAGTCATTTGTCTCTCGACCTGTGGGGTCTTCTGTGTTTTCTATGCTTTTCTGATGCCTAGGCAAAGGTGAGGATAGGAAGAGCAGTGACCAGCCAACCCACACTAGCTTATGACAAGGCATCATGGAGACTATTGGGCTTGTTCTAAGAATGCTGTCTTACTTTAGTAACCTGAAAGCCAATTATAAGCCTTAAATCAACAAAATTTAGCATAAAGGCCTGGGATCACTTTATTTTGTCATTCACCAGGGGAAGGTCTGTCTGGTTGAACTTAAAGAGACTTTAGTAGCTTTAGTAACTCTGGTATATAGTGCATCCCTTCTCCACTTGTTTCTATTTTTGTCTAGACTGACTAGTTCCACATTTAAGACAATCACAGAGTACTGAGGTTATAGGAGTCTTTTAGGTCAAACAGTCTGAACTTTACATTTTTTTTTAAAAATGGAGGAACTGAGAGCAGAAAGAGGAAGTGACCGACTCAGGTAAATTGGTGAGAGAGTCAAGATTGAGACACCAGTTTCCCTTTTTTCAATCCAGTTGAGAGGGTGTGTGGATAAAGTAATGGACCTGGAGTCAGGAAGACCTGAGTTCAAATACTACCTCCATCACTCCTTAGCTGTGTGACCATGGTCAAGTTACTTAACCACTCTGATTCTCACTCTCTTCATCTGTTCAGTTGTGACAATGATGTCTCTAGCATGTACTTCATAGAGTGTTATGGGATTGAAATGAGATAATATATGTAAAGCACTTTGCAGACTCTAAAATGCCATATAATGGTAGTTATTACTATTTTCACTACCTATGTTGGTCGTATTCCAAAAATGTCATGGAGAATTCTTGCTGTAGTAGGGAAGTTGTCCAAAGCAGAAGAGGAAATACTAATGGTAATAATAATAAGCATATATAAGGCACAATAAATTTGTAAGGCTCTTTATGTATGTTATCTCATTGGATCCTCACAACAATTCTTAAGATAGGTGATATTATAAATTTACAGATGAGGAAGCTGAGGCCAAGAGAGATTGGGTGTCTTGCCCAGGATCATACAACTAGTAAGGGGCTGAGGCAGAATTCAAACTTGTCTTCTTCACTCCAAGTTCATCCATCTGTCCACTAGTCCACAAGTATGATACTGAGGACAAAGTATATTTATATTAATCCTTAGATCCCATCCTTGTCTTCACTGTCTCTTCTTTCACATTAATTGGTAATAAGTAGAGAGGGATGAATAAAAGATACTCATAAAGAAGGACCAACTCAAGGCAAAATGATGGAGATTAATGGCATTGTGCTAGGAAAACTACATCTAAGTATTGTGCCCAGTTTGGAATTTTTAACGTTGACATTGACAATTTGACATTGATAAACTGGGGCATGCTGATGAGAGAAAGTCTGTATGATGAAGTTATATGACTTGTCCAAGGTCCCTCAGTGATAGATTTTTTTGTTCAGGTGAGGAAGATTTAAAGTTGCCAAGGAATTATAAAATATTCCTGCCCTCTTGCTTCCATTTCAGTCAATACAGGAGTCTCCTTTTGATGCTATTATTTAATGGAGTGTGCATGACTGGAAGCTGAGCATGTTGGGCCTTTGAGTATGGCTACCTTTTTATTCTGGAGTGTTTTCTTCAGGGAACTTCATTTGGGGAGCATAGCCATAAGTGAGAATTAAAGCAATATATGGAGGCAGGTACTCCCTTGCTTGTATCTAACCAGTGACAATGAAGTGTTCTGGGTACCATGTTCATCTCCGTAGAAGTATTCTAACATTTGGGGGCCATAACGATTGTACATTGCATATAATAAAATACAGGGTTTGTAGGATTCATAGTTCATAGGATCATAAATATATATATCTGAGAAGGGACCTTAGAGGACCCAATAATCTCTACCTAGGGAAAGAGAGAACCTTTGGGGAGTCATGGCATAAAGGATCTAGATGGGATCTTGTTTAGAGAATCAAAGATCTACCAGGAAGGGATCTCAGAGATCACCTGATCTAGAGGGTCTTAATCTGGGATAAGCATACCTTGGAATAGAAGAATCTTATGAATAGTTAAGTGGAATAAATGGTAAATTTCAATTGTGTAATTGACATCAATCTCTTTAGTTCTTATGTGCATATGAATGCCAAACTCTAGAATCTATTTCCTTTCTTATTGAAAAAGGGAAGGTTGAACTGAAAGCAAAGGGAAGTGAGGAACCGAAGTTTAGGAATCTATGACCTAATCTAACCCTCTTTGTTTTACAGTTGAGGCAGTCAAGACAAGGGGAATGAGTTGCCCAAGGTAAAACACTTAGTAATATCCAAGATAGGACTGAAAACCAAGTTCTGGGGGTCTGGAGTGAGGGATCTTCTTGTCATACCACACTGTCTCCTATAATTAGTGGCAAGCAGGGAAACACTTGCTAGCATGTATGTTGTAGCTGTTCAGTTATGTCTCACTCCCTGTGACCCCCTGGACCATACTGTCCATGGATTTTTCTTGGCAAAGATACCAGCATGGTTTGCCATTTCCTTCTCTGGTGGATTAAGATAAATTGAGGTTAAGCCACTTGCCCAGGGTAACACAGCTAGTGAGTGGCTGAGGTGGGATTTGACTCCAGGCCCCAGTGCTCTTTCCACTGAGCCACCCAGCTGATGTATATGTATATGTACGTGTATATGTGCATGTGCATGTGTGTATGCATGCATCTATATGTACATGCATATATACATATGCATACACATACATATATGTATATATTAATAGGTAGATATAGATATAATAATACAAATATATAATAGATATTCTTATATAATGATTATGAAGGACTATTTTTTATCTACTATACATATTTCTTTCAAAGAATTTCTTTTTCATCCCTTTCTGTCTCTGTCTCTTTTTCCAATGTAATAGTGGTGGAGGGGAGAGAAAAAATAGATTTCTGTTCATTAAAAATAATAAAAATAGAGTAGTTAGGGAGATGTGGTAGATGTGGAATATTACATGTACTTTGAGATGAGGTCATTCTGTTGTTGGGGAAGCTAGGTGGCACAGCGGATAAAGCACTGGGTTTGAATCAGGAAGATTCTTCTTCCTGATTTCAAATCTGGCCTCAGATACTCTCCAGCTATGTGACCCTGGGCAAGTCACTTCACCCTGTTTACTTCAGTTTCCTCATCTGTAAAATGAGCTGGAGAAGGAAATGGCAAACCACTGCAGTATATTTGCCAAGAAAACCCCAAATGGGGTCATGAAGAATTGGATCTGACTGAAAAAATGACTGAACAGCAACATTCTATTGTTAGTTTTGCTTTTTATGGTTTTGCTTTGTTATAGGAGACATCTCACAGAGTGGGGCAATTTGGAAATGTTTTTAATGTCAACAAATGTTAATAAATCTTTTAAAGAGGAATTGTTTGGGCACAGGCCTATGGTCATAGCTTCATGGCAGCCATGGGTACTCCTGCTAGATTAGATGTTCCCTCATAGAATAATTTCTCTCCTTTTTCCTCAAAGCCAATGGGGAAGTATCTTCGTCAGTTCAAATTTCACATGCAGTATTGCCATCAACATCAATAGACTAAGGGAAAAAGTAATTTTGTTCAATGGATAAGTTTAAGACAATATTTTTGTTATGTCTGTGGAAAACTATAATAAAATGAAGCCAGTACACCAGATGCAGGTTGCACTGTGTAATTACGTAGATAAACATGGCTGGAGAAGTTAGAACTTCATGAACCTTTGACAAATAGCAGAGAGAGAGAGAGAGAGAGAGAGGAAGGGAAGAACATTATATTCTGCTGGTGGTGAGGAAAGAATTGTGACAATGGCAAAAGAACAACAGTTTTCTGCTTTAGTAAATATGGGCCTGTTTATGCTGCCTTTGAAGAATGTGCTTTTAGATTGACTTGTCCATTATTCACTTTGGCTTTTGCCCTTGACATTAGAAGAGGGCAAAGTAAAACCTGCTACTTAATGACATTATTTTCAGGAAAAGAGTTGGTATAGAGGGACAGGGCACTGAACTTGGGCAAAACTCTGAGTTTGGGTCCTGGCTATTTTACTTAAACCAATTCTTTTACCTTGGGTGAATCTTTTAATCCCTGTTTCTCTACTTCCAAATGAGTATAATCATTGAATTTCAGAATTAGAAAGAACCTCACTCCCCATCTAGCCTGACCCAAATCCAAAAATACATACTGACATATTGAACAACAGGTTATCCAGTCCCTTATTGGAGGGAGGGAACCTACAACCTTCTGAGGAGGCCCATTGCACTTTTGGGCACTTATAATGACTAGAAAGCTTTCTGACAGAAAACCTAAATTTTTCTTCTTTGTCATGTCCATGTATTGCCTCTGAGCCTGTCATTTGGGGTCAAATAAAACTCTAATCCCTCTTCTGAACAATAAGCCTTCAAATATTGGAAAAGTTATCTACTTTCCCCTACCCCCACCCTAATCTACTCTTCTTCAGGTGAAACATCACCAATTCCTTCAACTGATGCTGCTATGTCATGAACTCAAGACCATTCCATACCCTGGTAGTCTTCCACTAGGCATACTACAGTCCAAAAATGTCCTTAATAAACTGTGGTGTCCAGAATTGAGCACAATATTCCAGATGGTGTCTGACCAGGGCACAATGCATAATGACTCTCACCTTATTTCTAAAAGTTAAGGCTCACAATCAAGTCCAAGACTATTTTGGATTTTTTAAATTTCATCTCACAATGTGAACTTTTATAGAGTTTACCGTCCATAAAACCCACAGATCTTTTTTAGACAAACTTCTTACTATGCCTCCCTATCCTAAAGTTGTGAAGTTCATTGCCCAAACCCAAGTGTGAGACTTCATATTTATCTCCATTAAATTTCTTCTTATTAATCTCAATTTCCTAGTGTAGGGTTAACCTTTCTGTGCCATGGACCCCTTTGGCAGTCTAGTAAAGCCAGGGTCCTCTTCTCAGAATAATGAGGAAACTGAAACCCACAAAGTTTCTATGACTGTCCAAATCCACCCACCAATCTGGGCAGAACCAAGATTCAAACCCACTTCCTCTGATTTCAAAATCCATCCCACTCTCCACTGTGCCACACTATATAAATGAGTGATTTAAATACAATGAAAACCACAGATTAAGTTATAAACTTGGGTTCAAATGGAATGTTCTTGACAATGAGTATTGCTTCAATGGAATCTTTTGTTGGCAGGAAAGATTGTCTTATTACAGCCCAAATATCCTTTCTATGGGTTAGTCCTCCCATCCCCTGCCCCTCCCCACTTTCTTTTAGTAGGATCAGAGGAAAAGAACTATGTGTGGTATAGAGGAAAGAACACAGAAGATCTGGATTTTAATGTGGTTCTAACATCAACTGTGTCCACTGTGTGGATGGCTATCCAACCTCTTACCTTTTTGAACTTACTCTATATTTACTTTTCTGTGTCAATCACATTAAATATATTTCACCCCAATCCCTACCCAGCAGAATATAAAATCTTTGAGGGCAGGGGCTGATTATTTTTCTATTTCAACTTCAGAATCTTTTACATAGTGGGTGCTTAATAAAAATTTGTTGGATTAATCTTTGTAAACTTCTTTGGGTCTTGGCTTCTTTATCTTTTAATAGAAGTGTTACTTGCATTAATGCACTTGAAGGTTGCTATGAGAAAAGTAAACTGCAATGTGCTATATAAATGTGAGTTTTATTTTCTAACTATTCAAGCATCCTGACAGTGTTTCATGATGCTTTTCAATGACTGGTGAAAGATACAAAGAAAATTCTGAGAGAGAAAATCCAAAATGTATCACAGGCACCATACGTGTTTATGACTTTATTTATATCTTGGCATGTGTAAAGCCTGCCAATACATTGCATGGGAAGGAGAATATAATAGAAAGTATCAGATTATATTAGTAACAATGACATTAAACAGTTAAAGCAAATGAAGTTGTAGGATTCATTTTTTTTGCTTGACTCTGGGGAATTCTTTTTCTGAGAATTTGTCCCTGTCTTTGTGCAGGAGAAGTTCAGCTAATTTCACAAAACTGGTACACTTGTTGAATATAAGAGCTGCAGGAGACCTTTGAGGTTATCTAACACAATTCTCTTTATCTTACAGATGAGAAATCTGAGACCCAGAGAAGTCCAGTAACTTGCCTAAGGCTACACAGATAGTTAGTGGCAAAGTTTGAATGGAACCTAGATAACTTCATTTCAAAAGTGACCTTCTTTCCATTATATTATATTGCCTTCCCTCCTCCATCTTTACAGATCCTGGATTGAAAGGTAAGGTTTTTTTTTTAAATTTGTCTCTTTTGTTTCTATATCACAATTATTTTTAATATATCCCTTTTTGCTCTGCCTATGCATAGAGCCTTACCTTGAAAGAAATATTTGGGAAAAATGGGGGGGGGGTAATGTTGAGCAAAACTCAACAATACAATCATCATCTATGACAATATTCTATTCTCATATTATCCCATTCCTTCAGTGAAGAGAGAGAGGCATTTTATCTACTCTGCTGGTCTAAACTTGGTCATTTATTATTACAGTTTTCTAATTAATTTTATTTTTGAAAGTGGAGTTATTATTGTGTTTTGTATTGATTTAGAAGTATAGCCAGTTGGCCATTGGGGATATCTTTGAGTCTGTTTTTTGGTGGTATCATAAACAAGTTTTTTTTATATTATGTCCCCAAAGATGAACACAGAGCTTGGCATATAGTGCTCAATAAATGCCTTTTCATTCATTCATTCATTCATTCATTCACTCATTCATATAACTGCTCTGCCCTGACTGAATGACTAAATGACAAAAGGGTCCAGGTTCTTCCAGTAAGGTTGGATGACTGTGAAACATCGACCATATGATTTCTGAAGAATTGAAATTGAAGCTAACTCAAAAGTAATGGAGAAGGCCATGGTGGGTATGGTACAGCTGCAATACATTACAAATTAGGAATAACCAAGGGGGAAATTTCTGAAGGATGTCATTAAATAAATACTTGAGTGCAAAAGCATATTCTTAAGTCATGTGGTAGGAGTGAGGAATAGCCTTCAGATAGCCCATGTGCTCCATTGGTACCCTCAACATATGACCTCTTGGGTACCACCTGAGGCAAACTTTTAGAAGGATATGTACCAGATTTCCACTGGATAGGCAAAGATGAATATGTCCTAATTGTATTGTTGTAGGCAGTACAACATTATTAATGAAATTATAGACCCAATGAATATTTATTCGAGTAATAACAGACAATTCTTAGTAATGATGATAATTGACTATTATCAGCTAGTCACTTTGTGTGGCATTGTACAGACCAAAAGCCAGTCAGTTGACAGACTCTTTTTGGTTGTTGTTATTGTTAACTTTTCAGCCAATTGTAAAGATGTCAGACATTGCCTCAAACTAATTAAAAATTTCTGCTTTGAAAGTAAATATAAAAGTAAAGTAATTTTGTAGCCCTGGGGTTGAATTACTCTCAGATAGACAGAACTATCCACAAGATTCATCAGTTGACAGCTCAGTCCATGTAGCAAAAAGCAATTTATTTTACAAGTAAAAACACCAGTCAAAGCACAATGTCTTAAGTTTCAAAATGGGAAAAAAATACTAAAACCTCCTTGGAGATATGGGAAATGGACTGGGGGGAGTTCAGGCTAGTGGATGCATTTCTTACATTTTCCCAAAAATGCAAACCTAAGGCTATGATCATCTTGGGTGGATTTTGGAAAAGAAACTGCAAGTCTCAGATTGGCTTGCTCTATGAAACTGGTATTCAAGTATGATCTCTAGTGTTAAAACTATTATTCATTTCCTTCTTAGGAAATTTCCTTGTGTTTTCTAATGGCATTGGAAAAGGTTTCTATTTTCATCATGTACTTTTTTAAATTACAAAATTACAGTTCTGGATGGGATAGGCAAAATTGTTAAGTAAAAATGGTCCTTGCTGTCCTTTTTTCCTCACTGAATCAGTGTCTCTCTCTTCCATCTCCTTTGGTACCCTTTCTCCTTAGTTCCAGGATCTTCAGGCCCCTATCCAGAGTCTCAGGTTAGTTTTCAACTAATTATCCAGGTGAATAGTAGATAGGGCACTGGTCCTGGAGTTCAAATCCCCAGTAGAATCACAAAGATTCAGACACAAATGAACAGCAGCAGAGTTCCAGACATTGTGCTAAGTAGTGAGATACAAAGAAAGGAAATGCACAGTCTTTGCACTTGAAGAGACCATAATATAATGACCTTGATCCAATATATTATGTGCATTCACCTGCATAGAACCATAGCTCTTCACTTCAAGAATGACAACTTACATTTATACTGAATAGCTCTCAGTTTTACAAAATGCTTTTCTCAGGTCAACTATGCTAAGTAAATACTACCGTCAGTATCTTCTAAATTCAATACTCTGAGACAAAGCCCTAATTGCCTTGTCAAGGTATTGCCCCAAGTTATAGATGGAGGAATTAAAACTCAGATTGGTAAAAAGAATTTTCTTGTTCATTTGTTTCAGTTGGGTCCAACTCTTCATGATTCCATTTAGGGTTACATGGCAAAGATAATGAAGTGGTTTGCCATTTCCTTCTCCAGCTTATTTTACAAATGAGGAAACTGAGGCAAACAGGAATAAGTGACTTGTCCAGGTTCACACAGCTAATAAGTGTCTGAGGTCATATTTGAACTCAGGAAGTCTTCCTGACTTCAGGTCTAGCGTTCCATCCACTGTGCCACCCAGGTGCCCACAGGTTTGCAAAGCACTTTATATATATTATCTCATTTATTCTTTACAAAAACACTGTGAAGTAGGTGTTATTATCCCCATTTTATGTATGAAGAACTTTCAATTAAGTTGAAAGAGCTTAATTAACCTTCCCAGGGTCACATAGCTAATATGAAAAGCAGGATTCAATCCTAAGTCCCTTGATTCTAAACTCAACTTCTCTATTTGAAGCCTATAATATATCTATATATACATATATATGTATATGTATTTATATGTACAAACACACACTTTACTGTAAAATTGAAATAATAATAGCACCTACTTCCCAAGGTTGTTATAAGGATAAAATGAGATAATAATTGTAAAACACTTAGCACAGCAGCTGGCACATTGTAAGCACTCTATAAATGTTAGCTAATACACACATATGTATATATGTGTGTATTATAATGCCTTCCCCAAAGCCTATTGACATGAGACTCTCTCCTTATTGGGAGAGATAAATGCCCTGCCCTGTGTGAGGGGCAGATCGAGATGATGAGATACAAGCTAGCTGCAGCGTTTGCCATTCCTCCTTCTGGAAATCATTATTCAGCTTCTCCTGACTTCTAGCTTAGACCGAGGAGATGGAAGAAGCCACTCCCACTTAAGGTTGCTGAAGAAAAGGACTCTGCGAAGACATGGCAGGAATGGGCAGTCTCCATCATGTCACTATTCTCAGAATACTACTTTAAAGGCTTCCCGGGGGTCCCCTTAAGTGACATCCAGGACCTTTTTTCTTAGTTGAGCTGATTTATCATGCTTCCAATGGGAGAGCCCTTATACTCTCTCTAATTTCTGTTTTCCTATGATTTGGATAATTGGGCTTCTTTGCCATTTGCTATATGTGTTCATTTTGGAATTAATATTATAAGGGAAAAGGTCAAGCCTTGGAATAGAGTTTGGAGACTCTCTCGCCTCCAAAATTACGAAATTATCAAATTTAAATGGATACCCCTTGACAAACAGTATTCAAGAAAGCAGATAGATATACTTCTAGTTTGGTATCCCCTTTCTCTGAGTAGTGGCCTCTAACCATAACCTTCTGCTTCCCCTCCTGGCAGGAATGAAAGTCTATCTTAGAGAAGGACAGGGGAAGATGAGGACAGAGATATCTACTCTGCCTCCCTTCTAGCCACACAAAACAACAGACCCCCTCACCACAGGTGGGCCCCTCTGTACATTCGACTCAGTCCATTCTGCTACATATATGTGTATTTGTATTATACACACACATCCGTATGCATACATACATAAATGTCTAATGTATCTGTGTATATGTATATATGCGCATATGAATGTGTATGTATAACCTGTGTTCGAGTTAAGTGAGGATGCCACAAAATATAAGTGTTTGGTCCTTTAAGGAGATTATGATCTTATTCAGGGGACAAAGTGAAGAATTTGTAACAGTTAAATAGCAATACCAGATAATTTGTGACCAAATTGTTGGTTGTTGTCCTTCATTCTCAAGGGGGACCAGCATGACATCTCTATGTTAGAGTCAAATTATAGTGTGTCTATGTACCTAAGGGGTCAGGTGAGTGATTGAGAATAAGGGCTGGGGGAAGGGAGTTCAGATTATATGAGGAAAGGCCATCTCATTGGCCTGGTAAGTTAATAATAGCAATAACAGTGATATTAACGACAACTATCACTAGCATTTTAAGCTTTTGCAAAGTACTTTACAAATTCTATCTCATTTATCCTCAAAATAACCCTGGGAGGTAGATGCTATCATTACTCTCATGTTACAGATGAGGTAACTGAGACAGCTTGTGACTTACCCATGGTCACATAGCTAGTAAGTAGAATCTAAAGCTGGATTTCAAGGCCAGCACTTTATCATTCTATTCGCTGCAATGACTAGCTTCCTCTAGGTTCCAGGAAGACTTCAAAGAGAAAAGGCTAAGAAGATAGTCTCAGGAAAATAAAAAGGGGGAAAGGTTGGGGAAAGATTATTTTCATCCTTATCATAAAATCCTATTCATAGGAAGAAATCCCCCCAAGTATGTAGCACATCAATTGAAAGCTTGCTGAGCCATAGCACATAAAGCTGTCACTAATAATCCTTCCTGCAGAGTAGGGAAAAGTTTATTAAAATTAAACAAAACTGGTTGTACAAGTCACACATACACATTTCCCCAGGAATTTTAGCAGGCTGTCATATTCTAGCTCACCCTGTTTCCAATTCACTTGGAACACTCTGCAATCTTTAATATCTCTGCAGAACCAACAGGGACTTAGTACTGACATCTTCTGCAAAACTGCATGGAATGTCATTTATCTTTCCTGGAAAGATAACAGTCTAAGTCATGCCCAAAAGGATTGAATGTCCTGAAGATTTAGGATGTCTTGGGGTTACAAAACTGGTACTTAGATAGCTAAGCCCCACCTCTTGGCAGGTGGCTTACAGCCCCCATTTAGAACTAAAGCTATGCAATATTTTAAAGGCTTAAGAGGAAAGGGAGTGAAAACTGTTGCCAAGGCCATGAGAAGAGTCAGCTCTCACAAGCTTTGCTTCCTGAAAGCTTTGGATGTCTGTAAGGAGTTGGATAGAGATAGAGATGATGTTTCACTTGGAAATATGTAAGATAACACCCACTGGTCAAAGTAAACCAGAAGTGCCATGTGTCTGTTTAAGATCCACATGTGCAGAGTTTTAGAAAGTTTAGTTAGTGAACTACTAAAGGTGATTCTGTAATAAAAAGCCTAGCCAAAAGAGCCTAGGTCAAAAAGAATGAATACATTGAATCATATAACTTAATTGCAACCTAAAACGCCAGACCCCTCTAAAACACTGATTAATGGGCTGTGGAGATGGGAAAGGAGAGTAGGAAGATATTGAAGAATAACCAAACAGCAATAACAGAAAAATGCCCCAAACAGAGCCTTATGGGACATTCAGTTCTCTGATGGGGGAAGAAAGGGAGTAAAATTTTTATTTTTATTGACTTCTAATTGGAATTTAGTGTTTCCTTCAATTATGAATGAAGGCAAATAAGCCACAGCAGCATTAGCAGTACTTATGGCTTTTTCACCATAGGAATCACACATATTTTCATGTCAAATTACAGTTGTTGCAGATATCTCAAAATATTGTTTATATTTATTACTGCTTCAAAATCACTGTAATCATTATGCCATGCATGTGATCACAGTTTTTATGTCAATAAACTGTATTTCAACGTAGTTGTTTTTTTCAGTAATCCTGTATACTTATTTTATACACTTAACATATTCTGAGGAATCCATAGGCTTCATGGGACACAAAAGGATTGAACAATTCCTGGATTATAGAGGGAAAGGTCTAGGGAGATTGAAACCTTGACTTTCTTCTTGGTTTTGTCACTACTTCCTTGTTCTTGGAAACACCTTTATGGGCCTCAGATATCTTTCCATCTATAAAATGGGACAGTAAGTGTGGGTCTGTCCACTACACAGAATTATTTTGAAGACAGAATGAGAAAATAATTAAGTAGTACTTTGAAAAAATGACGAATTAAATTTGGAACATGCTGATTTTTAAGTGTGTTGGTAGGCTACCTGAGTGGAGATGTCTACTATGCAGTTGGAAATATCAGATTGGGGTTCTGAAGAGGGGCATCACTTTAATAAAACATGATGGAATCTTGCTTATGTGACTTTACTTTCTATTTGAGAGAAATCTAGGCATAATCTATTTCAGAAAAATCTAGGCATAAAGCTATACAGTATTTGCAAGTCACTATGCTAAGTAAAAACAGGGTATGGAGATCCCAAGATATACCCTTTGGTCTCCCTTGATAATTCCTCTGCCACCCATCCCTAGGCTTCCTCCAGATCTCTTGGACTCCTCCTTTTCCCTCTCTGCATAATTGTATCTAATCCAAAGGGCATTGATTAGGTACTCCTTACAGGCAAGATACCTAGGGCTGTTATTTGCCCTTTATTCTCAAAGAGAACCATGATATCAGGGAGGTGATGCCATGGCATACAAGTGAATTGGATTTAAATGAGGGAGGGCTGTGCAAAGTCACTAGCCCCACTTTCTCCTCCAGAGCCATCTGAGTCTCAGGGCAAGATATAGAAACAAAGTACAAAAGAAACAGGATGTTATATTCTACTAGTGGAATCCAGCTTGTAAGGAGATTAATACATTAATTAATTTGAGGAGGAGGAAGAGAAAGTGAATGTGTATCAGGAAAGGCTTCACTTTCATCATAATCTCTTTTACGCACATTTTATAGATGAGGACACTGAGGCTCAGAAGTGAAGTGACTCTTTCAGTCGCATAGTTACCATGTCTCAGAGCAAGGTTTCTTATCTAGGTCTCTACATCTATGGCTCTTTTTACTGTGCCAAGTTGATTAACTATAAACTCCTTAAGAGCAGGGCCTATCCTGCATCTCAGTTGCGATATGCATAGTGTAAACATATTCAGTATTTAATGTTTGTTGATTGAAAATTAAAATAAGTTGTCAATTGTCCCTTGCCCTTAAAAAATAGTCTGTAACCCAGATATTTGTTTATTAAAACCAAAATTCTTCAGAATGATTTTTCTACTTAATTAAATAAATACTTTGGCACTGGTTAGGCATAACTCCTAAGGATAAAGGATCTGCCAATCACACATTCTTTTAAAGCCTCCCACAAAGCAAGATTTTTGTTTAACCAAAAGTTGAAAAGGAAAAGGGCAAGGTAAAACACTTTATATTTCATATAGGCCTGCAAGCTGGTTCTCATTAGTACTGTTACCTGATTTCTTTTAGACCCTGGGCACTGGGCCTTTGGATTGATTTTTATCATTAATATAGCTATTTCTTGTGCTCTAGGAAGGATGATATGTATATGTTTCCAATCCAAAAGATTTAAACCCAATAAATAATTCCAATAAAAATATTTTATTTCCTCAGTAATCTATTTTATTGTTTACCAACACTTGCTACTGAACAAATCATCATAAAATGACCTGAATTTCTTTTACTAAGATTAATCCCATTCTCACTTTGTTTAAACATTAATCAAAACTTAAAAAGGGTCTGCTTTGTGTTCAGATACATTGTAGGAGATATAATGAAATAAAAATAGAGTCCCTGACATCAAGACTGTTATGGTCCTGATGGAGTGTTCATAATATTTCACTTGAATAGCGCCATTCTGTTGCTAGCTATCTCCTTTCTTGTTTAGGGATGATTTCTTATTCTCATCAATATGAGGAAATTCCTGCTTTGGAATTCCACCTCTAACACAGATATCTCCTCATCTGTGACTTACTAGAAAAGAACTAAGGAGCTGCTAGGTACATAGAGGTTAAGCTACTTGCTCAGAGTCAAACAACTAGTAGGTATCAGAGGTGGGATTTGAATTCACATCTTTCTTTCTCACTCCAAGTTCAGTACATTATCTACAATGTCATGTGACTTCTCATAGAAAAAGTTTTCAATTTGAAGTGAGGAGAGGGAGCTGAAATGCACCTTGAAGGAAAAGAACTGAGTAAGGTGGAGATAAGGAGAGAATTCAGGGTAGGAGAAGGCTTGTGTGAATGCCCAGAGGCAAGAGATCAAATGCCAAATTTGGGGTAGACTGTAGTTCAGTATGGTTGAAATGTACAGTATGTATGGGGCAATAATGTGGCATAAGGCCCAGAAGGCAGGCTGGAATTGTGCTTAAATCTTATTTGCTTTTGTTACTCCTCTATATCTCATGCACCTGTCAAGTTTCTTGTTGCTTACCAATCCTCTCATACCTGTCATATAGCTAGTTAGCAGTAAAACAGAAAATAGAATGCCTAACTCTGTCCAATATTATTTTCATTAAATCTAAAAAACCTTGTGGAAAGAGCAAAGGACCTGTGCTCTTATGATTCAGAGCCAGAAGGGATCTGAGAAATCATCTAATTCCACTACCTCATTTTCCGGTGAAAAGGCTGAGGCTGTTGCCCCACAGTCAGAAGGATCCCTTAATGGAACTGAAATAACACAATGAAGCCTTGAATATTCTGCATATCTGCCTTGGGAGTTCTTTGGGAGGATGCACTGATCCTCAGCCAGGATTTATTCCCCAATGGTTAGCAAAGTCCCACCCGTTTTACTTTCTCAATCCCCACAATGCTGAATCTTCAACTTTCAAAAATTAAATCTCATTCTCCCACTCCTTGCTTCTTTCTCTCATTCCCAGCTACCTCAGCCTAATCCCCATGGTATACCACTTGAACTCCGCCCACTCTTCTGACTATGCTCTCTGGAACTCTATAATGAACACATTTCCCATCATTAAAAACAAATTCTGCTTCTTTCCATCTTTTGACGCTCAGCAAGACTGGCCATCCTTTCCAATACTACATGCACCTTCTCTTATACTCTTTCCACACTGGTCACAAAGGATGGAGAGATCCTTGTACCCCATTGGCACTTTCAGACTCTCCTTTAGCATTCCTTCCACACTTCCCTCAGCTGAGGACCCCATATAATGCTTTACTGAGAAAACCAAGTCACAATCACAACTCACCATGAGCTCTCTCTTCTCTTCTCCTCCAAATCTTTCCTCATAGTTCCTCCCCCTACCCCCACTCCCACCACTATTCACCTCTTCACTCCAATGATTAATGAAAAAATGACCATCCTTTGTGACAAGGTCAATGCCTCTACATGTAATATGATCTCATTTTCTCTGCAATGTTATATGAACACATTCAAATACTCAAATCAATCTGCTATCTCATCAAGTTACCTCCAATGACAACTCCCCATCCTATAGTTACACTATGACTTTTGTCCATATTGCTCCACAGATAATATCCTATTTAACATAATAGAAAACTATCATGCTTTGTCCATACACCACGCTTGCTACCTACCTCACTTGCTATCATCTTTTACTTTACTTCCTTTCGTGCAATTACTTGATGCTGTGCTTTCCTCATCTTTTTTTTTTTTTTGAAGTTCCTTATTAGTTATGGGCTTCAGCCTGCTCATTCTCATCCTGTACAGTTCCCAATCACCTTCTGTATGATGTCCGTTTTTAGTTATTGAGAAACAGAAAAAATGCTATATTGTAACTATGCCATTTGACATAGTTCTAGAAGTAGTAACAATAAGTGAAAAGAAAGAAATTGCAGGCATAAAGATAAACAAAGTGGAAATAAAACTATTCCTATTTGCTCACGAGGTAGTTTACTTCAGAAATCCTAGGGAATCAGCCAAGAAACTAAGAATTAATATTTTGAGTAAAGTAACAAGTTACAAAATAAATGCACAAAATGTGCAGCATTTATAACAAAGCAGTAAATGATTTCAAGAGGGATAAATAGAAAGAGAAGTCACGTTCAAAATAATAACCAAATGCTTAAAATATCTGAGAGAGAATCTACCAAAGCATACTCAATACATACACACACACATATGTACTTACATATAAACACTTACAAAATCCTAAGCCCATTTACAGATTTATATCAAACAGATTCCCAAAAGGATACCTTACAGAGTTATACAAAATAATAAAAATATTTATTCAAAGGAACAAAAGATCTAGAATTTTAAAAAATCATTTGACACTGGTTAAATAATTGAAAAATTTGTCAATAGAACAGCCTAGATGAATAAGAATCATAGGAATATATATGAATATATATTTATATGTACATAACACTATATACATGTACGCATATACACATATATGTATGTATACACATATATGGAGGTAGAGAGAGAGAGAGAGAGAGAGAGAGAGAGAGAGAGAGAGAGAAATTAAATGGCTTGGCCAAAGTCACACAGGTAGGGATGGCAGAGTCACATAAAAAAAAAATTTGTATGTAGTAACTTAATGTTCAATAAACTTGAAATCATGAACTGTCCAGGAAAGAACTTCATATTTTACAAAAAATTACTGGGGAAACTAGAAAGTACTCTGAGAGAATACCCATCACTTTTATCATACACCATAATAACCTCAGAAGCATAAAAAAATTTGAACTTTAATGATCATTCCATTTAGGTTGTATAGTGGATAGAGTGCTGGACTGAAAGTCATAAAGAACTGATTCACTTTGTGGAGTTTTATGGTTAAGCCATGGTGTTTCAGTTCTGATGACCCACCTTTATTTCTTCTGATTTTTTAGGTTTTATTTACATATTTATCTCCATGTTTAATTTTTTATCTTTTGATCCCTTTTTGTTTTTATCCTGTAGTTTCCTTGTGTGTGTGTGTGTGTGTGTGTGTGTGTGTGTGTGTGTGTTTGACTCTTTCTTCCTTCCTCCTCTCTCTGATATGTTTGCAAGTAGAAAATATGGTTCTTGCCTTCTTTTTCTCAGGAAAACCCCAAATATCTCTCAATGTCCATATTTTTGTTAATTATTAGGTTCAGACTGGCAAAGCATGTCAATTTGGGTTGTAGCTAGATGTTCTATTTTTTGGTATGATGTTCCATTCTCAACAATAATTTCTTGTGACTTTGAAATAATCTCATATTATTTAAATTCCTTTCCTTTGTATTTGAAGATCTTTTCCTGGAAGCTTAAAAAATGTGTTGTGTGCCATTGGACTGTTAAATTTAGCTACTACGTGTCCTGAATTTGAAGAGCAATTTTTTCCTTGTGGGAGGCAATCTGTGGATTCTCTTGTTTGGTGCTTTGCTTTCTGTTTTCAGACATCCTGGACAGTTTTCTCATATAATTTTTTACTTTATGGTATTCAAAATTTTGATTTGTCATATTTTCCTGGGAGAGATATGATATTTAATTTTATATGTGAATACAGTTTTCAAGGTCAATTGCTTTGGCTTGTATGGAATTTGTAAATTCTCTTAATGTTTATCTTTCATTACTCTTCCACTGGATTTTATTTCTGTTTTCCAAATTTGTAAATTTCTCACTGTTTTAGGGAAAATTCCCATGTGGTATTCTTTTTTTTTTTCCAATTCTGCTAGCTGAATTCTTAAACTCTGCATCAAGAGCTCAGTTCTGCCTTATATTCATTCCTAATGTCTCCCTTTATAGATTTCATTTCTTTTTTGAACCATTCTAAAATTTCTTATTTTTCCACACTCTCTTATAGGTTCTCAGGATTCCTTTCATCAGTAATTTGTCTTGTAATATTCATTAATAAAGTTTTATAATCTTTTTGAAGATTTAGTGTTCATTCCTTCTGATTTTAGGAGAAATCTCTTTGCTTTGCTGAAGGTTTTTCTTCTAGGAATCTTAAGTGTTTCATCACTCTTTTTATATTCCCCTGCATTTCTGATTCCTTTCCATTTGCTAGTAGATATGCAAATCTGCCTTAACCATATGAATTAGGATATATAGGATTTGCTACACTGCGTCTCTGCCTTGAATTCCCTCTGGGGCCAGGACTGTCTCTAGCTAGGTTTCAGTTCTCTTTTTTTCAGATATCAGATATCAGTGGGCATCAGATACATGATGCCCACTCCTCCACCACCTTTCTCCACTCTTTCTTTGCCTTCTTTACTTGTTGCTAGGTGCAATCACTGTTCACTATTTTTGAAGCATTAGGGGAGGACATTTAGGGTGTTTTGGGCATAATTTCTATAGTTTTAAGGGTTCCTTAATTTAAACCTAGACCCCAGTTGGAAGACAGCTCATTTTCAGATCACAAATCAATGTTCCTATTATATATTTCAAACTCTATGTTCCCTAGGCAGCTTAACTTCAATGAGTCCAAAATAATTTTTTTTCTTTTCTCTCCCAACCCACACCCTTAAAAACCCCTATCAAGTTTCCTCTATTAAGGACAACATTTTAACAGTCACTCAGGTTTACAACATAGCCCTGGTGTCATCCTTAATACATCGGTCTCTCTCAACTTTCATATCTAGTTATTTGTCACATCTTGTTTTTATCACTAAAGCACCTCTTGTATATGCTACCTTCTTTCCAGTCATAAAGATTCCACTCTAATTTGGGCATCATCATCTATTACTGGGATTATTTAGATGGTCTTCTGTTTGTTCTCTTCACCTCAGGTCTCTCTTCACTCTTATACATTCTCCACAAAGATGACAAATGGGTTTCCTAATGGCTGGGTCTGATCATGTCATCGTTCTATTCAGTAAACCAGTACTATTCCTTATTACCTCTAAATTTAAGCTCTTAGGTTTGACATTTAACTATTTTCACCACTTGGACTCTTGGTTTTCCAGTTTACTTACAAAGTGCTTCCCTCCATGCTCTATAGGTCTGGCCATACTAGTCTACTTGCTGTTCTTCATGCATGGTACTCATCTCCCACTTCCATACTTTTGCACTGACTGCTCTCCTTGGCTGGAATATGCTCCCTCTTGTCTGCTACCTTTTTCAATACCTAGTTTCCTTCAAGGAGTAGATCAAGTCTCACCTTCTACATGGACCTATTCTTGATCTTACCAATGACTAGTTTATTCTTCCAAATTTTCAATCAACAAGCATTTATTAAACACTTAGGATGTTCCAAGTACTGTGCCAAGCACTGGAAATACAAAGAAGCAATAAAAATAGTCTCAAGGAGGTTACATTCTAATGGTGGAGACAACATATATAAATCAGAAAATAGAAGATAAACAGTAGAGAGATATATTTCATATATCCATATATATATATATTTATCTCAATAGGATATAAACTCATCATGAATAGGGATGATTTTATTCTTTCTATGTTTTTCCCCAGAACCTAGCACATTTCCTCGCATACAGGAGCCATTGAATCAATACTTTTTCTTCAGTTATTGATTGAATAAATTGTAAGCTGCTTGAGAATAAGGAATATTTCTTCTTTATTTTTTGTCTTTGAATTCCTACCAGCACATTTCCTGGGACATGGTAGTCATTGAATCGATATTTATTGATTGACATTTAAAGAGAATGTAAGCTACTTGAGAATGGAGACTGTTCCTTTTCTGTCTTTGTATCCCTACCAGCACCAGGACTGGCACATAGTATGCTCTTAATGAATGCTTGTTAATTAATTGATTGTAAAACTTAAATTCCTATATAGAAATGGAAGTTATTATTAAAAGTGAGGTATAGGGGTGTCTAGGTGGCGCAGTGAATAGAGCACCAGCCCTGGAATCAGGAGGACCTGAGTTCAAATCTGGCCTCAGACACTTAACAAAAAAATTAGCCATGTGACCTTGGGCAAGTCACTTAACCCCAACTGCTCTCCAAAAAGCAAAAAAAAAACAAACAAACCAAAATTGAGGTATAATTCAACTTCCCCATGCAAACATCATTAAATAAACAAATACATCTTTTAACACCAAGATACCTTTTATCATTAAATGGATGCTAAAGATTCTGATGGCAAGTCAGATTGTCTTTCGGAAAGTCCTGAGGGAATTAAAGGAAGAAACTCAACTAGGAAGGTTTTGGGCTCTGAATCATACATTTTTACAACCAAATTCTTTCTATTAACTAGATATCCATGACTGTGTCCCTTTGGATTGCAGCTGTAATTATCCAGGAGTTACCATCTTCCCGGGGCCCAGCATACCCCATAATTAGCTGTGTTTGGTCCACAGCATATGACTCAGACCTCTGTGGTTCTTTTATATCAAAGGCTGGGTAGCTAGATTTAAAAAAAAAAACCCCACAATACTTGTGCCTGTAGTGACAGATGGCAGTGCAACCAAAACGCATCTGTTCCTTTTGAAGACCAAGCCCACTAAAAAAACCAGACCCTGAGATTTATTTTCAAAAAAGGAAAGCACTTTGCTGGAGATGTTTCCAAATACTGCGTCATTTTTTTTTTTTAAAAGAAGAGCATGCCCTTTATTTATTTATTTTTCTGGAAGAACTAAAATAGAAATAATTGCCAGAGAATGTTGAGGTCAGCCTCTACTCCATCAGGAAGGAGGGGCCCTCACAGTCTCTAATTTATGCTTTTGCAGTTTATTTGGATGCACTGGGATATGGACTAGAGTAGGCATAAGAGAAAGAACACTGGGTTAGGGATCAGGAGCCTGGTGTTCTGGTTCTGCTTCTGCTTCTGCCTCTAAATAGCTGAGTGATCTCAGAATAGGGCATTTTACATTTAGTGATGGTGCTATATGCCTGACCTAGCCCACAATGCTATTGTAAGGATCTAATGAGATCATGTATTTTAAGAATCTAATGAGATCATGTCTGTGAAAACATGATAAAAATATAAGATTTTATATTTATAGATCTGCTTAGAGATATCAAATCTCATGATCTTAGTTGCAAGAATACTAGAGATTTGTAGTCAGAGAACCTGGGTTTGAATTCTAGCTATGTAACAGCTCAGGTAGTAAATACATAGTATAAAAACTTGAACATTTATGGGGTATTTTTTTTTTTTTTTGCTTTTTGGAGGGGGGAGGGCAGGGCAGTTGGGGTTAAGTGACTTGCTTAAGGTCACAAGGCTAGTAAGTGTTAAGTGTCTGAGGCAGGATTTAAACTCAGGTCCTTCTGACTCCAGGGTCGGTGCTCTACTCACTGCACCACCTAGCCACCCCACAGAGTATTTTTAAGGTTTACAAATATTATCTCATTTGATCCCCCAACAAACCTGGGAGGTAGGTGCTACTATCATTTTCATTTTGCAAGTCAGGAAGCTGAAGTTCAGAGAGGTTCAATGACTTTCCCAGGGTCAAACAGCTGGAGAAGATACTGGAGTGGTTTGCCATTTCCTTTTCCAGTGGATTAAGGCAAACAGAGGTCAAATGACCTGCCCAGGGTCAAACAACTAATAAATGTCTGAGACTGGATTTAAACACAAGTCTTCCTAACTCTGGACCTGGTACTCTCTCTACTGAGTCACCTAACTGCCTTCTGCTTGTAACCAGGGGGGTACATCAACTGACCTTTTTGAGTCTCAGTTTCACTGTCTATGTGATGGTAATTGTGAAATAGGCTTTTATAATTGTCCTGCCTAAAAGCAAATTCATGAAGAATCTCTGATTTCATTAGCATAGGAAATTAATGAGGTCTGACCAAGCTCTAAGGGCTACACAACATCTGCTTCAGTCACCTTCGTGACCATTGGAACAAATTGTTCTCAATTGCCCATTTTGCTGGAGGAAGTTTTCACCTCCTTGGGATAGATATGGCCCCATCTCACCCCCAGATTGGAGGCCTGTTGGTTACCCTCAGCTTGGTGTGGCCCATCTGCCAAGTGGGTTTTACTGCCAAGAGGGTGTGGCTGCCTCACATGCTACAGCTTCTTGGAACCACAGGTGAGAGTTGGGCAAAAGATGGACACCAGAGGTGAATGAGCTGCCCTGAAAAGGGCTTGGCTAGCCTGCATACCAGAGGTGCTAGTCTTTTCTGAGCACCCCAGACACCCCCAAACAGTTACAATAATAGCACCTACCCCATAGGGTTCTTGTGAGTATCAAGTAAGATAATATTTGTAAAGCACCTGGCAGAGTCCCTAGAATATAGCGGTACTATATAAAGTCTAGCTATTATTATTATAACTGATAAAACCTTGGTCTGTCATCAGTCAACCAACATTTATTATGCTTCCAATATGGAACAGTGTTTTGGATGCTAGAGATTCAAAGAAAAAAATGAAGCTATTTCTTATCTTTATACTTAAATTGTATCTGAGGCAATGAAAATGCATATATTCAACTATAAGTAGAATATGCACAAAATCCTTACAAGCTAGGAAAACCTTGATATTGGAGGTGATGTTTGAACTGACCTTTGAAGGAAATTAGGGATTCTAAAATGTTTAAGTGAATAGGGATGGGATGGCATTCCTGGCACTGAGGGTGGCTTGTACATACATAAAGGCATAGGAGATAGCATTGTAAAGAACAGCAAGTAGGCTCTTTTGGCTAGACCACAGAGTCTCTCTCTCTCTCTCTCTCTCTCTCTCTCTCTCTCTCTCTCTCTCTCTCTCTCTCAGTATATATATATATATATGTGTGTGTGTGTGTGTGTGTGTGTGTGTGTGTGTGTGTGTGTATGGTTGGAAAGGTAAGTTGGAGCCAGATTGAGAAGAGCTTTAAAAAGCAAATAGAGCAAATAGAGGATTTTATATTTCATCTTAGAGGTAGTATGGAATGAGCTCATTAAGCAGGGTGGAGTTTTTTTTTTTTTTTGTCAGACTTGTGCTTTAAGAAGAACATTTAGCTAATTATGGAAAGGGTGGATTGGAGAGGGGAAATATTTCAACCTAATTAAGGGACTTTAGCTATAGTCCAACTAGTAAACGGTGAGGATCTGACAAGATTGTGGCACTGTGAGTAAAGAGAAGGGATTTGAAGAAAGGGATGTGGAAGAAGTAAAATCAACAACAGTAGGGCAACTGATTGGGTATAAGTGGTGGGGAGACTAAGGACTGCAGGGTAACTCTTGAGGTTAGAAACCTGGGTGAATGTAAGGATTGTAGTACCCATATCAGAAGTCTGAAAGAGGGATCAGTGGGGTGGGTGGTTGGACAAATAGTTGCCTCCTTGAGGCAGTTAGGTAGTACAGTGAATAAAACACTAAGCCTGGAGTCAGGCCGTTTGTTCAGCTGTGCTTTTAGTCTCGTCCAATTTTTTTTTTTAAAGCAATTGGGGTTAAGTAACTTGCTTAAGGTTATTTGGCCAGTCAATATTTATGTTTGGGTGCTCATTTTCTCAGGCCGGATTCGATCTTGGGTCATCCCGACTCCAACGCCAGCGCTTTTACTCACTGCGCCACCTAGTTGCCCCTGTCTTGTCCAATTTTTAACATGACCCCATTTGGCCTTTTTTTTTTTAAATACTGGTGTTGTTTGCTATTTTCTTCTCTAGCTCATTTTCCAGATAAGGAAACTGAGGGAAACAGGGCTTAGTGACTTGCCCAGGGTCACACAGCTGGGAAGTGTCTGAGGCCAGATTTGAACTCACTAAGATTAGATTTCCTGACTCCAGGCCTGGAACTCTTATCCATTGTGCCACTTCATCTGTCTATCTATCTATCTATCTATCTATCTATCTATCTATCTATCTATCTATCTATCCATCCATCCATGCACAATACACCCATGTACACACATTTATATACCCATATATGTACATATAAACATGTGTATATACCCATATATACAATGCATGTATATATGTAACTTGACCATGGTCACATGGCTAGTAAGTATCTAAGGCCAAATTTGAGCTCGGGAAAATAAGTCATCCTGACTTCAGACTTGGCTCTCTACCCACTGCACCACCTAGATGACTGGAGTCTTGAAAGCCTGAGTTAAAATCTGGTTGCCTATACTTACTAGCTCCATAACCCTGGACAAATCACTTAACCTTTGTCTACCTCAGTTTCTACAACTGTAAAAATGGAAATAATAATAGCCACTACTTCTCCGAATTGGGATAAAATGAAATATCTGTAAAATGCCTAGCACAGTACCTGGCTAGATAATAGGGAAATAAAGTCAATAACAGTCTTGGTGCTCAAAGAACTCACATTCTAATGGGGGAGAAAACTTTCAAACAACTAAATATTTGAAGGAATTAGAGAAAAGAAAATGGGAAGAGGGCATGATAGTGAACTTCAAATATCTAAATTAGATTAAGGATTAAATTTATTACATGTTGCTCCAAAGGGTATAACTAAATCCAGTGAGTGATAGTTAAAGGGAGGCAGATATAAGCTCAATTGTCTCAAAATGAAATGGATTGCCTCATGAAGTAGTCAGTCCCCCATCACTTCAGTTTTGCAAACCAATACTGAGTAAATATATGTGTCAAGAATTTTTGGGGTAATGCTTATGCATTGTATTGGAATGGGACTAGATGATTTAAACTCTAATCCTAGGACTCCATAAATATGATAGCAATTGATAATAATAACATATGTAATATATTAGACATAATAATCATAATAAATATAATTAATATCAATAAATAATAAAAGCAGAGCAGTCTTTAACTTTGTAAATCCTATCATAGGTAAGATGTTGAAAAAATTTAACTAGAATGTTCATACTTAGGTAAGAAGTGTCCCAGTAAATTAAATATTCTGACTAACTCACAGGTACATCAGAAAATCAATTTAGTTCCAACCTTTGCCATTGAAAATAGTTATAAAATGTAATACTGCATTTTCCAGTATAATGAACATAATTGAATCTTCCTTTAATGATTAAAAGTCATTACTCCCACAGGATGTCAATAAAGTATAGGAATGCATGATTTGTTGAAATGATTTATTGGAATTTAATTGGAACTTTGAATTCTAAGACCCCCTGGGCTCTCTCTGACATTATCTGAATACCAGTAGTATAACCTCCATCAAATCATATAATCTCCGTTTCCTCATTTGTACAATGAGGATAATAACAGTAAACATTTTTGGATTATAAAGTACTTTAAGGTTTTCAAATGTGTTTTTTTTAATCAAATGAACTCATGTAAAACTCTTTGCAAACCTTAAAGTGCTATATAACTGCTGACTGCTTTTATTAATCATTATGTTATGTCATTTGCTCTTCCCAGCAACCCTGTGAAGCAGGTACTACAGCTATTTTTACCCCTACTTTACAGAAATTGGAAAGAAATTAAATGACGTGTTCAGGATCATACAATTAGTGTTAGAGGCAAGATATGACTGTAGGTCTTACTCTAGCCACTGCACTTGGCTAGCTCTCATAATACTTTTAATATCTATCTCATAGGTTTATTGAGATGGAGGTACCTTGTATATAAGACCCTATAAAATGTGAATTATGATCATTTTTCTTAATATTTACTATTTCTTGGCCACAGATCATATCCTGGAATCAGTCAATTAAGAGGCATTCATTAAGCACGTTATTTATTAAGCCAGGCAATATGAATAGAAATTATAAAAGTGACATAATCCCTGCCCCAAAGCAGTTTACATTGTATCATTTTAAACTCTTTAGTAAATTATAAATTCTATACTAGATTATAGGGCAGGGATAATAACAAAACCTATATACCTTGCTGTTTATACTATAGAAAGGAATTGTTTCTTAGTAGCTCCCAGAGTACTTAATTCATAGCACCATAACTTATACGTAATAGGTGCTTAATAAATATTTATTGAATGATTTAAAAAATATAAATATCTGATATGGACTTTTGTTCCTGCTTTTTCATGAGATTAGAACATAATTTTGTGATAAAAATATAGCAAAATTGAAAGGTCTAGTTTTTCTAGGTTAGGTGGTTTCTGATTAATTTAGACTTTTCTTCATTAGCTAATTAGTTATACAAATACAGTACGTAGTCTATTTTTATCCTCGATTAGACAGAATATATATATGCATATATATGTATGTATAAAAAAGAATTTCCCAACACTGGTATTGCCCAGCATTTCTGAAATGTTCCTGGCTGATACATTTTGGATTCAACAATGAAACTTGAATTGAAAAGAATTTTGTTTTTCTGAATGTTAATTTTTGTTTACTAGATGTGTAAAATATTTTTAACCTTACTGATTTCTATAGGGGAGAAGATCAAAACCATTTGTGCTTTCAAGTCAACTCACCAAGTATATAGGAAACACCCAATATATGAAAGGTGCTCTGAGTTAGAGCATTCTACTAGCTTACTCTGTCAAGGTCATCCACTCAAGAAGGATTTAAACCTTATCTGAATATATTTGTATTTTGTAAATCAATATTCAACTCAATTCACACCAATTTTATAAGTATATATCAAACACCTTCTGTATCCAAGGCACTATGGGAGAGAAAAGTAGCTATGACATTGTTCATTCTCTCAGGGAAGTTACAATTAATTGCCCAGGACAGGTACTCAGATAACTCTGATAAGCACAAAGAAGTGATCTAGGCAAAGGGTTATTAGACTTATCCTTTCTGTAGATCAGGGAGCAGAGGTGAATGGACATTGTTATTATGTATTCTGATAGAGATTGTGCTATCATTCATGATCTGCCTAGGAGCAAAATGTTAAGAGCTTAGTAAATTTTTTAGTGCCTTTTTAAATTAAAAATGTCAGATCCAAGTCTTAGAATTTTCCTAAGAGAACTGAATTCTCCTTTGTTATTGTCTTTGAAATAAGATCAAATTCAAGGAACCATTTATTATTAATTTTCTGTACCTCTGGCTTCCCAAATTTACCTTTTTCCTCCTTTACTTGGTATCTATCAAGGAAAAACCAGTGATCATTTGTATTTAAGCACACCACAGCACAAAATAGGTATTTTCCTCTTTCTTCAGACCTTGTTGGACTTTCAATAATTCCTAAGTTTGTAATAATTGATCAGCCAATGATCATTTACTAAGTTTTTTTTTACTATGTGCCAGACATTGTGTTAGGTGATGGAAACACAAATATAAAAGCAAAAAAAAGCCCTTTTCCCTCATGAAACTTTCATTCTACTTGGGGGAAGAAGATAGGGGGAGGATATAACATGTCCATAGCTTTATATGAAATGAATAATTTGTGTGTGTGTGTGTGTGTGTGTGTGTGTGTGTGAAGGGGGAAAATTATTAGCCCCTAGGAAAATTAGGAAAGACCTCTTGAAGGAAGTAACACTTGACGTGACATTTGAAGGGAAGGAAGTAGATCCTAAGAGGAAGGAGTGATCAGCAAGAACATTGCAGGAGGGAAGCACAGCCTCTGCCAAGTTTATAGAGTAGAATAATAATAACTCATATTTGCATAAGTCCTAAAAAAACATTCTGTGCTATAATCCTATGAGGTAAGATAGTGCAAGTGTTATTATGTCTAACAGGTAATGAAACCAAGACCCAGAGAGATTGGAGGGTGTGGTGAAATGGTTAACGTGTTAGATTTGTAGTGAGATGGATGGGTCTAGTATCAAATTCTGCTTCTATCACTACCTCTGTGATCTTGGGTAAGTCAGAGTATCTTTCAACCTGAGTTTCCTCATCTCTAAAAGGAGGAAGCTAAACACAATTGACTTAGGGGTAGTCTCAGCTCTAAATCTTTAGTCAGGTAACCCCTGACTTACTAGCTTTGTGACCTGAGGCAAATTACTTAACCTTTATCTGCCTCAATTTCCCCATGATTAAAATTTGGCAAATAATGCTGATATTTACCTTACAGATTTATTGTGAGTCTCAAATGACATAACTTAAGGTATTTTGCAAACATATCAGTCATTATTAAGTGATTTACATAGCAAGTAAGATCCAGATCCAAGATTCAAATTTAGGTCTTATATTTTCAAATTCCAATTCAGTTTCTCTCCAACCATACCATAGTAACTATGAATTTCCTTTTTCAGACAACAATAAGCATTTTGATCAATGTAACATAATAAACGGCACATGTAAGACCTTGGATATTACATGTTTCCTTTCTCACTTACAGACTTAGGGCCTGATTAAAAATTTGACCCTGAATATGCCTATGACCTTCTATCTTTCTATACTTAACCTGACATTATAGAAAATGCTAATCACAAAATCATTTTAGTTGCCAATATTATGGATTTTTCTCTTGCCTGAAAATATAGCCTTTCAGGAGAAGGTCAGGTGGAATTGCTGAATTTAAATAGCAGTGAATAATTCAACACTAGATATTAATTTAACTGGAAGTAGATTTGGGGGACTAAAAAAAATCCCCAAGAATTTGCTGTGGGTTGGTTATATGAAATGAATTTCACTTGTGTTTCTCTATTTTGGTTAAAAATATAATCTTTCTGCTTAAGGTATCCAAGGGAGATATGGGGTTTTCAAGTTTAGTAGAACCTATATGGACAGAATTTTCCTTATACACATTTGGAGTGTGTGTGTGATATGTGGCATGTTGAGGTGTCCTGGCAAAGCCCCTCTGATACCAAATATTTTCCTTATCAGATTACTACTGCTTTACTTGAAATTTTACCATCAGAAATTTATTCTTTTGGATTCATTCATTGCAATCCCGAAGAGGTAAATCAATAAGGATGTCAGCCATTAACACCTCTTATCAATTTGTCAGAGGCTTCCAGAGAAGTATATGCGAGTTTTAATTCAAAGGAAAAAGATTTTTATTGAAGAAAATAAGTAGGAAGTTACTATCTGGAAAAACTCACTGCAGATTGCAGGGTTTAGGCTTCCTTCCGGAACTGAGATTGTGGCTTATTAATCTTTGTAACCCCACATCACCTAATGTATTGGTGTTCAATAAATATTTTTGAATAAATGAACACGTGAAGACGTTTCATACCTGAGAGATAAGGGAGGAAAGACAGGTAGAAAAAAGAGATTCTCTATATTTAGAATTCTCTCCCTCCTTCAAAATTAGAACCTTTAAAGTCACTTATTCCAAGAAGCCTTCCTGTGTCAGGAGCAACTCACCTCTTGGGTTCTCTATTTCTTCCTCACTCCAGTTCTCTAAAATTTTATAACTTTGTAGTGCACTTGTGTGTAATATAATATTGCATGTTAGAGTTGATTGTTTTTTATCCACTTTCTAGACTGGAAACTCCACAAGAGTAGGCCAGTGTCTTACTTAAATTGTATACCTAGGACCTGGTCCAGTATTTTCACATGTTGTCCTTAATAAATGTCTACTGAATGTTGAATAAACTTAATATTTTGGCAGTGGCTGGACCTATAAACCAAGAAGCTCTGTTGAAAAGAAAATTATAATTTAATCAGATAATATGGAAAACTCAAGATTTAGTCCTGGGTGCTATTGAATGCAAAATCAGTCAAATGTGCCTCAAAAATTGAAAGTAGCACTCCAGGAAAGAGAGGGAACAGTTATTCCAGATTAAAACACAAAATGATGAATTTTCAAACTCATGTTTTGCATAAATTTATCAAAGGACTGGTTGAATGAATCTTTATTCATATATTATCTGATTTTTATTCCTGTGGAATATAGCTTATGTGTGTCCCTTCTTTCCATTTATCCTAGGTCAAGTCTTTAACTAGGACTATGGCAACAGTTTCCAAATTGAACTTCTAGCTTTTGTATTCAATCCAACCTCTTCACAATTACCAAATTATTTTTCCTAAGGAAAAGATCTGACTGTATAACTCTTCTGTTCAAAAACCTTTACTGATTCCATAATGCCTAGAGGATAAAATGCAGACATCACACTTTGCTCTAGCTGAGGTTTCCAAGCTTATTTTGCTTTTACTTCACACCACTTAGTCAAACATGTTTGCCTGCCATTCCCTAAAATCAGCATTCCATTTCTCATCTCTATGGCTTTATACAGACTGCCATCCCCTGACTCCCTCCTCACTTTTACCTCTTAGAAATCCAGCTTCTTTCAAGGCTGTTTATGGGCTACTTCCTTCAAGAAACCTTTCCTGGTACTTATTCCAGGTTGTCAATACTCTCTTCCTTTTGTAGTATAATCATATATTGAGCAATTACATGATATTCTCTTTGATTCTTTCCCTAATAGAATGTGTGATCCTTGAGGTCAGGGATTTTTTCCTTCCATCCTTCCTTCCTTCCTTCCTTCCTTCCTTCCTTCCTTCCTTCCTTCCTTCCTTCCTTCCTTCCTTCCTTCTTTCCTTCCTCTCTCTGTCTCTCTGTCTTTCTTTCTTTGAATCTTCATGCCTAGGGTAATGTTTTGTGCATAGTAAGTGATACATGTTGGATTGGATTAGATCAAGTATTTATTTTATTTTTATTTGTAAATATATTTTAAAGGGAGTTTAATCAAACTAGTTAGAATTCTGAATTTTTCTTTTAAAAACTTTTTTTTTTTTGCTTTTTGGAGGGCAATTGGGGTTAAGTAACTTGCCCAAGGTCACATGGCTAGGTTTTTTTGTTTGTGTGGGTTAAGTATCTGAGGCTGGATCCGAACTCAGGTCCTTCTTGACTCCAGGGCCGGCGTTCTACTCACTGCGCCACCTAGTTGCCCCTCTTTTAAAAACTTTTGACTTTCACATAATAGAGCAAAATTATGACCATGAAAACTCAAATTGCATTGTTTTTAGGTGTTTTTAGGTTGCCCCAAAGCTTTTGTTTTTTACTTAAATTACTTTTTATTCTGAACTTAAGAAATAAAACACATATTTCCATAACAGAATAGAAAAAAAGGATGGCTGAACATGAAACTGGAAATATATTGTGTACAACTTACTTTTCCTTTTAAACATATAATAAAGTTGTCATGTAAATTTACTTTTTTCTTTGTTTTTCTCCCCCTCCTCTGCTCCACCCTACAGATAGGGAATGGATGAATGTGTGGTATGTGATCATGATGGAATATTGCTGTGCTATATGAAATGATAGGCTTGATGATTTTAGAAAAACAGATATAGACTTGCATGAAATAATGAAAAGCGAAACAGGCAGAACAAAGAGAATGTTGTATACAGTAACAACAAAATTATTGGGGGAAGGGGAGGGAAGAGAAAAAAAGAAATTTACATCATAATTATTATATATTTAAAAGGAATAGCTATATGCAATTTCATATACAATCATCTTTTTATTATACTATATTATAGAAATGCTTATTTTATTCTATAAATTAAAAGTTAAATAACATTTTATTTAATAATTAAATGAAAAGAACAACTTTGAGCAACTAAGTCATTGTAACTATTTGTTTCTAGTGGTACCCAGATTTCTTTTGAAGATTTTTTTCCTTTTTGCCAATCCCTTCCTTCCTCGGATTTCAGCTTGGGAGCTGGACAATCTTCTTGGCTTTCAGTAAACCTTCCTAAACGCCTTGTTCTATATGAAAAGAAGTAAATTCTGAGTATGCACTGTATATGCACAGAAGAAATGGAATAAAGGGATAAATTTCAATAGAGTAATATAGTTACATTCTACACATCTCCCGTACTATTGACATGTGTCTCTCAAGTGCATGGTACATTGTTCTGGTAACCTCTACTCTTGATCTTTCCCCTGGGACTTGCCCATTCATTACCAAATCAAATGGAACCAATCTATCCATTAAATTTCTTAGCGTATTGCTTGGATCTTTCTTCCATGTTTACTCCCTTTCCTTTCTGTTAAAGATGCAGCAAGAAGATAGAGGCTAGCACTAAGCTTGTGTCAGGAAGAACTGGGTTTAGATCCTACCTCCCACACCAAACAACCATGTGACTATAAGGAAGCCAATGAAGGTTTCTGTGTGTCAGGCAACTCTTTCGGATTTTTCTACTAAATTAGGCACTTTCCATTGTTTAATACAAAGATTAACTCTAAGGTTGAGAATTGGGCTTGGTTGGGATCTGCTATGGGACTGATCTTATGCTTGTAAGCAAGATTCTCTTTGGAGTCAGAGAATGGGGAGAAGCCAGGGAAATAAGCACAATGGGGCATTTGAGGGGATTATTCTATTTGAGACTGTCTGAGTTGAAGTTGGAAGCTTTCCTTTCCCTTTCCCCTTCTCCAGAGCTCAAAAGAAACTTGGAATCCAAGCTCCTTTATGAAGTATATGAGGGATATAGATGACCTAGTTTCATATAGAGGCATGGAAATGAATGCTTTTAATAGAAATACATTTCTAATAGAAATTTATAATCAAAGCCAACTAAAACCATGCTTATTTTGCACATAGGAAGCTACTTTCATTATTTATTAACCAATCAAGTACATATTAAGCCCTTATTATGTACCAGGCACTAGGTGCTGGAGAAAAAGTGGGTTTAGAGGTGGTTTTTGAAGGAAATCTGGGAGCCCAGGGGTGAACAGCAGGAGGGAAGAGTATTCTAGGCGTGGGGTATAAACAGTGAAAATTATTTGAATTTGGAGATGGAGGGTCTTGTGCAAGGAGGAGATGAGAGCAGTACCTCTGAAATTCTGCTATTCTATGATTTTGATTTTGGAAAAAAACGAACCAACCAACTAACCAGTATAGCATGGCAATGAGGCAAGATAATACAGTTTAAGGCTATGTTAATAGAAGAAACACACCCAGGAATAGAAGATTGTTAGTATTCTTCATCCCCTAACTTTGATATAAAATAAACCACCTACGAGTGATTTAGTTGGCACTTAAATTAATGTTTCATTGATTATCCTTGATCAGATAATATCCATAATATTGCATCTAGTTCTAGTTGCCATATTTTAGGATGGGCATTGATGCTCAGTAGGTATTTATTAATCACTTACTATATATCAAGCATTGTGCTTTGTGCTGGGGATACCAAAAAAGACAGGGAAGAAAAAGAACCCTTGCCCAGAATGAACTCACATCCTAACAAGGTAGACAACATGTTAATAACTATACGCATTTAAGACAAATACAGTTGAAGTGTCAATCGATGTCAGAAGGTGTATCAGCAAGCACCCCAGTATCTCCAGGGTAGCTGCCAATATAGGTTCTTAGATCTGCTTTTGTAAAGGAAAGCAACTCAAAATGGGTTAACAAGTTTACTTTAATCAAACAAACATATATCATTTACCTAGTTCAGGGGAAAAAGGTCAGCACCCCGAACTTCAGAGTATACAGACAGTAGTTTCAAAACAGAGAAACAAACAGATCAAGCAGACAGGCTTCCAAACTGTCCAACCATTACATCAATACCAAATCACAGTTACCAGAGAAGGAAGCATCAACATCTGGGTTTTCAAAGCCGGGGGGCTCTCAACAACGGCTTCCCAGAGTCTCATCTGGTCAAATCACACAACACTTCTCAAAGTGAGCCCCAAAGCAAGGCCTCAAATCAGGGATTATATAGTCTTCTCCTGGCTCAGAGAATGTAACCACCCTCTTGACCCACTGCCCAATCACACAGCATCAAGGTGTGGTCATTCCTGAAAACCAAGCCTCCTACCACAGGATCCATGTGACCACATTCAGCCTATTAGGAGGCAGAATATACTTTCAAATCAAGGAAGGTTCTCAGAGTCACTTAAGTCAATCAAAGTCTCTTAAGCCAATCAAAGGGCCTATGGGCAGGGAAGACCTTCAAATCTGCATTTCCATTACAGAAGGAAGATACCAGCACTGGATGGGGGAGAGAGAGGGCAGGAAAGACCTCCTGCAGAAGGAGGGATTTATAAAGTTGGAGTGCATTCAAAGGGACATGATCAAGATGGTGAGGAGGTTGGGGACCATGCCAAATAAAAGATACGATTGTTGTGGGCAGTCACCAGCAAGAATTGATGGGTAAACTCTTTTTTTTCCTGCACTGAATAAATGAGAACAAGAGCAAACTTATAGGAAGTTCTGGGTGGGAACTTCCATGTTTCCATTCATGCAAGAGTTCAATAATGGAACAGCTCCATGCCATATGGGAGAGAGAAGCCAAGTCTCGACAATCGGTACCATGCCAAGAGCTTGGTGAAGGGGTGAAGCTAGAAACACCAGAGTGAAGGGATTTTTCAAATTGTTGTTGATACACTGAGAGCTGTGGAAGCCCAAGAATGTTGCCTCTGCCAGAGCCAGGCTGACCCAACAGAGACTGAGGAAAGGTACCAGACAAAGATATATTCTTAATTCTACTTGTGAAGTGTTATGTATTTGTGAGGTTTGTGAATCAAACTCCTGAGAAGAGAAGTGGGACTTATTGGGAAGGCTTTGGCAATTTTTTTTTATTCAAGGTTCAGATATGAGTCCTTTCTGTGTTCCTTGTTGTTCAGTCACGTCTGACTCTTTGTGACTCCCATTTGGGGTTTTCTTGGCAAAGATACTGGAGTAGTTAGTCATTTCCTTTTCTAGCTCATTTTACATATGAGGAAACTGAGGGAAACAGCATTAAGTGACTTGCCTAAGGTCAACTAGTAAGTGTCTGAGGCCAGTTTTGAATTCAGGTCTTCTTAACTCCAGGCTCAGTGCTCTATGAACTGTACCATCTAGCTGCCCTTCTGTGTTCCTTAATACCTTATAAAAACTTACTCTTTCCTTAATGTCTTTGTAAACCTGAATGCTTGTGAGGGAGCTGAGATCCCTTTATGGTGAAGCAAAATTAGCCAGATTCTGAGGTTCTTAGGGCAATACTTTGGTTTGAGGTAAAAGAAAAAACAGATTGTTATTAGAGACCCCAAGGCTGAACCAAGCCCAGTGGGTAAAGATAGAGGTCTGGTACATGGGTTACATGGACATCAGTTGAAGTGGAAGGCATAAACAGCTAAGTAGTTGAAGGACTGGCAAGTAGAAAGGGAATTAGATTTGTTCTGATTGATACCAGAAGGAAAACTAGAACCAATCGGTAGAAATTTCAGAGGCTTAATATAATGATAATTTTCCTTAGAAGAAGAACTATCCAAAAATGGAATGACTGCCTCAGGAGGTGATATTTTCCCCTAAGTGGAGGTCTTCTGGAAGTGGCTGGATGGCCATTTGTTAGGGATATCATTGAAGAGATTCTTGTTCATGTAGAGATTGTAGTAGATAGCTGTAGAAGTTCCTTCCAATTCTAAGATGCTGTATGTTCAGATGTCACTTTGACCTTGATTCCACTTTGAGTCAGTGTCAAAGATGATGGAAATGAACTAATTTCTCTTATCTATTGCTAAATCCATCAAAAGACATGCTTCTGCATGAGGTTGCAGCATTTTATCATAAAGAGTATTGATTCCACATTTTCTTAGGAACACTAAGCTGCTTGATTTATTCTTTGAAGTTTACCCTGTGCTGACACAACCAGTTAGCAGACTTGGAAATCATATCAATTCATTTAAATTTAGAAGATGCTGAATGGCCTATTCATTGAAAACTATTTCTCTTCTCAGTTTCTGAAATCCCCGCCATTACAATCAGTCCCTGGATTCTGAGAGACAGAATTTTGTAATGGAAAGAGCAAAGAGTCTTTGAGTTTGGAGAACTTGAATTCAAGTTCTGACTATAATTTTCAGGGTTCATTTTTTAGTATAAGATGACATCATGTAAATACAGAGCACTTTGCAATTGGCTATCATTAGAGATATTTCAGCTATTATTATTATAAATTAGCTTCTTTAGACATGTGCATTTTAAATGAGTGAAGGTACAATACTAACTGAGATATAGATACCTTAATTCCATGTACTCTGTTCCCTAGCCAAAGTGAATTTTTCTATTCTTTGAATCTTGTGTTTTCCTACCTCTCTAAGATTGTTCACACTCTTCCCTTTGAAATGTCACACTTCCTCCTCCTTTTTACCTTTTTAATAGCTACATATTCTTTAAAATCCAGCTTAAATACCACATTTCCCATGAAGCATTCTTTATTACTAACCTTCACATTGACAATGACTTTCCCTTAGCCTCATATTAAAACTCAGGAATTGGTAGTGATTTATTGTTTTGTCAGTTTCTAATGGGCATATATAATGTTGTGTGTATCATAGTAGATATGGCACCAATATGCAACTTTCTTTAGGCTCTTGTTTCCTAGGCTCAAACTGATTCACCCCAGCTGTACCCACTCTGGAACTTAAGGGTTTTCCTAAGTGAAGGTTCCCACATAGCTACAACTCACTCTTTTTGTCTGTTTTTGGTTTTGCTTTTTGGAGGGGGAAGACAGGGCAATTGGGGGTAAGTGTCTTGCCCAAGGTCACATGGCTAGTAAATGTTAAGTGTCTGAGGCCTGATTTGAGCTCAGGTCTTCCTGAATCCAGGGTTGGTGCTCTATTAACTGCACCACCTAGCCACCCCTACAACTCACTCTTAAGGTCTTAGGTGTAACCATGGTATGGGTAGAGTTATTTATCTACTATTCATGACTCTAGCTCCTGGTTCTTCACTGAGGTGATTAACTTTTAAATAAATTAACCAAGATGAGAAACATTTAATTAATATAGTGCAAAGCAACAACAATAATAATCATAACCCAAACCTAATTATCTATGTATCTGGTGATAGTCTTCTACTAATGCACATAGTCTCTTTTAGGAAGAATTGGCATAAGCTTACAGAACTCTAGCAATGAGGCAACATGAGTAGCAAAACCCAACTGCCCAGCAACTCAACTCTGGACTGCAAGCCTTGATGTCTTTGGTCTCTTTGTAGAAATATGTACATTAAACTTACTGGGTGGGACTGTTCCTCCTTTGGAAAACTGCTTCTCTGCTACTTTTAACAAAGAGCAACTCCAGTGTCTTTGCCAAGAAAACCCTAAATAGAGTCATGAAAAGTCAGACACAATTGAACAAGAACAATAATCTTAAACTTGCGATCTACAGAATTATTTAGGAATGTTTTTATAGGCTTTGAAGGGCTCTCCCACTTGAGCCATTGAGTATAGTTTAGAGGAGCATTGGCATACCTCTGCCAGGTTTCTTCTTTTTCAAGTTGTAGATGGTATTAGAGAACAAAGCAGATTTTGCCTAATCAACTCCTCAAAAAGCAGAGGACCCTACTTTCTCCAATCAGCTCCCAGCATTAGGGCTTCACTCTAATCAGATTAGGTTCACACCTCAACTACAGAGAATTTCTCCAATTGGCTTATCTTACTTGGACTCAGCTCAAATTATTTTCTGTTCCCTTTTGGCTTCTAGATCTTGTTGATCTGTATCTTCTTCAGTCTTTTTTCTTTCTTTCTTTTTTTTTTTTTTTAACATCTCATCTACCATCGCTTCTACGTTTTAGTTCCTGGGCTTCTCATCTGGGTTCTTAATGATTATCTTTCCTCAAATCAAAGCTTTTTCATTTCTAGTGATCCAACTCTAATCTAGGTTGAGGAACCTAAATACATATTTCTGTCAGATATGATACATACAGACTATGTGTAATTATCTCTTACTCATTTGAAAGTTCTGGTTATCAGAGATTCCCCATTTTCAATTTCCAAATCCTCATATTAGTCATTTGCAAGTACTGCATAAAATATTGCAACATAATGCACTTTGGTTCTGCATGTTTACCTCCAGTAAGAGCATTTTCCCCCAGAGGAGTTTTTTTTTCTCCCAGGTTCTCTCATTGCTTTGATCTGAGGGGCTTCTTTCTCTGAGGTCCTCAGAACTGTCTATATTTCTCCTTATGCTGCTCTTCTATGTGTATTTTAGAATGTAAGCTCCTTGAAGGGTAGGAATGAGCCATTTAATGTTTTCTTTAAATCTTCTGCACTTAATACAAGGGTTGACATACAATAAGCACTTAATAGATTTAATCAGTTGTTTTTCAGTCATATCTAACTTGGACTTGACCCCACTTTGTGTTATATTGGCAAAGATACTGAAGTAGTTTGCCATTTCCTTCTCCAGTTCATTTTGCAAATGAAGAAATTGAGTCAAACAGGATTTAGTGACTTACCCAGGGTCACTCATAACCAATAAGTGTCTGAGGTTAGACTTGAACTCAGGAAGAGGAGCCTTTCCAACTCTAGTCCCAACAGTTTATCCACTGTGCAACCTAGCTGCCTCTTTTTTTAAAATAAAAAAAAACATTTTAAGCAATTGGGGTTAAGTAACTTGCTCAAGGTTACATGGCCAGTCATTATTTATGTGTGGGTGCTCATTTTCTGAGGCCAGATCCGATCCTGGGTTGTCCCAACTCCAGGGCCAGCACTCTTACTCACTGTTCCACCTAGCCACCCCAGAATTTTTTTTTTTGGAGGGCAATTGGGGTTAAGTGACTTGCTCAAAGTCACATGGCTAGTTAGTGTGTCAAGTGTCTGAGGCCAGATTTGAACTCAGGTCCTCCTGACTCCAGGGCCAGTGCTCTATTCACTGAGCCACCTAGCCACCCCCTAGCTGCCTCTTTAATAGGTTGTTATTGAATTTAATTAAATTAAACAGGAGTGAGAATACACATAGATTATATCACAGATCCATTGTAGGATAGTATGATCACAGGCAGTCATCCTAATTACATGGATCACTATCAGGTACATAATACATAATGCCCTAATTATAATTGCATGCAGTATACTGGATATATAATATGTAACAAATCACATCACACATCAGACTTGTAATACAGTATAACAGTATAACAAATACATAAGTAACATGTAACTCTAAATGCATTATATTGCAAAACTGCATGTTAGATGAAACTCATAGATGAAATGCAAGTATATAAAACATTCATACCAGAGTTGCATACATACCAAATACAGTATCTTTCTCTCTCTCCATATATATGTATACACACACACACACACACACACACACACACACACATTATCTATCTCTTGACTGAGAGATCAGTTGATTCGCCTAGCTATAATCTTAGCATGGAAGATCTCAGAGAGGAACAAGCAGAGGTATAATACTCACCAAAAAAGCATCTATTGCTTGTTGTTCCTCTCTGAGATCTTCCAAAAAGGAATTTTCTCTATCAGTGCAGAAATAAACCTTCTCTACAACTTGCAATCTTAGAAAGTTGTCCCAGGCACTGAGAGACATTAAATGACTTGCTCAGGGTCACACAGTCAATGGGTAGCATAGGTAATATGTGACCCCATCTTCCTGCTTCCCAGACATGTGAGACTACATTGTTTCTCAATGTAGTAATAATATTCACACTCAAGTGAGGCCTGGCAGATGGTGAGCAAAACAGAGAAGGCTCATACTACCCCAAAGGGCTACAAGGTATTTTCTTGGAAGCTTATGGGATAACATGGATATTATATACTTTTCCATGGCAGGTGTGAGAAAGCAACAGGTCTGTTTTCTCTGAACTACTGTGATTAGTGGCTGTCATAAGAGTCTAGTTGGTTTGCAAAGTGAGTATCATAAACGTAGAATCAGAAAGTACCTTTGAGATCATCTAGCCCTGCCCTACTCCTCTCCCCATTTTATAGGTGAGGAAAAGTGAGAGGAAAAAAGTGATTTTTTTTTTCTCCCCGAGGTCACATTGGGAGAGAATAGAAGAGGCAGGATTAGGACGTAGGTCTGCCTCAGCACCATAATATTGTAGTTCTATGGTCAACTTTTTGGTTCAATTACTCTTCAGTTTCAGTCTTCATAATTATTCAGTGACTCATTTTACCCAATGTTCCCAAATAGGAACAGTTTGATTTCTTATTGACGGGATATATTAGAAGGGTTAATGCAATCATGTTTGTATGGAATGTTTTGAATGGCTTTGGGAAAATTATGCAAATGTAAAATGTAATAATAATCTGATTTAGACTACCTAGAGGGAGTTAACTGAAGGGGAAAATTAAATGATTATAGGCCTAAGAGGATGATTTATGAGTGAGGTCTACTAAACAGAAAAGTTCCAACAAAAACCCCTTATCAACTGGAGAGGAGAGAAATTATGTGGGTTGGTACAAAGGGCTCTAAGCAAGATTAACAGGGTGGAATTTTAAAGAAAACATTTTATCCCCTTGTGACAAATATCTGAACAGTGAGACTAATAAATGGCGTAAAGTTTTCCAAGAGACTTTCTAGAAGCCCCACCTCCAGAACCGTTGAAAATGAGATTAGGCAGAGACTAAAAGAGGGGGAAAGCATAGATAATTATGCTTCAGAGGCCCTTGGGGAAGAGTTAGCTGACCTCAAAGGTTATATACACATTCTACTTCTGTGATACTATAACTCAGACTTACAAGGCTTTAAGAAATGCATATTAAGGAGTTCTAATGCCCCCTTCAGACCTCTTGTGATTTATTAGTTCACATTTTAGCAATTTATAATGGAAACAGTTTGGATGAAACATTCCATAATATGCTGTGGACTCAGTATTTGGGGGGTGGGGAACATTACTGTATCAGTGTCCATGGAATATGCAAACAATGGATCTCTCTGAAGGAACAGTTGTGGATAACAATCTCAGTCCATGTCATGTAACAGACAAATGGTCTGAAGCTGTTGCTACTGGACAAAAATGCCTAGTGATTTGCCTTGAATAGCATTTCTGCCTAGATATGATTCAATTTCAGAAGGTTTATTGGAATTCTATGGTTTATGGGGAAAAAAAGAATAGTTTCAAATGGCACAACAGGGAGGGGAACAGCAGGGTAGTGGTAGAAGAAATGTAAAATAAAAACAGACCTTCATTTTCATTTGCTAAGAGTTGAGGTTTTTGTAAATTGATTAATATATCCCCCAGGCGGCAGGTGGGGGAAGAGGAAACAATGGGATATGGGAAGAAATGTTTATTTATATTAATTTGTTATGGAGCAAATAGTAGCAGCTTATTTATCATATGCCATTAGAGAAAAATACCAAGATACCTATATGGTTCCATGATCTCACTGATATGAAGCCGTAGTAAGTGTTCATGACACCAGGGCTAATCTCAACCCACCATGTTTTTTCATCCTATGTGATATTCCTCATGCAATATCTCCTATTAAACCAAGTTACTTTTTACTATAATTACAATGAGGTTGATATCATTAGCTTTTCAGTATAATGGGTACAGGATTTTGAGATCTTCTAAAATGCCTTGAGTTTGAAAACTTAGGTATGTCAGTAATTTGACTGGGTATATGAGCCTGACATTGGATGAGCTTTATAGGACTTTCTTATATTTTTGCCTATAAATCTGCCAGAGAGGACTTACCCAGTGTATTGGGGCGGGGGGGGGGGGGCGGTGATCCTTTAGACCATTTAACATTATGTGGATGACAGTGTCAATCTTGAGAATTGTACTAGTTTTCTAAATAAGGTAGATGGCACTTGGGTTTCTTTCATCTCTCCATAGGTCTATGTAGGCACACATGTACACACACAGTTTTCTTAATATTAGGATACTACACACTCAGATACCATCTGTGTACTTTGTATTATACGTAACCGAGATCCTGTAGTCCATATAAAACTATAATCCATGTTCAAACAAACCTGAATCTGACTTGAATGTCATTATCCCTTCTAACATTTTCTAAGGGACCCTCTTTTTCTAATGTTGCTTGTCAAATGCTTTGGAGACAAGTCACTCCTCATAAAAATACTGGGAAAGGAAAGTGCTGACTCTGGGTCAGAGCACCTGGAATTAAATCACCTGCCTGATACTTAGTGCGAGTGTGATCCTAATGATTGCTTCAGTTATTTTTTTCAGTGGTGCTCGACTCCCTTTGTGATCCCATTTGGGGTTTTCTTAGCAAAGATGCTGGAGTGGTTTGCCCTTTCCTTCTCTAGCTCATTTTATATGTGAGAAAACAGAGACAAACAGGGTTAAATGACTCGACCAGGATCACATGGATGGTAAATGGCTCAGGTCAGATCTGAACTCAGGAAGATGAGTCTCGCCAACTCTAGGCTTGGTACCTCTATCCACTGAGTCACCTAGCTGCCTCCATGGCCTTAATAAAGTCTACTTAATGGCCTTGGGTCTTAGTTTTTGCATGAGTAAAGTAATAGGGTTAAATGAGAGTGCTTCTAATATCTTTTCCCACTCTAGTTTTTTGATCTGATGAAAAGAAATTTTCCTCTACATTTAGAGAGTATTCATAGGCATATTTAGAGTGATATATCCAGCACATACACCATGCCTGTCTAGGAATACACTGCACGGGGGTTTTAGTGATTAGCAAGTTGCATATGAGCCAACAATGTGATATGGAAACTGAAAAGGTCAGTGTGATCTTTGTGTTACTTTAAGGGATCATGTATAGAAGAAGGGAGCTGATAGTAAAACATTTAGAGCAGGGATGGGGAACCTGTGGCCTTGAGGTCATATGTGGCCCTCTAGGTCTATTCACAGAATGTTTTGTGAAGTTTGGATTCAGCCAGAGGGAAGCACATGAAGACCTAGAGGGTCATATGTGACCTCGAGGCCACAACCTCCCCACCCCTGATCAAGAGGTTCCAGAGGCAGTTGGAAGATGGAGTGCACAAAGTGCTGGGCTTGAAATCAGTAAGTTGTTCAGTTGTGTCTGACTCTCTGTGACCCCATTTAGGATTATCTTGGCAAAGATATGGGAATGGATTGCCATTTCCTTCTCCAGCTCATTTTATAGATGAGAAAATCTAGGCAAACAGAGTTGAATGACTTGCCAATGGACACACAACTTCTAAAAAGTGTCTGAGGCTGTATTTGAACTCAGGTCTTCCTGACTCCAGGATCACTGCTATATCCACTGAACCATCTAGCTATAATCAGTAAGATCTGAGTTCAAAACCTATCTCAGACATTTACTAGCTGTGTGACCTAGGCAAGTTACTCTATTTCTTTTAAGTCTCAGATTCCTTGTTTCTTAAATGAGGATAACAATAGCATCTACCTTCCAGGATTATTGTGAGAAGCCAATGAGATAGCATATGTAAAGCTCTCTGTAAACCTTAATATGCTATACAAATGCTATCGTCGTTTTTATTTTTCAGTTCTGAGTACTGTATTTTAGAAGGATAAGTTCCATGTAGTGCAGAAGAATGAAAGAAGGATGGTAAAAGGCTTTGAAGTTATCCCATACGAGAATTAGTTGAAGAAACTAGGGAAGGCATATAAGAGACATGATAGCTATTTTCAAGTGTTTGAAAAGCTGTGCTCTGGGAGAAGTGGAGTATTATTACTTTCTTTTTTCATTCAGTCCCAGAAGGGAAACCTAGCACCAATAGGTATAAGTTGGAAAGAAAATCTTAAATTTGGCCTAAGAAAAAACTTTATAAGAAATAGAAACATAACCAGGAAATTTTTCTCTTGAGACAGGTGGTTTTTTTTTTTTTTTTGAGGGGGGGTAAGGTGGAAAATTTCTTTTTTTTAACAAAAGCTTTTTGATAACTTTTGGTATTTTATACCAATAAAATTTATTACATAAATGCTACCCCTCCACCCCACCCCAAGAATCATCCCTTATAACAAATACTTTTTAAAAGGGAGAAGCGGGGCGGAGCCAAGATGGAGGAGTAGAAACAGCTCATCCAAACCACTCTGCTCCCAGATTCCCCCCAAACTATGTAAAAGGGGACTCTGAACAACTTCTGGAGCCCCAGCACCCACAGAACAACACAGAGAAGCTAACCTCCCGCTGAGTACAGCCCAGCAGCCCTGCAGGAAGGACCAGCGCAGTGGTCTGGGACCTGGCAGCGTGCAGCGCGCAGAGCACAGGAGCCGGGCCCAGGTCCGCGTGAGCCGAGGTTTTAGCCCCAGGGCGGCAGGGCCAGCAGCCAGCTGTAGGAACCCCAGAACACCAGGAGCTGTGGTGACTCCAGAATTATCAACATAGACATGCCTAGGACAAAGTAAGAGGTTAGTGTCCTATGGACTTTGGGACCTGTATTTGGGGATTGCGTGGGCTCCCTCCCCTGGGGGCTAGAAGCCACTGAGGAGACATGCCATTTTGTAGTTTTCAGAGGCAGCTCCAGCTCTTGGCCTGCAAATTTGTAGGGAGATCCAGCGATCAGTCTTGGGGGGTAATCGCTCTTGCTTTAACCTCCCTGGATCTTGATTGTGATCTAGGGTGGAAGTTGTGGGTGGGTTTACAGCTTGCCAGAAACAGAAGTTGCGCCCCACACATTCGGGACGAAAATTCCTATCTGGCCTTAAAGCCATAGTGTGGCAACAAGCCCAAAAGTCAAGTAATTAAGTGGCAACATGCCAAGGCAAAGGAAACAGAAAAATGCAACCCTAGACTCCTATTTTGGGGGCATAGAGTGGGAAAAGGACTGTGAGGTCAGAAGTCCTGCTCCAAAAGCCCCAGGGGAAAACATGAGCGGGTTGCAGACCATAGAGGACCTTAAGAAGGACTTTAAAAATCAAATAAGAGAAGTGGAGGAAAAATTGGAAAGAGAAATGAGAAGGATGCAGGAAAAGTATGAAATGAGGGTCAACAGCCTGACTGAGGAAAACAACACCTTAAAAAATAGACTAACTCAAATGGCAAAGGAGGCCCAAAAGGGCAATGAGGAGAAGAATGCCTTAAAAAGTCGAATTTGCCAGATGGAAAAAGAATCTCAAAAGTTCACTGAGGAGATTCATTCCTTCAGAGTTAGACTGGAGCAAATGGAAGCTAATGACTTTATGAGAAATCAAGATGCTGTTAAGCAGATCCAAACAAATGAAAGATTAGAAGGCAATGTGAAATATCTCATGGGAAAAACCACTGACCTGGAAAATAGATCCAGGAAAGACAATTTAAAAATTATTGGACTACCTGAAAGCCATGATCAAAGAAAGAACCTAGAAATCACTCTTCAAGAAATTCTCAAGGAAAACTGCCCTGATGTTTTAGATCCAGAGGGCAAAATAGAGGTTGAAAAAATCCACCGATCACCTCCTGAAAAAGATCCCAAAAAGAAAACTCCCAGGAATATTATAGCCAGGTTCCAGAATCCCCAGATCAAGGAGAAAATACTACAAGCAGCCAGGAAGAAACAATTTCAATATTGTGGAAACACAATCAGAATAGCACAGGACCTGGCAGCTTCTACACTGAGGGATCAAATGGCATGGAATATGATATTCCAGAGGGCAAAAGAACTGGGAATGAACCCAAGGGTCACCTACCCAGCAAAACTGAGTATTTTGTTTCAGGCGAAAATATGGTCATTCAGTGGAATAGAGGACTTTCAAGCATTCTTGAGGAAAAAACCAGAATTGAATAGAAAATTTGACATCCAGACACAAGAAGGAAGAGATGCCTGAGAAGGTAATCAGGGAAAAGAAATCAAAAGGAACTTATCAAAGTTGAACTATTTACATTCCTATATGGAAAAGCAATAACTGTGACTGATGATATCTTTCTCACTATGAAAATAATGGAAGAAGGGTGTGTGGTCATATGAATACATATGTGAATGTGTGTGTATATGGTTACAGTTATATATGGATAGAGGACATAGGTTGAATTTGTTAGGAAGGGAGAATACTCAAGGGATGAAATTATGAGGTGAGAGAGGAAAGTGGCAAGAGGAGATGGGGAGAGACAGGGTAGGGTAAACTATCCCATGTAGAAGAAGCAAGGGGAAGTGGTTGCAAGGGAGGGGGAGAATAGGAAGGCTAAAAAGGCAAAACCACATTCTCATTGAATTTGGTTCAGGGAGAGAATGACATACATACTAAATGGGATATCTCAACCTGCAGCAGGATAGGGGGAAGGGGGATTAGAGGAGGGATGATGGATGGGAAGGCATCCTTGGGGGGAGGGGAGGTTGGAATTATGCACTATAGAAGAGGGACAGGATCATGTAGGGAATGGACCAGGTGGGGGGTGGGATGAGTGGGAGGGAATTATAAGCAGCCTTGTACAATATATCTACTATGATAATGATTTGCATAGCTAGACATGTACAACATATACTGAATTACTTATCTCCCAAGAGGGAATGGGTGACAAGGGAGGAAGGAAATGGATCTGAAGTTCGAGGTCCTAACATTAAATGTTTCAAATATATATAAATACCAATATTAATACTCTTTTGCTTGTAATAGGGAGATAAGATGTGCAGGCATTGGGACACAAAGATTCACCTTCCTCTAATGGAAAAGTCGATGGGGGTATGGGAGAAGGTATGGGAGAGAGCAGATTGGAGGAAGCGATATCTTGTGGGACTACTATTCTGGGAGGTTGGGTAGGGGAATAATGGGGGGAAAATGATTGTAACTCAAAATCTGGCGGAAATGAATGATGTAAAACAGAAGTTAATAAAGCATTTGTTTAAAAGGGAGAAAAAAAGTAAGAGAAAAATCAGAAAAATTGCTTGATACATCAAAAATATTTGAAAATATATGCAAAGTAACATGCCTTGTAGGCCTTTCATCTTTGCAAAGGAGTGGGTATGGGTGTCCAGTCTCTTCTTGGGAACCATATGTGGTCTTCATAATTTTGTGACCTTCACATTTGTTTGGTGGTTTTCTTGTAATTTATACTGTTGTATGCATTATGAGCATTGTTTTCTTGGCCTTGCTTACTTCACTCTTAATCAGATCACATATACTGTTCCATGCTTTATTGTATTCATGATATTTATTGTTTCTTAATATACAATGATATTCTATTACGTCCATCTACCACAATCTTTATCTACTTCCTAAATGATAGGCAACTCCTTTGGTTTCCTTTATTAATAGTGATTTGAGCATTTTTTCATATGGTTGCTAATAGTTGGAAGTTCTTTTTTGAACTGCTTGTCCATATCCTTTAACCATTTAACTATTGGGAATAACTCTGTGTGTGTGTGTGTGTGTGTGTGTTTGTGTGTGTGTGTGTGTGTGTATGTGTGTGTAGGACAGAAAGGAAAGTGTTCAAATGGGGGAAAATATTCGTTTCAAATTTCTCAGATAAGGGTTTGTATCTAAGAGATGAAAAAATCTAAAAGAGTATATATACACAATAATACACAATACACACTGTACACATATGCACATATGTATAAAATATATACTATGTAATACACATGTACCAATATGTGAATATACATATGAATGTATGTATATGTATATAGAAGAATGAAAGAAGGATGGTAAAAGGCTTTGAAGTTATGCCATACGAGAATTAGTTGAAGAAACTAGGGAAGGCATATAAGAGACATGATAGCTATTTTCAAGTGTTTGAAAAGCTGTGCTCTGGGAGAGCACACATATACATATACATATATGTATAAGAAATTGATATATAAATATATTATATGCATACACACACACACACACACACACACACACACACACATATATATATATATATATATATATATATATATATATATATATATATATATATATATACTCCCAAATACCTAATATATAACATGTTTTCTTTTGTTATAGATACATGTATCTGGTATGTGTATACATGTGTATACATGCACATACATATACACACGGAGTGTCTGGGGTATTCAGGAAGACTAGCTCCTCTGGTATAAGGGCTTGCTGAATCCTTTTCAGGGCTGCTTATCCATATTTAGAGTCCACCTATGGCTCCAAGAAGCTGTAGCATATTCAGTGACCAGACCCAGTAAGCCATCTTGACAGATGGGCTAAACCACCAGGTTGAGGGTAACTGGCAGACCTGAAACCCATTGGTGAGTAAGGGAATGTCTATTCCAAGCATGTGAAGACTTTCCACAGCAGAATGGGTGGTTGAGAATCATTTGTTCCCATTCGATGAAGGCGACTGAAACATGCTATGAAGCACATAGAGCTCAGTCAGGCATTGAAGATGCTAAGGTCATCCATTGCATCCTGGGCCATAACTAATCATCATGACTTTTGTTTTGCCACTGGATTTCAATGACTGGAAGAGAGAGTGAGTCTAATGACTTTGAGCAACTCTGCCTCATATAATTACAATTTACATGCAACACCTTAACCTTCTGATATCATTGGTCCTGAGAATGAAGAACAAACAATAATGTGAACATGTTGGGGCAGTTAGGTGATGCGGTGAAGAGAGCACTGACCCTAGAGTCAGGAGGAACTGAGTTTAAATTTGGCCTCACACACTTGTCACATTTACTAGCTGTGTGAACTTGGGCAAGTCACTTAACCCAATTGCCTTGCCTTACCCTCTCCAAAAAACCCGAACATGTATATTTATATATCTATGCACACAATGAATATACAAATTCATATATGCATATATGTGTGCACACACATATGCATACGTGTGATCTATTAATTGGTTCCATATCTTGGATGCCAAGCCATTTTCTGAGAAATTGACATAAACTCTTATTTTTCCATTTGAACACTTTCTTTCCTATGCTTGGTGAATTACTTATATTTGTGCAGAAGCTTTTAAGTTTCACGTTCTTAAAGTTATCTATTTTACCTTTTATAATTGCCTCTATCCCTTGTTTAGTTAAGAATATATCTCCTACCCATAGCTGTGAGAGGTATATGATCAGCTTCTCTCCTAATTCTTTTTAGTGCATGGTCTTTAATATTAAGATGATGTATCCAATTAGAATTTATTTTGGAATATGATATAAAATGTTGATGTAAGCCTAATTTCTGACAAACTCCTTTCTAGTTTTTCTAAAAGCTTGTAGAAAAATCAAATCGAAAGTTTCTTCCTAAGTAATTTGTATTTTCTACTTTATTGAACATTGGGTTATTGAATTCCATTGTTTATGATTCTTACTTGTCTAGTCTGTTCCATTGATCTACCTGTCTATATTTTAACCAATACCAAATAGTTTTGATGACAGCTGCATTATAAAACAGCTTGAGCTCTGAAAGTGTTATGCTCCTTCCCCATCTTTATTTCTTTTGATTTTCCTTTGATATTCTAGATCTCTATTTCCTCCACATGATTTTTGTCATTGTTCTAACCTCTTCTATAAAGTATATGTCTTTGGTAGTTTTATTGGGATAGTATTAAAACTGGAAAATAACTTGGGTAATATTGTTGATTTTATTACATTGGCATTGTTAGCCATGAATATTTAATGTTCTGCCAGTCATTAAAGTTCTTTATTTCATTAAAGAGCTCTTTATAATTAAATCTATACAATTGTTTCATGGGTTTTAGTGGGTTGATTTCTAAATATTTTTTACTTTCTGTAATTTTTTTTTGGAGAAAGAAATGGTAATCTATTCCAGGATCTTTGCCAAGAGAATCCCAAATGGGGTCACAAAGAGTTAGATATGACTTAAATCTCTGAACAGAAAGTGATTTTAAATGGCATTTACCTTTCTATTGTTTCCTCTTGGATTTTGTTGTTGTCATATAAAATTCTTGTTGATTTTTCTAGGTTTGTTCTGTAATCTGCAACTTTGCAGAAGTTTTTAATTCTCTATTGTTTCTTTGCTGATTCCATAGGATTTTCTAAGCACACTTTTCATCCTATGATATTCTTGCATAATCTTCCTAATTTAATACTTTAATGAGTCTGCTATTTTACTTTATGCTAATTATATGAGTCATTAAACAGTTATCTCTGTGATTGCATTTATCAAGGAATTTTATATTATCTCAACATATGTAGAAAGCATTATTGACTGGAAGAAAGCCTCCTAGGCTACATTTAGATCATCCAAAATTTAATTTTTAAAAATTAATTTAAAAATTTTAAATAAAATATTTAAAAATTAATTTAAAAAAGATTTAAATCTTAAACTTCATTAAAAATATTTTAAAATTAAATAAACAACAAGCATGGTAGGATTTCATATCGCTAATTTCAGTCAATTGTATGACTATAAAGGTATGGTCTGGATAAAGAAATAAGCATAAGTACTCATTGGAAAAGAGCCTGTTGGGGAAAAAAATTGAAGGCAAGGGGCATGTAGGTGGCACAGTGAATAGAGCACTGGCCCTGGAGTCAGGAGGACCTGAGTTCAAATGTGGCCTCAGACACTTAACACTTACTAGCTTTGTGACCTTGGGCAAGTCACTTAACCCCAATTGCTCTATCTTCCCCCCTTCAAAAAAAAGGCAAAAAAAAAATGAAGGCAAAAGCAAAAGGGGATGGCAGAAGATGAGATGGATAAAATAGTGTCATGGAAATAATGAACATGAACTTGGAGATACTTCAAAGGACAGTGATAGAAAGATGGGTCTGCCTTGTAATGGTCCAAATGGTCACAAAGACTCAGACATGACTGAATGACTGAACAACAATAAAGTCCTTTTCTTATCTATTGATCCAGGATATCTTTAACATATTTGCACATTGCTTTTTAAAAATTTTCTAAAGATAAGATCTTAGGTAGATATTTCTATAGCTACTGATGTTCTATTTATTGCCTTTTGAGGAGTAATATTACTATCTGTTATTTCCCTCCATTTTGGCAGATTTTTTCTCTTGAGATATAAATTTTTTTTCAGCCCAGGTAACAAGGTTTATTTTTTTTATTTTTTTTTTTTTAAAGCAATTGGGGTTAAGTAACTTGCTCAAGGTTACACGGCTAGTCATTTGATTTATGCGTGGGTGCTCATTTTTCTGAGGCCGGATCTGATCTCGGGTCATCCAAACTCCGAGGCCGGTGCTCTTACTCACTGCGCCACCTAGCCGCCCCTTTAGAGCAATTGGGGTTAAGTAACTTGCCCAAGGTTACACGGCTAGGTTTTTTGTTTGTGCGGATTAGGTGTCGGAGGCCGGCTCCGAACTCAGGTCCTTCTGATTCCAGGGCCGGCGCTCTATTCACTGAGCCACCTAGCCGCCCCAACAAGGTTTATTAAAACACTGGTTGGGGTGGGTGAGATTGCTAACTCGTCTGTGGTATTGGCCAGATTTTAAGTATCTGAGCTTCCTGAGATATTTTGTAAAAATAACTCAAAGATTATGTCATCACTGGCATGGATTTCTTTGATGTGGACTTGGTGAGTTCCAGCTACTCTTCCCAACCTTTTCTTCTTTTTAAAATTTTTTAAAATTGTTTAAAAATTTTTTTAGCTTTTTGGAGGGGGGAAAGCAGGGCAATTGGAATTAAGTAACTTGCCCAAGGTCACATAGCTAGTAAGTGTTAAGTGTCTGAGGCCAGATTTGAACTCAGGTCCTCCTGACCCACCAACCTCACCTTCTTAAGTGTTATTTCACCTTAAGAGGATTATAGAACCAGAGCTGAAAGGGACATTAGAGGCTATCTAATCTAACACTAATTTTAAGGATGAAAAACTCAGATCCAAATAGGTTAGGTTACTTGGCCAAGGTCAAACAGGCAATGAGAGGAACTGGAATTCAAACGCAGGTCCTCTGACTTCAACTCTGGTTTTCTTTTCTCTGAACCTTGATGCCACCCCTCTTTTAGCACATTAAGAATGGATTGTTATGATATAGCTGTGATGGTTAATGATATGATTGTCATATGATAAAAATAGGTGATCAGATCCTAGGATCAAAATTTTAGAGCAGAAAGGAACATGGGTGGTTATTTCTTCTAGCCATCTCATTTTATAAAGAAAATGAGATGCAGAGATGCCTAAAAATACTATCATCATAGAAATTCTGATAGCCTCATTCCATTTTCAATTTCTTTGTTACATTTCTACTAGTTTCATTTACGAATTCTTTTGGGTTGATGCAACCCAGTTGTGTTTTACACAAAGCTTTGAGTAGATTTTTTTTTTCAGTGCCATTCACTGTTTAGTAAAATGCTATTGTAGTGTGGGTATGGTTAGATAACCCTTCTCCCCAGACTCTTTTCTGTCTTGGGTTACTATCATCAGCCCAGACTATCATGTTGGTTGGTCCCAGGGTTTTTCCTAGAGTAGAGTAGCAACATGCATATAACTTACTCTTCTCAGGGTCTTATGGGTAACCCTGGTGTTAGGGTTACTCACAATTCCTCTTCTGATCCCCTGCTGGTATGATTTTCATTTATGTATTTAATCTGAGGTATTTAACAAAATATAACACTAAATTATGAGGATTTCCATATACAAATGTTCTGTTCCATAGAACAAAAATAGAGGATTGCACAGAAACTGTGAAGCTTTATTACATATAGTATGTTTTCTTTATGTATATATGTATGGGTATATATGCATATACATACAAAATATTTTTGTTGTTCAGTCTTGTCTGACTCTTAATGACCCCAGTTGGGATTTTCTTGGCAAATAAATTGGAATGGCTTGCCATTTCTTTCTCTGGCTGATTTTACAGATGATGAAATTGAGGTAAACAGGGTTAAGTGACTTGCACAGGGTTACACAGCTGGTAAGTGTATGATATTAGATTTGAACTCAGGTCTTCCTGACTCCAGACCCACTGCTCCATCTACTGTACCACTTATAAATCCATGCACAAGCAGCTTTCCAGAGGACTGCTGCTGTGAACAGTTTTCAAGATTCTGATGACATAGTATAGTGAAGCTCTCTATTTATTCAATTACAAATCAGAGCAAAACTTTCATAGAAAATCAAAATACAGCATTCACAATGTTACAATTTATCACAGAAAATCAAAATACAGCATTCACCATGTCACAACTCAGCAACTTATCACTAAAATGGCCACATAGCTTTCACAAAAACATAGTTTTAATCAAAGTACATTCACTTAGTCAATCACAAAATCCTTAATTCTATCACAAAGTACAAAAGTCAGGTCTCTACTCCTAGGTCGCACTAAATCATAATCTTCTCAGTCAGTACACAGTATCCAAGTAAAGTCTTCTTTCAGCTTTACTCAAGGCTGGTTCTCAGCTTCCATGGTTCCTCTTCCATTGTCCCAGCTCCAACTGTCACCTGGGTTCAAAGGCAGGCAGTGGGGTGCAGCCAAGATGGTGGTGTAGAAGCAGGAAAAAATCCATGAGCTCCTCTCATAACCACCTCAAATACCCATAAAATATGACTCTAAACAAATTTTAGCGCTATAAAACCCACAAAAGGGCAGAAACAAGTCTCCTGCTTAAGGCAGCCTGGCAGGTGAACAGGAAGTGTCCATCACGGGGCACTGGGAGCCAAGCCCAGCCCCATGTGAGCCTACAGTTTCAGCCCCAAGGTGGCCTCCACCAGCAGCAGCTGGAGTGTTGGGAGAGTGGATCACCAGCAGCTGTGGCACTTTCCAGAATTATCAACTTATAAATGCCAAAGAAAAAGTAAAAGGTCAGTGTGGAACCCTGAGGGGAACTAGGAGCCTGGTCTGGCCTCTACCCCTGGAGCAAGAAGCTGTAGAGGTACTATGGCTGGCTGTGCAGCTGTTTCCACATGGCTGCTTCAGAGCTCCTGGACTGCAGATTGTATGGGAACCAAGTGACCATTCAGAGGGTAATTGCTCTTGCATTAACCCTCTTGAATCTGGATCACTATCTTGGGTGGAGGATCTGGGGTGTGTGACCAGTGAGCCAGAGATTGTGGGAGCTGTAGAGAGGGCACCCAAATAATAGCTTGGGCAGCTTTAAAAACCCCAGTAATTTGGGACAAAGCTCTCCTCTCTGAAAGCAGAGTTCTACTGTGGCAAAGAGCTCAAAAGTCAAGTAATTGAGTGGCAACATGAGCAAGCAGAGGAAGCAAAGCAAACACAACAATCAAACCTTAGATTCCTTTTTTGGGGACAAAATCTATCAAAGCATGGAATTGAAGGAAGACAATGAAGTCAGAAGCTTTCAAGAAAAATATGAACTAGTTATAGGCCATGGAGGAGCTCAAGAAGTATTTTGAAAATCAAGTAAGAGAAGTGGAGGAAAAATTGGGAAAAGAAATGAGAACGATGCAACAAAGGCAGGCAGCTCCCAGTTTCTTGTCCAACTCCTTGTCCAGTTTTTCATCCAGTTGCCATTCCATATTAAAGTTTAAAGTGTCCAGTCCACCTCAAGTCCTGTACAATTCATGTTTCTGGGAAGACAAAGTTCAATAGGGTCACAATAATATTCAGACACATCATCAATTCACTATCTGCCTGTGAAATCAACTCAGACCCACAAACAAGGTCAAAGAGGTCAGCACAAATCATCAGTAATCAGTAAAGTCCCAGGACCTTGAAAACTCTCCTCCAGGACTTCTGTAAACATACAACCAGAAAATCCTCTTTCAGGGCTTCCAGTAATGTCCTAGGGTTTCTGTACAAAGTATCACAAACAAACATCAATACAGACAGAGCAGACAGCCAGAATGCCGGGATACCACAAGTTTTCTCCTTCTTGACTCTGCCCCACAAGAGTCCTCTTCTCAGTTCTGCTATCTCTAGCCTGGGCCTCTCCTTATATATAGTCATTAGCTCCTCCTCTTCCTGTTGCAGGAGTTCATGAGTTCTAGGGTTCAAATTGTGGGATTCACATGCTCTGTTTCTTAACAGACTTGATACAAGGCTCAAAAGAAACTTGAACAGAAACAAGGTGTTAATTCAATAGCTGAAACAAGGTGAACTACTCCTGTGCTTGCCATTACACAATCTAGCTGCCATATACACAGAGGTATATATGTACACAGACAAATATATGTGTATATATGTGTAAAATGCATGTACAGATATACATATATGTATATACATTCCCAATAAATATATATGTGCACGTATGTGTGCATGTATATATAAATGTTTCTACCCCAAATTATGTTTGATAACTTTGATATATAATATATATTTGATGATAGCAACTTTGATGTTGTCCTTGTCTGTGATTCTTTCTGGCTTTTCTTCTGGTATTTTCCATTAAAAAATGATCCTCTCTGCTTTCTTTAAAATTATTTTTGGCTACCTTTCCCCGACTCTCTTCTCCTTCCTGCCCCCTCTAAACAGAAATAAAAATAACAAATATTCATGATCACAATGTGCTTTCTATTTGAATACATTAGCCAAGATGATACTATTAACTCTTAATCATGAAATGTTTACTAAAACATAAGGCAAATCAGAATGGTCCATCTATGAATTGGTTCAGAGTCTCCCATGCACACAGGGTCCATGGGAGAGAGTGAGTACCAACTTACAGAAAATGTAGTAAGGGCATGCATAATTAGGGAAACCTAAAACTCTTGACTGGCTTATTGTACTTAGGAAGCATTCTTTACCCCTCATTACCAACTAGGTGGAGCCCCCTCATCTTCTGGGTCTCTCTTCTCTTCTGATGGGAAGCAGAGTTGCATTCCTCTAGAAAAGCAGAGGCTTAAACTAAAACTAGGGTCTACACATCTCTTCAGGTCTACATCCTTGGCCTAGCTCTGAGTCAGCATTATCACTTTTAGAAAAACAATTCTCCTAAGTCTGGATTTGCAGGGCTGTTCAGGACTCCTCAGGCATTTTCCATCTCTTGCTGCAGGTGGCAGTAAAAGGTAGACAAGGTAGTCTAGTGGAAGAAATAAGGCATCCTAAGGAAATGACAGGAAGATGCATATGCTGGGCAAATCCACACCACCATCTTGACCACTACTTCCCCTGGAAACCTAAAGGAGATAGCCAAGGATCCTGAACCCTAGAGCCTTAGAAACAGCCATAACCATAAGACCACTGCTCCTTCTTTCAACCCAGGCCCTAGAGCCATCATTGAAAAGAGAAATCACTGTGGAGGAGGGTCCCACCTTCCTTGCCACTGCCCCAAGCAATTGTTAAACAACTGCTACCTACAGTATAGGAAAGCCAGCAGGGCTATGTAGCAGCAAGGCACCCTTAAGGAGAGAAAGGAGGTGGCATGTACAAGATAAGTCAAATCACCAGCATCACCTTAACCACCACTACCCCTCATACCTTGATGAAGATAGCTGAAGACCTTACTTAAATCCAAGATCCTTTGATTTAGCAAGGATCCCCAAACTACTGGTTTTGCTTCTAGTCCAGTCCTTGAAGCCATCACTGTGAGAGTCAGCATTTATGGAGACACAATCTTGCAGTGTCTTCTGTGGATATTGCAGTAATAACCCAGAAAAGAAAGTTCTCACCATTGAAATCCTTGACACTGTCAGATGGTTTGATACCAGACACTATCATGATTTTATCAGTACCAATAACATTAAAATGATGCATTACCATCTGCTTTGCTCTTGCACCCTAACCTTAAGGGCCATGGAACATCTTTCCATCTAACTTGCAGCTAAAACTTTCTATATGTACTATTTTCTCCATTAGAATGTGAGCACCTGTAACAGTAATGAAATTTGAAGATGCTTTGTATTGGAAAGCTAAGAGGTACTTAGTACCTAGTTTCAAATTAAGCCTCTGTTAAAGAAACAGAAGGTGTGAACCCCTGTTGCTAATGTAACAGGAAGGGTCTGAACAGGGAGGAGCTCTACAATATTTAAGGAAGAGCATAATCGGGACAGTCAGAACTTCTTGGGATGAGCACCTGAAAGATGGGCTGCTGCTGCTGGACTGGAACTTCCCTGGAGAGAGTGATTTTGATTTTGAAAATGGGAGAAAATGATTTTGATTTTGAGAACGAAGCTGCTAAAGACTTCTGAGGGCCAGCAGGAGCTGCTGAAGACTTCTGAGGGCCAGCTGGAGCTGCTGAGGATTTACAAGGGCCAGCTGGAGCTGCCAAAGACTGAGGAAACATGACTGTGGTGTCTGTACTTTGTGACTCTGTTAAGTTTTCTCTTCCTAGAAACAGAAGCTGTGAAGGACTTGAGGTGGACTCTACATTGTGAGCTCCAATGTGGAGAAGGACCTGCACAGAGAGCTGGACAAGGAGCTGGTAGCTATCTGCTTTTGAACTCAGGTGGCAGTTGGTTAGATTTGGGTGGGAGCTGGGACCATGGAAGAGGAGCCATGGAAGCTGAAAGCCTACCCTGAATCAGGATGAAAAGACCTCTCTGTGGGTACTGAGTAGTGACTGGTGATTGAATAGTGACTGATGACTGAATAGTGACTGATTTGTAGCTTAGTGTGCCCCAGGGTAGAGGACTTTGACCTTTTGTATTTTATGATTGAATGATTGAGTTACTAAGTGATTGATTAACTAAACGATTGTATTTTATTCCAAACTATGTGACCACTTTGATGAAAACTATGTGGCCATTTTAGTGAAAATTTGTTGTGACTGATTTATTTTGATTTTTCTGTGATAAGTTGTAACATTCTGAATGCTGTACCTTGATTTTCTGTGAATGTTTTGTTCTGATTTTTTATCGAGTAGAGTGTTCACTATACTATGTAATCAGAATTTGAAAGCTGTTCATAGCAGCATTCCTCTGGAAAGCTGCTCATGCTTGGCTTTACAGCACCTTGAGAGAAGGAACTGCCTTACTTTTCTATTTGTGACCACAATATTTAGCACAGTACTTTGTAAATAGTAAGTCAGTATACACACACACATACACACATGTATATTATATATATTGGAAAGAATTGATTAAAGAAAAGGAGAATCTTTTACTGTTTTCTATTCATTCCTTCATTCATAGATGGTAGCCTAGCCTTCTGCTAGCCAGCTCTTCAAAACAGCAAAAGATTCTTCTTTTCTTCAGTCAACTCTTAAAAAAATATTTCAGTCAGATCAGCTCCCAGCAGTAGCTGCAAAGCCTGCTTTCTCTACTCAGCTGATCAAAGATATGTAATGTACGATTGACCTATAGTCCTATCAAAGAGATACTTGACAGGGTTTACCAGGAATTCTTTTCAATGTCCACAAGACAGTTATATATATTTAAATGAGTTTTGGGAAAATAAAATACCTGACAAAGGTGTGATGGAACTAGCTTGAACTGGCTGGTGAGAGCTGATTGTTAAATTTTTACTAAGAGCATTACACCTTGAAAATTTTCAAAGTATGCAAATCATGGTTTGGTTCATTGTGTTGTTTATTGAGGACATCATTAAGAAAATGATGCAGAAAATAATACTGCAGATTACACTTAAAAGGGTGTCATGTCATATACTTTCCACTGAGTGAACTGCTTATTAAGCATTTATCAGCAAACCTCTGCACTTGGACCATCTTGCCTTCATTTTTTTCTTCCCTAAGGGGCTATTTTCTCCTAGATTCTTTCAGTAATTTTCTTAGACGCCTTTTTTCTTTCAAACTCAGAACTATCTGTAATTCTACTTAAGTACTGAGGTGTTACTTTATTATAGGTTTGCTCAGAAATATTCATATCCCTACCCTTTGGTACAAATAAGATGCTCCAAACCAAAAGGAACATTCTTATATTTTTACTTGTAACCTTCCACTATCCTCCTCCACAGTGTTCTACCAACAAGTTTGTACTCTAAACTAATGTTGTCCTTGGCTGTCATGTCTCTGCTTATTAAGGATATTCTTGTCCATATCTTCTCATAAATCTTTCAGAAAGCATGCATCCAGTATGCTGGAGGCCTTTCTTTGGGTCTCTGCTCTGTTGACATTTAGTCAATACTTTTAAGATTGTGGCTAATTATTAATTTTCATAGTTGAAAAAATTACAGAGATAATATAATAGCATTCAATCACTGGCTTCCAACCTACCCTATTTTTCAAGCATTCGTAAAAAGTTCAGGGAGACTCACCTGGTCAGAGCCAGGGAGATATTTTGTTATATACATAATAACATAAGGGATTTGAAAGAAGGGATCTCAGTGGAAGGCAATGCCTCTAAGTAGCACCATCTAGTGGCATATTTTCTTCTCTTTTTGTTTCTGTTTTAGTCCTTGTCATTTTCCTCTCCCATTTATTTATATGGGAAACAATCTAGTTTTCCTTGGTGCTGATAAAACTTGGGGAAACTTAGATCCAGAGAGTCTTTGGTGGTCTACTGAAAGTGCCATACATTCGAAAAGACGCTGAAGGGATGCAGTTTGACAATTTGAAATTAGGCAGGAATTACAAGGGCTTTCTAATCTGAAGCTAAGTAGATGTTTGGAACAGACACCTTGCTGCTTGTGAGAAGGAAAAGGAGGTTTAAAAATGCAGTTAATATTATCCTGGCCACATTCTGCATGGCTTTGGCTCTGGCTACGTATGGTGGCCAAATATTATTGACCATAACGAAAGAGTTATTGGTGCGTCTTTATAAAGGACAGGTTTTAAGCCATAGTACCTTAGCCAGTATGAACTGAAATGACTTGCAGGTACCCTGAAGAGTAGAAGCTTAGATGATGATAGTAGAGAGAAGTATAGCATCCATAAGATCAGCTTCTGCTGATCTTTCACTACTATTCCATAGAGGTTATATGGCATATGCCTGGTAGTGACTATACACTTGGTAAAAAATTGTACATCATGCCAGACCAGAATGGAGCAGGGTCAGTAGGAGTATAATGCCAGAACCAGAAGATAGTTCTCCAGCATTTGTGACATCATCTGCTTCTTCATTTGTGTACCCTTATTATATGTGTTATCTACATGTGTGTTTCCTTCCATTCATGCACTTTCTCTACTTGTATTTCCTAGGTACTCAGTTCAGTGCCTGGAATAATAGGTACTTAGTAAATGCTTGCTGACTGACTGCTGTGTGCTTGTCTATGCCTATAACATATGTGTTTATCTTTTCCTGATGATAGTGGATTTAAGGAAGAGTAAGCACCAGGTTGATGGGGAAATATTTATCATCACTTAAAGTGCTATTTCATTAAATGTCTGCTTTGAAATGACCATGTCCTCTGGAAGGCTTATAAAGGTAGACACATTGGTAGGGGTTCACGAACTATGCTTATTTAAGTGACTGTAGATCCATAGAACTTAATACTGGTTTTCTGGAAGTCCCATGTAGTGGGTAGGAGAGGCAGGAGGGAGTGATTCAGGAGCTCTCCACAAAAGCAAATGCTATCCAAGTAAAACAAGAGCTGGGATTATTTCATTTTTGTTGTTGTATCCACAGCACCCTTCCCATTTCTTTACTCCTAGAAATTATTAGTAAATGTTTGTTGAAATGTTGAATCGTCCAGATGCACTAATTTACTGTTTTCCTATCCCATGAAAAGTCAAAGGATAGTAGATAAGAAGGAAGAAAATATAAAAATTATTATTCTCAGTTCTAATTAGCACAGTGCCTGGCAAATAGTAGGTACTTAATGCTTGTTGACATGACTTGACTTAAAAAAAATTGACAAATATGTTGTTATTCGGTTGTGTCTGACTCTCTCTGATGCTGTGGATCACAGAACACCAATACTGTCCATGGGGTTTTCTTGACAAAGATGCCAGAGTGGTTTGCCATTTCCTTCTCCAGTGGATTAAAGAAGTTAACTGACTTGCTTATGGTCACACAGCTAAAAAGTGTCTGAGCGAGGATTTAAATTCAGATCTTCCTGACTCCAGGTCTAAAATTTTATCTATTAAACCACCTAGCTGCCTCCTTGATTAAATATATGTGCATACTGTGGAAATCTCTAAAGGTAACTTCATTTAAGCAACTCACCCAAATGACAAACTATCCCAATCATATTGAGAGACCAACCAACCAGCCAAATTAAAAAAGTGAGGGGGAGGCTACATGACCACCTTGTTACTACACAAAGCAAAGCTTTCTTAAGAATATATTATAGCTTATGGAATGCCACCGACCAAGCCCTTTGATCATGAGCTGTATGATCCAGTTTCCTAAGTTTTCAGCCTTACATGCATTTTGACCCCTTATGTTTAATTTCCTCACATATCTAATCAGTTGTCAAGTGTTTGAAGAGGGTCTTTCACTCTTTCCTTTCTCTCTACTTATATGACCATCAACCTAGTTCAGGCTCTTAACTGGGCTATAAAAATAGCTTTCTAACTGGTATACCTTCACATAAATATTTGAACTCTCCAATCCATATAGCTGCAAAAATGATTATTCCTCTGTATGATGAACTCTATCACCTTCCTATTGTTTCCAGAATTAAATACAAACTTTTCTTTTTTGGCATTTAAAGTCCTTCCCACTCCATCTACAACCTGCTTTCCCCTTATATATTACTCCATATCACATACTCAATGGTCCTGCTAAACTGGCTTTTTTTGTATGATGTTCCATCTATTTCCTACCTCAATGCCTCATTAGACTTCTCCCTTGCCTGGAATGCACTATTACTTCTTAGAATCTCTAGTTTCCTTCTGAGTTCAGTTCATCCTTGCCTCCTACATGAGGCTTTTCCTAATTCCCCCAGACATTAAATCCTCCCTATCCAAATTACCTTGTTTACTTTGCATAAATTTTTATGTATGTCATGTTTTCCTCAAGTGGACTGAATCCTAGAGGATTTCATTTTTTTTGTCTACATGTGTTTAGTACTTGGCACATCATAGGCACTTAATAAATTATCTTTTCAAGGAAGGGTGTCCAGGTGTCTCAGGCATCAGTGGTGGTATCTACTTCCCTAAAGGCCTTGGAGTAAAGGCTGGATGACCACTTGCTGTATGTATAGAGGAGTTACTCAATTGCATAGGGGTTAGATGAGATTCTGAGGTTCCTTCCAACTCTGGGGTTTTGTGACTCAATGATTTGTGAAGAGAAGCCTGTTGGTTCATTCATAATTAAAATGAACATTTTTCTTTAGCAATTAAAACAAAGTCTGGATCAGATAAAAAAGTCAGATGAAAAAGATGCAAGGAAACCTCAAGAAAGGGTTTAAGCTGGATTACTTCCTCAATGAATTATAATATTCAAATATGATTCATGTTGAGGTTTGGCCTTTCATATTTTATGGAACATTTTTTTTTGCCAAATATCTTTAGGATCTCATTTTTTGTTTGTTGTTGTTGTTCAAGTAAGTAAATCATCCATATACTTATGTGCATCACCTTGAGGAACCACTGCTGGGCCCACAGGGGATGAGGGATGATACCATTCCCTTTTCCACTGAAGATCCTCTCTGCCCTGGAGATATGTAGTATGAAATTTGGACTAGGTTTAGTCCTATAGGAAGCTGGACTTTATTGAGATGGGTTAGTCTCTGCATTCTCATACTCTTCTGCTCGTTAAACCCAGGAACAAATTTACTTGTAGCTTAGGTTTTTCCAAAAAGGGACAGCAAAAAATATTTAATGTCCAATGAGAATCAAATATTATATAGGTAATTGATTCCTACATACAAAAGAGAAGCTAAGTGTAGAAGAGTTGCAGCACACATTAATAGAACAATTTAAAACAGAATTCAGTAACTTATAAACTAGTTATTGCTATAATCTGCTAGAAGAATGATACTTAAATTTCAATGAAATATACAGTTTGCAGGATTGTTAATTAGGCATATTATATTTCTCTTCAGATCTGAAAAAGTATGATCAATACCTGGTCCATTTCTTCTGGTAAGATGTCCGGGAATGGGCTAATGATCTTCTCAGTTGCCCTCTTCTGTCTCTGGATATCTTTAACTCACAAAGTTTCCTCCAAGTCTAGACCCATCCACTCTAAGAAAAAATTTCAATTACCTACACAGGAAAGAAGACACAAAAGATAGAAGGCAGGTAGGGGACTAAGTTTGCCTAGTTCAGTCCACAGGCCTTATTGGGAGTGGTGATGGGATGCAGTGAAAGAGTGCTTCATACCTCACATAAATTTTGTGGAAGCTAAGGTAGAAACTGGGTAGATTAGAGACTTTCCAGATAAAAAGAGTTGAAATGGAGCTTGAAAATCTGCTCCCCCCCTTCTCTTCTCTCCTCTCCTCTTCTCTCACTCTTCTCTCCATCTCTCTCTCCCTTTCCCCTCTTCTCTCAATGTAGTACCCCTACCATACCAATACTGTCACAGAGTTGAGGGAATTCCAAATACAACTCAGGGTTTGCCATATCATACTGAAACACCAAATTCTGTTATTGCTGGTTTAGTATATGGCCTATCCCGTACCAAACCAAAACAGAATGCAATGGGGAAATATTTAGCAAAATCAATAAGAATACAGTAAAACAAATAAAATTACATTTTAAAGCTAAATCAGTATGTGAGTTAGAGGAATCCTTTTGTCCTGGTTAGTGGTCTGGTTTCCATTGGAGTTTGATACCACTGAGCTACAGAATCACAGATTCACATATTTGGAAGGTACCTCAGGGACCATCCAGTCTCACCTGCACATGAATCTACTCTATGACAGACTTTATTAGTCACCATGTAGATTTAGAGATCTAGAGGTCATTTTAACTAATTTCTCTTACTAACCAAGGCCTATTTTATTCTCTTCCTCAATCCACACTTCTTTGTATCACCTCATTCATTCCAACTACAACTCTCATTCTTTCAATTTCTGCTTACCCTACATTCTGTTCTCAATGCACATAACCATACTGAGTGTTCAGATTTACTATTTTCATGCCTAAATGATCACCATCATCAAAAGACTTTTTGAGAGAATAAAAAGATGATAAAAATACAATATGAGCTCCTGGATGGCTGAGAGTGCCCCCTTTTTGTATCTGTATCATCTGTCCCTATCACAGTACTTGGCACCCAATAATGTTTCTTGAATGAATGCTTCTTAATAGCTCTGGAATATGGTGACCTGACTAATAGCATTTGAACTGAGTCTTCTCTGGTGTCCGATGCAATACTTCCTTTGCCATTTCTGTACCTTTATTTTCTTCTCCTTCCCGGGGTCTTATGAGGTGACTCTATTATCAAGATATGATGAGATTTGGGAGAGAACCATTATATACTGTCCTTGGTGTTTTTCATAACATGTAAATCAGTTTTCCCTCTAAGTAAAATTCCTCCCTGTTCAATCATTCAGTTAAACCCACCTGATGTTTTACAGGTGGCTTTACCAGTAAGGAGATTTTGATATTAATCACTCAGTGTTTCAATCTAAACTTCCTTTTCCTGACACCCAATGGCTCTTATATGCCTGAACTCATGCAGACACATTAGCAGTGGGAATACTCAACTCCCCTTCCCCCCTGTGACTTGTGTGCCAGCATCTTGTGTCCTATGAGGATACTTTAATATTTCCTTGAATTCCCTTTCAAACCACAGTAATTTCTCAGGCGTAGAATGTCCTTTTTCATTAAAGTCACTGCCTGAACCAAAGCAGTTCTTGCAAGATTACCCATTATGTAAGACACCTGGGCTTGCTGTATTGCAAACATATGGGACATTCTAACTAGCAGGTGGCAGGACCCAAGACAAATCAGAGTTTTCTTGTATCTCCTGAAAATGTTAGTGGAAAGAGAATGACTGACTCCTGTTGGAACAAGGTGCTGTGAAAACTGTGGGGAAAAGGTAAGTAAACCTGTACCAAGTGATGTTATCACCCTAAGATTTTATCAGGAAGCCCGTGAAGCTCCCCGTGTTGTTGCCCCAAACTTCTCACAACCCTTCACAAAATATTTCTAGGTGACTGTTGAAAAGGGGTCTGCCACCATAATAATGTTCAATTTAATATTTACTTACTCAGGGTATTTACTTATCACTAGGGTAGGGCAACTGAGGTTTTGCCTAAGGGCACTAAAATTTAGAGGGTGGTACAGTATAAACAATGTGGTACAGTATAAAGAACACTGACTCAAGTCAGTGGTCAGATTCCATCTCTGACACTACCTATGTAAATTTGAGTAAGTCATGACAATATGGTATGATGGAAAGAACTCTGGATTTAGAAAACCTGGGTTCAAAAATCTCTGATATATATTACCTGTGACCATGTGAGAAAGTAGAAGGTGTCATAGTCAGTCAACAAATATCTATTAACTACCTATTATGTGGCATCTACTGTTCTAAGTGTTGGATTTAAAGCTGCTAGGAAGAGGACCTGGTTTTAAATCCCTTCTCTGATATTTACCCTAGTGACCTTGAGCAAGACACTTTGCCTCATTAGGCCTCAGTTTCCTAACCTGTCAGATAAAGTGGTTGACTTAAATGGACTCTGAAGTCCCTTCCAGATTCAGGTTTAAGGACTCTGTGGTCCTATGACTCTGTCAGGGCCTCAGTTTCCTCATCTATAATATGAAGGGGATGAATCTGACAGCCTCTGAGGTCTCTTTCCACTCTAGTTCTTTGATCCTTTGTGTACATGGGCTTCTGATAACATATATGCTTTTCACAGCTTAGAAACAATAACATTTAAGGCCTGGTTAGTATGAGAAATTGGTTAAAATGATCTCTAGATCTCTAAATCTAGGTGGTGACTAATAAAGTCTGTCATAGAGTAGATTCATGTGCAGGTGAGACTGGATGGTCCCTGAGGTACCTTCCAAATATGTGAATCTGTGATTCTGTAGCTCAGTGGTATCAAACTCCAATGGAAACCAGACCACTAACCAGGACAAAAGGATTCCTCTAACTCACATACTGATTTAACTTTAAAATGTAATTTTATTTGTTTTACTGTATTCTTATTGATTTTGCTAAATATTTCCCCATTGCATTCTGTTTTGGTTCAGTACAGGGTTTGTTAGGAGTCTTGCAGGCTGCATGTGGCCTGCCAATGAATAGGCTGCAAATTTGACATCTCTGAGATCAACTCCATTATTTCAACTACAACATTAACACACCATCTCTTTTCTGTTCTCTGCAATTGCCTATTCAGTTTTTGACATATTCAGTCACAAATATCTGTGGGCCAAATCTCCTACTGCCAGACCAAAACATGATCACCAGCATCAAAGGATTTTGATGTGACCTGACTTCACACAAAATTATTTGCATACATAAGTACCAGTCGTGGGAAGATGGATGACCCTTCTGCCTTCCTGATATGGCTATCTACTTTTAAAATTATGCATTTTAAAATTTATTTATTTTCAACATTCTTTTTAAAAAATGTGAATTCTAAATTCTCTCCTTCTCTTTAGCCCATCCTCTGCCCATTGAAAAGGCAAGCAATAGGATACCCATTATTCATGTGAAGTCATGCAAAGCATATTTCCATAATAGCCATAATGGAAAAAGCAAGAAAAATAAAGAAAGTGAAAAAATATACGGTTATCCCTTCCACATGGAGACTTTGCCCTTCACAGTTTCCATATATTGCAGGTTTGCATGAGAAGTTAAATGGGAATTTTGGGGCAGTTTTGTGGAAACCACAGTCAGTACCAAAAGACCAGTGGGTAACACAGATCAAAGTTTAGAAACTCAGAAATGCATAAAAAATGTGCATAGTATTGTATGATATCAATATATTTTATCTTTTTTTTTTTTTTTTGCTTTTTTTTGGAGGGCATTTGGGGTTAAGTAACTTGCCCAAGGTCACACAGCTAGGTTTTTGTTTGAGTGTGCATTAAGTGTCTGAGGCCAGATCTGAACTCAGGTCCTTCTGACTCCAGGGCCAGCACTCTACTCAGTATGCCACCTAGCTGCCCCTATATTTTATCTTTTTTTTTTTTTTTACTATAACAAATACTTTATTAACTTCTGTTTTACATCATTCATTTCCGCCAGATTTTGAGTTACAGTCATTTTCCCCCCATTATTCCCCTACCCAACCTCCCAGAATAGCAGTCCCACAAGATATCGCTTCCTCCAATCTGCTCTCTCCCATACCTTCTCCCATACCCCCATCGACTTTTCCATTAGAGGAAGATGAATCTTTGTGTCCCAATGCCTGCACATCTTATCTCCCAATTATAGGCAAGAGTATTAATAATAGTATTTATATATATATTTGAAACATTTAATGTTACGACCTCGAATTTCAGATCCATTTCCTTCCTCCCTTGTCACCCATTCCTTCTTGGGAGATAAGTAATTCAGTATATGTTGTACATGTCCAGCTATGCAAAACATTATCATGGTAGATATATTGTACAAGGCTGCTTATAATTCCCTCCCACTCATCCCACCCCCCACCTGGTCCATTCCCTACATGATCCTGTCCCTCTTCTATAGTGGGTACTTCCAACCTCCCCTCACCCCAAGGATGCCCTCCCATCCATCATCCCTCCTCTCATCCCCCTTCCCCCTATCCTGCTGCAGGTTGAGATATCCCATTTAGTATGTATGTCATTTTCTCCCTGAACCAAATTCAATGTGAATGTGGTTTTGCCTTTTTAGCCTTCCTTATTCTCCCCCTCCTTTGCACCACTTCCCCTACATGAGATAGTTTACCCTACCATGTCTCTCCCCATCTCCTCTTGCCACTTTCCTCTCTCACCTCATAATTTCATCCCTTGAGTATTCTCCCTTCCCAACAAATTCAACCTATGCCCTCTATCCATATATAACTGTAACCATATATACACATTCACATATGTATTCATATGACCACACCCCCTTCTTCCATTATTTTCATAGTGAGAAAGATATCATCAGTCACAGTTATTGCTTTTCCATATAGGAATGTAAATAGTTCAACTTTGATAAGTTCCTTTTGATTTCTTTTCCCTGATTACCTTCTCAGGCATCTCTTACTTCTTGCATCTGGATGTCAAATTTTCTATTCAACTCTGGTTTTTTCCTCAAGAATGCTTGAAAGTCCTCTATTCCACTGAATGACCATATTTTCCCCTGAAACAAAATACTCAGTTTTGCTGGGTAGGTGACCCTTGGGTTCATTCCCAGTTCTTTTGCCCTCTGGAATATCATATTCCATGCCCTTTGATCCCTCAGTGTAGAAGCTGCCAGGTCCTGGGCTATTTCTGATTGTGTTTCCACAATATTGAAATTGTTTCTTCCTGGCTGCTTGGAGTATTTTCTCCTTGATCTGGGGATTCTGGAACCTGGCTATAATATTCCTGGGAGTTTTCTTTTTGGGATCTTTTTCAGGAGGTGATCTGTGGATTCTTTCAACCTCTATTTTGCCCTCTGGATCTAAAACATCAGGGCAGTTTTCCTTGAGAATTTCTTGAAGGGTGATTTCTAGGTTCTTTCCTTGATCATGGCTTTCAGGTAGTCCAATAATTTTTAAATTGTCTCTCCTGGATCTATTTTCCAGGTCAGTGGTTTTTCCCATGAGATATTTCACATTGCCTTCTAATCTTTCGTTTGTTTGGATCTGCTTAACAGCATCTTGATTTCTCATAAAGTCACCAGCTTCCATTTGCTCCAGTCTAACTCTGAAGGAATGAATCTCCTCAGTGAACTTTTGAGATTCTTTTTCCATCTGGCAAATTCGACTTTTTAAGGCATTCTTCTCCTCATTGCCCTTTTGGGCCTCCTTTGCCATTTGAGTTAGTCTATTTTTTAAGGTGTTGTTTTCCTCAGTCAGGCTGTTGACCCTCATTTCATACTTTTCCTGCATCCTTCTCATTTCTCTTTCTAATTTTTCCTCCACTTCTCTTATTTGATTTTTAAAGTCCTTCTTAAGGTCCTCTATGGCCTGCAACCCGCTCATGTTTCCCCTGGGGCTTTTGGAGCAGGACTTCTGACCTCACAGTCCTTTTCCTGCTCTATGCCCCCAAAATAGGAGTCTAGGGTTGCATTTTTCTGTTTCCTTTGCCTTGGCATGTTGCCACTTAATTGCTTGACTTTTGGGCTTGTTGCCACACTATGGCTTTAAGGCCAGATAGAGGAATTTTCGTCCCGAACGTGTGGGGGCAACTTCCGTTTCTGGCAAGCTGTAAACCCACCCACAACTTCCACCCTAGATCACAATCCAGATCCAGGGAGGTTAAAGCAAGAGCGATTACCCCCCAAGACTGATCGCTGGATCTCCCCACGATTTGTAGGCTGGGAGCCGGAAATGCCTCTGAAAACTACACAGTGGCGTGTCTCCTCAGCAGCTTCTAGCCCCCAGGGGAGGGAGCTGACGCATTCCCCAAATACAGGTCCCAAAGTCCATAGGACACTAACCTCTACTTTGTCCTAGGCAAGTCTATGTTGATAATTCTGGCGTCTCCACAGTTCCTGGTGTTCTGGGGTTCCTCCAGCCGGCTGCTGGCCCTGCCGCCCTGGGGCTAAAACCTCGGCTCACGTGGACCTGGGCTCGGCTCGGTTCCTGCGCTCTGCGCACTGCCGGCTCCCAGACCACTGCGCTGGTCCTTCCTGCAGGGTGCTGGGCTGTCCTCAGCGGGAGGTTAGCTTCTCTGTGTCGTTCTGTGGGTGCTGGGCTCCAGAAGATTTTCAGAGTCCTTTTTTACATAGTTTGTGGAGAATCTGGGGGCAGAGAGGCTTGGACGAGCTGTTTCTACTCCGCCATCTTGGCTCCGCCCCCTATATTTTATCTTTTAACACGATAATAATTCATACTTCTCCGGTACAAAGGAAAATCCAAACATAATTTACATGGATTTTCCAGATTGTGGGGGCACTGCACCCCTTACCTCCATGATGAGGAAGGGATAATTGTATTTCAGATTGCACTCTGAGTTCTCTCTCTGAAGGTAGATAGTATTTTTCATAATGAGTTTTTGGAATTATCTTGGATCATTGTTTTTACTAGAGTAACTAAAAATTTCACAATTGATCATCATTAGAATACTTCTATTACCATATGCAATTTTTGCTTGGTTCTGTTCCCTTCACTCTGCATAAATTCATACTAATCTTCCCAGGATTTTCTGAAACCATTCTGCTTGTTATTTCTTATAGCACATTTCATACATTCCATCATATACTACAACCTTTCCCCAGTTGATGGACTCTCTATTCTAGATAATTCTAGATAAAAAGCTAGATGAATATCTGATTCTATTCTAAATTCTAGAAAACTCACTTTCTAGTTCTTTGCTACCACACAAAGAGCTTCTATACAAATTTTTGCACAAATAGATCTTTTTCCATTTACTTTGATCTCTTTGGGATGCAGACTTAGTAGTGATATTGCTGGATCAAATGGTATACACAATTTGATAGTCCTTTGGTCATAATTCCAAATTGTTCTCCAGAAGAGTTGTTCCAGCTCACAATTCCACTAACAGAGTATTAGTGTCCCTATTTTCCCAGATTACCTCCAGCATTTGTCATTTTCCTTTTCTTTCACATTACCCAATCTGATTAATATCATGTGGTAGCTTAGAGTTGTTTTAATATGTATTTCCCTAATCAAGAGTAATTTAGAACATTTTTATATGATTATAGATAGATTTGATTTCTTTGGAAAATTGTTCACATCCTTTGACTTTTTATCAGTTGTGCCAAATGGCTCTTATTTTTATAAATTTGACTCAGTTTCATATACATTTGATTAATGGGACTTTTTATACAGAAACTTGCTGTAAAATTCTTTCCCAGGTTCTTGTTTTCTTTCTAATTTTGGCTGCATTGCTTTTGTTTGTTGCAAAAAATTTTGTAATCAAAATTTTCCATTATACTTCCTATGATTCTCTCTAACTCTTGTTTGGTCATTTTTTTCTGGCCTATTTCTTAACTTCAAACTTTATGTTAAAGTTGGATTTTCTCATGCTATGGTTTTCAGACCTAGTTCTAGGGTTCTGTATACTTACAATGTTTTCATGGTGCTGTGATTTTCTGAGAAGTATGGTTGCTGCTTTCCTTTTCTGTGCTCTAGTCTTCACCCAGATAGGCTTTGCTCTCCTACCACCACAAGTGCTAGTGTTCCTGTAACCTGGTCCCCTATTCCCCTACATACATCATCTCTAATGCTCCCCTCTGCCCTGGAACTGTGACTAGGGCCCTGCTCCCTTGTAACCTGTGATTACAAGCACTTATTTCCAACCTGGTACTGTGACCCAGAATTACATATGGATAATAAAGTTGTCAAATAGCACCAAGTCCTGTGCTCAGTTCAGGAAAAAAGTCCCCTGTGATCTCTTTCTGACTAATAGTCTGACCCCCTTCAATGTCTATGGGCTGAGACCTATGAACTGTGCTGCTGCTGCTACTGCTGTTATTGCCTATAAGGGCCACTACTGGTCTTCTCACTGTGTGCACTCTGTGTGCCCCTCTCCCCCATCATAGAACTGTCCTAAGTTGTTTTGTCCTGGGAAAAAATGTCTTACCCTCTGTCCTCCCCAACCTATCCTTTGGCTATGCTGCTCCATAATTCTATTTGATACACTATTTTAAAGTTATTTAGAGGAAAATATTGGAAGAATTATGCTGGGTTGCTGCCTCTACTTGGCACTCTTGGCTCTGCCTTCAGCTATCTACTTTTAAATACAGATTTCTCCAGGTTCTAATGCATGTTAAAATGAAATGCAGTGCCATTAGACACAAATAGGCATATGTATATATGTACGTATGTATACACACATTATATATCTATATATCAATCATTGGGGAGGGAAGAAAAAATGAAAAAAAATTACATGATAACTTCATTGTATATTTGCAGGGAATAACAAGTTGTACATGGTAGATTTGTGGTTTTACATGCAATCATCTTTTAAATTGTATTGTCATAGAAATGCTTGTTTTGTTCCATGAACTAAAGATAAAATAAATTTGTTATACATAAAAAAAAGAATGAAATGGGGTGGGAAGTCACAAGAGAGACAGATTATTTTGAACAATAGTTGTTACTTAAAACAATTAAAAAATAAATCTAATGGTTAAAAAGGAATTAAATAAATACTTGGACATGTTCCCTTCTTATTGCTGCAGCATGGTAAAGGATGGCCCTACCTGTATTTTTATGAAGAGGGTGACTTCATATGGAATATGAATCGTTTCTACTCTGTCATCTTGGCTCCGCCCCTTTCATTTACTTTTGGAATATGAATTGTAATGGGAGTTCATGGAATTCTCCTGGTCTTCCATTTGAGTCAGGTGGTTCATTGATTCATTCATATATACATTTTATGAGAACTTGTTGAAAAGAATCATACCTCCTATATCTCAAGTGCAGTCTGGCTGCCAGGAGGTTAATGTTTTATAAATATTACTCCACACCATGGACACAAAGGTCTAATTCAATGTAAAAATCTGGAAAATCTAGTAAAAGTAGGAAGTGAGCTTTGGGTGGAATTCTAAGAATTTGAGAAAGGATTCCTTACTTGTCAGAGGCAGTTGGATTTGATGAGTTCCTGAAACAAGAAGAGAATTTGACTCAAGGTCTAACTTTCATACTCTTAATAATGCTCTATTCTAGGAAGAAGCATGTCCAAGGAGAGGGTAACTAGTAAGGTGATGGAAATTGAAACCAAGGGAATAAATGTTGAAAGACAGAGAAGAGAAAAAAGAAGAGAGAAAAATTAGGTTGTACTAAAAGCTATGCAGTGAACAGAATAGTGGAACTGAGAATTGTGATATACTACAGTGAGCTGTTTACAAAAATCACAGCATCACAGGACCCAAGAGTTAGAAGGAACCTCCAAGGTCATCCCATGCATTCTTCACTTGAACAAGATTCTATACTTTACTATATTTGCTATGTGCCGGGCAAGTGCTGAGTGTTTCACCAATATCATCTCATTTCATCTTCACAACAACCCTGGGAGGTAGATGCTAAAGGATGACCCTACCCGTATTCTTACAAAGAGAGTAATTCCATATGGAATACGAATTGTAATTTGAGTTCATGGAATTCTCCGTTGGAATTCAACTAATGGTCATCCAATCTCTGCTTGAGATCACTAGAACTGGGGACTTTAACTCCCAAGTCAATGTTTTCAACTTTTGAATTATTCTAATTCTTAAGACATTTTCCCCTATATTGAACTGAAATGTGTTTCCCTGTAACTTTTACCCAGAACTCCTACTTCTGCCTTCCAGAGCCAATAAGAATAAACAATTTTCCATGTTGCTTCCCTTTACATATTTGAAGGCAATTATTTTTGAGTTGCTTGAGTCTTTGGGCATTGCTCAGTGAACCACAGATCTTGAATTGAAAGAGATTTCAGAGTATACTTAGTCCAATTCCCTGTTTTTACAGACAAGAAAACTGAAGTCCAGAGAAGATAAATGAATTGTCAAAGGTCACACAGCTATTAAGCAACCAAGGGAGGATTTGGATCAGGTCATCTGACCAACACATAGCATATTGTAAGTGCTTAATGTGTTGATCGACTGACTCCAGAGTCAATATTCTTTCCAGTGTACCATGCTGCCTCTATTTTTGTGGGCACAATATATTCAGGAGGTACTTTGACAAATGGTGTAGTGTAGTAGGATGAGTATTAGGCACAGAATCAGAAAGTATGAGTCCTAGCTTGCATGGCCTCGATAAACTCACTAAAGTGAATTTAGTACTTGCATGGCCTCGATAAACTCACTAAAGTTTATTGGGCCTCAGTTTACTCATCTGTAGAATGAAGAGGTTAGATGATATAATTTCTAAATTCTGCATCAGCTTGAAATCTGTGATTCTGTATCCACAGGAAGGTGAACAGAATAATGATTAGATCTGAACAAGAAAACTGTTGTCCAACCTCACTTTTAAAGACCCAACTTTATATTTGTTATAATGACATTTGTTGTTGAGTATTTTTCTGCTGGGTAGTTGCTGAGGTCTTCCAACTCTCATGTTCTGGGATCCTGTGACTTTCAAGATCATTCATATAAATAGTTGCCCAAGAGATAGATTTAGTGCAGTGATTGCATGGCCATAACTTTGATGATTGTTTTAATGGAATAAGATTTTGACTTTTAAGAAGAGGATTCTACCTGTGAATTAATTATCTTTTACTAAAGTCTAACTCTGTTGTCTCATTGTGACATGAAAGTCATGTTCTACCAAAGTAGAAAGTGTTACCACAGTGACATGTTTGTCATATAAAGCAATGATGTCAAGCTCAAATAGAAACAGGGCCGCCATGTTTGTCACCTTTGATGCTAAAGCACAGAAATTCTACACAAGATATCCAATATGCCAATGAAATCTTAGGTCTGGCTAAAAAATGAAAGGCAGTATTAGCTTTAATATAGGTATAGGTAAACTTCATGTGGATTCAGCAAATTGTAAAATATTAATGGAAAAATCCCTGGTCTGACTAGAACACAAAACAATAGACCTGCAAATTTAGAAGTTCCTTAGAAATGTTCTAATCGCAACATCCAGAGATATAACTAGAAAGAACTGAGCCTGAATCCTGATGGAAGCAAACTAATTGATCTTTTTCTTTTCATTGTTTGGTTTTATTTCTTCTTTACCATCTCTCATCCCACCTAGTACAATACGCCTTTGTAATTGGACTAATGTCTAATATGAATGTATTTGCAGATCCTATACTGGACTATATGCTGTCATGGGGGGGGGAGGGAAGTAAAGGAAATTTGAAAATCAAGGAACTATGGAATTGAATCTTGTTATCTGAAACTAAACTAATAAATTAATTTTAAAAAATGTTCTAATCTAGTCCCAACCAGCCTTTGCCTGAAGATTTCAAGGAGCTAAATTACTAACATCAGCTAACATGAGACAATTAATTGTATTTGGCAGCTCAAATTGTAATGTCTGCCCATTAGTACAAGTTCTCTTTCCTGGGCCCAAGTAGAACTAGTTTAAACTTTCTTTTATTTGATAGCCCTTAATAATGGAAAAATCTTTGGACTAGCAGTAAGGAAAGTTGGGTTTAAGTCCTGGCTTTTCCACTTATTAGCTGTGAGTGACTTTGGGTAAGCTACTTCTTTCCGGACCTTTGGCTTCCCCATCTTAAAGATGATGGAGTTAGACTTGAAGAAACTAACGTCCTTTCTAGCTCTAGAAATCTGTGACATTTGTTTCACTCTAAAAGTAATACAATGTTATCAGAAGTTTTAAGGTTTTCTAAGGTCCTTTAAGAGAAAGTTGATATTGTCTTACAAGACTATGGGCTCCTTGAAAGCAGAGACTGTCTTTTGCTTTCCATTGTATTCCCAGTACATATCAAAGTGGCTGGAACCTAGTAGGCACTTAATAAATGTTTATTGACTGACCAGAACATGGCAGCAATTTCATAGGAGGGTAATTCAGATCTGAACTTCAAGTCTTTCCACCATAGGTCAGCAGAGATGAGATCTGAGCCTGAGCAATAAGAGAGTAAGTTGGACTAGTGTAGTTAGGTGGCACAGTGTAAACTGTGCCAAGCCTGGAGTCAGAACACCTGAGTTCAAATCTTGCCTCAGACATTTACTACTGGTGTGACCCTGGGCAAGTCATTTAGCCCTATTTGCCTCATTTTCCTCATCTGTAAAATGAACCGGAAAAGAAAATGGCAAACCACTCCATTACCTTCACCAAGAAAACCCCCAAATCTAGCACATGACTGAAACAACTGAACAGCAACAAAGTTAGACTGAGCTTGGAAAAGCAAGCAACATTCCACAGTTGATTTTATATATAGAATCATTCAACTTATCACTCCAGTCACTGTATGGTGGTGTACATGATTGATTTTGATGCCCTGAAACTTGGCCAGTTGTTCCAGTGCCTTTGTAGAAAGGAATTTGCCCATTCGAAACCATGAGGCTATCCACTTAGAACCTCCAGGATGACTTCCTCCCAGTAGGAGGAAAAGGGTGGGTTAGTGATTCAGAGTATGGAGGTTTGGCCCTAGGTGATTTCCTTCTCTGGCAAGCAACCATGGCTTAGGAATAAAGAAAATAAATTTCATGCTTTTGTAATTCCATGCTTTTGATGCAAAGGCTTCCCTTTCTATGTGCTTCTCACACTATTCTAATTTCTACCACTACCAGAAGAAATGGTCCCTGTGGGGATAAAATCCATATTTTCCATGTGGTCTCCCCTGCCCCCAAGTTGGAGATTTTCTTTATTTTCTTAGACTTCTATAATCTTTTGTATGTTATGTATACAGATATGTCCTATTGGATACTAGGGCTATTTATGCATGTGTTGTATATCTTAATGATATTTTAAGCTCTAAGAAGATAGGAACTCTTATTATCTTAGAATGTAACACGTAAATTCCTTGAGATCTGGGATTGTTTTGTTCTTTTGTGTGGGTATCCTCAGTGGATAGCATAGCACAAAGCCTTGCATAGCACAAAACCTTAGACACATTAAACACTTAATAAATGCCTGATTGGATTGCATTATGTATCTTTGCATCTCCCAGAACCAAGATCCATGTCTAGAGAAATATGAAATATCTCCAACTATTTGGATGCTTGCTGAGAGTTTCATTCCACAAAAAGTAAAGCATGTGTTACATTCCTGACCTTGCTACACTGACAATCTCGAGTCTCAGAAATGAAAATAAGCAGTCAGGGGAATTGTTGCTCTGGGCCTAATTCTGATGAACAAAAAGGAACTGGTTGGTAAAGATGAAATCAATGGAAGCTTTGGAAAAAAGTTACCACCTAAACTGGTATTTTGTGAACTAATGAGGGGAATCATCAAATACATGTGCCAGACTTTAGGAAAACAAACTTCCAACAAAATTCAGAAAATTGCTAAGCTATGTTCTCAAGTCTTAAAGGAGCAAATGGCTTAGGAGAGATGGCAGATTCTCAAGGGAAAAGAATGGTTTGGTCAAAGGGTGCTGCAATTGGAGCCAGGGACCTAGATTTGAGCACTGGCATTGCTATTTATTATTTGCATGAGCCTAGGTAACTCATCTCAGTTCTCTGGTATTTAGTTTCTTCATTTGTAAAATAATGACCTCTACTATTCTATGACGATAGTTTTGAATCCAGTGTTCGTCAATTTCTTCTTACCCAGTTGTCCCAAGTAGCAGTAATAAGAAAAGCAAAAAAAAAAAGCAAATTAGCAAAACCAGCCAAAACATCAAGTATCTGAGAGCATGTACACTATTTTACCTCCACAATTTCCCACTTCTGTAAAGAAGGGAGAGAGATGCATTTTCTCAATTCTCCAGGACCAAACTTGGTCATCATAACTACACATAGTTCTTTTTCATTTTATTGTTCTTTCCATCAAGAATTTCTGTAGTCATAGTGTATATATGTGTGTGTATTTGATTCCTATTATTTCACCCTGTATCTTCTCCCCTGAATTCTTTTTATCCTACAGTACAATAACATTCTATTACACTCAAATGCCACAATTTGTTTAATCATTTCCTAATTGATAGACATTTACTTTCTTTCTGATTCTTTGCTACCAGAAAAATCAACCAGTCAACTAAACAAAAAAAGAGCTTCTTTGAATGATTTGGTGTATGTGGGACCTTTCTTTCTGTCTTTGACCTCCTTGGTGTATCTGCTTAGCAGTAGGATATCTGGACCAAATGTTAGTCACTTTATTTGCATAATTCCAAATTTCTTTCCAAAATGTTTAAACTAATTCACAGCTCCACCAAACATGTATTAGTATACTTATCTTTCCATAACCTTTCCAACATTGACCATTCTCATTTTTTGTCCCCTTGTCCAATGTTTTGGATGTGAAATGAAACCGTAGGGTTATTTTGATTCACATTTTTAAAATAATGAGTGATTTGGAGTAAGTTATATAATTACTAATAGTTTGCAATTCTCCTGAGAACTATTTGTTCATTTCCTTTGTCCAAGACAATAGAATTTCAGATGATCTGATAAAGAAGAAAGAGTAGAAACATTTAAATGAATTATTATTGTACAGAGAACTCTGGCTGTGGCTTAGAATTCAAAAGGATATAATAATAACAATTTTTAAAAAAAAACTGTAATTTCGTCTGAGTGAATATTCCTTCCACAAACACAGATCACAACCCTTTTATGGCTATCAAATCTCTATGGCTTAAAATATTTCATTTCAAAATTCCACAATAATCATAATATTTCAGAATTAGATGGGACTTCAGAGACCACTTAACCCAATCTGTCCCCGAATAAGAAACCCTCTGCAATACAACCAAGTTGTTGACTTCTTTTAGACCATTCTTGTAATGAACCTCTCTGAGCTTAATGAGAGTGATCTTTCAAAGCCCTCCATAGCATAGCCCCACAATTCCTCCCTGCCTCCCACATACCTTTCCAGTTTCCAGTCTTCTTACACCTTACTCCCCAACAGGTACTCTTTGATTGGCCTCTTGCATGATCCACAAACAAGACATTCCATCTCTTGGCTCCAGGCATTTTCTCTGGTTGTCCTCCATGCCTGCAACACTCTCCATCCTTTGCTCTGACTACTGATCTCCCTGGCTTCCTTTAAGTCTCAATTAAAATCCCACCTTCTATAGGAAACCCTCTTAATTCCAGGGCCTCCCCTCTGTTAATTATATCCTATTTATCCTGTATATATACCTTGCTTTGCATGTTTGTCTGTTGTTACCACCATTAACTGTGAACTCCTTGAGAAGAGGGAGTATCTTTTGCCTCTTTTTATATCTCCAGTGCCCAGCACAGTGCCTGGCATATAGTAGGCACTTAGATTGTTACTGATTGCTAGGCACCAGAATATTGTTTATTGCTAAATCTGGAGAGATTTAGCCCTGCCAAAACTTGAATTCTGTTGGCAAAAATTTCAAGAACCTCCATGCCACAACCAAGCATTAGAGTAATATTTTAGTTCAAGATTTGCAATGTGATTTCCACACCTCTATTCCATCTTTCCCTAAGTCACACAAGTAATGTCATTCTCATTTTGTATGAGGAAACTGAGGCTCAGAAAAATTATAGAACTTGCCCAGAGACACAGGACTAGCAAATACCGGGGACAGAATTTGAACCCATGCCTCCTTGGGATACAACCAAGGACGAAAACGAAAAAGATATCTGGACCCATAAAAATAGCATCAGGGAGGCTAAAGTCCAGTATGAATTGAGACTTAAAAACATGCCAAGGACAATAAAAATGACTTTTTGAGCTATATTCAGACCACAAAGAACAAGGAAGGGTTGGCTAAATGTTTTGGGCAGGTGGCATAATTTTAATGGATGACGGGGAAAAGGGAAAATAACTCATTTTGTTTTTGTCTATATTAGGAAGGATTCTATTTAAGAATGGAAAAGGTAGAGGACATGGCCGTTGATGATCAAGGTAGGACATACTAAAGGTACTGTATACTGGAAATGGGTTCCTAGTAGATAGATATAGAAAGAACCAAGCTCCCTTGGTTGAGAGAAGCTCAGATATTGAAAGAACCTGGAGATGAGCTGCTGCTGGTGACTCTGGAGAAGCCCCAGGGAATGGAGGAGACACTGGTAGCTAAGAAATGGGCAAATGTTCCAAGTTTCAAAAGGGAGAAAGAGGAACATTCTGCCACTGTAGATGAATGGGTTTGACTCCTAACAAACTCTTGATGATTAAGCATATGGTTTACAAGGTCTTGGGGACATAATGATCACTAGAAGTCAGCATGGATTGCTGATGGGCAAATCATGCAAAACTCACTTTATAAATGTTTTCATACGTTTAATAAACTGGTATATGAGATAAATGCCATAGATAAGACATATATTTCAGCAAGGGCTTTAAGTAAGTGTTTCATGTTATTCCTCCATTTAATACAATTTAGCTTGACTAACATCTAACAACTAATTCCTACTGTGTGAAAAGCTCTGAACTAGTAACTGGGTGAGATATACTATTTAGATAAGACACTGCGCCTCCCTATATCCATCAATAAGCCAATCAACGTTTATCATGTACTTACTATGTGCCTGGTATTTTGCTAAGTATTGAGGATACAAAAAAGAGGCAAAAGACTGTCTTTGCCCTCAAGGAGCTTATAATCTAATTGGGGTGGTGAATTGGGGATTGATAATGTGAACAAATACAAAGCAAGCAACATTCTATGTGGAGTCTAAGGGAGGATCAAAGAAAGCTTCTGGAGCAGGTGGTGTTGAGTTAGGCTTTATGAATAGGTCCTACAAGTACCTGTTCTCATTTCCTGTGAGGAAATTTAGGCTCAGAGGAATTACAGAACTTGTCCAGAAACACAGAGCTGCCAAGTGCCAGAGCCCAAATTTGAACCCATGACTCCTCAGGGCACGGAGGGTAATGAAGAGAATAAAATGAGCAAAGGCACAGAGGTAGGAAATTGGGGAGGGATAGTTGGGGGATTGCTAAGGAGTCCATTTATAACTCCACTTTTAGCCCCTCCACTTATCTTACATTCCAGCCAAACTGTACTTCTCACCATTGTGGCATTCTTAGTCCTTCCATTTTCTCACCTTTTCTCAGGCTGGGTAGATGGTAGAAAGCTTTGCATTCTGGGTAGAGGAGGGTGAATTTTGCTTGGTAAGCAATAGGGAACAGGTGAAATTTTCTGAACAGAGGAATGATGTGAACACATTTATGGAGGTGGTCATAGGTGGGATATACTCTACAATCTGTCAGATGTGGTTGATGCCCTGGTCAGTTTTGCTGAACTGTTTTAAATTTTATATCCTTTGCTACACATTTTAGCTGTGTGGTAGTAGGCAAATTGCCTAACTTCTGGGAGCCCCAATCTCCTCATCTTAAAAAAAAATGTGGATAATCAAACTTATGAGATAGTTTTGAGACTTGAATGAAATGATCTTAGTGAAATGTTTTTCAAACTTTAAAGTGCTATATAAATGACAATTGTCAGTACTTACTTCATTACCTTGAGGGCGGAGAATGTCTTGTTTTGCCTTTGTATCTCCATTACTTCATATAGTACCTGGTACATAGTAAGCTCTTAATAAATGTCTGTTGGTTGCTTGATTCCTGCCATGACAAGTAATAGGGTTGGAAAGTCTAGGCAAAGCTGGACAGAGCCCTTCCCACTAAACCTTCTGTTCACAACTAGTAAGAGAGATGCAAAGAAGGGGGAAACTCTGCCGACATGTATTTGGGGGAGTGGGTGGATTGGGGGTGTGGCATGTGCCTCAAGTGTATGGAAGATATGGGACAAAATTGGTTTGGGTTGGGAGAATAAAATTGGCTCAGAGTAAGAACTGAAGATGACTAAAGCAATGTGGTGGGCTCTAACTAGTAATTTACACTGTGTGCTACCTTGCTTCTTGTCGATTGAAAAAAAAAACCCAGTAAAATAAAATAAAAGCTAGAAATATAGGAGTAGGAGGAAGAAAAAAAGGAATGGTGGGAGGTGAAGGAATAGGAATAAGCCAAGGACTGGTCTCCTTCCTGAACCCTTCCCACGTTCTCCCACTCTTCCTGTCTGTACTCATTCACTGAGGATAGCTAGGTTTCAAAGACTGTGAGAAGTATCATTGTAACATAGCTTAAGGGCTGAAAGGGACCTCAGGGGCCTTGAGGTTGAACTCATTTTACAGAAGAGGAAATGGGCCCAAAGTATGAAAGTGACTTGCTCAGATTCATACAGGTCATGTTTGAGGCAAAATTTAACTCAGAACAAACTTCTTCCAAGCCCAGCACTCTAGCCACTGGGCCACTTACATCATGGACTTCTGCATAAGTATTGGAACCCTAACCCTTCTGGCGCACTCCCCTCCTCGATTATCTTAGATATATTTTCTATATATCTTATATGTTCTCAAGGATGTTGTTAGCTTCAAATGAGATAATGAAGGCAAAGTACTTTGCTTACCTTCAAACACTATATAAATATGCTAAATCTATTATTATTAGCCTCCAATCTGGTGATGACTTCATTCCCCTAGGCTTCTACTGCTATTCTGCTGAGCTTAAGATGTTTATAGAGCAATAAAGGGTATATTGGTAAATATTTAACAGCCGTCCTAAAAAGAAAAAAAAAGTATATGCATTCACTTTTAAGTTCAATCAGTTTTAACACTTTCTTAAGTCTAAACAATAAGCAAAACAATAAATCAAGCCTGTGGCATTAGTTAATTTCTGATCTGATTTCTAGTACTCAGCACAGTGCCTGACACATTATAGATTCTTAATAAATGTTGACTGATTGATTACAAATTCTTTTTTTTTTCTTTTTGGAGGGCAATTGGGGTTAAGTAACTTGCCCAAGGTCACCCAGCTAGGTTTTTATTTGTGTGTGCGTTAAGTGTCTGAGGTCACATCCGAACTCAGGTCCTTCTGACTCCAGGGCCGAAGCTCTACTCACTGCGCCACCTAGCCGCCCCTTGATTACAAATTCTTACCTGAAAATTTAACCATCAGCTCTACCAAGTTGGTTAGGGCTAGCTCCAGTGCTGTAATATAATTTTAAAAAAAAAGGATTGTATCTACTGTTTTTTATGGTCTGCGAGGTCATGTAAGTCAATAGCCTGATACAGTAGTGAAATAAAAAACAAAAATAAAAGCAAAAATTATTTGAGCCTTCATTAAAAGAAGCACATTTTTTAGGAGACAGTAAAGCTCTTCACAACCTTCCTATCCATCTTTATTGTACCCCATTCTCACTACATTCTGGTGGCATACACTCTATTTTCCTTTGTATTATTTGTAGCCTGTGTCATCTTCCTTACTGGATTGCAAGTTTGTAGAAGCTATGGACTGAGTTTTAATCATGTTTGTGTGACCCATAGGATCCACCATAGTGGTGCACAAAGTTGGTACTCAGAAAAAAAAGCATTTGTGTTATAAATTTGTGTTTTGAGTGAATTAATAAGTAAATATGCATCTATTTTTGTAAAATATCTTTATGGTGATACCACATACTGAAGTAAAGTAGTACAATGACGTTCAAGTCTTCAGATGATAGAATATGGTACAGGTGATTGTCAGAGAAGGGCAAGGGTTTTGAGGCTCTTTACATATGTCTAAGAACTATGATGATGATTGGCTACTTCATGTATAATAAATTAACCACATTTTTTCTTTTATTTAATATTCATATTTTTAAAAAAGATTCTGAGTTTCAAATTCTCCCTCTTGAGCCCCTGCCCATTGAAAAGACAACCGTTTTCTTCCCATCATACATATGAAGTCACGTATGACCCATTTTCATATTAACTATGTTAAAAAAAACAACACAAGAAAAATAAAGTGAAAAATATGCTTCAATCTGCACAGAGAGTTCAGTAATTCTCTTTTTGCAGGTGGACACCATTTTTCATTATGAATTCTTTGGAATTGTCTTGGATTATTCTATTGATTTGGAAAGCTAAGTCTTTCATAGTTGATCATCATTACAATATTATTGTTACTGTGTAAAATGATCTCCTGGTTCTGCTCACTTCACTTTGCATCAGTTCATGTAAGCCTTTCCAGGTTTTTCTGAGATCTCCCCTTTGTTATATCTTATAGCATAATAGTATTCCATCACAATCATGTACCACAACTTGATCAGTCATCTCCCCAGTTGATGGGCATCCCCTTACTTTCCAATTATTTTCCACAAAAAGTACTTCTAGAGATAGTTTGTACATACACACACACATATGCACATATGTAATGGCAAGCAAAGTACTTAGTGCCTTGTTTCAACTATTTAATTATTTAGCACCTTGTTTCAATTCAAGTTTCTTTTAAGTCTTGCCCATGATCATATCAAGTCTTTGTTAAGAAACAGGACTTATGAAACCCACAGTGGGAGGAATTGCTGATCTAACAGGAAGGGGCAGAATAGGGAGGAGTTAATGATATAAGGAGAAGCCCAAGCTGGGAAAGAGCAGAATTGAGAAGGGGAACTTTGTGGTGGCCAGGCACTCTTTGTCTGTTCAGTTTGTGTCGATTTTCATTTGTGATACTCCCTGAAAGAAGTTTTTCTAAGGATGATTGTGTTAAGGACTTGCTGAATGATAGTTTTTGCTTAAAACTATGTAGCCACTTTGCTGAAAGCTATGAGGCCATTTTAGTGATAAGTTGTTATGTTATATCATTGTAAATGCTGTACTTTGGTTTCTGTGAGTGTTTTGCTTTAGTTTACTGCTGAATAAATAGAGAGTTCACTGTACTATGTAATCAGAACCTTAAAGCTGTTCACAGCAGCAGTCCTCTGGAAAGCTTCTTGTGCTTGGCTTACAATATATCTATATAATATTTCTATACATGCACCCATACAAATATAATTTTCCTTTGTCTTTGATCTCTTTGGGATACAGACCAAGCAGTGGTACTGATGGATCAAAGGACAGTTTGATAACCCTTTGGGCACAGTTTCAAATTGTTTTCCAGAATGGTTGTACCGTTTCACAACTCTACCAACAGTGCCCAGTATCCTTATTTTTTCCATATCTTCTCCAGCATTTGCCATTTTCCTTTTCTGTCATGTGAGTCAATTTGATTGGTGTGAGGTGCTACCTCAGAATTGTTTCAACTTGTATTTCTCTAATTATTAATTAATTAGCATTTTCATATGGCTATTGATAGTTGTGATTTTTTTCTTCTTTCATTCTGTTCATAATCCTTTGACCATGTATCAAATGAGAAATGGTTCTTATTTTTATAAATTTGGTTCAGTTACCAATATGTTTGAGAATTGAGGCCCTTATCAGAGAAACATATAATTTTCTCCCAGTATCCTGCTTTCCATCTGATTTTGGCTTCACTGGCTTTATTTCTGCAAAATCTTTTTAATTTCATGTAATCAAAATTATTCTTTTTACTTCTTTTAATCCTCCCTATCTCTTGTTTGGTCATTAAATTCTTCCCATATCCACAGATCTGACATAGATGCTCCCCTAATATTCTTACGTTATTATCTTTTATGTCTAAATCACATATTGACCTTATCTTGGTATATAGTGTGAGATGTTGGCCTGTACCTCATTTCTGCCAGACTGCTTTCTGGTTTTCCCAGAAATCTTTTGTCATTTGGTGAGTTCTTGCCCTAAAAGCTTGGATCTCTGAGTTTATAAAATACTAAATTACTATGGTTATTTACTTCTGCATATTGTGTATAAAATTAACCACATTTAATACCAAAATTTTCTAAGTGTGAAACGCCTGTAAAATTTTGCTTAAGTTTAAAGTACCTTGTGAACCTAGGAAAAAAGTTTTATATGAAACCACATCAATCCTATATTCTTCTGCATTAGCTTATAGCCAGCCTGGAGAGCTTAGGTTTCCTTTGGGGAGAGTGTTAATGTTTAACTTGGGTGGAAATGAAAAGTGAGGTGGGGACTTTGTCACAGTTGAATGGGCAATCTCAGTTGCTAGTGGTTATCTTTGAATAACCCATTGTTAACCTGTTTTCAAATAAGCTTTTTGGGGGGCAATCCTGAAAGGAGTTGTTTAAAACTTGGCAAGGTCTTTAGAAACAATGTGGTAAACAGAATGATGTCAGTTTTGGAATTAGAACCTTACGTTTTCTGATCATTCTTTTGTCAAATTTTGAAATAGGGTATTTTGAAGTGAGAACAGGTCTACAACTGGAAGCTACTGTTTGAATACATTACCATTTTGGCTGCAGTAGAATAGAAGGGAGGGTGCCAAGGAATGGACAAGATATCACTTTATATTCTTGGCAACACTATTCTAATGTTAAATTAAAAAATTAGCATTCGATTCAGAAAATAGTTACTGATAACATCATAAAATTAGAGTTAGAAAGGACCCTAGAAGTCCTCTAGTTCAGTCCTTTTATTATACAGTTGAAAAGTATCTTCTCAAAGTGATGGTGGCTAAGAGAAGAATGAAAGATTACTGGTCTGGGCCCTTCCTCACAATGGAGGTTCCTGGAGGAGCTCAGCAGTGGAAGAAGGCAGCTATAAAGGTGAAAGATGGAGGTAGCTGAGACATGCCAGCAAAGTCTGGAGAGTGAAGCACCTCTCATTTGGGCTCATCAAAATAGAGGCTCTGGAAGGGACTCATTAATGAGAAAAGATGGCTATGGAGGTGGAAGAAAAAGATAACTGAAGTCATCTTGCCTCTTTGGAGATCAGGCTCCTTGTAATCAACACAGAATTTAAATTATTTTAGGGGAGATAAGACTTACACACATGAAGCAATTAGAAATGAAAGAAAGAACAATCCCAGGGAGTATAGAGTAGAACACAAAATTGAATGCCATCAGGTTATATCTTTACCAATGGCAACTAACCAGTAAATGACTTGGATTACTGCAGTTATTGAGGCAGACCAAGGCTACCTGATGGAAGTCTGAATTATTTTCTGGTCACCTTCATAATGTCTTGAAAAGGAGGGGAGAGAACATTGTAAGCAAACAGATCAACCATGGTCCACTAGGCTCCAGGACTTTAGGGATCTCAAAGCAAAATCAGGAGCAAGACCAAATTTGAAATCAAAGTCTTGCAAGGGAAGAAAAACAACTGATATATTTTAACTTTTCTTTAACTTGTACTTCCTTCCTTAGGATACATCTAAGCATCCTTCAAACCAGTCCATCCCCAAATTTAAAAAGGCCCCAGTCCCTTATATGGCTCACTGACTTTCTCTCTGATAACCAGAGGCACAGTGGATAGAATTTTGGACTTGCTGTCAGATAAGATCTTTGTTCAAATCCTGCCTCAGATACTATGTATCAGTGTGGCACTGGGCAACTCACTTAACTTCTCTCAGCCTCAGTTTCCCCATCTGTAAAATGGGGATAGTAATAACACTTATCTTCACAGACAGGCAGGTCCCATTCTACCTTTACAGTCTTCTTATGCTTTACTCCTCTCCAGGTGCTCTTGAATCCAAAGGCACTGATATTCTTGTTCCTCTTAACAATCCATCTCCCAATTCCATGCCCTTTTTCTCACTGTCCTCCATGTCTGAAATCCTCTCTCTCCTCACTTCTGCCTCTTGGTACCCCTTGCTTCCTTCAAGTATCAGCTCAAATCTTATCTTTTCCCCAAGACCTTTCCCAATCTTTATTTTAGTGCTCATACCTTCCTTCTAAAATTACCTCCAATTTACCCTGTGTGGGGTCCAGATTGGTAAAAGCCATAAAACATAGAAAGAAGTGAACTTGAACTCTGTGAAAGGTGGAAGCCTGCACATGATGATCTGTGGAAAAAAATCATAATTCAGACACCAAGTCATAACTTAATGCGTCTAGTAAAAGTCATAACATGGACACAGCATCCATTTTGTGACTAGTACATGACCTGTAACACAATCCTATGTTTGGGAATTTACCCAACAATGTTGGCTTAATGCCCAAACTTGGAAATGAGTTCATTACCAAGCAGAAAACCCAAAATATCCACCAATCAGTAGTGATGTACTCCATTGTTCCTCCTCCCTTTGTCTGATGTCTATAATTACCATGGGGACTTTTGGGGATCTTTGCAGGGATCCACTGAATCATCTGGCTGCCTCCCCAGATTGCCCCTCTTTGTCATTATAATGATCAGTCTGGAGCTCCTTGGCCTTTTCCTTTAGTATCAAGCTCATGGGATGGGGGAGGTACAGGGTTTCCCAGGTAGGGGAAGTCCAGACCTTACACTCTGTCTATATAATGTATGTACATAGGGATTCACATACTGTCACCCCCATTAAAATTTGAACTTCCAGAAGGCAACTGTTTCTCCTTTGTTTGTATCCCCAGTACTTAGAGCAGTATCTGACACATAACAAGTACATAATAAATGCTCATTGACTACCTCATTGGGTTGTTGAAAGGATCAAATGAGATTACATATGTAAAGTACTTTGTAAACCTTAAAGAGCTATATAAATGCTATCTATTATCACTATTGTGTCCTTTCTAGTGTAGCGAGTGTGCTCTGGCTCACTCTCTTGGAGAAGGCCTGCAATTTCTTCCTTAGTGTTTTAGGGGACTTTCAGGAGTTTGAGGTATCTTTTTTAATACTATAATCTCAAACCCCCACCAGATGTTACCCTACTGTTAAGTGCTAGTCAGAAGTACCACTGTTCTGTTTAACCCCTTAACTTCAATTAGCTTTTACACTGAGATATTTATTTTGAAGATATAGTAAGAACAAAGTATAGACATTTCTCCCTCTACCTTAGGGGCAAACTGTAAACCAGACCACATTGATTTTTGAGGCAAATAGGCTCACTCTTAGTTCATTTCCTATATAACATTGGTCCTACTAGACATGGCATAACTGCCTGATAAATCCTCATCTTAGCCACCACTGGACTGGGTCCCAAATGTGATACCATCCTCCACAGGGAAGAGATGATGTTCTGATGGCAAAATCTATATTCTGGAATATTGAGACAAGGGGTGAACTGGTCTTTCAAAAGTCACAGGATTGGAGGTTCCAATTCCTTCACCTAGAACAGTAGAGGACAATCACAGAAGCTGAGACCTCAAGGCCTATTTCACAAAGCCACAGGGCCTGAAAGGTGAGAAGGCCCCCAGGTCTCTCTGTTATAACATGCCTATCATTGGATATTGGGACAAGACCTCAGTGGAAGAGAATAAGGTTAAAGGGGCTATGTTGCCATTGGCCAATATAAAGAGGCTTGCCATTTACCTTGTTGCTAGGCAACCAGAATCAACCATGGAAATCTAGCCTAATGTCTTAGAAAGACATGCTCCACAATCTTTCCAAGGGATTTCTAACACACAATCACCACCATCCAGGAAGCAGTGTCTCTGTGTCAGAGATTACATCAGAGGCACCATGTGTTTGTACTAGACCTCCTTACCCTAATCTGATGCCCCAATTTCATGTAATCATTACCCCCTGAGAAGTCAATAGACATAAATTAATATTGGCTGGGATTATCAGGGAAGGCTTCATAGAGGAGATAAGAAAAGCTAAGATAAAGTATGAGATGGTAATCTTGTTGCTTGTCAGAAAGGAAGGGAGAAAGCATTCTAGGAAGAGAGAAGAGTTTAAAAATAGTAAATTGATTGGCACATTTCTATCTATCCAGCAATGTATAATAGTACACACACACACACACACACACACACACACACAGCTAAGTGGTATTGTAGATTGAACTCTGGAACTGGAGTCAAGAAGACTTGAGTTCAAATTCAGCCTCAAACCATTACTAGCTGTATGACCTTTGGCAAGTCATTTAACTTCTGTCTCAGTTTCCTCATCTATAAAATGTGGATAATAAAAGTTACCTCCCAGGGTTTTTGTGAGGATCAAATGAAATATAAAGTACTTAGCAGGGTGCCTGGTACATAGTAAGTGCCATATAAATGTTAACTGTTATTAAGGTTCTGATAGTCACACAAGTTATAGGTAAAGGACAATGAACTAAGTTACGTTCTTGGAATGGTTGTAGGAAATCATTTTTTTGGGTAGTACTGAAACTCAGAAGCAATGAAAATATCTGAGAAGTGAAGTTTGCAAGATAAAAAGTCAACTTTGGTAGAAAGTGGTGGCTCATAGATGATTTAGAGTTGGTAGGAACCTTAGAAATGCGTGGTATGACCCCAGAATGTTATAGAAGGGGAAACAGGTGGAAAGAAGGGAAATTACATACTCAAGGTCACCTGAGTAGCAGGGATCCAAGACTGTGATTTCACTGGTATAAAGGACTCTGAGGTGAAGACACTCCTTCTACCAATGCAAGGCAGACACATTTTCTGCAATTTACAGTCTTAGAGCTTACCTTGAGCATTAAGGGGTTAAATGACTTTTCTAGGATCACATCGCCAGTATGTCAGAAGCAGGATTTGGACATAGTCCTTCTGACTTTGAAGCCATCTCTCTGTCACTGACTAGGACCATATACCTACATGTAGAAATCATCCTAAAGATAATCTAGTCTTCCCTTCTCAATTTTAGATGAGGAAACTGAGGTTCAGAGAGGTTAGAATACATTTTACTTTCCATTACATCATCTGCTACTCCATAGGGTATTCCATATTGTGTGAGAGTGATTCATTGAAAACAAAACTGTCAGTTTAAAAGAAAAGAAGGTGAGCTTATTTGTTATTAAGACATTGGAAGATGCTTTGTATGTAGTGGTGAAGACATCTTTAAACTCTTCAGAATTAAATTGATCCCTTTGGGGTCTGTGGTATCTATTATTTTAAGTAGAGAATAACACTATTAATATTAGTAATTAAACAAAACCACAACAAAAGTGTGAGTGCATACGTTTATCAATTACAAATTTTCAACTAATCTTAGATATTGATTGATGCTTGGAGTGAATGCTGCTATTAGAGAAGAATCAGGAGGTAGATAGAAATATTTTAGAAGTGTTGAATGGGAACTTTTGGTCACTTTCACAGTTTTCAAAGTGGTGATGGAGCTGGTTTTAATTTTGAGAAGAAGGATGGAGTTGCAGAAAGAGAACTAGACATGTGAGAAGATTAAGGTTTGATTCCAGTTCAATATGACATTAATTATATACATAAATATAAATATGTGTGTATTTATGCATAATATATATAAACATATATATCAATTACCCTGCTGGTTATAGTTTTATTTTAAAATTATTTAAATAAATAATATTTTATCTTTTTGCATAGTCATAAAAGGTTACTGTTTTTTGTACCATGCTGCTCCACACTCCTACTCCATTCTCTGTCCTCTTCCCTCCATCCTATGCTGATGAATTTAATATATTAGAGGTAGCTAGGTAATTCAGTGGATAGAATGTTAGATAGAATGTTAGGCCTGGAGTCAGAAAGACCTGAGTTCAAATTTGGCTTCAGACACTTACTAGCTGTGTGACCCTGGGCAAGTCAATCTGCCTCAGTTTCCTTATTTGTAAAATGGAGATAATAATAGCATTTACCTCCCAGGGTTATTGTGAAGAATAAATGAGATTAAAAACACTTAGTACATAGACATTTAGTAAATGCTTATTTCTTTCTTTCCCTGGGACAGAAGCTCAGTGATCTGAGTTCTAGTCCCAACTCTGACATTAACTGTGTGATTTTGATAGTCATCTAGATTCACTTGGCCTCAGTTTTCTCATCTGTAAAATGAGATCAGATTGGATGATGAGTTTATAAACATATATATATATATATCTCATTTATGATCTCTCATCTATAATCTATCATTTCTCTATTATATACTCTTTCCTCTCCTCCCTCTACCTCCCTCTCTTCCTCTCTCTCTCTCTCTCTTTCTCTCTCTCTCTCTCTCTCTCTCTCCCTCTCTCCCTCTCTCCCTCTCTCCCTCTCTCCTTTCCTCCCTCTCCCTCTCCTATCATCTCTCTATCTCATAATTCAATGATATCCTTCAAATAAGTATGGACTCTGGGTACCTCCTTGTTCCATTGTCAGCATCTTATCTTGGCCTGGTTAATGATAGGTCTTATCTCGACTTGTGGACTGTCATAGGAGAGCTTTGGTGTTTCCTTGCCCAGAACCATTCCACCAAGGCACTTCAGAATCATTTGCAAGTTCTGCTGCCTCAAATGGACTTGCCCTTTCCTTCCTCTTCCTTCTAAATGTAGACCCCCTATGTGTATTGTTTTCTCCTATTGCAACACAAGCCCCTTAAAGGCAGGCAATGTATTTTCTGACTTCTTTTTGTTTCCTCAGTGCTTAGTATTATACTTGGCACACAATCAGGGCTTAGTAATTTTTTTAAAAATTGATTAATCCAGAGAGCATTGCACATGACTGTTTTAGGAGTTTAACTCACCTTCCAAACACCACAATGTTGAACCCTTGGATTCTTAGATTTAATTACATACAAGACATATATAATATTGAGAGTATTAATCATTAAAATGTTCAGCAGACTTTCACTCTCATTATTTGTACTTCTTCAACAGTGTAGCTCACAACCCATGTCTTTTCATCTCATCAATTTTTCAGGGCTGCATGGGGAAGTAGCCTTAAGGTCTCCAAAGGGGTCCATCCAATGTGCTAAAGGATTTTAGTTAACTTTCCTAACATGTCGTTGAATATTAGGGCAGCACAGAAGCTCAACCTATTGTCCCTCTCACTCCTTACAAAGATGGCTCATGTTTTCCATGACTTCTTATAGACAATTTATCCTTGGGAATATGCTGTAGCCTATGTATCTGGCTCCATTGTTATTTGGGTGACCCACATTGATGCTTTTTGGGCCACAGTATTCTATGATTCACAGCCATACAAAATCATGAGAATATTGGCATTAAAAAGTGGAGTCTTGTTCCAGGGGGAAACTAAGGATACTGAAAATCATTGTGTAATTTTCCAAAGGCTGTCTGACTGGTAAATTCTGGGGCCAGCTCGTTAGCTATCTGTATTGTCTGTCAATCAATGTATCAGTCCTCCAGCATTTATAAAGTACTTACTAGATTCCAGACACTGCAGTGTTTTATATACGTATATCTGGAAAACAAGGATAGTAATAGCATCTGCCTCCCAGGATTGTTGTAAGGATAAAATAAGGTATTTGTAAAACACTTTATAAACCTTAAAACTCTATTTAAATGGTAGCAATAATGATTACTTTTACATGTATATGTGTGTGTGTACATATATATGTATACACACATATGGGGAACTAGATGGTGTAGTAGATAGAGGACTAGGCCTGGAATCAAGAATACTCATCTTCATGACCTTAAATCTGGCCTCAGATACTTACTAGCTGTGTGACCCTGGGCAAGTCACTTAACCTTGTTTGCTTCAGTTTCCTCATCTATAAAGTGAACTGGAGAAGGAAAGGCAAACCACTCCAGTATCTTTGCCAAGAAAACCCAAAATGGGGTCATGGAAAGTCAGACACAACTGAAGAATGACTGAACTGAACTGATGTATATATATACATATACACAATGCATATATACATATATGTACGTACATATACACATGCTTATACACACATATAAATACAAATACATATATACTGCATACATACACATACATACACACATTGCTATGAAGAGGTCGAAACAAGAGGTAGCTTGTAGTGGGTAGGGAGCTGGCTTTGGGGTCAGTAAAACCTGTGTGGCATCCCCTTCTCTGACTATATGAGGTGTATGACCCTAGAGGGGCACCTCACTTAACCCCACAATGTCCCAGACCACTCTCTAAGAACAGAAGCTGAAATTGAAGAGCAGGTACTGGTCTGCGTTTTCAGTAGGGAATTCTTTACTCAGCACTCTCTATCACAGTAAAATCACAGGTCCTGTTACCTTCTTCATCATTATGTCTTTAATAGGGAGTGGGGCTAGCTTTGTGATTTCCATATCCTAGGAAACTCTCAGATGAGGAATCTACCTTTGTCATTGCAGATTGACATTGTTTTTCTGAAACTTAGAAGGAGAGGGAGGGAGGGATGGAGGGGGGGGGAGAGAGAGAGAGAGAGAGAGAGAGAGAGAAAGAGATTTTAAAATGTTGAGTGAATGTTTGATTGACAACTGTGATAGCAACTGATTGAAATTCTCATTGCTTTTCCTTGCTTTTATAGTTGGCTTACAGACCACTCAATGATGGCAAGTACTCGATGACCCCTCAGCCTACACATGCAAAACTAATTAATTATCTTTTAAAAAGTAATGAAATGGAAAGAACTCTGGACTTAGAGTCAGACGACCTGGATTCAGCCCTGACTGTAATTTTTTTTTCCTATATGACCTTGGAGATGTCACTTTCTTTCTAAATCTCAATTTTCTCACCTGTTAAAAGAAAAATGAGGAATTTAAACTTGGTGATCTTCAAGATTCCTTCTGTGATTAGGAATTAAACAATCATTTTACCCCAAAGCTAAGAATGGACCATATCTCATGTTTTGCCTTCTTGTCCTTTAGGCTGAAAGCTCTTTGTTATGAAGGAGGAAGCAAGTCCCTTACAGATTACATTCTTTGTTATCCCAGAACCCCAGGAATATTTCTTCACTGTTTATTTTTTTTTAATGTTGTGTGTGTACACGGAAATGGATCTGTAAGAAATCTGACATTCTTACCATGCTTTTCTTTGCCAAAAAAAAGCAATGCTTTTCAGGTCTCTGGGCAAGTTTAGTAAATTCTTTTTAGAGAAAATATTATCCAAGAGCTACTGATTCCTGTCTGCATGGCAAGATCCCAGTTCCTTTCTTTTTGTTTTTCTTCCATTTCTCACCTGGGCCAGTCTTGTTCCGCTCTTTCTGACTATAAAGATTTCAATGTATTTCTCTCCTCCCTCCCCCTGCAAAACCAACTTGTTACCTCTCAAAGGATAAGATTGGAGATATTAGAACTAGAAAGAACTTTAGAGATCATTAAAGGTCCAATCTTCTCTGTTACAGATGAGGAAGCAAAGACCCAGAAAACTTACTTGCTCAAAATTACAAAGGTAGTAAGTGGCACAATCAGTATTTCAGCTCAAGTCCACTCCATTCCACTCAATTCAATTTAATTCAACTATGTGTTGTACTTCAGGCACCATATAGGCACTAGGAATATTAAGGCAAAACTAGCCAATTGCCAGTTGTGATGATGCCAGCCTGCTACTGGGAGAAGCTGAGGCTGGTAGATTGCTTGAGCTCAGGAGTTCTGAGCTGCAGTTGGGTTAAAGTTGATTATTTTTTCTGCACTAAGTCTATCACTAATATGATGTGTCCCTGAGTTCAGGGATACCACCAACCTGCATAAGGAGGGACAAACCAGACCAGGTTAGAAATAGAAGAGGTCAAAGTTTCTCAGTTAGCAGTGGAATTGGGTCTGTGAGGGACCTTTGTATCTCTTGACTAATACCAAAAAACAAAAAAAAAACAAAAAAGAAAAGGAAAAAAACCCCAAAATCAGGAAAAAAAGTCCTTACTCTCAAAGAATTTTAGTTCTGGGAGGCAGGGAAAAATAGTATATAAAAAATTAAGTAAACCTAAATTACTGTATATACAGAATAATTTCAGAGGGTTAAGGGTAGAGAATACCAACACTAGGGAGTCAGGAAAGATCTTATAGTATGTACATTTGAGTTGAGCCTGGAAGGGCTAGTTTGGACCTCAAGTGTTCCTTCTTTTTTTTTTAAAGCAATTGGGGTAAAGTAACTTGCTCAAGGTTACATGGCTAGTTATTTATGTGTGGGTGCTAATTTTCTGAGGCTGGAACGGATCCTGGGTCCTCCTGACTCCGGGGCCAGTGCTCCTAGTCACTACACCTAGCTGCCCCTCAAGTGTTCCTTCTTTAATCTATCCTTCACAGAGTTTCTCAAATGACCATGCCATTCCTCTGGTCAATAAATGCGAGTGGCTTCTTTTTACCATGAGGATCAAATTAAAAATCTCTGTTTGGCATTAAAAGCCCTTAATAGCCAGAAGACAACCTGATTTCCAAGCCTTGTTACATATTGCTCCCTTCATACTTGCTTTGACCCAGCAGAAATTTTCTTCTTGTTTCTCACAGATGACACAACCCTCTGATCTTTGTGCCCGTTGGATTCCTTATTCCTGAATGTACTACCTTTTTACCTCCACCTCTTAGATCCCTAAATTTTGTTCAAAGTTCAGGTATGCTCTGGTTGTACATCCTTCTGGATACCATTAGGTTCTAAGGCCTTTCTTTTCTACCTCAATGTTACATTATCTTTATTTTGTCCATCCATCTATCCATATCCTCAAAAAATGTAAATTTCTTGAGGAAAGAAACAGGAAAAGATTAACTTTGCATCCTCAGCACCAAGCTCAGTACTGGGCACATAGTAGGCACTTAATGAATGTTTGTGGCTTGCTTATTTGATTCTTTTGGATAATTGAGCCCCTGTAATCCACTAGTAAGACAGTTAATGGAGCACTTTTAGTAGTCAGCAAATGTTCACTGAATATTTGTTATATGAACCCTGAGTTGTACCCTATAGGATGTATAAAGAAAGTATAAACCATGGCACCTGCTCTTAAAGAGATTACAGTATAATCAAAAGGAAAAGAATAACATGTCAGAGCTAAAGATCAGTAGAAACTAGTATTGGGTTAATCAAGAGCTAATTTGTAAATGCTTGAGAAATTTAGGGGAGATCAGCCAATGATATGAGTAAGCTAGTAGTATGTAAGTAGTTGCTGTTACTATTTACTGAGGGCAATACCAGAGTGGGAATAAATGGACACGGTTGAATGTCAGGTGATCTTACACTCAAGTCTTGGAATTCTGTGGTAGATACACTTACTTTGAAGTTTGTTATACCCTGTTACCATTCCATTGTAAATATCCAAGGTAATGTATGCTTCATACCTGCATGGTGTTAAGATATGGTCTTATTTACCCAGAACCCACTGGGACAATCCAACACAAATAGCTCCTTATATATACATAATACTGGGCTCTGGACAGACCCCACAGCCTTTAAAAAAAATACTTGCTAAAACTCAAAATGTTAAGAAACGAATGTTAAATTATTTTAAAAAGGAATTGAGAACTATTTGATGAAATAAATAATTAAGAAATACCTGCTGTAAATCTGCACAAAGCAGGTGACCAGTCAGGAACCCTGACCTTAGCTACCCAGAAAACCCTTTTTTTGATGTTGTACGAATGCATATTTATATCCTTCCTCCTCCCATGACCTGTCTTCTCCCTCTGGAGTATAAGAATCTATCATAGGTTGTTTTGCTTTTCTCCTGATGTTTTTCTTTTCTTTAAAAAAATAAGTATCTAGTATATTTTGCTTAGAAAACAAGTGAGAGTGAACGCACTACTTGCCAAGCCAGGCCTTTCTACTTTTTGACTACTCTAAATGGTTTGGAAAGTTTTCCTTCCATGAAGCCTAAACTTGCTTTTTTTCAGCTCTATCTTTTTTCCCCCAGTTCTTCCCTCTAGGGCCAAACAGAAGAATTCAGATTTGTCTTTGACATGACTTTCCTTCAAATATCTGAACATGATTATCATGTCACCCTTTTGTCTTCTTTTCTCCATTCTATAGTTTCCTTGTTCCTTCAACAGATTCCTACACAGACTCAAGGCCCTTTACCACACAATGACTCTCTGGATGCTCTCCAGTTTCTCAATATCCTTCCTCACTTGGGATACCTAGAATTTATCATATTTCTCTAAATTCAAATCTTTCAAGTAAAATTTCCTAATAACCACACTACCAAAGGTAGAATAAATTGATTATGAAAGGAGTGAGTTCTCTTTCACTAGAGTTTTTCAATCAAAGGTTTCATCATGATTTGTGTTTTAGAAGGAATTTTTGTTCTGATTTATATTGGATTAGATGAATTCTGAAAGCCCTTAGAAATCTGGAATTCTGTGGTTCTGTCATTTGTAGTTTTGTGAATCCCCTGATGTTAGGTGATGAGTGGTCAAAGAGGATATAGAGTGTAGGACCACACCTCAGTTGTATAGAGATGTTAGATATGCAGTGCATATGGCCCACAGCACTACTGAATAAAGCCTGAACCACAGTAGAATGGAGTTGGGAAATGTTTAACAAAATTAATTTAAATACAATATAGATTATGCTAATTTATTGTTTTCTAAGTAACTATGCAACATGCAGGGATCTGTTTCTATTTGAGTTTGATGCTATTAGGGTATTACACTGTATTTGGAGTAAGAAGTCTTAAGTTTGAGTCCCAAATCTGCTACTGCCTCTGACAATTGGGCTTCATTTATATGATAAGAGGTCAGAAGATGATTCTTAAGGTCTTATCCAGACCTAAACTCTAAGTTGCTCTAAGAAAATAGCCTTTACAAAGCTATATATGACTTAAAATGGGACAACATAAAGCCAAGAGCCTCAAAGAAACGACATTTTAATGGTGGAATTTTCAGTTGTTCAGTCATTTCAGTCATATCTGACTTTTTGTGATCTCATTTGGGTTTTTCTTGGCAAAAAGTACTATAGTGGTTTGACATTTTCTTCTCCAGACCATTTAACAGATGAGGAAACTGAGGCAAACTGGGTTAAGTGTCTTGCCCATGGTCACTCAGCTAGTCAGTGTCTGAGGCTGGATTTGAACATGGGTCTTCCTGATGCCAGGCCCAGTACTCTATCCACTGTGCCACTTAGCTGCCCTAGGTATGTTTAGGTTCCATGATGTTTATTTTGGGTCTAGTGATCTCTGCCCCAAACACCTCAGCTGTTCTTTTATTCATAAGGAGTGCCTGTCTTCCTTAAGCGCAGGAAGGAAATCCAGAACTAGGCCTTAGACTTGAAAGATTTTTCTTACCCATATCTTTATTTCTGCAAAATGGACTTTTTCACTGTTAGTCTCCAGAAAAATTTCTGGGTTGTTTTTAGGCCAGACGCAGCTACTGGCAGCTGTTAGAAGTATGGTTATGACTCAGGCCCATTTATCACAAATATTCTATGACAGGGACTTACCTGGATGGATCCCTCCCAGTTTTAACAGCCACTTCCTCCTGGCTCCACAGCTGCCTTTGATGTCTAAGTCTGTCCCGTACTGTTTTTTTAGGTGGGGGAGGTTGAAAAGAGGAAATGTGTCTAGAGACTTCAGCAACTTTGCCTCTGAATCCAAGAGCAGTATTCTGCTTCTGATTTTTCAAAAGTACTGGGTTTTTAGTTTTAACTGTATTCTAATCTCAACTGAAGTCTCATTTATAGCTTGTTTGTAAATAGACATTTAGGATAACAGAAAGAATATGTTATTCATTGAGATATATAAATAGTTTGGAAAAGTCTAGGAGAAATCTAATCAAAATGTAATTAGTGGAAAGAATACTGGATGTAAAGTCAAAGAACCGAGTTTTAGTCTTGGCTTTGCCAGTTGTTAACTGGGTGACTTTGGGCAAATCACTTAAGTTCTATGTTCTTCAGTTTTCTCATTTCTAAATGAAAGGTTGAAGTTACCAATCTCTAAGATCTCTTTCAGCTCTATATTTATGATCCCCAGTTTTCTCATTTGTATAATGAGAGGGTTGCAAGAATGAACGAACAAATTGCAATATATGAACATGATGGAATATAATTGTGCCAAGAGAAATACAAATTTGAAGATTATTTTTAAAATATGGAATATATTGACTGATAAAGTGAAATAATCAGTTGCAAAAATAATCTACACAATGACGACAAGAATGGAAACAAAAAGAACAATAACATGAAGCCAAATATTGTATAATCATAAGGATGGATCTTGCCTTGGTAAAGAAATAAAGAAATGCATCTCCCTCTATCCACTGGGGAAATGGTTGTGTGATGGTACATATGCTGTGAGATGTGGTTGGCAGGTTTAGCATAACTTTTTCTTTAAGATAAGGGAAGGATGATTAGGATGAAAGTGAGGCATATCTGGAAATTCCTATGAGAGAAGCAAAGAAAGCCATAAATAAAACTTACAAAAAGAAATGTTTGAGTTGGGTGATAATCTCTAAGATCCCTTCCAACTCTTCCATTCTGTGATCATTTGCATGTCTGTTTTATGTAGCAAATTCCTGACACTAGAAATTGCTCTCTCCAAAGTTACCAATGATTTCTTAGTGGCTAAATCTAATGGTATTTGTTCAGTTTTCATTCTGTTTAACCTCTCTGCAGCCTTTGCTACCAGTAATCACCCTCGTCTCCTGGATGCTCTCTTCTCTGTAAGTTTTCAGAGCCATTCTCCTCCTATCTATCCATTACTTCTTAGTTGGCCTTGCTGGATCTTCATCCACATCATACCCTCTTGAGCATTTCTCCCATAGAGTTCTGTCCAGATTCTTCTCTTGTCCCTCTATATTACTTCATCTAGTAATCTCGTTAGCTCACGTTGATTTATCTTCTCTATGCTAATAATTCCCAAAGTTACTTATCCTGTTCCAATCTCTCTAATGACCTTTAATCTCCTATCGTCATCAGCCTTTCAAATATTTCAGACTGGATATACAATTGACATCTTCAGCTCAATGTGACTGAACCAGAACTCATAATCTTTTCTCAACTGCCACCCCCCACTTTGACCTCCTCCCCCATTACTATAGAGGGCATTATGATTCTCTCAGTTCCTCAAGAGCACAACCTAGTAGTCATCCTTGATTCCTTACTACCTTTCACTTCTTATATTCAATGTGTTGCCAAGGTCAGTCAATTTTACTTTGCAACATCTCTCTATAATGACTTCATGCCTTGATTATTGTAGTATACTGCTATTGAGTGTGCTTACCTCAAGACTCTCCTACTCCAATCCATTCTCTGTTCAGTTGTTAAAGTGATTTTTCCAAAGTATGTCATTCCTCCACTGAAAGGAAAAAACAAAAACAAAAACAAAAAACCAACTCCTGTGGCTTACTATTGACTGGAGTATCAAACACAAAATCCTCTTTTTAGCTATTCAAGAATCCCACCCTTGTCCTACCCCCATATACATCTTACCACTCTTCTTAGACTTTACAACCCTTCCTCTACTCTTTGATATAGTAACAGTGGATTTCTGGCTGTTTAACAAACAAGATCCTTTATCTCTCAGTTCCTGGCTTTTATTCTCTCTTTCTCATGCCTGGAATTCTCTCCCTCTTCACCTCTACCTAGTATTTTCTCTGGCTTCCTTTAAGTCCCAATTAAAATCCCATCTTCTACAAGAAACCTTTATCTAAATTCCACTTAAAATAACTGTAGACAACATAAAATATTTGGGAGTCTACTTGCCATGACAAACCCAGGAAGTATATGAACACAATTAAAAAATATTTTTCGCTGGGTGGCTAGGTGGCGCAGTGAATAGAGCGCCGGCCCTGGAGTCAGAAGGACCTGAGTTCACAGCAGGCTTCCAACGCTTAATCCACACAAACAAAAACCTAGCCGTGTAACCTTGGGCAAGTTACTTAACCCCAATTGCCCTAAAGGGGCCGCTAAGTGGCGCAGTGAGTAAGAGCGCTGGCCTCGGAGTTGGGATGACCCTAGATCAGATCCGGCCTCAGAAAATGAGCACCCACGCATAAATAATGACTAGCCATGTAACCTTGAGCAAGTTACTTAACCCCAATTCCTTTAAAAAAAAAAAAACTAAAAAAATTTTTTTTCACACAACTAAAGTCAGATGTAAATAACTGTGAAAACATCAGTTGTTCATGAGTAGACCCAACTTATATAATAAAAATGACAATTCTACCTAAATTAATTTGCTTATTCAGTGCCATACCAATCAAACTAACAAAACGTATTTTATAAAACTAGAAAAAATAATAACAAAATTCATCTGGAAGAAAAAAAGGTCCAGAATATCAAGGGAATTAATGAAAAGAAATGCAAGGGAAAGTGGCAGATCTAAAACTGTATTATAAAGCAAAAATAATTAAAACTACTTGGTACTGGCTAAAAATAGAATGGTGGATCAGTGGAATAGGTTAGGTACACAAGACATACAGTAGTCTATGACTATAGTAATCTGTTGTTTGATAAACCCAAAGACTTCAGCTTCTGGGACAAGAAATCAATATTTGACAACACCTGCTGTGATAACTGGAAAACAATATGGCAGAAACTAAGCACAGACCAATATTTTACACCTCATACCAAGATAAGGTCAAAATGGGTACGAAATGTACACAGAAAAGATAATACTATATGCAAACTAGGAGAGCAAAGAATAGTTTACCTATTAGATCTATGGAGAATGGAAGAGTTTAAGAACAAACAAAAGATAAAGAACATTATGAAATCAAAATGGATAATTGTTATTACATTAAATTAAAAAGGGTTTTTTGTTTTTTTTTTTTTCATAAACAAAGCTAATATACCCAAGATTAGAAGGGAAGCAGAAAGCTGGGAAGCAATTTTTGCAGCCAGTGTCTCTGATAAAGGCCTCATCACAAAAACATGTTAGAGAATTGAGTCAAATTTATACAAATACAAGTCATTCCCAAATTGATTACTGCGGTCAGCACAGTTGGTGGGCTAGTGAACGGTGAGAATAATGAGAGACTGGGGTGTAATCAATAGTCTGTTTATTACAGGACCATTTCATACAGAGCTAAAGATGCAAGGAGCTCACAGAGTTTTTATGGGCCCCTCCCCCAAGAGAATGTAGACAATGTAGGAAGAGCCTATCAAAGAAATGAGGATAATGTAGAAGGAGCCCCCCTTAATCCTATTTACTCTTTACCCTTGCTTAAGGTTAGGTATTATTCTAGGACCAGATCTGGAGGCATAAAACAAAAAGGATTAAATACCCTCTTACTTATCTACCCTGTAACCTTTGTAGGTAACTGTATAGATGGGAGTGGGGTCAAGGGAAACCAAAACGTTCCCTTCATAATACATCCTCTTGCCTGTCTGCCTTGTAGCCTTTCAGATAATATATAGGAGAGGAACATTTCATTGGCTATGCCCATGAGACTTCTGAAAGTTCTCTACAATTGATAAATGATCAAAGAATATGAACAGACAGTTTTCAGATGAAGAAATTAAAGCTATTTATAATCATATAAAAATGCTCTAAATCAGTATTGATTAGAGAAATGCAAATTAAACCAACTCTTGGGTACCATGTAACATCTCTCCAATTGGCTAACATGACAAAACAGCAAAATGACAGTGTTGGAGAAGTTATGGGAAAATTGGAACACTAATTCATTGTTGGTGGAGTTGTGAACTGATCCAACCATTCTGGAGAGCAGTTTAAAACTATGACTAAAAGGCTATAAAACTGTGCATACCTTTGATCCAGCAATACCACTTCTAGGTCTGCATCCCAAACGGATAATAAAAAACAGGGAAAGGATCCACATGTACAAAAATATTTATAGCAGCTCTTTTTGTGGTGACCAGGAATTAGAAATTGAGGAGATGCCCATCAATTGGGTAATGACTGAACAAGTCATGGTATATCAATGTAGTGGAATACTATTGTTCTATAAGAAATGATGAGTAGGCAGGTTTCAGAAAAACCTGGAAAGATTTACATGAACTGATGCTGAGTGAAGTGAGCAGCACCAGGAGAACATTGTACAAAGAAACAGTTACATCGTGCAATGAACAAATTTGACAGACTTAGCTTTTCTCAGCAATATAATGATCTAAGACGATTCCAAAAGATTTCACAATGAATGGAAAATGCTATCAACATTTTCCTTTGGTTCTGGTTCTTCTTTAAAACATGACTAATGTAGAAATATGTTTAATATGATTGTACATGTATAGCTTATATCATATTGCATGCTACCTTGGGGAGGGGAAGGGAGAGAGAGGGGAAAATGTAGAACTTGAAATGTCATAAAAGTGAATGTTGAAAACTAAAAATTAATTTAAAAAAGAAAACATTTCCCCAACCCCTCTTAATTTTAGTGCCTTCTCTATATCAGCTATTTTTATTTATTCTGTACATAACTTATTTGTATATATTTGTTTGTTATCTCTCCTCTATCCCCCCCCCCCACACTTCTATTAATTGTCTTCTCCTTGAGGGCAGAGATTGTCTTTTGCCTCTTTTTGTATCCTTAATGCTTAGCACAGTACCTGGCTCTTAGTAGGTACTTAAAAATATTTATTGTTTGAGTGATTGAAAGTACTGTATTGTGACAGTATTATTATTATCTGCAAATTCTGGTAAATTGTAATGTTTTGGGGAGAAGGAATGATTATTCAAATGATTAAATGAAATCACATGTGTAAACTGCTTTGCCAACTTTAAAGTCTCTATAAAAGCTAAATATTGTCATTTTGTCTTGTATTTATATACTCAATGCTTAGCAAAGTGTATTGTACATAATACATGCTTTAGAAATGCTTGTTGAATTGGAGAGGATTGGAACAGATATTCTAGCTAAGGTTCCTTCTATATTTAAATCCCATGATTTTTTGAGATATTATTACTTGAATGGGAATTTGCATTTTAACAGTGGGTTCTAAAAAGTCCACAGACTCAAAGAAACAACTTTTTAAATCTGTGATTTGGGGCACTTCCCAAGTGCATTTGGGGGCTTAAATCTCTGCTAACACCCCTGCTTTGTACTCCAATGTAATGATACAGAACTGGCATTGCTTGAGTTAAGTCACACACCCTTTGGTGTGAGGCAGGATGCTGTGGTGCAGCTTGGCACCCTTGGGCAGCTTGAGTTGGCTCCCCAGATCCTCCAAATCCCCACTTACTATGGTTGTTTTGAACCAGACAGCTGTGGCACAGATTATTCAGTTTGAGTTAAATTTGCCATCAAATAGGATAGTGTAAACTGGCCAATCTGTCAGGCTCTGTCAGTCTATTGAGCTGGATGTACAATCCCTCCCAGACCAGCACTTCAGACTGTAACTTATATGTTATCTGCTTTCTCTCAAGGCCAATTTGCTGGCAAAGAAATTTGCATGAAATATGACTCAGGAGCAGGTAGGTGACTGGAATGGTAATGGTAATTTGAAGATTTTCCCTGCCCTCTGATAGGCCAAATGTAATCACATGGAGTCTGTGGTGGGAAGAATTTGCTGAAGAGTGGAGCATTGCCTACAGGAAGCTGAGAATCAGAGCAGTTAGAGCTGGAGGGAGGAGAGGATGCAGTCAATGAGACAGCTGGGCTTGTGAGTGTTTGTGGAAAGGCTAAAGGATGGTGTAACTCCCTGCTGTGTCATGGTTTATTAACTTCTTTGTTGCTGTGTTGGATTTGACTTTCTGGTTTTGGGATTTGGTTTTCTGGTTTTCTAGATTTGGTTATTCTGTCTGAATAAATATTTTGCTTCTCTCTTCTATATAGAGAGTCTATCATATATTGCAATTCAGAACTGTGCGGGCATATTCATAATCATTATTGGTACTATGAATATTGCATTGGTGCTACATTTGGCAATGAGGATGGGATCTTGAAATATCAGCACCTTTATCTGGAGACAGAAGGGCTTTAGGAGAAGAAATGCATATCCCAGGATGGGAGGATTTACTTTATTCCTCCCTAGCAAAGGGACTTAAAGTACAGGGCTCTGTGAAAACTGGGCACTGAGGCTATAGAAAGGAGAACCTAGAGATTTAGAAGCATGTTTGCAAGGAATGCCAATAAAACCAGGGAAAGAACTGGAAGGAATATGTAGAAGAGGCTGGGTTTTACTAAGAGGTTACTGTATTGTATTAAAAGCAGAGACAATGCTACAAGAAAAAGCTCAGATGGGAACGAAGTTAGCTGATTTGCATGAGAACCTTTCTGTGTTACAGTATTTGGACTCTCCTTTAGAAGAGCAAGCTTAAAGATCTCAGGTGGTAGAAGAAAAAACTATAAATTTAGCCAAGAAAAAGAAGTGAAAAACTAATATAAGGAATATACATGTAGCTTTGTCAGAAGCTGAACCTAGTTCCCACAGCTACCACTGCCAGGAAAATGTGTGAAAGGAAAATGAAACAATGTTAGATGAGGAGGCTTTTATGAGGGCAGAAGTTTGCTCCATTCTAAGAAGGAAGCAGGAAAATGTCAGGGCCAAACAGAGTTCAGGGAGATAATTGAGAATTTCACTCAGTAAGAGGTTAGTGATATATTATGTGTTTCACCCAAAGGATGGGAGAATTGTTAGTATTTTGGATGGTGAGAATCAGTGATGAAAGGACTGGAGGAGTATGGGTAGATAGCATGGATTACTTGAAATTTATAGGTATTAGTCGGAATCCTTTTGTGCAGTAAGCTTTTAGAGATTATCAAATGGTAGAAAGTAACAATATGACCAGTCTGTTGGCTTTAGTTGCTGAGGGATGCAGTAAAATGTATCCCACTGATTCTATGTGACCTAGTGGAGAGAGACCCTGGTCTTCCCATAGGGACAGTATGAGAAAGTTAAAGGAAGAGGTAATGAAGACAGCAATCGTGGTCAGAGACACAAATGTATATCATGTTATCCCCTTAGCAGTTTCTCATAGAAATAGCATAATGAAGATGGCTCCTCCTGTTTATAAGCACCTAATTCTGACTCTACTAATCGGGGATATAGGTCATCCTCTTTCAGGGGTACTGGATAAGGTTTCACAGTTGAGTGACTTGGGGGAATGGTAAAATATATATATATATATATATTTCCAAGAGAGAGAGAAGAGTAAATGGACAGTGGATTCAAAGTCAGAATAGATTGACAAGAAAAGAATTGTTTACAGCTCTGTTGAGAGCAGAGTAGAATTTGGAAGAATGGATGGTATTCCAACTAATGAACTATATAAAATGTACCAAGAAAGGGGGTGTAGCAGCAAGTACTCCAACATCCCCAGGGTGGCTGCCAACACAGGTTCTTAGATCTTATTTTCTAAAGGAAAGCAACTCCAAATGGGTTAACAATCTTGCTTTAATCAATCAAACATATATCATTTACCTAGTTCAGGGGGAAAAGGTCAGCACCCCGACTTCAAAGTATATAGACAGAACTTAGAAGACAGAGAAACAAACAGATCAAGCAGACAGGCTTCCAAACTGTCCAACCATTACACATCAATACCAAATCACAGTTACCAGGGAGGGAAGCATCAACATCTGTGTTTTCAAAGCCGGGGGGCTCTTAATGGCTGCCCTGAGTCTCATCTGGTCAAATCACACAACACTTCTCAAAGTGAGGCCCAAAGCAAAGCCTCACATCAGGGATTATATAGCCTTCTCCAGGGTCAGAAAATGTAACCACCCTCTTGACCTACTGCCCAATCATACAGCATCAAGGTGTGGGCATTCCTGAAAACCAAACCTCCTGCCATAGGCTCCATGTGACCACATTCAACCTGTTAGGAGGCAGAGTGTATTTTCAAATCAAGGAAGGTTGTCAGAGTCTCTTAAGCCAATCAAAGGGCCTAGGGACAGGGAAGATCTTTAAATTTGCATTTCCATTACAGGGGGTTTAATATTATATGGAATAGGGAAGTGAGGACTACCCATCCAGCTCCTCCTAAATACTTGTATCCAAATTCCTCACACCTTGAGGGAGAATAGGAAATTGGCCAAACCCCAGCTCAGATTAAAGAAATAACACAGATAGGATTACAGATTACAGACCCCATATGAATTTGACCATATATTGGAAAATATGAATCAAATATCGTAACTAGGGCATTAATAGATACTGTGAGAGAAACCTCCCTTACATATGGGAAACCTGACAAATTCAAACATGGTACTTCTATTACCACCACATGACTGGGAGGGCTGAAATATCAAACAAGTTAAACTAAGGATGAAAACTGGACAATTACCTAAGAAAGAATATATTGTGGTAATTGAACCCATTCCTGAATACATCATTGGAGTAGATATATTGAGAGATATAATTCTAAATTATCTAAGGGGAGATACCGATTTGTAGTAGATTTGTAGTAAGGAAGATAAGAATTAACACAGTTTTAGTGGGAGAAATAAAAACAGACCCAATCACTTTACCTGAACCTTCTAAAGTGTTACTTTAAAGCACTATCATGTGCTAGGTGGGCAAGATGGAATTATCAACACTATAAAGGAATATATTGAGGCAGGAGTGTTAGTTCCTATAACCACTCAATGGAATAATCCTAAATGGCCAATACAAAAGTCAGATGTGACATGGAGAATGACAGTGTATTATAGATTATTGAATAAGGTGACTCCCTACTTGTATACTGATGTTCCTGATACCGTTACATTAATAAAAAGTATGCAGAAATATTATGGGACTTGGTATGCAGTTATTGATTCAGGCAATGCTTTTTTAACTGTCCCAATAGATTCTAAACAACAGGACCAGTTTGCTTTCACTTGGAGGGGTAGAAAATGCATTTTTACCTGCTTGCCATAAGGATATCTGCATAGTCCCACTATTTGTCATAGGATTGTGGCTGAACATTTGGATGAATTAAAACTACCTAGTATACTGCTTATCCACTACATAGATGATATTATGATACAGGGAAAAATGTAAAAGAAGTGGAGAAAAATTTTAACACTTTTAATTGAGCATATGGAAAACAAAGGATGGGGAATTAACCTTGCAAAGATTCAAGAGCCATCTCAAAATAAAAAAAGGGGGGTATACAATGAAATAAGGGACTGTGAGAGATTTCTCCCACAAGTCTGAAAAAGATTCAGGATTTTCCTATCCCCACCAATAAGAAAGAGGTCCCAAAGTTTATAGTATCATTTGAATATTAGAGATACCACCTTCCATCTCTGTGACTGATTTTGACATCCTTTTAAAAAGTTATTAGGTAGAAATATGAATGTGATTGGGGACTTGAGCAGAGCAAAGCTTTTGAAGAAGCCAAAGCTGCTATACAATTGACCTATACAAACCGCAAAGGAAGAACTTGGGGTGCAGCAGTCATGGAGAACCTCCTATCTGAATTCTGGCAACAGTTGGGTGAATCCAGGCAAGAGCTGAGAGTATGGAAGAGGAGCATGGAGTTTGGAAGTCAGCCTTGAATTAAGATGAAAGGACCTTTATTTGGGTACTCAGTGATGACTGATGAGATTATAACTTACTGTGATCTAGGGGTGAATGTCTTCTGTACTTTCCACTATACCTTAAGGATGATTAGCTTAAAGATGATTGGAAGCCAGCCTCTAATCAAGATGAAAGAAGACTTTAGATGGGTACTTTATATCGACTGAGGAAATTGTGACTTACTGAATGATATATTTTATTTAAGACTATGGAAGACTATGTGGCCACCTTAGTAATAAGTTATTATGTTATATTGTTGTGAATGTTGTGCTATAGTTTCTTGAATGTTTTCCTTTAGTTTATTGCTGAATAAATAGAGAGTTCATTATACTATGAAATTAGATCTTTAAAGTTATTCACAGCAGCAATCCTCAGGAGAGCTGCTTGTGATTGGCTTTACAAGCAGCTAGATGGAGGGAGGCAAGAAGACATAGGCAAGGAGATTGCTAGGCTGCTGAGTGTTTGTTGTGGGAAAGTTAACAGATGGTGTGACTTCCTTCTGTATTATGGTGTATTAACTTCTTTGTTGCTATGATGAATTTGGTTTTGTGATATTGGGATTTGACTTTTTGGTGTCTGAATAAATGTTTTGCTTCTGTCTTCTATATGGAGAGTCTGTTATATTTTGTGATTAAGAACTGTGCAGGCATATTCATAGTTACTGTTGGTGCTGTGAATATTGTGTTGATGCTACAATGGCACAATATATGAAACACCAGGCTTAGAATCAGGATGACTCATCTTCCTGAATTTAAATCTGGTCTCAGACACTTATTATTTGTGTTCCTTAGGTAAGTCTCTTCACTCTGCTTGCCTCAGTTTCCTCATTTGTAAAATGAGCTGGAAAAGGAAATGACAAACTACTCCAGTGTCCTTGCCAAGAAAACCCCAAATGGGGTCACAAAGGGTTTGATATGACTGAACAACAAGCAACAAACTGGATCAGGAAGATCATAGAGGTGACTGTCTCAACTTCCACTTGAAGGTCCCCAGAACATAGCTTCAAAATCTAGGATTAACCCTAAATGTTGGAACTGCCTTTCTAATGCTACAGACCACCAGTGATGTGCTTCCACCAAGATTACTAGTTGATCATCAATTACTCAGCTGAACTCAATTATCTTTTAGAAAAGGATGTTTTTACTAAGGTATTATAGTAAGAACAGATGGTGCAAACATTGCTTCTGAGTCTATTCTCTTACTAGAACATTCAAAGTCTAGGTAAAAGTGGGGTCAACCTTAGAAAATATTTGTGACAAAGGGGTAACTCATGATAACACTAGTCCTCAAAAGATTCCCTTTAGAAACGATGCAGTCTATTTCTGTTGGGTTCTTTTTTTCTTTTTCTTTTTTGCGTTTTGGAGGGCAATTGGGGTTAAGTGACTTGCCCGAAGTCACATGGCTAGTTTTTTTGTGTCAAGTGTCTGAGGTCGGATTTGAACTCAGGTCCTCCTGACTCCAGGGCCTGTGCACTCCACTGCACCACCTAGCCACCCCTGTTGGGTTCTTTGTAGAGCAGTGAGTCTGTATATAGTTTGTCTTCAGTTCCATATGCAAATGCTACTGTCAATTGATCTGGAGATGCTGCCAAGATGGCAGTCCAGAAATCATCTAAATTTAAGGGAAATGAGACCCAGGGAGAATGTGTTACTTCACCACGGTCACACAGAGAGTTTGGAATAGAAGTCAGAATTGTACTTAACTTTGATTCCCCTACCTGTTCTTTTTTACTTCTTTATAATTTTATTAGTTCTTTGGTCACCCCTATGACCTTAATCTCCACTAAGAAAATGATAAATCAACCACTTATCAATGTAATTACCAACATTATATTCATCAGGACAACTGGAGATGGCCCAGGATGCAATGGGAGACCCTGGCCCCTTTAGGCAAAGGCCTTTTCAGGTTCTCATTTTGAGTGAGGTAATGCCCATTCAGTGAATATGCCTCTTTAAGAAGTGAGTCAAGGGATGGGCCCTTTAATTTAAAAACAAAACAAAACAAAACAAAAAAAACTCTGCCAACAGTGTACCAGAGTGTCTATATTCCCATAACTCCTTCATCTTTTTTTTTTCCTGTGCCATTTTGCTTGGAGTTAGGTGAAATGTAAGAGTTATTTTTTTAACTTACATTTCTCTTACTATTCGGGACTTGGAGCATGCAGTTGGATTTTATATTCTAACTTGCAAACCTTTTGAAAACTGTTTATATCCCTTGACCATTTACATATGTTGGAATATCTTTTAAGTTCTATGTTTTTGTATCAGTTCCCTGTGTTTTGGATATCAAATATTTATAGTAATATTTAAGGAAAATTATTCTATGATTTCTTTTTAAATTTTGTCTTTTATTTGTGTAATTGAAAAAATATGTAGTAAAATTGACTATCTTATTATTTAATATCTCAGTGAATCAGTAAGCATTTAATTTATGGCTTCCTATGTGCCAGCCATTGTACTAAATTCTGGGAAATGTAAGGAAATGGAGGGAGGAAAGTGGTTGCACTCAGGGAATTTGTAATCTATTCCTTGTTTTGTTAGAATTCCTTCCAAAGCCATAGATGAGAAAAGAACCTGTTCTTTTCTAATTCTTTTTTGCCTTTTTTTTTTTTGGAGGGCAATTGGGGTTAAGCCACTTGGCCAAGGTCACACAGCTAGTAAGTGTTAAGTGTCTGAGGCAGGATTTGAAATCAGGTCCTCCTGACTCCACAGCCAGTGCTCTACTCACTGCGACGCTTAGCCACCCCTTCTAATTTTTAAAAATGATATTAGCATACAATTTTCATATCACTTATGAGCTTATTATAGTATAGAATATAATTCAATAAAAGTAGCTAGCATTTATATAGCACTTTAAGGTTTGCAAAATGTTTTACAAATGTTATCATTTTATCCTCAAAACAATTTTAAGAGGTAGGTGGTACTATCATCTACATTTTACAGATGAGGAAACAGAAAGACAGAGGTTAAGTGACTTGCCCCAGGTCAAACAATTAATAATTGTCTGAGGCAGAATTTGAACTTAGGTCTTCCTAATTCTATGTCCAGGACTCTATCAGCTATGCCATATACCACATAGAATGGAGTCAATATTATATACTAAAAAAATCCAACCAACCAACCAAACAAACAAAAACACCAAAAAACAAGAACTGATTTTTAGTCTTGGGATCTGGGTTCCAATTCCACCTCCATACTTTCAATCGGTGTAATTTTAAGCAAATCATTTAACCTCCCTCAGTTTCTCATTGGAATAGATGACCTCTGAGGTACCGTCTAGCTATGATTTTATCATCCTATGTTGATAATCCTAATTAGTCTAATCCTAATTCCTGCCAAACTACTTTCCTTTTCTTTTTTGATGATTCTTTTCAAAACGGGAATCTTTCCTCTAGAAATTTATGTTCTTGGGTTTATCAAACACTAAGCCAGTGTTTTTACTCACTTCTATTAGACAATGACATTTATATAGTGCTTTAGCTAGAATATATTGTTTCGTTTGAGTTCCACAATAGTTCTATGAACTGGATATTACAGATATTCATCCCATATTACAAATGAGAAAATCAAGACTCAGTATCACACAGTTCAAGAATATTGAAAGCAGGATTTGTACCTAGCTACAATATAGCCACAATAGTTTACTTTCTTGAAACATTTTGTGGTAGAGTGGGGAAAAGTACTTTACTGGATTCCAGTTCAATCTATTGCTCTAACTCTTTGATTCCCAGTTTCTTCATCTCTAAAATGGGGAAATGATGGGGTCAGCTAAATGGCACAGTGAATAGAATGTCAGGAAGACTCATTTTGCAGAGTTCAAATCTTACTTTAAACATGTATTAGTTGTGTGACCCTGGGCAAGTCACTTAACCCATTTACCTTCATTTCCTCATATATAAAATGAGATGAAGAAGGAAATGGCAAACCACTCTTGTATCTTTGCCAATAAAACCCAAAATAGGGGCACAGAGAATTAGGCATGACTGAACATGACTAAACAATAACCAAAAAATGGGGAAATGGTCACATGATCCTTAAGATCCTTTCCAGTTCCAATATTCAGTGAGTACATATCTCTGAGTATGCCTACTATCAAAATATTTTCTGAGGTTTTCTGATAATGTTATTAAATAAGAGGATTGACCTGCTTCACAGTGAAATTAAAAAAAAACATTTTAAGAGAATTAAAATAAATTAGTTAAATTTAGACTAAATTAAGAGTTCAATGACACAACAATCTGGACTATTGAACTTTGATAAAGGGAAAATCTGGTGCCCTCTACCCCAGTTTAAGATTCAGTGATATAAAAATCCAGAATCCTAGCTCATATGAGCTTTTATACAGGGCTTTATAGTTTATGAAGTATGTTTACACCAATTATCTTTTTTGATCTTCATAAAAGTAATGATTTTCTCCATTTCACAGTTAAGTAAACTGAGGCTGGAAGTGACAAAATGACACATTGAAGAAGACACATTTAGAAAGTGGTCAAATGAGGACTGAAGCCCAAGCCTCTTGACTCTGAAATCTTGTGCTCTTTCTACCATGTGACCCCTGACACTAAATATTTAAAGGGGAAAGGATCAATCATTTGGCAAAACGTTTCCACTACTCTTTTTTATGGAACTATTTGTCTATGTCACATAACTTATCAGTTGATTTAAAAGCCTTAAATTATTCTCTAGGTATTTCATGAAGACTTATTTTTTTCTTCATGAGAAAAAAGAAAAGAAATCTGATTAAGTTCCTCAAGGTCAGGAACTATGCTGTGTACCTCTTTTATGCTCCCACCATATCTCCTGGCAGTTGTATGAGTAGAGGAGATGATTACAATATTCGTCTTGACTTGTTGATAGGGTATCTTCCTGAGTACAAAACATGTTTCCATTTAAAATCTCATTTGTTGCTAATAAAACCACTTTTATCAGCATTGAAGACATTACTCTCCCTATGGTACACCAAGAGAGAGAGATTTAAGTGATTTACCAGAAGACTAGCAAGACAGAATGATATACCAGCAGGACTATAACTTGACTGGGGTTACAAGTGACAATCAGGGCTTTCTAATGTAGAGGCTGGTGGAATGCACTTGTAGCCCATCAGGGTAGAATCAAGAGATCTTAGGAGCTAGTTAGCAAGAAGAATTGATTAGAATATGAAACTACAAGGTGTCTATGAATTCATAGTAGAGGTTGTACCCTCATCTTGATTTGAGAATGCATTTGGTGCCATTAGCCTCAGGCATAATTAGCATTGCCCCAGGCATAAATATTGCTACTTATAACTCTACATACCTAAGCTGTAGCCACTATATAGAATCATAGAATTTTGGAATAAGGAGACAATTTGTTAAACATCTGGTCCAACTTGAAGGAGATTGAGGATCTCCTCTGTGGCATCCTTGACAACTAGTTGTTATATCTCTGCTTTGAGGACCATTAAGGAGGCATTCAAGTGGTTTGGTAGCTAGAACTCAGGGCTCTATCAAGAAGAAATGAGTTCAGATTCAGCCTCAGACATTTCCTACCTTTATGACTCTTGGCAAGTCACTTATATGCTACCTGCCTCAGTTTCATCTTCCAGGGTTGTTGTAAAGATCAAATGAGATATTTATGAATCACTTAAAACAGTGCTTGGCATATAATATGCGTTCAATACATACCTATTCCGTTTCACTCTATTTCAAGAACACACTATTAATAGTCAACTAATTTAATTTTTAGATAGCTTTAGTATTTTTTTTTCTTACATCATACCTAAATCTGCCTCTTTGCAGCTTTTGTCCATTAATCCAAGTTCTGCCCTTTGGGACCAGCCAGAACAAGTCTAATATTTTTCCCCATGTGATAACCCTTCAAATATTTGAGGACAACATATGAAGACACTGAGTATCCTTAACTTCAAGTATAATACCATGCTTGGGCCTTGTATTGGCAAATTAGATTTGATTTGTTGTTCGAGCTGAGCTAAATTCCTCCATCTCAGGATATGAGACAATAACATTGTGACATGAACAGAAATAGGTCTTTCAGAACCACTTTGGTTTGGCAAATCCTGGGTAAAGTATCTGTCAAAAATGAGTTGCACTAATAATAGTTCAGCTACTTAGAATCATAGACTATTATTATAATAGATTTTAAGATTATCTAGTCCAACAGGATTGTAAATTGGCCTGACCCATTTAGGTCATAGATTTAGAGATGAAGGTCATAATTTCTAAACCAACCCCTTTCCCTTTTCTCTCCCTGCTATAATCAGGAAGCTAAGACCCAAGAATATCAAAGGACATTTCCAACTGGTAAGTGGCAGAGCTAAGACTCAAACTCATGTTTTCTTTTCCTTTTTTTTTGGAGGGGGTGAAGGCAAGGCAATTGGGGTTAAGTGACTTGCCCAAGGTCACACAGCTAATAAGTGTGTCAAGTGTCTGAAGCCAGAATTGAACTTAGGTCCTCCTAACTCCAGGGCTGGTGCTCTATTCACTGTATCACTTAGCTGCCCATCAAACTCATTTTTCTGAGTCTAATACTGTGCATTTTATACCACCTTGTGACATTAGATCAGGGACCACCTGATAGGCCAGATATTAGTTCCATGCCAACTCTGGGCAAGTCATTTTTCCTCTCTGCATTGTAAATTTCTGTAAACTGGGGGTAATTACATTTGCCATAATGTGTGTCACATTATTTTTACAGGGAAAATTTTTTAAATAATGTCAAAAGACTTTAGACTTTTGATTAAAGTGGTGTCCAATCAGGACATAAAAACTGATGATGAAATAGGATTCCTACTTCTTGTTTGAGAAAGGAACAAGCTGGACTAGAGGTTTCTAGAATGAGAATGGTCATGTGTTGATTTGTTCCCTTGAATATGTTTATTTATTGCAAAGAAAGCTTCCATTGTGGGGACTAGTGGGGATAGGCACTGTCTTTTTTTTCCTTTTGGTATCCCTAGCACTTAGCACAGCCCCTTGTACATAGCTGGCACTTAAATGTTTATTGACCAACTGACAAATTAAACATACATTATGAAAAAACAAATTCCATCTGTTAAGACATTTGTGGTTTCATATTTATTTCTCTTTTCTGTATTTTAATATTTCTATTCCCCAATGTTTGTTAAGTTTATGATAAAAAATAAAAAGGGGAAGGGAAAATTTTAGTAAATTATAAAGCACTAATAAATTATAATTAATACTATAATTTTTTGTCACTGGGCAGATTCTTGTGCATTGAGTTATTCTATTTCCAAAACCCAGAGTGAGTTCAGAGTTCATAATCACTTGTATGATTAATTCATATAGGCTGATGATATATGGTGAATTCCTGTTACATTCCTAAATCGACTGTAAGCAAACTCTAGAACTGTTCCCTATTTAGCCCCCATTTTTCAATTACCTATTTTATATAGCTCTGTTCTCTAAACTGTAGACCAAACCAAAGGAGAATTCATATCTTTTCACTGAACCTTATAATGTTTGGAGGACATTCACACTAAGGTATTCAGGGAAACACAATCCTTTTGATGTTTTATTCTAAAGTATTAGAAAGTAAAGTCTGTCTCTTTGTAGCCCCAGAATTTAACTAGCATCTTGAATATAGTGGATACTTAGTAAATGATTATTCAATTGAATCAAATTAGAGATGAGTATGAAAGGAAATTTTATCAAGCCTTATTTCTATAAGTATTTTGATATGCACTATATGACTGTGTATAACACATTGAAACAAATTCAACACAATTGCCCATTATAAATGAGCAATATTCCTGGCATGAAAACAAAGAATGATGGATGAAACTTGGAATGATTTGTCTATAGCTAAATCCCTTTATGCCTTCCTTGTGTTTTTTTTCTACTATTTGATTCCAAACAGGGCTGACACAGAACCAAGTGCCATGCAAAATCAGATTAAATTAACAAAATATAGCACTTGGAAATATTTAAGTTATATATATATATTAAGGAAAACTTTAATTTTAGTATGGGGAAAACTACAAGTATTTATTCATTTTGTTACTCTATAACATTCTATTTCTTGAAAGAATGAACATTGTTAAAAATGGAAGGTGAAGAAACATCACTGTTGACTATGCCTGAGTTTCATGTACTCAAAACTGATATCCTAATCAGTCTTGTAAAGAAGGCTAAAAAAAATCACCTCCGTGTGTGTGTGTGTGTCTGTGTGTGTCTGTGTGAGTGAGAGAGAGAGAGAGAGAGAGAGAGAGAGAGAGAGAGAAAGAGAGAGAGGTGAGGGGCGAGAGAGGGTCCTCTTCAGTCCCTTTCTGAGAATAATGCTTTTAAATGCACAAAATAAACAATATACATTTACAAAGGAAACCAGCTGTATTGAAATGCAGTTATCAAAGTATTTTTTTAAGTACATGAATTCCAGGTTAAAAAACTCCTATTTTTTTTTTTTTTTTGCATTCTTGGAGGGCAATTGGGGTTAAGTAACTTGCCCAAGGTCACAGGGCTAGGTTTTTGTTTGTGTGTGCATTAAGTGTCTGAGGCCATATCCAAACTCAGGTCCTTCTGACTCCAGGGCCAGCTCTCTACTCACTGCGCCACCTAGCCGCCCCAGAAAACTCCTATTTTTAAAGGTAATGAAATAAAGATCCTCTTATCTACTGGTGTTACAATTACTGTTTATCATGGTCAGTGAATTATGTATGGAGAAAGACAAAATTTACCTCTCCTTTTCCCTTTTCTGAAAATGGGGAGGGTGAGGGATTGAAGAAGGAATTGCACAAAGTCTCAAAGTATAAATTCATTGAAACTAATAAAATAGCTATAGAGGACGTATGGCCTAGGCGATAAGTATGTGGTTTCAGGCAGACCTCCATGCAGATCCCATCTCTGACACTTATTAGGTGTGCTTTTTAAAGTTTTGTTTCATTTTCCTGTATACCTCCATTGAAACGTTATCCAACAGTCTATGAGACTTCAGCCAAGTCTGTTAACCTTGCTGGGTCTCAGTTTTCTCATTTAGCCTCCCTGATGTGTTATGTTGAGGCAGTCCTTCACGCTGATCTTTGGCATATAAGAAAAATAACTAGGCTATTATGGGATCATGGATCCTACAGCAGGGGAACCTCAAAAGCCACTGAATGCAATGGTCTATTTTTTTTTTTTACAGTAGAGAAAACAGGCTGAGGGAGGTTAATGTTTTGTTTCCCACCCTCCCCCCCCCACGTTCACATAGTTAATTAGGAAGCTCTTAAATGAAAGTCTTCAGGGGAAGAAAATAAAAATAAAATTCATGAACTCCGGTTGAGAATATTGTAGGGGGGAATTGTGAGGTATGGGTTGGACTAGGAGATTCTGTGCTTTTGTCAGCTTTCCTTTTTTTCTTTCCTCAATCCTTGGATGACCATGGAGTAAAATAGTGCAAAATGACCTTTTATGCTTTTAACATATACAACAAAGAACCTTTCAAAGTCCTATGTTCTGTGTGGGTAATTATTCTGGGAGTATAGAAATTAGTGATTACAAAAATAATTCTGTCTCCACTGACTAAAAGAAAAGGGACATGTCTGGGGATTTTCTATGTATTATGAGAGCTCGTGTCAAAATTCCCCACCTTTTCAATTCCTCATTATAACTTTTTTAATCATTGTGATACTTTGTTTAGGGCAAAGAAAAATTAATTAATAGGGAATTTTTCTTTAGAAAATGGTATTCAATAATGACTCCCTTATAGTGAGACATTTTTTGTCTGTGATATATAGCAAAACATTATTTGACAAAAAGAAATTACCTTTAGGTACTTCTTTAAGAAGGTAAACAGCACCATTTTAGGGCATGGGGAGGAGAGGAGTGGTGCCTCAACTTCCTGTGATTGTAGTATTGCCCTCTATTAATTATTTGCAACTTTTCTAGGAATTAAAGTCACAGACAGTTGCTTGGGACACTAAGAGGTTAAGTGACTTACTCAGGATCTCATGATTAATGTGTGTCCAAGGCAAGAATCAAACCCAGATAATTCTGAACCTTAAACCCATTCTTCTCTCTGCTCGGTCCTGTTGTCTCTCTACATATTTTAGAGGGATAGAAGATATAACTAGCACAGTGCCTGGTATATAGTAAATGCCTGTTTACTAACTACCTGGCTCTAAATTTAGAACTCACTGCTTTTTCTATTCTTTACTTATGGTATTCTTTCAAAAGGAAATGAATCCCAAGACCATAGCATTGGCCCAGAAGATACAAGATATAGGTGGATGAGTGCTCATTTTGAAGTAACAGAACACAAGTTTGAATGTGACCTTTGCCATGATAAAATGGAGGAAGGTTTGGAGTCAATTGACTTGGTTTTAAATTCTACCCTTTGTCACTGACTACAGCATCTTTGGCACCTTAAGCAAATCTCTTGATGTCTCTGGGCTTCACTTTCCTCATTTGTAAAATTGGATTGGATAGCCACTAAGGTCCCTTCTAGTTCTAATCTGGTCCTTTGACCTCTCTCTATCTCAGTTTCCTTATCTATAAAACAAAGAAGTTGAACCAGATAACATTTCAGCTCCCTTCCATTTCTCTCTATGATTCTATAATCTTATAGCCCTATAATTAGCCCAGTGTCCCAGTCCCAAAGGGTCAGTCAAATCTAGTAATCATCTAGGATCCCATCATTATTTTTCTTTAGGTCAATTAAAGGGAATATGTGTTTGGAAAGGGTATTGGAGTTGTGGTGATACGGAATTGAGAGGCTAATGCAATACTCAGACCTATTCATTTGAAGATTTGAAAGCAATTTATAAACTTTGGATAAGTGTCACTAAGTCTGAGGGATAGGAACATGTGGTTATTATTACCAGAATCCCACCTCAAGCTGCCCACAGCTGAGAGAACTGATGAGACTCCACCATTGTAGGAGTATGGGGTGGGACATCATATAAAAGGAGAACAGGGATTGTGTTTTGAAGATTAGCCCCGTTTTAGCCACGTGGGAACTGAGACAAATGAAATGGCTTTATATCAGCTCCAAAATGCTGTTAAGGAAGGGCAAAGGAGAGGTGTCATAGAGTATCAGTAGTTCTGAATGTTATAGTGAGGATTGGGGCTTTCAATGAATAAGATTTACTTTAGGAGCTACACATGGGTATCCAGGGAAATTCTTTTACTTCTTCCTTTCATTTGACATTTTCCTGGTATAAGTTAGATGCTTTTCCATATGTGCATGCCTTGTCTTCAGCATAGGATTTTAACTTCCAATGAGGAATGCATACCACCATTCTTTCTATACTTACTAACAGTTTCTTCACAATCTTTCTCCCACTTTCCTCTCACCCTTTTCAAACTCTCTTCTGGGCACTATATGGTCCAGTCAAATGGGCATTCTTGCCACATGACATTTCACGTCCCGTCTCTGAGTCTTTGCATAGAAAGCTTGCCCTGTGCTTAAAGGGCATTTTGTCCTCACCACGATCTCTTAGAAGTCCTGGCTTCTTTCAAAGCTCAACTCAACACCACATCTAACATGAGGTTTTTACAACATTTTGATTATACTGAAGTCATTGATAAGAAGGCTAATTAGCACAGGACCAAGCACAGATCTATGGGGCATAGTAACCACATAGTAGCTGAAACAAACTGTGTTTAGATAGATATAATATAAATAGATTTATAAAGAGATGATATATTGACATATTTACCTATATCTATCTATCTGAGCTATATAGGATGTTTGCAGAGACTAGCACCTCTGGTGTGAGGGTGTGCTGAACCCCTTTCAGGGTTGCTTATCAATCTTCCATGTCTTCCTGTACTCCAGTTCTCTCCAGTGGCTCCAAGAAGTGGTAGCATTCACTGTGGCCACCGAGTAAAACCATCTCAGCAGATAGCTTAAACTATGTTGAAGGCAACCGACAAGATTCAAACCCTTCAATGAGGTAGGGGGATGTCTACCCCAAGCATGTGAAGACTTCTCCTCCAGTGGAATGGACCGATAGAAACAATTTGTTCCTACAGCCATGAAGGTGACTGAAGTATGCTCTGTGGAGTGTTTGGAGCTTGGTTAGACATCGAAGACACCAAGGTCATCCACTGAATCCCAAGCCATTACCAGTTGTTCTGACTTTTGTCTTGCCACTGAACTTCAATGACTCTGGAAGAAAGACCAAAGCTGATGTCTTTGTACAACTTTGTCTCACTTAAAATCAGTTTATGCATGAGTCAAGACATTACCCTGGGAAGTCATTGGCCCTCTTTGAAAACAAAGGACAAGCAACAACTTCTCTCTTTCTCTCTCTCTCTCTCTCTCTCTCTCTCTCTCTCTCTCTCTCTCTCATTCATGTATACGTTTATACATACATATTTGCACATAGATATGTATTCATATACACACATGTGTATGTATGTATATGTATTTTGGTCCAGATCTGTGATTTATTATTTTATTAGTGACAATCTTCCATAAGCAAAACAGATAAACAATTACTTTTCAATTTAGTGTCTTACAGAATTGTCTTGAGCACTGAAAATCTAGCACATAGACAACTTGCCCAGGGTCACATGGACAGAATGTTCTAGAAGTGAGGCTTGAGTTTCTCTTCAGTTGTCTGTAAGGCGCTTGGTTCTTCTTCGGAAGCTAAGGCCACGTTGGGGTGAATCCTCACTTCAGCTGGTGACTAGCACCACTACGAACAAGCCTCTCCTCATCCGTCCGCTGAAATGGCCATCTCTGAGCTAACCTGCATCTACTCTGCCCTCATCCTTCACGACGACGATGAGGTTACTGTCACGGAGGATAAAATCAATGCCCTCATTAAAGCAGCAGGTGTAAATGTTGAACCATTCTGGCCTGAATTATTTGCCAAGGCCCTGTCTAATGTCAACATTGCAAGTCTCATCTGCAATGTAGGAGTTGGTGGACCTGCCCCAGCAGCTGGTGGTGCTGCCCCTGCTGGAGGGGCTGTTCCTGCTAGCACAGCTGCCCCAGCTAAGGAGAAGAAAGAGGAAGCAAAAAAAGAAGAATCTGAGGAGTCTGAGGATGACATGGGCTTTGGTCTGTTTGACTAAATATTTTTTTATAACATTAAATAAAAAGCTTAACTCAAACTAAAAAAAAAAAGAAGTGAGGCTTGAATTCATTTTCCAAAATCCCTTGACTGCTAGTGCCTCTTCTGCCATGAAATTACCTTGTCTTTAATTTGTATACTATATGCAAACAAGCTGTCACACCCCCACCCCACACCCAACTTCTTCAAGAAGAGACCATTTTTATTAGCTTTCTAATTAAAAAAAAAAATGCATATTCAATTTGTTAATCCTTTCCTTTTTATTTCATTAATGTATGTTTTTAGAGATATAATTTTCCTCTGAAGATTGCTTTAGCTACATTCCAGAAATTTCCATACATTGTTTTAACATTATAATTGTCTTTCAATTAATTGTTTCTGTAATTTCTTCTTTAGGATATCATTAAGTTTCTGCTTGATTCTTCTATTTGTGTCTTCTAAATTGATTATGATTTTTATTGTGTTATAATATGTAAAGGTTATATTTTCCCTTTCTGCCCTTGTACATTTGTTTGCAATTTTTGTTCCCTAATATATGATCAGTTTTTGTGAAAATTCCACGTGATGCTGAGAAATACATATATTCTTCAGCAGCCTCATTTAAAAGATAATGTAAGTCTTTTAGCTTTAGTTTCATCAGCAATTTGTTCAATTTTATGTGTTTTTTCTTGTCTTTCTGTTGAATTTGTTCAAAACTGAGGGACAATAGTCTTCTGCTATTATTGTATTTCTGTGTATGTCTCCTTGTAATTCAGATAATTTTTCCATTTATGAATTTATGTGCTAATGCAATTGGAACATAAAATCAGTATTGATATTGTTTCATTGCTTATGATTCCCTTCACTACATGTTTTGGCATTTTAACATAGGGTTGTCTTTTGTTTTGCTTTTCTAGAAGCAAACTGTGTATTCCTTCGATTGGAACTTTGTTTTCTGTATTCAGAAGCTCTCATTAGGTTTTCTTGTATTTTTCCTGCATTTTGGTGTTCAGGTTTTTTGATTTGGGGATATTCTTTTTGGAGGCCTGCAAACCTTAACTTGTTTCTAAGCATCTTGTTTTCAAGATTAATGTATTTTTCTTGTATAAGGATTATGTATGCTTTTATTTCTATTGCATTTCTCCTCTTCTTCCAACCTGTCCTTCCTTTCAGTATTTTTGTATTTTTAATCAGTTCTCTCTTTCACATCTATAAGAAAATTTGCCACCATGGAGTCAAGTTTTTCTATATTACTATTTATGGCATGCATACCATAAATGTACCATCTGTTCTCTTTCAGAAAGACTATTATTTCTCTCTTGAGCTATTTGAGAACATTCTGCTGTGGTTCTTTACTCTCTTGAGAACCAGAACTGTTTGTAAACTTTTAAATGACTTGGTGACCATCTTCCTTTCTATTTTAAGATCTTCCCTGTTGGTGTAACTGCTTATATTCTCAATTTTTAATCGAGTTTTCTTCCTCCTGAGAGTTTTGATAGTTTCAGTCCTTTTTCTTTATTTCTTTCTTTTTTTTTTTTAAGCAATTGGGGTTAAGTAACTTGCTCAAGGTTACATGGCTAGTCATTATTTATGCGTGGGTGCTCATTTTCTGAGGCCGGATCTGATCTCGGGTCATCCAAACTCCGAGGCCGGCGCTCTTACTCACTACGCCACCTAGCCACCCCTTTAGGGCAATTGGGGTTAAGTAACTTGCCCAAGGTTACACGGCTAGGTTTTTGTTTGTGTGGATTAAGTGTTGGAGGCCTGCTGTGAACTCAGGTCCTTCTGACTCCAGGGCTAGTGCTCTATTCACTGCGCCACCTAGCTGCCCCTCAGTCCTTTTTCTTATGTTATTCACTTTCTGACTTCTTTCCCCTGGAGTTTGACCTCAAAGCTTCCTCAGCCTCCACTCACTTTGGGGAATTCATTTTTCAATCAGCCTCAGTCTCTGTCCCATTCTGGGAGTGGGGGAAGGTGCAGAAATGGTACTAGCTATATACCAGTCCCCTTTCTTCAGGCCTAATGCACCTTGCCTTCCCACATATGCTGGTACTCTGTCCTAGTTTTTTTTTTTCTTTTATTGTTTGTCTGCACACTGATGAAGCATGCTACTATCCCAGGTAAAATGCTATATACTTTCCTATCCGTTTTCCTCCTCTAGAAATGGGTGGGCTGAGCTGAGGTCTGCTGTTTTTTTTTTTTTTTTACCACAGAATGGTGGAGTAAATGACAAGAACAAAGTTTGTCAGCAGAGACTGTAACTGCAAAGAAATCCTAACATTGAGCAAAGAATGGATTACTGAGAACAAGCTGGTGGGTAGAGTTGTACACCCTGACAAAGGATGAGGCTAGTGAGGTAGGAGGTGGTAAGTGAGTGGGTTAGGGGTTAGTTTGTTAGCTTGTTGAGTTTCTTGCTGTCTTGACCTGTGGGGACAAATGCACCTCTTGAACATAATTCCTTTTGGGGAATTGCTTTTTGAATGTTTGTGAGGACTAGAGAAAATGTGTAGTCCTCCATTTTGTTGATCATAGGACCCACAAGTTGCAGGAAAACACTTAACTTTTGTCTTTATATCTCTAATACCTAGAACAATATCAGAAATGTAGTAGGCACTTAGTAAACACTTCCTGACTAATTCCATTTATTTTGATATGTATCATCTCCTTATTTGGTAAGTATTTTGAAGTTTACATATCTCTCCGAATAGAATCTAAGCTCCTTTAGGTAAGGGATTATTTTCATTTTTATCTTTGCATTTCCAAACAACTCTCACAGTGCCTGGTACATAATAGGTACTTACAAATGATTATTGTTTGATTGGATATGGCTCAAGAAATCAGTCAACTGATTGAAAAACAATCTCATACCTTAATAACACACTGTTGTCTCAGAGTCATACCATGTCAGCAACCATCTAGTCCTGACTACACAGGAGGAGAACTACTTTTTACAATATCCATGGCAAGTGGTATTCCAATTTTGCTTGGAGAACTCCAATAAGGACTCATTACTTATAAGGCAGCTTTGATCCCAAGTTCATTTATCTCTAACAGGAAGTTTTGCTTTCTATTTATATTTTGACAGATTCCTCTGATTTCTCTCAGTTTTGTCTTCTGGGGACAAAAAGAACAGGACCCTATTCTTAACTCTTTTAACCATTCAAGTGCTCAAAGACAGGTCATGCATCTTTCTTAAGTCTTATTCTTTTTCCAGCTAAACAGATCTAGTTTCTTTAATTGATCCACATATGCTATGATCTCAAGAACCTCTCTTTATCCTAGTTTCCCTGTTCTGGTCATTCCTCAGTATCACATCCAAAAAAGGTTATGCTCCAAGTATGATATGGCCATGGTGTACTCAGTCATAGTGCCAAGTTCCTTGGACTGTACATTACATTGATGTTTCTTAACGCAGCCTAGTACTGCTTCACCCTTTTTACTACCATATTATACTGTGACCGTCCACAAAAATAGACTTCAAAATATGTTTAGAGAAACTGTTTTCTTCCTAAATGGCTTCTTATGCTTCAAAGCAAAATTTTTTCACCTTGAATGTAAGATTTTATATTTAAATTGATTGATTTTTATCTTACTAGATTTAACCCAAGGTTCTAGTTTGTCAAAATCTTTTAAAATATTGATTGTTATTCAGAGTATTAGCTATCTCTACACACTTCGTGTCATCTACAAATATGATGAGCATTCCACATATGCCTTTAACAGTATTATCTTTAAAAATTTTAAATATTACAAGGTCAAGCAGAGGTCTATGGGGAATGGTAACCAGATAGAAGCTGAAGTAAATTATATTTGTGTATATGTGCATATATGTCAATATACATATATATATAGACATACATGTATATTGTGCATATGTGTATGTACATGGACAATATTTGTACACATACAAATGCTTATTTCCTTGGTATTTGTGAGTTTGCATATCTCCCCAAATAGAATCTAAGCTCCTTTAGGTAAGAGGCTGTTTTCATTTTTATATATGTGTGTATGTCTATATTATATTTGTATGTGCTTTTCCCTATCCGTGATTTCATTAGTATAGGTCACTAGTGGCAACTAAACTCCCTCTAACAAATCAGATCAATAATTGCTGAGTATTCCCAGACATCCAAAGGTCAAATGATTTGCCCAAGGTCATAGAGTCAGAATATGTCAGAGATAGATCTTACACGAATCTTTCTGACTCTAAGGCTGACTCTATGCATCATACCATGAATACACAGATGTGTTAACAATAACTACATTTATATAGGACTTGACGGTACACACAATTATTTACTGTCTCACTTAATCCTCATCTGTAGAAGGATAATATCTGCAAATATATTATCACCATTTTACATATGAGAAAATTAAGGGGTCAAAGGATATGTATGGTTATAGCTAGGAAGTATCAAAAGCAGAATTTGAACTTTGATCTTTATAACCCAAAGTCATGGACACTATTCCATGTGCCATCCAGCTTTCCACTATAAAACTCAACTCTTGCCGAAAGTAGCATTACTATATATCTCATTACTCTTTGAATGGATTTTTAGACTACCCTAATCCTATTCATCTCCATAATGAATGGAAATTATTCTCTTGTCACCAACTCAGTATTTCCAAGTTTAACCTAGGCTATTTGGGGTGTTGCTGATAAGCAACAGGAAGAACTATGAGGAAGAAGTGACCAAAAGAAGTGGATATTTAAGGGGATTTTAGGTAAAAAATCTACCTATCACTATCTTGCTTTTCTGGAAATGGCCAAGTCAATATGTTAAAGGGGAAATTGTTGATATGAAAATCCTGGGTATTTATTGGGGATTCCCTTCCTTCCCCACACCTAAATAACGGACTTCCTTTCCAGGGAAGAATTAAATAGTGTTTACAAGTTTTGAGGTCCAGACTTTTGTCTTTGTTCTCTGTCCCCTTTTGAAGTTATTTTTTTCCTGCAGGAAACATAAAAACTTCCTAAGTGCCTCCAATATACCATTTATTGTCTGCTGTCAATAACACTTTATCCCCAGGAGTCCAAAGTCACTTTCATCCTATCCGATGTTATTCTTTCATCTAATATAGCTTCCTTTTTATGTCGCCCCTGTGAACATGGATCTGCTCTTCTTTATTTCGACCTCCTGAGCCACTCAATCTCATTCATACCTCTTATATTTATTGATAGGTCTAAGTTTCTTCTCCCCCAAGTCTCATCTATAAAATAGAAATAATGATATTTACTTTATGTGCCTCCCTGAGTTGTTGCAAAAAGACAAACAAAAATCACATTATAATCCTTAGAGCACTACTGTATAGATGTGAGGCAGCTAGTTTGTGCAGTGGCTAGGGTGCTGGGCCTAGAAACAGGGAGACTCCTCTTCTTGAGTTCAAATCTGGCCTGAGACACCTACTAGCTCTGTGACCCTGGGCAAGTCACTTACTGCTGCTTGCTGCAGTTCCTCATCTGTAAAATGAGCTGGAGAAAGAAATGGCAAACTACTCCAGTACCTCTGTCAAGAAAACTCCAAATAGGGTCATTGAAAATTGGATGTAACTGAAAAGTGACTTAGCAACAACAAATATAAATGTGAATTTTCGTTACTTTTATAATATAGACTTAGAATAACTCACATTGATATAACATCCTAGAGAGGTAGTATTGGATAGTGTAGTGGCCTATTTGAGAGTCAGGAAGAGGGGAAGAATGAATCAAAGAGAGGGAACAATAATTTATCAAACACCTACAACATGCTGGGCACTGTGTTAAACACTTTACTATCATCTCATTTGATCCTAGCACTCTGTGAAGTATGTGCTATTATGATCTCCATTTTATCGTTGAAGAAACTGAGGCAAATAAAGGGTTAGTGTTTGCTCAGGGTCACACAGCTAAGTGTCTGAGGCCATATTTGAATTCCCATCTTTCTCACTCTAGGCCTGCCATTCTATCTCCTGTTCCATTTGACTAAAGAACTGGGTTTTTAAAAAGTCCTGCCTATGAAATTTGCTAGCTGTGTGACCAAGAGCAAATCACTTGACTTTTAATATTAATTATAATGATGTTGATGATAGTAATAATAATAAATTCTTATATAGCACTTTAAGAGTTAAAAATCCTTTCCATATGCTATTTCGTTTTGTTCTTATAACAACTCTGTGATGTAGGAGCTATTCTGATTTTTATTTTACATATTAGGAAGCTGAGGCAGAGAAAGAGTAAGTACCCTGGGTCACATAGCTAAAAAAGAAGTATCTGAGTTAGAATTCTGACCCAAATCTTCCTGACTCCAAGGTCAATACTCCCTTCATGGCCCCAGTGTAAAGCCACACACTAGCAGTTTTCCAGAGGATGGCTGCTGTGAATACTTTCAAGATTCTGATTACGTAATATAGTAAACACTCCATTTGATTCAGTAACAAATCAAAGTAAAACATTCACAGAAATCAAGGTACAGCATTCACAATGTTACAAGTTATCACCGAAAATATAAATACAGCATTCACAACAGCTGATAACTGAAATGGCCACATAGTTTTCTCCACAGCTGTCACAAAATTTTCAACAAAGTACAGTCATTTAGTCAATCAATCATTCAATCAACTCAATCATTCAGTTATCCTTAAGGAGGCTTGGCTTGCCTCCTTAAGGGACACAAAGTACAATAGTCCAAGTTCTCTACTCATGGGGCACACTAAGTTAACTCAATCAGTCACTTATTCAGTCATCATTCCCTTATTCAATCATAGAAAATACACAGGCCCTCCACCCCTAGGTCACTAGTAAACTATAATTTCTTAGTCAGTACAGAGTATCCAAGTAAAGTCTACTTTCTGCTTGACTTGGGTGGTCTCAGATTCCCTGGATCCCCTTCCATGGTCCCAGATCCTACCTGGATTTACCAAACTGTCACCTGAGTTCAAAGGCAGACAGTTCCCAGTCCTTGTCCAACTCTCCAAGCACTTCCTTTTCACAGTGTCCAATTCACCTTAAATCCTTCACAGTCTCTGTTCATGGGAAGTCAAGGCTTAACAAAGCCACCAGAAGGTTCATGCAAAGTACCAACATCACAGACACACTTCCTCAGTCTGCAGCAGCTCCAGCTGGCCCTCAGGGAATCCTCAGCATCTCCAACTGGCCCTCAGCTTCGTCTGGCCCTCAGAAATCCTTAGCAGCCTCAGCAACTATAGTTGGCCCTCTGAAATCCTCAGCAGAAGTTTCATCTGGCTCCCAGAATCAAAATCACTTCATCCAGGTTTCCAAAATAAAAGTCATTCTCTCTAGCCTGAGGGGCCTTTCCTCTTCAGCCTCCCCAGAGGCAGCAGCTTCTGCCTCTATGAATCTTGCTCCAGGAAGATCTATCTGACCCAGGAGGGACTTCTCTTTATATACACATGGCATTAACTCCTTCCTGTTTCAGCCAACCCTTTCTTGTTACATTAGCAACAGGGGTATATATCTTCTGTTTCTTTAACAGAGGCTTGATTAATTACTAAGAGCTCAGTACCTGTTACCTTTGCCAATATTAAGGGATCTTCAAATTCAAATTACATTACCATTACACCCAGTTAGCTGCTGCATTTCCTCCCAATCTCCATGCCACTTTCTAACTGTACCAATGACAGAGGACATGCTCATCTGTCTTAGACCAAGGTTTTCCATATTGGTAATAAATTCTATTATATCAATGAAATCTCAAATTTAGATGAAACTTTTTTAAGGCACTCTAATACTTACAAAGTGTTTTCTTCACTATAATTCTGTAAGATACATATTCAAAGCATATATTTTCCCCATTTTAATGAAGAATAATCTGAGGATCAGAGAGAAAAAGTAACTTATTGAAGGCCACAGAGTAAATGTTGGAGCTTGGCTAGGACTGTTAACCCAGGCCTTTTGACTCTAAAAGTTCAGCTGTATTTTTTTTTTTTTTTGCTTTTTGGAAGGCAATTGGGATTAAGTGACTTGCCCAAGGTCACAAGGCTAGTTTTTGTGTTAAGTGTCTGAGGCTGGATTTGAACTCAGGTCCTCCTAACTCCAAGGCTGGTGCTCTATTTACTGTGCCACCTAGCCACCCCAGACTCTAAAAGTTCAGAAGAGTAGACCAATGTCCCTTGTTGTCTCTCAGCTGACTCAAACTGTGTTTTCTATATGAATTTCATACGTTTATTTTCAATATGGTTTGTAATTCAGTTATTTCAGTACTGTCTGGTTCTTCATGACCACATTTGGGGTTTTCATGGCAAAGATTCTAGAGTGGTTTGTCATTTCCTTCTCCAGCTCATTTTACAAATGAGGAACCTGAAGCAAATAGGATTAGGTGACTTGCCCAGATCACATGGCTACTAAGTGTCTGGGGCTGAATTTTAACTCAGGTCCTTCTGACTCCAGGCTAGTTGTTTTATCCACTGAGCCACCTAGTGGCAATTCAATATGGCACTCTCTCCCTATTAAGGAAAACAAATAATGTAATACAATAATCATGGGTTTTGTCAGCATTATAAAAGCAAAACCTTTTATTATATTATTGCCATATTAATATTATATTATTTTTATTTTTTATAAAAGCTTTTATCTTTCCACCTGTTCCCCTGGCTATAATGCTTTTCTTACTTCCCCATTTATTGCAAAACTCCTAAAAATAGTAGGTTATATTTAATGCTTCCTCTTTCTTATTTCCCAAGCACTCCTCAATCTCTTTCATTTAGTATTCTGATTTCTCTCTCTACTGCCCTAATAATTGCAACTCATTTTTATAGTCAGTAAGTCAATCTGTAAAAATTTAAGTGCCAATATGTGCCACATACTGTGCTCATCATTTTAAATTTGCAAAACTATATACATCATCTCATTTGAGTCTTACAGCAACTATGTGTAATAGATACTGTGGATATTATTATCACCATTTTCCATTTGGGGAAATTGAGGTGTAGAGAAATTTATTAACTTTGATAAGAATTTGAACGCAGGCCTTCCTGACATTCTATCCACTCTATCACACTACCTTTGCTTCATTAAAATGATCCTTTCACAAATTACCATTACACCCTTGCGCAGCTAGGTGGTGTAGGAGATACAATATGGAATCATAAGTACCTGAGTTCAAATCCAGCCTCAGACATTTACTGCCTGTGTGACCCTGGGCAAGTCACCTAACCATGTTTGCCTCAGTTTCTTCGTCTGTAAAATGAGTTGGAGAAGGAGATGGCAAACCACTCTAGTACCTTTATCAAGGAAACTGCAAATAGGGTCATGAAGAGGTGCATATGATTGAAAAATGACTCAACAATAACAACCACCCTATAGGGAATCCCTGTTCCATTTTGTACATGGATTTTGTACATGACTTTCTCCACAACAGTAGTGAGCACCTTTAGGGGATATATTTTTGCTATGCTTCCTAATTTGCTAATTCCTAATTTGCTTCCTAATAATCAGAATCAAATAATTATCAGAATCAAAAATACCTGTTTATTTTCTTTTGACTGTTAAAAACCTTTTGTTTTATTCATGTTTTCAAAAAGTTAAGCTTTTTTTCCCCTTTACTTCAGAGATTCACATTCTAATATCAGAACTGTAATTATAGAGCTAATTGTGGTGAAATTAAAAAAATGTCTTCCAATAAAATAAAATGTAATGACATGAATATTGAGGCTATGGCAGCATCTATATATGTAGCAGGGCAGGCAGGCAGGCCAGCAGTCCACATGGGGGATGTCTGACTGTAGGCAACAGTCCAGCAGCTGAAAGGTTGACTTTCTCAAAGATATCTTGGAATGCCATATGACTTCATATGGCTGTTGCAATGACAAAGTGAAGTAAGATATTTGAAACCTTTTGAAAAAGTTCAATTTCATATAAAGTGTACTCCATTGGAAATTAGTCACTGAACTGGTTGATGTGAAACTTAGGTAACAGTTCTCAACATTAATTATAGTAAGAATTTTAGTCCTAAATGGATACTTGTAACCTGAGAATATTGTTCAGTATTGAAGCTTCGTTGTTCATATTCACTATATCAGTGGTGTTTCAACTGGAAACTGAATGTTAGGGGAATTCTATGTCAATAAGATACATGTGTTTAGAGAGGCAGCTTGTTACAGTCGATAGAGATCACCGGTCCTGAAGTCAGGAAAATAAGTTTAAATCTTTAGACACTTAACTAGCTGTGTACATTTGTGTGTGTACTTTTTGTCTTTCCCATTAGAATGCAAACCCATTGTGAGTAGATATTGTTTCATTCTTTGTACCTGTACCCTCACCACTTAGCAGAGTGCCTGTGACATTGTAGGCAATTAATATTTGTTGATTGATTGATGGTTTGACCCTGGTTGTTGTTTTTGAGTTATTTTTTAGTCTTGTCTGATTCTTTATGACCCAATTTGGGGTTTTCTTGGCAAAGATGCTGGAGCAGTTGCATTTCCTTTTCCAGATCATTTTACAAATGAGGAAACTGAGGCAAACAGCGTTTAAGTGCCTTGCCCAGGTTCACACAACCAGTAAGTGTCTGAGGCCAGATTTGATATCAAAGAAGATTCGTATTCCTGCCTCCAGGCCTGGCACCCTATCCACTGCATCATCTAGCTTCCCTAGGCAAGACACAATACTTAATCATTCTCTCTTGTCTCTCTCTATGTCTCTGTCTCTTTCTGTCTCTGTTGCTTGCTGTCTTTTTCTGTCCTCTGTCACCCTGTCTCTGTGTTTCTGTCTCTTGCTGTTCCTCTGTTTCTGTCTCTCTCACAGGTCCCTCCTCAATAAAAAGAAGTGATTAATAGCACCTGTCAATGTTATGAGTATCAGATGAAATTCTATATGTAAAAAGCTTTGGAAGTCTTAAAGCATTATATAGGCAGCAGCTATTTTTATTATTTGGGGTCAGAGGTCCTGGGATTCTAATATCGTCTCTGCCACTAATACTTGTGAGACCCTGGGCAAGTCATAACTTCTCCAGACCTCAGTTTCTCACCTATAAAATGAAGGATTTGGACAACCTCTAAAGTTCCTTTCAGCTCCAACTCTGTGGTCTAATGATCTCTAAAATTAAATTCAAGTCTATCAACAGAGGAGACAGCTGCTTTCCAGAAAGCTGATGGGACTTTTATAATAATAGAAGCTAGTCCTTGCAAAGATAATGCTTTTCTTCTGAGAAACTAAAACTTTGTCTAATTTGTCTCTTTAATGTGTCTTCTAAAATTTGTCCCCTTGTCTAACCTATATGTCAGCTGTCTTTTCCTTGATCAAAACCTACGAGGGAAGGAGATGACACAGAAGGACCTCTCAAGTAGGTGCTAATAAATCAAGCTTGAGGTCCCAAACCATTGCAGACAGTTTCCATAGTGACTGTAACCAATTCAGGTCACATTGTCAGTTTACTGCCGCAACTTCAAGACAAAAGAGTTTAGTGAAGAAAGTTTCTGAGCCTCCTGCCTATCCACTTTCTTGGTGAAAAGGGTCTGTCTAACCAGCCTGGATCAACAGCTTACTGCCTAAAGTAAAATTTCCTATTGTAGTTATGGGACTTTTAGGTTTATATTCTAGTAAATAAACTTTTATTAAGGGAACACTGTATTCCAGGAGCTCTGCTCAGCACTGGGGATCCAAATATAAACTATAAAGATAGACTCTGCCCTCAAGGAGCATACATTCTAAGGGGGGCAGGACACATAAACAAAGCTGAAAAGGCTTGATTTCGGTACTTCATTTAAAATGGAAGTTCCTAGAATTGCTGATCAATTGGGGGACAAGACCCCGAGGACTGAGGAATTTTCTGAGATGAGAGCTCAGAGAAGAATGAAGGAGTAAACATTTCTTGCCTGGGCCTTTCCTTTAAAATAGAGGTTCTAGGAAGAACTGACCAATCAGAGGAATGGGATTCAGGGTAGAGGGATCTTCCAGGGTGAGAATGGTTGTTGGGGCATGGCCATGGAAGAATCTTCCAGGGTTGGATGCTGAGAACTGTGACTAGGAAGTCTGTGGTGTAAAGAATGGAGCCTAGAGAGAGAGAGGATACTGGTGGGAGAAGTAGAAAAAAAGAAAAAACATAGGAAGAGAAGGGACCAAAATATAAGCTGAAAATGATGTTTATTAGGAATACTTGCAGGATGGGAAATCATAGGGACCTGGTTGTATGGTCCTGGGGCCTGGGTTTTAACACTGACTGCCTCTTCTATATAGAAAATATGTGCATATAATATATACATATATATGTGTATGTATGTATCTGTATATATACATAATACACACATATGTCTATATGTGTATTATCATGGCAAGCTAGGTGGTGCAGTGGATAGTGTGCTAGATCTGAAGTTAGGAAGATTCATCTTCCTGAGTTCAAATCTGGCTTCATATACTTACTAGCTTTGTGACCCTAGACAAGTCACTCAACCTTTACCTCAGTTTTTAATCTGTTAAGATGAGTTGGAGAAGGAAATGGCAAACTACTCCAGCATCTTTGCCTAGGAAACCCCAAATGGGGTCATAAAGAGTTGATTATGACTGAAACTACCAAACAAAAACAATATGTATATCATATGTCAGTATATGTGTGTATGCATATATGTGTTTTTCTCTCTCTCTCTTTTTCTCTCTCTCCCTCTCTCATTCAAGGGTGATAATCAGGACTCTTTATAGCCAGGTACTATGCTATGTCCTGGAGATGCAAGTACAAAAGACAGATAGTCCTGATGGAATGCTAATAAAGCTGCCCCCATCCCCAATGTTTTAACTTCATTATAGGCCTGGCTCCACTGAATAGCAGGGCCACTATACCTACCTACCTCCCCCGCCCCCAGCCCCACCAGTGTCCTAACTTCTTCATATATACCTCACTGCTCACTGGAACAACATGTGTGTCCCTGAACTCTTAGTTCCCACAGAAACAGCAAGTGTGTTCATATAATGGAAACCTCTACCTAGTCACTGCCCCCAGACCCATTCCCACAGAAACAGGTGTGTTCTTGTATTCAATCACAATCACATCATACATCCAGCCCAAGACAGGACCACAATACCTATCTGTCTTGACTAGACAGGACCCCTCCTCCATTACCTAATCCCTTAACAAACCCCTCCTGCCTTTTTAATATTCATGATTCCTGTTATGTAACTGCGTCTTTATCCTATAAAAATCCATCTTACTCTCTCTGAAGTTGCTGGTTCCTTTTTGAACTTAGCCTGTTTTTCCTAAGAGGTGTCAATCTCAATAAATGCCTATACTTCGATTAGAGGTGGTCTGACTGAATTCTTTGAGATGCTTCTACCACAACATATCATGAAACCTCAACAGTTTTTGGGTGGACAGAGCCCCCACCTCAAAAGTTTTTGGTGTCCCTTGGTTTATACCACAACAGTCTCTCCATCAAGGAGCTTGTATTCTAACAGGGGAAGAAAACACATAAAAGACCAGTGTCTAGGGAAGGGTGTTTTGGTCTGGGAAGTCAGAACTATGGTACATTGGCAGTCTATTTATATCCAGAAACTCTATTGAATTTTGTCTCAACATAACAGAGGGATAAAGTTCTAATAACCATCAGCATTATTGAGATATAATGTTATTTAATGTATGTCTATAATTACCACTCTGAAGATGTAGTTGCAAACAACTAACTTCTTTACCTGGAACAGAGCTACCTCCCAACCCCCATGCACACAAACCACATATCTTTAAATGTCTTTAGATTCCATTTCCCCTTCAGTTGACAAATGAATTCAATTCCCCGACTCCATTTTCCAGTATAATGTTTAATTTTCCTTTTATTTATCTCATTATGGGTTCCCAGAACTTATAATCACACACAAACCACACTGTCCAGCAGTAACTTGTTTAAATTGAGCTTGGGCTTAATGGTTTTTTCCATGTAACAATGAAATGCAGCCCTTTGTTTTTCCTTCATTTTCTTTGCAGCCAACCCTTTTGTTTTGCAAATTGTAGACAGCTCTGTATTACACTGGAAACCTGTAATGGATTAACAAGGTATGCTGGATATTTGTAAGTGAATTTACCATCTACAGGGAAAGCAATTTGCTCTGGTTTAACTTTCATGGGGAATGTGGAAAGTCATGCCATTAGCTATAATTTCTCCATCTGTGTGTTTTTAATATAAATGTAATAAGTCTTTCCTTTAAACAATGACTTTCATATGAAAATTGCAAAGTGCTTTGTCAGCCTTGAAAACCACTGGTTTATTTCCCACCTACATGGTAGAAGGAAGGGTCAGGAAGTATAGAATCAAAGAATGGCTGGAAGGGAGCTTGAATGTTGTCTACTTCAAAATTCTCTTCTGGTAGAAGAAGACTAAGGCACAGAGGGGAAGGGATTTGCTTAAACCACATTGAGATTCTGAGTAAGTGTAGTGTAATGGGATCAAGGCATACTCACAAGGTATGAGGGAGTTGTAGGAAAGAGTAAAGTCATGGACCCTAAACCTGTAATGGTGGCTTAGGATGAATATGATTCAATGAGACTTTGAAGTCAGCAGACTTGGGATCATATCCTAGTTCCGACACTAACGATATGTGACTTTGGACAAGTCACTTCAATTCTGTCTCAAATTTCTCATATGTAAAATGAGGGGATTAGATTAGATGCATTCTGAGGACCCTTCTACCTCTAGATATTGTTGGTGTCCATCCTTCATTTTCAAAAAGAACCAATGACATCATAAGGGTGAAGTCTTTGCTCACTCTTGAATTGGATTTAAATGAGGCAGAGTTGCATAGTCATCAACCTCAGTGTATCTTCAGGAGTCATTGAAATCCAGTGGCAGGACAAAAGTCAAGACAACTGACTATGCAGTGTATAATGTGTATTGCAGTGGATTAACTTGGTATCTATGATGTTTGACCAAGGTCTAAAAGCCCCTCAGTGCCTGCTTTGCTTGCCTTTTGTGGGCGTTAGAACAAATTGTTCCATTTCACATGCTTGGGGTAGACATCCTTGTGACTTACCACTGGGTTTGAAGCCTGTTGGTTACCCTCAATCTGGTTTAGTTCATCTGCAGAGATAGTTTTATTCAGTTGTAGCCACTGTGCATGTTATAGGTTTTTGGAGTCATAGGTAAGAGTTGAGGGACAAGTAGATGCTAAAAGTAGATGAGCAGCCCTGAAGAGTCATCAGCAAACCCTCATACCCAGAGGTGCTAGTCCTTCCTAAATACCTTATACACCCCAGCTCTAGATATATGATCTCATGAACTCTCTGGGCTTCAGTTTCCTTACCTAGAAACAAAAGAATTTGGTTCAATGATCCCTCATGTTTCTCTAGTTCTAAATCTGTGATCTATATAATCCTATAACAACTGGTTCATTAATATTTGTAGCTAGAGGTCCTGCTACTTTCTAGACATAAGACTTAGGACTGCTGTAATATCAAGGGTCTGCAAAAATATCCATTTGTAATTCTCATCCTGGTAATGACAGGATCCTGCAGATCCAATGGCAACCCTTGGAGATCTGGTAGGTGCAGATATAGAAGAAGTAGGCATCCATGGAAGTAGTAGTATGATGGAAAATATTCAATTCTCTCCTCTATGTGATAAATCTGAGACCATCATCTGAAGGCAGATGGACATTGACTCAGGGAGATAGAAGATGAGAGAGATAGTGTTAACCAGCTAGTACTAAACAAAGATCTGAGGGGGCGGCTAGGTGGCGCGGTGAGTAGAGAGCTGGCCCTGGAGTCAGAAGGACCTGAGTTCGGATACGGCCTCAGACACTTAATGCACACACAAACAAAAACCTAGCTGTGTGACCTTGGGCAAGTTACTTAACCCCAACTGCCCTCCAAAATGCAAAAAAAAAAAAAAAGTTCTGAAACACATACAACCATACACATACAACCATACTGTGAGTCTTCGGTCTTCTATCCCCTGGCCTCCCCACCACCAAGGCAAAGTTGAGAAGATTTTGGGTTGATATTGGACTTTGTATATACTTGTTCTAGGCAAGTGGTTCTCAAACTTTTTGTCCTGCAGATCTCTTTCTGCTCTTAAAAATTATTAGGGGCCCCTAAAGAGCTATGTGTTAAAACTGTCATTATATCTTGGTTATAATCTCTTTTCCATGTCTTGGTGCCATGGTTGTGTATGGTGCGCCAGAGATTCATTGTCTATTCATGGGTCATTTCCTCCAAGGGGCAGTGTGGATGCAGCAGCCTTCTGTGCAGACTTCTTTTATTATGTCTACTCTACACTTACTTTCTTCTTTGCCCCTTGTAGAGCTGTTACAGCTTAATGGTTTGCATGGTATGGTCTCCATCTGTTTCTTCTTTATGTTTATATGGTCCACTTCAAAGTCTTTGTGACCCTTTTCATATGGAAATAATTTCCTTCTTGAGCACAAAAACTGAGAGTAGTCATCTGTCCACACTGAGCAAAATGGATTCGCTATATTCATTTGGAGTTGGCCTGCTACTGTTTCAATTTTAATCTTTTACTAACATGATGTGCTAGACATTGGGGGACCTAAAGGCAAAAGCACAACTGGGCTCTTCCTTCAAAGGGATTGTTGTTTGTCCTTGGTTTATCTCCCCCCGCAAAAAAGGACCAATGGCATCTCAGGGTGATGTCTTGACTTGCTCTTCAATTGAATTTAAGTGAGGCAGAATTGCACAAAGACTTCAACCTCACTCTCTCTTCCAGAGTCGTTGAAGTCCAACGACAAGACAAGGATGACAGAGAAAGAAGATAATGTCTGAATACAGATGGAAGCATTCTATTTTTCACTTTTTTATTCGTCTTCTTGTAAAAAAAGACTAATATGGAAATGTTTTACATGATTTTATATGTATAACCTATATCTGATTGCTTGCTGTCTCAGGGAGAGTGGGGGGGAAGGATAGAATTTAGAATACAAAACTTAAAAAGTTTTAATTTTTTTTTCTTTTTAGAGGGGAGAAGGCAGGACAGTTGGGGTTAAGTGACTTGCCTAAGATCACATAGTTAGTTTTTTGTGTTAAGTTTCTGAGGCCGGATTTGAACTCAGGTCCTCCTGACTCCAATGCTCTATTTACTGCTCCACCTAGCCACCCCTTAAAAATTGTTTTATCATGTAATTGAGGAAAAATTAAAATATCATATATTTTTTAAAAAGACAAACCTTTTGGAGTTCTGACTTGGGTTTTGTTATTAGGTAAATTTTGGCTCTTCTCCACAAACTGAAATAATATGAGGCTAATGAACCTTTTTGAGTAAGAGGGCTATTGTTTTCCCAAAGCAAAGTGTATTCATGAGGATTCAATTATTTTTATGCTTTCTTGACCAAACGCTGAAATGATTAGTTGGCAACAACTGTAAGGCACTAGAAAAGTGATGGCTTTGTTCAATTTTCAATCCATTACAAAACAGTAGCTTGAGGAACAGAGGCCCAAGAGGAAGGTATGATATTTTATGCCTTTTTTTTTGTTAATGTGGGGTTTCTTATCTTTCTAGATGAACTTGTTAATTCATTTAGTGAAACCTCATCCATCTTGTTTAATGGAGAGAAAAATGGTGCACAATAGAAATTCTAGCTGGACATCTATTTTAATCACTGATTATGTACTGTGCTGTGACTGAAATAAAGGACCATCTTTGTTTTCTACTATTGGTTTGATGTTTGTTAAGTTAAAGCTAATTTGATATTGAAGTAAGTTGTAACGGAAGGATGGAGAAATTTGTTGGGAGTAAATGGAAAAGGTAATTAGTTTGAATTTTCTCTTTGGGAGTATAGCCATTAACCCTTGTTAACGATTCCATCAAATTGATGACGTGCCATTGTTTAATTAACTGGATTATTTGGGGGCTAGGCAAACTTGGTGGACTCTACACTTTCTCTCCTTTTATCATGCCACTGCCTTGCTTAATTTCTACTCACATTTTAGATCTATGTGAACTTGGAAAAGTTCAGATAATAATGATAGGCCTCTTCTCTTTCTAGAACTTCTCTGTTCAAGTCAAGCTTCAAGATAACAAAAGTAATAAATATAATTACATATCTAAATCCTCGAAAATTATGATGGGACAGGTAGAAACATAGAGAATTTGATCCCTGACACAAAGCTTAGTCCCAGTGGGAACTCATTGCAAGGACTTTCTGGTTTATCCCCCATTTGACCCCAGCTCCTTGCCTCTGACCATCCATCTCAATAAATCTTGGCTCATTCTATTAATCTCAAATGAAATTAGACTTAGGGGAAACACGTCACTCATAACCCTATGATGAGAGGTTGGCCAGGACAAATCCCTTGATGACAGTTTGATCTTGGACTCGTGGGGAAAAAAAATTGTCGGGGAAGATCCAAGATTTTTCAGGAAGAATCAAAGATCCATTTGTCTTTAATGATGGGTTTGGCCAGTCAAGTTCCATAAATCAGGGCGTGTTTTCTTAAAATATTTTTATTCAATAAGTTTCTCCATCTAATGACATTCTCAGAGCTCACTGTTGTGTTTGAATTGGTCTAACTTAGAAATGATATTTGCTACATGTTTACAAAACCTCCTGGGATGCCCCTCCTAGCTCAAAACCTGGTTACTGGGAAATTCTCTAATTAAATCCAGGATCTCATTTCTTGTCATGGACTTCTCAAGCTTACTTTGTTCCAATGATAACATGTGAAAGTTATGTTTTAGGGCCCTCATCAGATCTGTTTCAGACTCTGAGACTTCCATGCTATCCTAACACAATAGAAAGAAACCTCATTTCTTAGTATGTCAAGCTGTGAGGCAGATTTTAAGGTCCTGCTATTCATTTTTAATATTAGGATGGTTCTCTTGTCTTTGATGTTGAGAAACTGACTGAGTTTTTACTTAATGGTATTCATTTATTGCTTGAGTGTTTCCTGTTTTAAAAATTCCTGTATTTTTCCAGGATTTTATTTCATTTTACTTTAAATTTGAAAACTCATAGTTTCTAAACAGAAATTCTTGTGTGTGGTTTCTATAGTTTCTCATTTTTTCCTTTGCATATAAAGAGGTTTTGAATTTTCATTTATTCATCTATATAGTTGGCATTCCACTCCAGAAACAAAATCATATTGTCTGTATCCGTGGAATGTGAGTTCTCACATATTTGATGTCTAGGTAGGGGGCTGTAGGAGAGAGAAAATCTCTCGTCAAATAGTCAACAGCATCTATTAAATTTTTCCTATGTGCCAAGCCTGGTACTAGGCTCTGGGGATACAAAGGTTGAAATATGGTTTCTGACCACAGGGAACTCACATTCTAATGGAGAAGACCATATGTGAATAACTTTCTACAGGATATATACAGTAGGTGAGGACAGTCTGAAAGAGAAAGGCTTTAGTAGCTAAATGAACCAGGAAAGGATTGCTGCAGAAAATGGGTTCTGGACTAGTAAAGGAAGGGTACAGCAAAGAAAAATACATAAGGATACAAATTGCTCCATGAAGGCCATAACCTGTGTTACATAATATTGGAGAAGTAGTAAGAACAGAACCTCCAAACAGCCTAAGGCTGGCTTATTTTGGGCTTGTACAATGTTGTATCAAACTGTGCCTTTAAGAATAATGGAACTTAATTCTTTGCTATTGCCTTTACTTTATTTTTGGACATACTTTCCTCCAGGCAAAAGAAAACAGAAAACCTTATTTAAATATAATAAAGTCAGACAGTTATAGAAATACCTAGCCTCTTATTTTTGTAAGTTCCCAAAAGTGTTAGTAGATCATCTTCACTGGTGACTGTCTTCTATTAAAACACAGAATCTCAGAATTCGAAGAAAACTCCGAGGCCTTCAAGAATAAGCAGTACCTGAATAAGAACACCCTCTCTGACATCCCTGACAAGTTCTCCAGCTTATGCAGGAAGACTTTCAGGGAACGGAAGCCCCATTCTCTTCTAAGGCGATAGAAGCCCATTGTACTTTTGAATAGCTCTAGTTCTTAAAAGAAACAGTGGTCCTTTTATTACTGGTCCGGGAATCAGGAGGATCTCATTTTAATTCCTCCCTCAGACTTTAGCTGAGACACCCAAAGCAAAGTCACTTAACTACTGTCTGCCTCAGTTTCCTCTTCTGTAAAATGGGAGAAAACCAACAAACAAAACCCTGTTTTCCTACCAGGGTTGCTGTGAGGATCAAATGAGATTAGCATAAAGTGCTTTGCACACCCCCAAAGTACTATCTATACAAATGTTAGCTATTACTATTCTTTTTTTCTAATTAAAATGGCCATCCCTTGACATGCTTCTTTTTTTTTTTAATTTTTTTTTTTTTGGCTTTTTGGAAGGCAATTGGGGTTAAGTGACTTGCCTAAGGTCACATGCCTAATAAGTGTTAAATATCTGAGGTTGGATTTGAACTCAAGTCCTCCTAACTCCAGGGCCAGTGCTCTATTCACTGTGCCACCTAGCCACCCCGTTTGACTCACTTCTTAAAGGGGCCTATTCACTGAATGGGCATTACCTCACTCAAAGTGAGAACCAAAAAAGGCCTTAGCCTAAAAGGGCCAGGGTCTCCCACTCTATCCTGGGCCATCTCCAGTTGCCCTAATGAATATCTGGCCACTGGACCCAGATGGCTCTGGAGGAGATAGTGAGGCTGGTGACCTTGCACAGCCCTCCCTCACTCAAATCAAAGTCAACTGCAAGTCATATCATTATTTCCCCGATGCCATGGTCCTCTTTGAAAACAAAGGACAAATACAACAGCTATTACTATTATTAAATTTCTTTCTTTGCCTCTTTTACCCATTGTTCCTTGTTAAAAAAAAGAAAGAAAGAAAGAAAGAAAGAAAGAAAGAAAGAAAGAAAGAAAGAAAGGACTGTATATGTATCTTCAGGAAAAAATCAACAGTTTGAAGTAATTAGTTATCAAGTAATTAGACAAAGCCAAACTTTTAAAAACTGTCTTAGTTCCCCACCTCCCCCAAGATGTATAGACTAATTAAATAACTTGAATAGTTACTTCAGCTTACTCCACTTTGGCTGTGAAGATACCTCTTTGTGATTTTAGGGACCAAGATATGTTTCTCTGATTTGATTTTTTTTTTGCTTAATGAGATGTTGGTGCAAACAAGTGATGATAGGCCTTAATTTAGCTGTTTTTATTTTCTCTTATTTTTGGTACAAAGACAAAAGAAATATAGAATTTCAGAGGGATTTGCTTAGTGAACATTACAAAAGATATATCCATACTCAGAACACCCAGCTTAATGACATATCATGCCTTACTTAATATATTATGTTTAAATTATCTGCTTTATGAACTATTTCTATGAAACATGAGAGCTTAAGCTAGCTCTCTCTGAGAGGTTAAACCAGATTAATTCTCTGGGTATTATTTCTGAGGGTTAGAGATAGGGGGAGCTCCAGAGTCACATTCTAGTACAGGATCTTAGAAAGCTTGGTTAAGGACCAGTTCTCCTCAGTCCACGTTTCCCCTAATAACATAGTCAATTTTGGTTCTGTGTCCTCCTATCTGCTACCCTCTCACAGACACAAACTAGTGGGGCCCCTACACAGAGATACACTTTCTCCTTTTTATACAAAGATAGAATACACTTCCCACTGGGCCAAACCCAGATGGGTTGGCCCAGAAATAGGGAAGCAAACTTATACAACAGGCTCTTTGAAGAGGGGACCCCAGACAGCAAATGGGGGAATTTTCCATTTCACCCAGTCCTGGTTGTGTACTAAATCACTAAATTTGCTAAATGATCTCAGCTAAGCTGAACTACGCAGCCAAATTGGATCACTAGCACCAGAGTAGAAAGTCAACAAGCATTAATTCAGTGCTTACTATGTGACAGGCACTGTAATATAAGAGATAATAATAATAATAAATAATAATGGTAATTAGAGTGATAATAATAGAACTAAGAACAACAACAAAAATAATGGTGATTATGATGATGATGATGAAAAAATAATTGTATGGATGTGTGTGGGTGACCCTGTGATTCATTGTTGACATGCCCTCTCTGGATTGGGACTCCTTCCAATTAGTGTGAAGCAACAAACATTATTAGTCTTGGAGGGTTACCTGAGGCCCCAAGAGGTTGGGTAACATAATCACATGGCTGGGATGAGTCAGAGGCATGATTTGATTTCTGGACCTCACTGAACTTCAATGATCAGGAGGAGAGAGTGAGGCTGATGACTTCATAACTCTCCAGTCCAATTCACAGACAAGTCAAGGCATCATTCATGATGTTATTGGGCCTCTTCGAAAACAAAAGATGAACAAGAACAGCGATAACAACAAACGATAGAATTTATATGACTCTTAAGGTTTGCTTATATAAGTATATACATATACACATATGTGTATACACATATATACATATAATAGGTAATATGTATGTATATATGTATGTGGATACACACATATATGTGTATATATGTCTATATACACATACATATACACAGATATACACATGTGCACATATATACACATACATATACATACAAATACATATACACACATATAGGAAATTTCATTTGTTGCTTACAACAGACCTGGAAACTAAGTATTACAATTATAACTGTACCCATTTTACAGATGAGGAATACAGAGATGCCTCTGATACCCTATTCTTATAGGACAGGGTAGATAGCTTCATTATGAGCTACAGATCAGAAGAGTGAATCCTAAGCCATTATTCTTATGATTGAATGTGCATGGTCAGCATGGCCTTTATGGATTACATATGGGTCTGTTTACTTTCTGCTAAAATCCCTGAGTCAGAGCTTAGAAGTGTTTGTTATTAGCTAGAACGTTTGTGTCATTTAACACTTTTGTCCAACTGTCTAATATGTTGTAAAATTTCCTAAGTACTAAATATGAGCAAATCAACCCACAATGACAAACTTTTCTGATGAATGATACCTAGCACATAGAGTGGGCCTTGTCAACTCTCATTTCTGTGATTTTGTGATCTTGTGAAAGTTGTCTTCCTCATCTTCCTCCTCCTCCAGGTTATTGTCTCTTCTTCTATAAAATTATGTGGCCTCTAAGATTCTTTATCATTTTAGCTTTGTATGTTCCAGGAATTCTGCACCTCTTTTCCATATATAGTAATATACTTTTTCATTGAGTTTATGCTATCTTTTATAATGATCTGCTGATTTGTAACATATGTATATAAGTATGGGTCGAGGAGACATCACAGAAACTTGTCTACTCTTTGAGTGTGCCATCCCAGAGTCAGGAAGATGTGGGTGAAAATTCTGCCTTTGGTAATTATTAATATTATTAACTATAATTAATATTATATTAATGTTATGTGATATATAATTCTATTCTATTATATAATAATCAACATTAATATCATTAATATTAATAACTATCATTGATATAGTACTTAAAGTTTTGCAAATTATTTTACATGTATTATCTGCTTTGATCCTCACAGCAATACTTGATGTGGGTGCTATTATTATCCCAATTTTATAGATGAGGAAACCAAGGTGCAGAATGGTTAAATAGCTTGTCCATGGTCACATCATTGGTAAGTGTCAAAGTCAGATCATGCTGACTCCAAGTTCAACACTTTTCTTCAACACCAGACTACTTCTTGTAACCCTGGGAAAATCATTTAATCTCTATGTGCCCCAGGCAACTCATAAAATCACAGATTTGGGGAAGGGATAAAAAAAAACAAGTATCAGAAACTTATCTACTAAGTCATAGCCAGTGCTTTGGGGGAGTGATTTCCCCACAGTGGAAATTCCCCATGCTGCTGCTGATAAGAGTACAGTTATCCCTTTCAAATCACTGGAGGGCTAGGGGTGTGGGCACCTCCATGATCTGGAAAATCTATGCAAAATATTTTGGTCCTCCCTTCATACCAGAGAAGAAGTCTGAATTATTATGGCATTAAAAGATAAAATATGTTGATATTATACAACACTATACACATATTTTGCACATTTCTGAGTCTCTAAACATTTTTTGTGTCATCTTCTGGCCTTCACATGCTGTCTGATACTTCTGCAAAACTCCTCCAAAATTTCCATTTAATTTCTTATGCTGACCTGTGATATATCAAAACTGCAATGGGGAAAGTCATGATACAGAAGCGATAACTGGACATCCCAAGCCACAGGACCCATGCATACATCTCAGCCATCATTTTTCCCCCAAAGAGTTGTTTAAAAATACATACATATGGGGTGGCTAGGTGGTACAGTGAGTATAGTGCTGGCCCTGGAGTCAGAAGGACCTGAGTTCGGATCCGGCCTTAGACACTTAACGCACACACAAACAAAAACCTAGCTGTGTGACCTTGGGCAAGTTCCTTAACCCCAATTGCCCTCCAAAAAAATAATACATACATACATATATACACATATTATATATATATATATTTGCTTTTAGTTGACAACATTCAGTTCCACAATCCCTTGTATTCCAAATTTGCTCACCATCCCTTTCCTCTCCTACCTCCCTCTCCCTCCCTGCCCGCCCCTGCCAATGGCAGCAAGCAGTCAATATCAGTTCTCCAAATACCTTCACATTAAACATTATTCAAGTTGTTGTAAAGAAGTATTAAAATCAATGGAGTGAACAGTGATAAAGAAGGAACAAAACAAAACAAAACACAAAAGAGAGAGAACAAGTAGTTTGTCTCAATCTGCATCCAGACTCTATAGTTCTTTCTCTGGATGTGGATCTACCTTTCCATCATAAGTCTTTTGGAATTGTCTTTTAACCTTATATTGCTGAGAGGAGCCCAGTCTATCAAAGTTAGTCATCATGCATACAATATGTCTGTAATTGTGTACAAAGTTCTTGTGGTTTTGCTCTCCTCACTCAGCATCACTTTATATGTCTCTCCAGGTTACTATGAAGTCCATCTGCTCCTCATTTCTTATAGCAGAATAGTATTCATTAATATACCACCATACATTCATATACCACAACTTTTTTAGCCATTCCCCAATTTATGGGCATCCCCTTGATTTCCAATTCTTTTCCACCACAAAAAGAGCTGCTATAAATATTTTTGTATATATGGGTCCTTTTCTCACTTCTATGATCTCTTTGGGATACAGTCCTAGAAGTGGTATTGCTAGGTCAAAGGGTATGCATTTTTTTATAACCCTTTGGGCATTGTTCCAGATTGCTCTTCAGAATGGTTGAATCAGTCCACAACTCCACCAATGATGCATTAGTGTTAGAATTTTCCCACATCCTCTCTACCATTTATCATTTTCCTGTTTTGTCACCTTAGCCAATCTGACCAGTGAGATGTGGTACCTCAGAGTTGTTTTGATTTGCATTTCTCTAATCAATATTGATTTAGAGCATTTTTTTTCTATATGCTTATAGATATTTTTAATTTCTTCCTCTGAAAACTTCTTTTTCATATACTTTGACCTTTTATCAATTGGGAAATGACTTGTATTCTTATAAGCCATCACCTTTGTGATTGTTTTTGCATGGTGAGCAAGTATTTTGTGGAATATATATGGGTATGTTTTATATAGGTCTTTCATATATTCATATCATTTCAGTTTATACAAATCAATTAAAAAGATGCATTTTAACGATTTATGAGCTATGCCTCTATTCTTCCCAACTATGTCCAAACTTTGCCACCTGAATGCTCCAGCCAATCTCTCGACCCCTTTTCACTAGAATCTAGTCTCTACTCCTAGACTTGGGTTCTGATATGTGAGCTTTTTCCTCATGTGGCCTGCAACCAGGTCTCCACAACATTTCCTGGCTATTTCCATACTATGGATTGTTTTGTATTATCCCTAGAACTTAGCACCTGGCAAATAGTGAGTGTTTAATATATGCCTTTTCATCCCTTAAGCCAACCATTCATTCACAGTGAAGTGAGAGAATATGGGCATCTGGGAACACTTCCTGTAATTGACATCTTCTTCAGGTCAATAGTCACTCAAAATGTTAGAAGAGTAAAAGGCTCCTTCTTTGTGCACCAGGATTACTTCAGAACCTCATTTAGGTCCAATCCAGGCTGATGGAGCTGTTATTTTGAGATAGGATATCAACAGCCTGATTATGAACAAAGGTAGAGATTGTGACTGGAAAGTATTTAAACCATCCAAGGAGTTCTCAGACCACTCCAACCATATTAAAGGTTACATTTTATGACAGATTATTCTTTCCCTGTCTAAATGAAAGTGATGTAAATTAATGAGAGAATCTATATTAATTTTATTATGAGCTTGAGGAAAAGCAATTTTCCAGGTAAAATTACAATATGTGTCAAAAATAATTTGGGGAAGAGGGTAGAACCAAGATGGCAGCATAGAAGCAGGAAAACTCCATATGCCCCCTCCATAACCACTTCAAATACCTATAAAAATAGCTCTAAACAAACTTTAGAGCTACAGAAGCCACAAAGTGTCATAGAGAAACAAACCTTCTACTGAAGATAGCCCAGCAGGCCATTGCAGTGTACTGGGAGCAGAGCCCAGCCTTGTGTGCACCTGCAGTTTTAGCCTCAGGGCAGCCACGACCAACCTGCCTGGAGGGACTTTAAGGGAGTGGATCACCAGCAGCTGTGGTGGTTTCCAGAATTATCAACCCATAAATGCCAAAGTAAGAGTTCAGTGTGGACTTTGTGGGAACAGGGGATATACCAGCCTCTTTCCCAGGAGGGAGAAACATCTGAGGTATAGCCACTGCTGCCACATGGCTGCTTCAGAGCTCCTGGCCTGCAGATTGTAGGGGCATCAAGAGCCCAGTCTGAGGGGTAATCACTCTTACTTTAACCTGCTTGGATCTTGATCACTGTTTAGGGTGGAGGTCCTGGGGTGTGTGACCAGTGTGCCAAAGCCAGTGGAAGCTTCTGAGAGGGCACCCAACTAATAGCTCTGGCATCTGAGAAAACCCCAGTGATTTGGGATAAAGCTTTCCTCTCTGGAAGCAGAGTTCTACTGTGGCAAAAAGCTCAAAAGTCCAATAATTGAGTGGCAACATGAGCAAGCAAAGGAAGCAAAGCAAGTACAGCAATCTGACTTTGGATTCCTTTTTTGGGGGACAAAACGGATCAAAGTATGTGAGAGGATGAAGACAATGAAGTCATTGCACCAAAAGCTTCCAAGAAAAATATGACTTGGTTACAGGCCATAGAGGAGCTTAAGAAGGATTTTATAAGCAAAATAAGAGAAGTGGAAGAAAAATTGGGGAGAGAAATGAGAACGATGCAAGAAAATTATGAAATGAGAGTCAACAGCTTGCCTGAGGAAAATAACACCTTAAAAATAGACTAACTCAAATGGCAAAAGAAGCCCAAAAAGCCAATGAGGAAAAGAATGCCTTAAAAAGCTGATTTTGCCAGATGGAAAAAGAATCTCAAAAGCTCACTGAAGAGAATAATTCCTTGACAATTTTTTGGATCAAATGAAAGCTAGTGACTTTATGAGAAATCAAGATGCTGTTAAACATATTCAAAACAAATGAAAAAAAAATAGAAGGCAATGTAAAATATCTCATTGGAACAACCACTGACCTGGAAAATAGATCCAGGAGAGATAATTTAAAAATTATTGGACTACCTGAAAGCCATGATCAAAGAAAGCACCTAGAAATCATCCTTCAAGAAATTCTCAAGGAAAATTGCCCTGATGTTTTAGAATCAGAGGGCAAAATAGAGGTTTAAAGAATCCACTGATCACCTCTTGAAAAAGATCCCAAAAAGAAAGTCCTAGGAATATAGTCAGGTTCTGGGATTCCCAAATCAAGGAGAAAATATTACAAGCAGCCAAGAATAAACATTTTGAATATTGTGGAAACAAAATCAGGATAACACAGGATCTTTCAACTTCTACACTGAGGGATTGAAGGGCTAGGAATGTGATATTCTGGAGGTCAAAGGAGCTGGGATTAAAACCAAGAATCACCTACCCAGCAAAACTGAGTATCATGTTTTAGGGGAAAATATGGTCATTCAATGGAATAGAGGACTTTCAAGCATTCTTGATGAAAACTGTCCTCCCTTCCATCATTCCCCCTCTCATCCTCTTCCCCCCCTACTCTCCTGTAGGGTGAGATAACCTATTTAGTATGTATGTCATTCCCTCCCAGAGCCAATTTAATGGGAATAAGGTTGACCAATTCCCTTTTGCCTTCCTGTTCTTCCCCTCCATTGTAACCACTTTCCCTTGCCTCTTCTATATGAGATAGTTTACCCCATTCTGTCTCTCCCCATCTCCTCTTATCATATTTTTCTCTCACCTCTTAATTTCACCTTTTAAGTATCATCCCTTCCTATTAAATTCGACCTGTGCCCTCTATCCATGTATATCTATATCTATATACATATATATATATATATATATATATACATTCACATATGTATTCATATGCCCATATATCCTCCAATATAGACTATATATGTGTATATACATACACACATATGTGTGTGTATTTCTATTCCCTTAAACTATTTTCATACTGAGAAGAGTTTCATCAGTGATAATTATTGTTTTTCCATGTAGGAATGTACATAGTTCAACTTTGATAAGTTCCTTATGATTTCTTTTCCCCGTTTACCTTCTCATGCTCCTCCTGCCTCTTGTATCTGAATATTAAATTTTC